>CM064503.1:12383374-12573419 GCA_032716605.1 Paralithodes platypus
CGACCATCGTACGATAACTTTCACTTTAAACTTTACTAGTAACGAACCAAATAGTAGCATCGAAAAAGTCCCTAATTTCAAGAAAGCAAACTTTCATAAACTTAGAGCTATGTTTAAAGAAACTGACTGGAGCTTTTTAATTAACAATAACGACATAAATACATCTTGGAAGTTATTCGAAACCACTTACCTAAAAGCAGTGCAAGACTGCATACCATCGAAAATACGGCATCCAGGCCATAATAATAAGCCCAAATGGTGGAATAAAGATATTTCAAACTGCCTGCTTGCTAAAAAATTTGCTAATGATAGATTAAAATCCTCACAAAATGACGAAGAACGGGTGAAATTTGTAGAGCTACGACGCAAAGCCAAAAAGTTAATTAAGCAAAGTAAAAAGACCCTAGAGTTACATATTGCGAATCAAAGTAAAACAAACCCGAAAGAATTCTATAGTTATATCAGAAAGAAAAAAGTAGTTACTTCAACTGTTGGACCGTTAGTCGATGAAAATGGAGAATACACCAAACGCGAAGTACAAATGAGTAATGCCCTCAATACCTTCTTTGCATCAGTTTTTACAACAGAAGACCTCAGTGATATCCCTACACCATCGCCGATTCAGATTGATAATTCAGATGTTCTAAGCAATATCACGTTACAGAGAGAGAAGTATTGAATTGTTTAGATAAACTCAAGGTAAATAAAACGCCAGGACCTGATACAATCTCGCCTAGAGTTCTAAAGGAAGCTAAGGATGAGCTCTCCAAACCACTGACATTACTATTCAATAAATCCTTGCAGTCTGGAACTATGCCTGATCAGTGGAAGATAGCCAACGTAACACCGATTTTCAAAAAAGGCAGCAAATCCCTACCCAGTAACTATCGTCCAATTAGCTTAACCTCAGTTGTATGTAAAATGCTAGAAACGGTCATAAGAGACAGACTCGTAAATCACTTAGAGGAAAATAACATACTTAAAGATACTCAACACGGCTTTCGTAAAAAACGTTCCTGTTTAACAAACCTCTTAGACTTCTTCCACGATATCCTCAACCTCTACGATGAGAGTAAAGCTGTAGATATTATATACCTTGATTTTCAAAATGCCTTTGACAAAGTTCCCCACAAACGTTTACTGCTAAAACTAAAAGCGCATGGAATACAAGACGGTGTGTTGAAATGGATAGAAAATTGGCTCAGCGACAGAAAGCAAAGAGTAGTCATAAACGGTAAGGCATCTAAATGGACCAATGTAAGTAGCGGGGTACCCCAGGGATCGGTACTAGGACCAATTCTCTTTCTAATTTACATCAACGACATAGATGAGGGTCTCACCTGTACAATCTCAAAATTTGCTGACGATACAAAAATTGCAAATAGCGTACTCTCAAACGATCAAGTTGACGATATGCAATACAATCTAGATAAATTGTCACATTGGGCCCAAATTTGGCAAATGAGTTTCAATGCGGATAAATGTAAAGTACTACATATCGGATACCTAAATGAGAAAGCAAACTATTCGATGAATGGCACTCAGGTTAAGAATGTAAACAGAGAAACCGATCTGGGAGTAACAATATCGAGTAACCTAAAACCGAGTCAACAATGTTCAGAAGTTGTTAAGAAGGCAAACAAAATAATTGGCTTTATAGGCAGGTCATTTGAGCATAAATCCAAAGACGTTATCCTAACCCTTTACAATTCCTTAGTCCGCCCTCTTCTGGAATACTGCGTTCAATGCTGGTGCCCTTATTACCAAAAATACATAAACAAGCTAGAACGAGTTCAACGTAGAGTTACCAAAATTATACCTAGCCTAAAGAACAAACCATACGAAGAGCGTCTTAGAGAATTAAATCTATTTCCTTTAGCCCAGCGCAGATTAAGAGGTAACTTAATTCAAGTGTTCAAAATCATCAAAGGCATCGACAATATGAACTGTAGTAAGTACTTCACTATCAACCAATCTAATTACACGCGGGGAAACGGTTGCAAAATTATTGGTAAATCTTTTAACTTACACGAATCTAAGAATTTCTTCTTTAATCGAGTTGTCAACTTGTGGAATGGGCTTCCCAGAGACGTTATAGACTGCAGCACCGTTGATTCATTTAAACTCCGCCTAGACAAATATCTCGCATCAAACCCGCGACTGACTGCGTTTGTAAATGAATAATTTTAGTTTATCCTCCCCTCAGTTACTAACCCATATGTCCCCTACTAACTTCCTAGTCCTGCCACGGACATCATTAGTTCCAGGGCAGTAGTTCCCTTACCCACTCTAAACCACTGTTTGGACACTTGATCCTCAGTGTTTTGGAGGACAAGCAGCCTAGAAGGGTCATTAGACCTGTACAGTGTTGCTTGATTTCCTTTGTACTCCATTGTACTTTGTAGAGATCACAAGAGAGTTGTGGAAGAATGTTGCAGGAACGAGTATACCGTGTAAATCCAGCTATTTTCCTATGGCACCATATGGCCAACCCAGGGACATGATAAATTGCACTAGGAACACGTGTATGGTTTCCTACCGGGTGGGTGTTATTAACCTTTATTAACTTATCTATCTAACTCACTCTCTCTCACCCTCTCTCTCACACTCACTATCACCCTCTCTCTTTCACACTATATCTTTCTCTCTCACTCTCACTCTCACTCTCTCTCTCTCTCTCTCAATTGAATTAACTGCTTTAAATACACGTTGCGTAAATGAGCACTAAACTCCCTCATTAAACTCATAAAGTCTGTTATTTCTCTCTGTGTCTGTCTGTCTGTCTGTCTGTTGTCTGGGTAGGGTAAAGGAGTGATCTTACTACTGAACTGGTAACTCTAGATTCCTGATGTGTCAGGGAAAGATATTATAGGGATAAAATTTGTGTTGTACTTGCTTTCAGTTCATTAGCACAAAACCCACCGACACACCCTAATAACACCTCTGCTGTTTCTAGTACATTTGTGTTGAATGAATATTCCCATAGTCATAATATACAATGGGATACAGTACTTATTGAGTGAGAAGCTGAATAGGTGGCGTGAGTGTGTGTGTAGTCCGAGGTGCTGAGTCAAGATGATGAGGCAGTGGCGACCCAAGTTTGGGACACCGAGCCACTCCGAGCCAATATGATATAGCCAGGCGCCGTTGGTCTGGGTAGCCAAGACTACAAGGTGGTTGAACTATATCCATCTCAACTTTCCTTTCATAATTGTTAACCCCTTTTGTACCGACGACGTTTTTTTTACTTTATCCTAGCTGCTATTAGAATATAGTATTCAGTTTCCAAAGGGCCTCCAGCAACTAACAGGCTTCGAACTATCTCACCTAACCCATTTTGCTACCCCAGATCCTTCTTAAACTGCACAAAATCGTCTAAATATAGTTGAAATATAGCCACACACATCCTCGGTAGTGAAAGGGTTAAGGGGCACAGGGCCTTGGGTGGGGCTTCTGTATTCAGGGCGTTTCCGCACCCTCCTCAGCTCTTCGCCTGGATGCGGCTGCGGTCACCTGGGCTTAATTAGTGGTAAAGCAGGAAGGGTTCTGTGAGGGCGCTTGGTTACGGCCTTGGCCTTGCTCGGGACCTTGGAGCTGTTCGGGCAGACAGCCTGGGGAACAACAACAACAACAACAACAACTATCCATCTGATTTTTCAGCTAACTCATCATCTGGAATAAGACCTCCAGACTTCATTGTGTAAGTGTTCGAATCTACAGGCTATAGAAAACCCTTTATCAAATTCGAAAGTTGGAACATCAATACAAATTCATCAATGTATCTATGTTTACTTATCTATGTATCACTCTATACATCCATCTATATATTAACCAATGTATCTTTCTGAGGATGCGTGCTGTGCTGTCCTGTATGAGAGAGTAATATAGAAGTCAAGTGTGTCCTTTCCAACCAGTACATCTAACTGTCATATAGGACCAATCATAAGTTTACTATGTATCTATCAATTTAGCTATCAGTTAATCTATACATCTGTCATTCCATCAACTTACCTATCTATCTATCTATTTATATCTATCTATCGATCAATCAATCAATCTATCTATCTATTTTGTATCTGTCTATCTATTTATCTATAAATCGTTCAGTCAAGTTATCTACTTATTTGTTTTTCAACCAATCAATTAATCTATATATCACTGTACCTATCACTCCATCTATCTATTTATCACTCCATCTATCTATCTATCTATCCATCTGTCTGTCTATTACCGGGCTGTTGTTCCTGTCATGTCTCCTGGATGAAGCTGTCACTGTATAAGGTATAATAGACACTTATATCCTACTCTCTCTCTCTCTCTCTCTCTCTCTCTCTCTCTCTTATTACTTTCCATTCCTGTGTTTTTGAGATGTTGCTATCGTCTAAAGTTAAAGTTATATCCCCTCGGTCGGATCGTAAGGGATGTGTGGATGTGTAGCGGTAGACCAGCGGTGGCCGGTAGACCGCACGCTAAAGCAGCACCCTTTATGTTTACTAGAAAGGAATTTAGAATACTTATTTCTGCTAAATAATCTTACAAATAAAATATAATATTCACTTACTACCCAAGGACTATTTGAAAACAAAAAGGAAAGTCTAAAACAGGAAAATAATAGCATTACTCACACACAGACACATGCATGCACACATACATACGTAGTGTACATATTATAGTATATGCAAGTACACTCACTCTCACTCTCTCTCTCTCTCTCTATCCCGGTCTAGGATTACAAAGCTTATTCCATCGCTTAGAAGACTGAGCTATGAGGACCGGTTGAGAGCTCTTGATTTCTTTCCGTTGGAGACACGCAGATTACGAGGTCAGCTCATTGAGGTTATTAAAATACTTAATGGGTTTGACATTGTGGATTATAATAAAATGCTTAGCCTCAATACAAATACAACACGCAACCATGACTGGAAATTAGAATAGAAAAGGTTCAGCACTAGTATTTGTGGACACTTTTTCACATATAAGATCTGTTCTACCTGGAACAAACTTCTCTCCGAAGGGCAGTTCAAGAAGAGAGTAGATAGTATTTTGCACACTCTGTATATTTAAGTATAGTGCACTTACCAGGATCCCTCCTTCCACTTCGAGTATCTCCCCGGAATGGACTACAAGGTTCCTGAGATACTAACTATTCCTTGTAACTCTCTCTGATATATCGGTCCTGTCCTATCCCTTGACGTATGGCCGAAGGAGGTGACAGATAATATGCACGAAATGTTGCAGTATGATGGAGAGAGAGAGAGAGAGAGAGAGAGAGTTACACAGATACTCAAACCACACAGACCTTGCGGTCCCTACTGCGCGGTCCAGAGAGAGAGAGAGAGAGAGAGAGAGAGAGAGAGAGAGAGAGAGAGGTAGAACAAATGTCTGGCTAAAGGCCGGTTCCTCCTAAATTACAGGCTCACTATCACCAGGAAAATAAAATCGACACCTAAATGATGACAAAGAAATGGGGCGAGAGGTCCTAAAAAATAACACCCAAAACAAATGGGGAGAACGTCTTAAAATCTAAAAAACTCAAGGGGCTAAACATGCTGGAGAACGGGGTGCAGAGAAAACTCCCCCATAATATACATTTAGTCTAGTATACCATACCGAAGCCAAAGACAAAAAAGTAATAAAAAAAATAAAAAAATAAATCTATCTATCTATCTATCTAATGCCGGACACCTTACTCCCCTTTATGAGGGTGGCCATACACAAAATGCCCCCAAGTGGACCCATACCCTGTAAGGACAACCCATGCCAGTTTAGTGGAGGACTTACAGGATTGACCACTCAACTTAGGGTCTGCCCAACTCCGAGGCCTTCTATGTATCTTTTTAGCACTATTTTTCTACAGTGGTGTGCGGCTAGTCCATCCTCTTACCTGCTTCACCCTTAGGTAAGCAGTACGGATATGTATAAGGTTATCTTCCCTACATGGATTACCAAGGGACTAAAGTTATCGCAGAGAGGTTCCAGTCCTGACGTTATTCCTGACTTCAGTGTGCTGGCTTAGTGAGTTAAATTAAATGAAGTGAGTAGATGAGTTATTTGAGTGCGGTGAGGTTGAGTGAATTAAATGAAGTGAGTAGATGAGTTTTTTTTTTTTAGAGCGGTGAGGTTGAGTGCGTTGGAAGAGTGAAGTGAGAGAGAGAGCGTTAGGAGAGAGTGAGTGGGTGCGGATTGGGTACGAGTGATTAGACAGGGTTAACCTTAAGCAAGGAGGACACACACATACACACACGTATACTCACACACATATAGCCTACGCACACACACACACGCATACATACAATAACACACACACACACATACATAAATGCACAGGCATAAATACAATCACGCACAAACACACACAATCACACACAGGCATAAATACAATCACACACGCGCGCGCGCACCCATACATTCAAACACAAACACACACACATGCACATACATGATACTTACACACATACATATACAGAAAACTCACAAACACACACATATACATGCACAATCTCAAACTCTTTCTCTCTCGCATACACACACACACACACCTCTGCATTGTCACTAGTTAATGTACTTACATTTTGCCACACACATGGACTCACATGCAAAATAACCATTAACATTCAGGTATGTTGTCTGACAAACACACACACACACATACACACAAACAAACACACACTAGTTAGCATACAAACACGCATCTCCTTTCTCTCTCTCTCTCTCTCTCTCTCGTACCTATCATAGTACTCTGCAGGGTATGCTATTGCCAGAGGGTACAAATATATACATAAGCTTAATCCTTTAATTACTTTTGATTCTTTGAGGCCACCCATGATATGTGGAATTATATGTGAAATTATTAAACATAGACAGTTCGCAAAGGAGTCCAATTAATATATATATAATACATCTTAATATAATACCCCTAAAACCCCCTTTCGAGATCAAATGTGCATTTGTGTCGGCAGAGAAATGTCCCAGCAGAAAGCCGGCTCCAGACACGCTCTCGCTCTCCAGGAACAAATTCGACACCTAAATGGCACGAAAGATCTTAAAATTGTGAAATACATTGGGCGACAGTTTGTCAATTCGCCTGAAAAATGGGGCACATGTCTTAGAATCTCAAAATAAATGGAACTAAACATAAAGCAGAAGGTGGTCCTGAAAAAAACCATAAAATACAAATGGGGAGATAATAGACACCAATATCCAGGGGAGGCCTCATAGGCATGTGGTAAGGAGTTACTGAAACTCCTGTGTCATTTGTCTAGCCTCCCTCACTGTTTCTGTTTGTATCTCAGTTACACAGAGAGTAATTCTGCTAGCTCTCCCATACACTTCCTCCTCCTCCTACCATTTCACTATGCTAAACAAGTGCACCTAACATCTTTCCAATACACACACCATTACAAAAATAATAATAATAATAATAATACAAGCTTTAAATACTGTCTATCAGTCTTTTAACTTTGGGGAGACACTTGTTACAGGTAGCTTTGCCTTTTCTCCCCTCCATACACATAGGAAAATACAAGGACGTTTCGCAGTGTTAGGTTGAAAGTAAAGTATATGTAGGGTATAACCTCGAGTGTCAGTCTGAGAACGGACTGTACTAAATGCTAGGGTACTGTGGTTCAGTCTCTCTCTCTCTCTCTCTCTCTCTCTCTCTATATATATATATATATATATATATATATATATATATATATATATAGGAGGAAAAGAATGACGAGGGACGTAACAACCAACATCTTTATTACACACATTTTCAAACGTTTGGACATATAGTGTATGCCATCATCAGTGACCTAAAATTGAACAAAAACGAAAACATAAATTTATTGAGGGATATAAAGTCTGTAAATTTAAATCTGAGTAACGCTAAAACCTAAAACTAAATAAAATAAAAGATATAGATACTAAACAATTAAATTTGAAAACATATGGGGGATTAGGCAACACTTAAGGGGAAAGCAGAAGTCGAAATATTGAGTTTAGGTTGAATTTTCTTAATGTGAAGGGATTCCAAAATTCTCAAGTTTATAGAAGAGCAACTATCAATGATTTTAAAGTTGTCCTTGTTTAGCGGAATTTTACATACCTTAGTGCAATGGTCCCTCACAGCAGAGTGAGGAGGGTTTGTGAATGGTTGACCCGTCCTGTAATATATATATATATATATATTTTTTTTTTTTTTTTTTCTTTAATACATACGAGGTTGAAAGAAATGGCAATTTCTGCGTTGGAAATTTTATTATTCAAAGTTTCCAGGTCTCTGATGAGTTTTCGCTGGGTGGCAGGAAGTAGATGAAGGAGATGAGCAAAATTCATGGTGGTACAGGGTTACATAAATGTAAATGATGATACAGGATATACGACGCGTTTCACTGGACAACCAGCATTATCAAGTAAGGAATGATATAAACAATTACAATTACAAGGTAAGTTGGGGAGATGAGAGGTCTCTAAGACTTAGAGAGAAGTAAAGATGGAAATGAAGAGCAAAGTCGAAGAGTAACAGATGGAGGACTGTCCTCCTTGCTATTTTTCTTGAGTTTTTTGTTGATAGCAGCATGTCTGGAGCAGCAGTGCCACGTGGTGTTGGTGTGGAGAGGCAGTTGATGTTGGTGATGGAAGGCCACTGATGTTGATGGAGTTGTAGTTATTTTGAGTTTATAAGTTGTTGAAGTTTCTTCCACTTTTCTTCAAGGTGTTCAGGAAACTCTAGACCTGATTCCTTAGCTTGTCTGAGTTTTTGTAGTAGATCTTCAGCTCGCTGGGATGGTGTAGAGCTGGCAGTCACCAAGTCAACATCCTCGTCTCCTTCCTCCATCCCCTCCACATCGACGTCTTCTCCTATGGTGGAGTCGGAGTATTCACACGATGTAGAGGAGTTGGTTGCCACTGGATCTTGAAGGGTGGCAGGTGCTGGAGTCGAGGCTGCTGCTGGTCCGGTGATGTTATGCAGGCTCGGTGTTGAAGTTGCTGCCTCCTGGACTCTAGGTGTTCGAGTCTTCTGAAGGCAGAGTGGTCGAGGCAGAAGTTGAGAGTCGGAAGGCTTCTTTTTGTGCGGCTTCTCGGTTATTCTTCGGGCAAGGAGATCTGGAGGGATGATGATGGTAGGCAGGCCATTGGCAGCCAGAAGAGCAGGCAAAAGCACAGAAAGTTGGCCTCGATCGTCCCCAGCAAGAGCAATGGCTGTGTGGACAATGACTGTAATGACGTCAGTCTTGAGGCCAGACTTCAATCCGGTGGTAGCGGGTTGCTTCTGCCTTCCTTGTGATGGTTTGGAGCGCCTTATTGGTCTGCCATGGGGTCCTGTTACTCCTGTTGCCTCCTTGCCCTTCCTTCCCTCCTTGGTTGTAAATTGCACTTTTTCTCCTTCACCTAGTGCCGTCGTTGTGCTATCGATGTTAGGCACAACGTTCTTCCTGTGGATGAAGAAATCAATTTTGTCCTGGTTTCTGGTGATGAATCCAAATCCCCTCTTTTGGTGAAACCACTTAACCACTCCAGAAAAGGTGGTGGGTTCTTCCTGGGTGGCCATGGTGAGAGAGGGTAGAGGTGTTGCTGCCAGGTGTGGAGAGTAATGAGTCAATAATGATATAAAAGGTAAACAGGAAGGGTATATATAGAGGGTGGAGGATCAGAGGAGGCGAAAAACAAGGGGCAAAAATCTACTATTGGTGGAGGGTTATTTTGGAAAAGAGAAAGGGGGGAACCGCTTCACGCATGCGCACTGGATGCGGGATGGTGGTTGGTTGGTGGGGTCGAAGCTGATTGGCTGCGTGTCGAGGGGCGTGGCCTAAGTTGTGTGGCGCCTGCGGAAGACGAAGCTGAAGGAGGTAGCGCGGGGGGCTGCATCAAGGGCACCGGGGGGCGAGGAGGGGTGTTAGGTCCTGTAGGAAAGTGCCTTTTGGCAGAAGGAAGGATCTGAAGGTCCAGAGTTTGGTTGTTGATGTTGGGATGTAAGGCTTGGATATATAAAGCTTCGAGTATAGGTAATCTCCTTGGGTCACTTTCTTTATCGAGTATGGTGGTGTGTTTCTCTAACTCGTTGCGTGTGAGGTGAGGGTGGTTAGGGGTGAGATAGTGGTCTTTGATGGCTCCAGCCTGAAGGTGAAGAGTTAGCCGACGTGAAAGACGAGTCTGCGTCATACCAATATAGGAATGAGGTCCACAGTCCTCATAATTACAGGTATGTTGGTAAATGACGTGATCGTCGGTCATCGGGCTCTTTATCTTGGTGGAGGCAGGTTTGTTGCGGAGAACGAGGTTGGAGGTCTTGGGGGATTTGTAGTAAATTATTAATTTGATTTTGTTTTCCGGGTTGGTTGGGTGGACATGCTTGGAGATTATTTCTTTTAAGACGGCCTCGTCATTTTTGTGTTCAGAGGACATGTAATTGCGGTAGAAGATCTTAATTTCATTGGGGGGGTCAATGTTGGGAGGGCTTTGGGTGTACCATTTTTCAAGATGGTGGTTGATGGTGCTGGAGATGTCGGAGTTGGAGTATCCGTTATTTACTAAAACTTGGGATAGTCTTTCTAGTTCCTGGTGGGTGTCGGCCCAGGTAGAGCAGTGCGTGAGGGCTCTCCTAACATAGGCGGAGATGGAGGATAGAAGATAACGGCGGGGGCATTCACTATCGCCGTTGAGGCATTGTCCTGTGTTAGTTGGTTTAATGTAGACGGTGCTTTTGAACCCATGGTCGTTCAGAGCTACGAGGATGTCGAGGAAGGGGAGTTGTCCATTGTTAGATTTTTCAAAGGTGAAGTTAAGTCCGGAGGAGGTCATGAAGCGACGCTGGAGTTCCTGAAGTTCGTGGAGGTCCTTGATTTGCACGAAGATGTCATCCACGTATCTACAGTAGACGGCGGGTCGTTGGGCAGCTAGGAGCTCTTCCTCGATGGTACCCATGAAAAAGTTCGCAAAAAGAACTCCTAGAGGGCTGCCCATCGCCACACCGTCTATCTGCTTGTACATGTTGCCCCGGGGGCAAAGGAAGGGGGCCTCCTTGGTACATAGCTCCAGTAGTGTTTTCAGGGCCTTCTCCGGGATGTCCAGGGTTGGTGTATCAGGGCAATGATAAATTCGACGTAGAATCATGTCAATGGTCCTATCCACTGGCACGTTGGTGAACAGGCTTTCTACATCGAGAGAGGCGATTGTGTGGTTGTTGTTACGGGGGGCGTCTCGTAAATTTTCCAAGAAATCGTGGGCTGAGTTAAGGTTGAATTGGCTGGGCACGTAGGGGGTGAGGAGGTTGTTCAGGGCCTTGGCGATCTTGAATAATAAAATTTCCAACGCAGAAATTGCCATTTCTTTCAACCTCGTATGTATTAAAGAAAATTTATTACCTGGCTTTACTAACATATATATATATATATATATATATATATATATATATATATATATATATATATATATATATATATATATATATATATATATATATATATATATATACATATATATATATATATATACCGGTATATATACTGTATATATACTGCATATGTGTATGTGTGTGAGTATGTGTATATTTTGTGAGTGTGTGTTTAAAGAGCTGATAAGATAATGCATAAAAGATTGCAGCGAAAAAAGGGATATAGAGGAAATGGAATAGAAGGCATACACACTAAGGCAAGTGGAAAAGAAACTATAAGGTAAGAGACGGGATGAGCCAGATGATATTATATGAGAAACTATAAGGGGAGAGAAGGGATGAGCCAGATGATATTATATGAGAAACTATAAGGGAAGAGAAGGGATGAGCCAGATGATATTATATGAGAAACTATAAGGGGAGAGAAGGGATGAGCCAGATGATATTATATGAGAAACTATAAGGGAAGAGAAGGGATGAGCCAGATGATATTATGAGAAACTATAAGGGGAGAGAAGGGATGAGCCAGATGATATTATATGAGAAACTATAAGGGAAGAGAAGGGATGAGCCAGATGATATTATATGAGAAACTATAAGGGGAGAGAAGGGATGAGCCAGATGATATTATATGAGAAACTATAAGGGAAGAGAAGGGATGAGCCAGATGATATTATATGAGAAACTATAAGGGGAGAGAAGGGATGAGCCAGATGATATTATATGAGAAACTATAAGGGGAGAGAAGGGATGAGCCAGATGATATTATATGAGAAACTATAAGGGAAGAGAAGGGATGAGCCAGATGATATTATATGAGAAACTATAAGGGGAGAGAAGGGATGAGCCAGATGATATTATATGAGAAACTATAAGGGAAGAGAAGGGATGAGCCAGATGATATTATATGAGAAACTATAAGGGGAGAGAAGGGATGAGCCAGATGATATTATATGAGAAACTATAAGGGAAGAGAAGGGATGAGCCAGATGATATTATATGAGAAACTATAAGGGGAGAGAAGGGATGAGCCAGATGATATTATATGAGAAACTATAAGGGGAGAGAAGGGATGAGCCAGATGATATTATATGAGAAACTATAAGGGGAGAGAAGGGATGAGCCAGATGATATTATATGAGAAACTATAAGGGGAGAGAAGGGATGAGCCAGATGATATTATATGAGAAGAAGAAATTTACTTTTAAGGGAGGATGGGCGTATTTATTTCTTCATTTATATATAATTTTATTTCTAAATACTTTTTAGTTTCCTCCCTAGACCCGGCCGGAGGCCGGTTCCTAATGTATTACAGGCTCGCTATCGCTCGCCAGGAAACAAACGACACCTAAATTGTATGATAGGTCTATATATTGACAAAGAAATGGGGTGAAAGGTCTTAAAATTGCCAAACCAATGGGCCGAATGTCTTAAAATCTGAAAACTAATGGGGCTAAGCATGAGGAAGAATTTGGGCCAGAAAACGCAGTAATTCCCCCTTAAGGAAAGGGAAGGGTATGGAAAGATAATGAACCAAGCTGAATTGCCGGGTAGTGAAGCATATAAATAACAACAACATCTTTCCCTCATCCTACGACTTAAATTGTTTCAAACTCCGTGTGTCCAGACATTTTGGCTCGAACATTCCTTGATTTTGGCCCTGTCACTCTTTCAACTCTAGGGGAGGCACTTGTTACATGATTGTTACATGTAGGTTTTGCCTTTTGTCTCCCTCATCCACACAGAAAAAATAAAAAACAACACACAAGAAATGATAGGAATGGGGTGGAGGGGGGGGGGGGGAACGAAGACAGGAAAAGGAAAACGAAAGAGAAAGGGGAGGAGAGAAAATGAAGATAAAAGAAAGGACAGCGAAGACAAGATAAGATAATGGCAATCAAAGAAAAGAGAAGGAATGAAAAACGATAGGATATTAAAATGATAGATAAGACAAGGACAAGTTTGAATAACATTGTTGATGGTGACAAAATCTATTCAGCATAAGGGTGTTCAAGAATGGAATAACCTCACTGGAATTATTGAGGAAAATTGCAGTTCTTCAATACATAAAACACAATTCAAATCATATTAATTTGATGGCTAAATGTTGCTCCGTATTGCGAGATATTACCATTTGTGAATAGCTTGGCTGTGCTATGTCACCTACCTAAGATCACATAAGGTTGTGTGTGAACGATCACATAAGGTTGTGTGTGAACGATCACATAAGGTTGTGTGTGAACGGTCATTATGTCTTTGGACGTAAAGATGTATTTGTATATTTGTTTTCTTATTTTTCATTTTTTTTTTCGGCAATCGTGCACATTTCTTTCTCTTTTTTTACTTCAAATACTTGATAGTGTTGTGATTATATGAGGCCATATAGTATGCTTTATGACACCGAATCATCTTTCTCGTGGATATTCATTAATTTTGTAATCAAACACTTTGTACAAATGTAAACCCTTATATCTATGGCGGTAATAAACTTTATGAAACATATGGAACTGTATGAAGGCAACGGAATGGAAAAATAGGAAGAGTTTATTTTTTGCTTATCTATGTGAGTGAGGGATACAAAAAGGCAGAACTGCCTGTAGCGAATGCCTCCCCCATAGTTGAAAGAGTGACAGGGCCAAAATCAAGGGACGTTCGAGCCAAAATGCCTGGACATAAGGAGTTTGACGCAATTTAAGTCATAGCGCAATAGACTGATTATGGGAGAGAGTTCCAGAGCTCAGCTGTTGTTGGAGATATAGCTAATTGTTGAAATGGAAGGAAGGGGAGGGCGTAGAAGAAACAAGGCAATAACTAGAGGTATGGGGAGAGAGAGAGAGAGATAGGGGGGGGGGGGGTATATAGGGCTAGAGGGGGAAGTCATTACGGGGGGACACGTAGCGGATGTGACTTAATTAGCACCCCCCAGGTAAGGTAAGGTCAGGTAGGTTACAAGGTGCAGGTTACCGGGGTGAAGGTTGTGGGAGCAGGTTATGGAGAGTAGGTTGGGGTAGGTTAGGTAGAGTTAGGGTAGGTTAGGTTTGGGTAGGTTAGGCTAGGATGACCCCCTTTCAAGATAAATTTGTAAATTCTTCTGTAGAAAAATGTCCCGGCCGGCTGGTTCCTCTTAAAATTACAGGCTCGCTATTGATTGCCAGGAAAAAATCGACTCCTAAATGGCACGAAAGGTCTTATAATTGAAAACAAAATGGGGCAAAAGGTGTTAAAATTGCCAAACAAATGGGCTTAAATGTGACTTAAGGGCAAGTATTTGTATTATTTTATGAACCCACTTCTCCTTCATATTCAGCCCCATTAGTTTGCAAATGTTAAGACTTCCGTCCATTTCCTTGTTAATACTAAAACCTATTGTGCCATTTAGGTGTCGATTTTTTCCTGGCGAGCCATAGCAAACCTGTAATTTAGGAGGTCGGGACATTTTTCTATTGAAAAATTTACACATTTATCTCGAATTTGGGGGGTATTTGGGATGATTAAATTTAATATTTAAGCTTGATGGAGGTCTAGGGAGCAAACTAAAACACACATACTGTATATATGCCGGTAATAATAATATATAAATAAATGAAATAACGTGCCATTAAATATCCATCTTCAGGTCAGGTTAGGTCAGGTCAGGTAGGTCACAACGTGCAGGTTATGGGGGGTGAAGGTTGTAAGAGTAGGTTATAGCAGGTTGTAGTAGGTCAGGATGAGTTAGAGTAAGTTAAGATGGAGCTAATTAACCCCTGCTGTACCGGCGACGTCTTATTAATTATATTATAGCTATATTTAGACGAGTGTGTGCAGCGTATCAAGGATCTGTGGTAGTAAAAAAGGGTTAAGTGAGATAGTTGGAAGCCTGTTGATTGCTGGAGGCACTTTAGAAACTGCATAATATCGTCTAACAGTAGCCATAATAAAGTTAAAAAGACGTAGCCGGTACAGAAGGGGTTAAGCTTAGGTAATAAAGCCGCTGTCACACGAGCGATTTTTCCGTCAATTTTCCATGACCAAGTTTTGTCTCGTTATATGTCGGCACTTTTTTGCACTGGTATTGGTAACTAGACTGAAGGCAGAGTACGATGTGGCGGCTGAATTCTGCCAAAGTGTAATTTTTGAAGCTTCCAGACCATAATTGCCCGTAAAAATTGCTCGAAAAACGGCTCGTGTGACTCCGGCTTTAGGCCAGGTGAGGTAGGTTAACCCCTTCTGTACCGTAGATATCCTATTTAATTTATTCTGGCTACTACTAATCGGTGTTATTCAGTTTAGGAAGAATCTCTAGCAATTATAAGACTTCAAACTAGCTCAACCAACCCTTCTAACTACCACAGATCCTTCCCAAGCTGCATACTATCGCCTAAATATAGCTAGAATAAGATATAACACACGTCGCTGGTACTAAAAGGGTTAAGGGGAGATGGACGTTTTTTGTTTTTGTTTTTTCTATTAATTTATGTATTCTTTATTTTTTTAGTTTCCTCGCTAGACCTCCATCAAGCTTAAAAAACCACCCCCTAGACCCCCCTTCAAGATAAATTTGCATATTTTTCGGTAGAAAAATGTCCCGGCCGAAATTCCAGGTTCGCTATCGCTCACCAGGAAAAAATCGACATCTAAAGGGCACGAAAGGTCTTCAAATTGACAACGAAATGGGGCGAAAGGTGTTAAAATCGCAAACTAGTGGCCCGAACGTCTGATAATCTCAAAACTAATGGGGCTTAACACGAGGGAGAAAGGGAGCCCATCTCCCATTAATTAAGCTTATAGGTAAAGCCATGGAGGTGAGGCAGGTCAAAAGGTCAAGGTTACGGAAGGTGGTTGTTGTTGTTGTTGGTGGTGGTGTTGTTGTTGTTGTTGGTGTTGTTGGTGTTGTTGTTGGTGTTGTTGTTGTTGTTGGTGTTGTTGTTGGTGTTGTTGTTGTTGTTGTTGGTGTTGTTGTTGTTGTTGGTGTTGTTGTTGGTGTTGTTGTTGTTGTTGGTGTTGTTGTTGTTGTTGGTGTTGTTGTTGTTGGTGTTGTTGTTGGTGTTGTTGTTGTTGTTGTTGGTGTTGTTGTTGTTGTTGGTGTTGTTGTTGTTGTTGGTGTTGTTGTTGTGGTTGTTGTTGTTGTTGTTGGTGTTGTTGTTGGTGTTGTGTTGTTGTTGGTGTTGTGTTGTTGTTGGTGTTGTGTTGTTGTTGGTGTTGTGTTGTTGTTGGTGTTGTGTTGTTGTTGTTGTTGTTGTTGGTGTTGTTGTTGGTGTTGTGGTTGTTGTTGTTGTTGTTGGTGTTGTTGTTGTTGTTGTTGTTGGTGTTGTTGTTGGTGTTTTTGTTGTTGTTGTTGTTGTTGTTGTTGTTGTTGTTGTTGTTGTTGCAGGTCACACACCAAGAGGAGGAACGGGCTATAATTTTTTTTAATCCCTTTCTCCCTCATGTTTAGCCCCATTAGTTTTGAGATTTTATGACGTTCGCCCAATTAGTTTGACGATTTAAAGACTTTTCGCCCCATTTCTTTGTCCATATTTAGACGTTTCGTATAATTTAGGTGTCGATTTCTTCCTGCTGGCGAGCGATAGCAAGCCTGTAATATAGTAGTAACCAGCCTTCGGTCGGGACATCTTTCTACCGAAAATGTAAAAATTTATCTCGAAGTGGGATCTTGAGTTTTTTTTTTAAAGTTTGATGGAGGTCTAGGGAGGAAAACAAAAATGATAAAAAGATAAATAAATAGAATCAAAATTTGCCCATCCCCTCTTAAGAAAGGTCACCTGATATTTGTCTCTCCTTTTCTCTCTTTCTCTGGCTTGTATCCATTCGGTCCCATTCAGCCAATTGTTTTAAGATGTTTATCCCCATCCAAGTGTTGATTTCTTCCTGGCGAGCGATAACGAGCCAGCATTGTATGAAGAAATCCGGCTTCGCCGGAGACATTATTATATCGAAAAATTTACAAATCAAATTTTAAAATCTGAAAACTAATGGGGCTAAACATGAGGGAAAAGGGGATCTAGAAAAACGAACCATCTCCCCTTAATGGGATGAAACAGGGAGGAATTGCACCAGATAAGGTTAAGTACATAATTATAAGATGACAGATAATACTTGATCAGGTAGGCTACTGGGATGGGTGTGACCAGAGTTCGTCCCATTTCTTCATCAATATCAAGACCTTTCGCGCCATTTAGGTGTCGATTATATCCTGGCTAGCGATAGTGAGCCAATAATTTTGGAGGAAACGGCCTTCGGCCAGGAAATGTTACTGCCAACAAAATGTACACATATATCTCAAAGGTGGATCTTGAGAATATTATATTAAGCTTGATGGAGGTCTAGGGAAGAATCTAAAAGCGATGTCAGCAGAGAAGTGAGGTCGACCGGGTGCCTTGTTAATCAATATAGTAGTATATATAGTAAGAGGTCATTGTTTATAGTAAGAGGTCATTGTTTATAGTAAGAGGTTATTATATATAGTAAGAGGTCATTGTTTATAGTAAGAGGTCATTGTTTATAGTAAGAGGTCATTGTTTATAGTAAGAGGTTATTATATATAGTAAGAGGTCATTGTTTATAGTAAGAGGTCATTGTTTATAGTAAGAGGTTATTATATATAGTAAGAGGTCATTGTTTATAGTAAGAGGTCATTGTTTATAGTAAGAGGTCATTGTTTATGTCATTGTTTATAGTAAGAGGTCATTTATAGTTATTATATATAGTAAGAGGTCATTGTTTATAGTAAGAGGTCATAGTAAGAGGTCATGTTTATAGTAAGAGGTTAATAGTAAGAGGTCATTGTTTATAGTAAGAGGTCATTGTTTATAGTAAGAGGTCATTGTTTATAGTAAGAGGTTATTATATATAGTAAGAGGTCATTGTTTATAGTAAGAGGTCATTGTTTATAGTAAGAGGTCATTGTTTATAGTAAGAGGTCATTGTTTATAGTAAGAGGTTATTATATAGTAAGAGGTCATTGTTTATAGTAAGAGGTCATTGTTTATAGTAAGAGGTCATTGTTTATAGTAAGAGGTCATTATATATAGTAAGAGGTCATTGTTTATAGTAAGAGGTCATTGTTTATAGTAAGAGGTTATTATATATAGTAAGAGGTCATTTTTTATAGTAAGAGGTCATTGTTTATAGTAAGAGGTCATTGTTTGCTGGGGGGGGGGGGGGGATTGGTCCAAGTAGGAGATGGGGGATTGGGATTGGGAGTGTGTTGTGTTTTTTTATTATAAATGCATAAACGCGTGCTATTTTATTTACTTGCACATTTATTACACATACGCTAACGATCAGACACACACACATACAAACAGCGCATACACACACACACACACACACACACACACACACACACACACACACACACACATCTTTAGGGGAGATTTCCACTTGAGGGATTTTTTTCTTGACTCCTTTCTCTCTCATGTTTAGCCCCATTGTTTTTCTAGTTTTAAGACGTTTGCCCCATTATTTTGACGATTTTAAGAACTTTCAACCCATTTCTGTCAATTTTAAGACCTTTCGTGCCATTTAGGTGTTGATTTTTATCCTGGCGAGCCTGTAATTTAAGAGGAACCGGCTTTCAGCCGGAACATTTTTCTACCGACAAATTTACAAATTTATCTTGAAAGGGGCTCAAGGGGGTGTAATCTTAAGTTTGAAGGATATCTAGGGACCAAACTAAAAACCTCCCCTTAAAAAGCATATACTGTAATCAAGTTAGAGAAAGTACAGAGAGCTGCAACTAAGATGATTCCAGAACTAAGAGAACTGACATATGAAGAGAGATTAGAGAGATTGAACTGGCCAACTCTAAGGGAAAGAAGAGCAAGAGTGGATATGATTATGATGTCTAAATGTGTTAGGGGATTGGAAAGGATAGCCATGGAGGACTTTATCGAGGTGGATAAAGGGAGGACTAGAGGACATAGTTGCAAGTTAAAGAAAGGCAGATGTAAAGGAGATGTGAGGAAATACAGCTTTCCATATAGAAGTGTTAATATGTGGAATCAGTTGGATGATAAAGTGGTGGGTGCGGGGAATATCCACATTTTTAAAGCCAAATTTTATAACAGATTCTTGGGAAGCGGGACAATACGAGCCTAAAAACTCAAATCCTGTATACTACAATTAGGTGAGTACACACACACACACACACACACACACACACACACACACACACACACACACACACACACATACACACACACACACTGTAAAAACTAATATGTATGTACAGTATACAGTATATATGTATGAAGGTGGGGTCATACTCCTAATGATGTACCCTGTTCTAAATGTCTGTGTATCATCCCCTGTATGTACAGTATGTATGTATATGTATGAATGTACAGGGGAGGTGTGGCGGAGTGGTCTTGCCAATGGACCGGTAATCCAATGGACCCGGGTTCGAATCCCAATATGTCAATGGGAAGATATTATTGGAATGGAATTTGTGCTGTACCTAGTATCAGTGCATTACCACAGCACACCGAAATGCCAAAAAATACCCTCATTGTTCCCTGATTAAACAGCATTGTATGAATATTCCCATATTACAAAATATGCTACAGGGGGACAATGCCTGGTGAGTTAATTGCTCAATAGGTGGCGTTCTGAGAGTGAGGGTCCGAGTGTGGGGGATGAGACTGTGAAGCGCAGAGGTGAGGCGGCTTCAGAGATGAAGTTGCTTCGCATGTCTCACTCCCTAGACTGGAGCAAGACCTCACGGGCCTCACCGTGTACAGCGGTAGAGTGTAAAGGCTATCAGCCTATGCCCGAGAGGGAGTAGTTGGAATATAGAAAAAAACAAAAAATCTATATGTATGTATGTATGTATGTATGTGTATATGTGTATGTATGTGTATATGTGTATGTATGTGTACATGTGTATGTATAAGGGTGGGGTCATACTACTAATGGTGTACCTTGTTCTAAATGTGTGTGTGTCCCCTGTTGTTTATTTCACATTAACTTACCTTACTCTTGTTGTTGTTGTTGTTGTTCCCCAAGCTGCCTGGCCGAACAGCCCCAAGGCCCCGAGCAAGGCCAAGGCCATAACCGAGCGCCCCCACAGAACCCTCCCCGCCGACCACAATAAAGCCTGGGTGACCGAAGCCACTCCAACTTACCTTACTCTTCCTCTGGCTTATAGTTGTTTGTTTATTTATTATGTAAGAGTGAAAGGTATAAGTTCATGCCGACCAACGGTCGGAGGGAGAGGTGGGTGGGGAGAGAACCTTCCTCTTTGCTACCCTTGCCTTCCACTTTGTAGCAAATTCTATTTTAGCATTAAGTCCGGACTACCTAGTAGGGAGCGCAAGGTCCGTGTACTTTGTCTATCTACGTAACTCTATGTAACGATCTATCTCTCTTTATTTGTGTATATCTATCTATCTATCTATCTCTATCTATCTGCATCTATCTAGGTAATGTGGAGTACAACAAGATTGGACACAGAGAGATATATAGAGCAGGGCATACAACATTAGTGAAGCGACCACACCCACACTCACACACTCTCTCTCTCTCTCTTGCTACGTCTGTATATCTGTTGCCATTGTTATTGTTGCTGAGTTAAAGAACGGAGGATCAGAAGACAGGTACACAGAGGACGATGGAGGGGAAACAGGACAGCAGGGAGAGAGAGAGAGAGAGAGAGAGAGAGAGAGAGAGAGAGAGAGAGAGAGAGAGAGAGAGAGAGAGAGAGAGAGAGAGGAGAGAGAGAGAGAGAGAGAGAGAGAGAGAGAGAGAGAGAGAGAGAGAGAGAGAGAGAGAGAGAGAGAGAGAGAGAGAGAGTAGAAGATTATCACTGGGGCAGCCTATACAGTAGAGGACCCCAAAATATTACCACGGATATGCTGATTATTACGGTGACCATCGCCCTTGACGACAATCAGGCAGTTTTTATTAACTGTTGTCTGTCTGTTTGCTCCCCCCTCGCACCCCCCCCCCCCCCTCCCCAGACACACACACACAACCCCTCTCTCTCTCTCTCTCTCTCTCTATCTATCTATCTCTCACTCTTACACACACTCAGTCGCTCTCTCATTCTCAAACTCTCTCTTTCTCTCCCTCTTCCTTGCTTACATTATTCCCCCAGCTTGCTCAAGACGTGTTAGCCTTCTTCTTGCTATCTCCCGTTCTATATTTATCGTTAACGCTGCCGTCTCGGTTTTTGTTTACTATTTGGGCAATTCCGATGTTCGTGAGATGTCGCCAATAAACAAAGCTTCGTGGACTAGATTACATTTAATAGTTGTTGTTGTTGTTGTTCCCCAAGCTGCCTGGCCGAACAGCCTCAAGGTAAAGAATCAGAGAGTTCTATATTACTACAATGTGTTAATATAGATAATTTAACGACCTTATGTCCCATTATATTTTTCTCATGGATCCCAAACCACACTTTTTCTTATATAGGTCTATGGATGTAATATCAAAGTATCACATTAAACACCACTAAATTCAAACGCAAGTGAGTCGTGTTGCAGATAATAATTTTATCTTTAGATATATTATGATCACTTTTATCGACCATCTAATTCTAATACTTCAGTGACAAATAGAAGGAAATGATACTGACCCGATTATTACAAATTACCAAAGGTGGAGATATTTGCTTGAATGTCTATGACTTAGGCTACAGTTTCTCTGGCCATGATAAATTCTGTCACGATTTTATACTTATAAGGGGACAGTGGCTGTTTGTTTGGTCTATTAATTAATTTAGTCGTATATTTAGTTTTTTTTTTAGCCAGCATTGCATGGAGAAATCCGGCTTCGCCGGAGACATTTTTCTATCGAAAAATGTACAAATTTAGCTTGCTGTCAAAACAAAAATATATATATGCTGGCTCGCTACAGCTCGCCAGGAAAATATTGACACCTGGATGGGGGTAAACGTCTTAAAACAGTAGGCTGAATGGGGCCGAATAGATACAAGCCAAAGAGAGAGGGAGAGAAAGAGAAGAAAAGCGAGGTGGGTTCCCTTGGGTGTTAACATTTTCCTGGACATTTACCTGCTCTGTGATCTGGACTGGCTTCACGACCTTGTTATCTGTGTTGACTTGTTTTTTTGTTCCTCTTGCGACTGACTGGGATATTATTCACTATTGTTATACTTGATATGTTGCTTAGTGTTCTGTTTGTCTCAGCTTAGTTAGAGGATTATCTTGTGTATATATATATATATATATATATATATATATATTATATATATATATATATATATATATATATATATACAGTATATATAATATTATAGGTAATATATATATATATATACTGTATATATATATATATATATATATATATATATATATATATATACTATGTGTGGGTAAGAGTATGTTTGTGTGTGTATTTATATATAATACTCTTTCAGTTCAGTTGAATGTTCACACACACACACACACACACACATACCCACACTCACACACACACATGACAACAATAGAAACCACAACAACTATAGAGACTAATATATCTGGTAATGTATAAATATAAACATCACTAACGGCACCTCCTCATTATAAAACTTTCACTATATTAATTATTCATATAGGCCTAAGACTACAAGAACTACGTGAATATAATTGTGAATATAATTTGATAAACAATGAGAATGTATAGTTTTAGATCAGTCTGTAAAAAGTGTATGTTTACCTTTTATAGTTACACGAAATCAAAGTAGAAATTGCACATTATAAGTGAGCCGTATGATACATTCCACATTGTAAATTTCAGTAGTTCATTGTATATATAATTATTTGAAATATTTAGTATCTGCGGTTAACCACTTGAGGAGCATGGCGGGCTTTGACAGTTTATTCTGACAATTATTAGACGATTTTATTCAGTTTAGGAAAGACTTGTGGGAGCTAGAGAGTTAATTGAGATACTTATTACCCCTTTGATTCCTAGAGATCCTTCCTAAATTGCATAAAATCGCCTAATAAAACCAGAAATAAATGCCAAAAGTGCGTCCTGAAATACTGAAGAGGTTAATAATTCTTCTATCGCTCACATTGGCCTATTCAGTCTCATAATGTTGGTTCAAATTATTCACATTTCCGACAAATACAGAATATATATTTGATTTTACTCTCTGAAAAGTTCAAGGAAATTATCTTCTATAATTATCTATATATTGCGTTCTATATATGGGGGGGAAGTTACCTCTCAGTGTTCCAAAATATGGCATTATCAATATTGTCTACATTTTTCTTATTCATTTCAATCAGACGACATTTTTTATATATTAATCAGCTGACACCTTATATATTTTAATCAGATGCCACCTTTTATATTTCAATCAGATGACACCTTTTATATTGCAACCAGATGACATCTTTAATATTTCAATTAGATGACGCCTATTATATTTAAATCTATCTACCAAGCAACGACATATCAATAACTACGCTATCAAGGAAACAAAGGATAAAATACTATCACAACTAACCCTTTAAAAGTGAGAGATCATTCCCTACTGCAGTAAAATTCCCTTCAAAATAATAAAAACGTTTAGGAAAGGTTTTATCCGATTGAAGGAGTTAATGAAAGGAAAATTCAAATGAAACTTTCGGAGTTAAAGGGAAAATAGACAAATATTACAAAAGTGAAGAAAGTTGTAGAAAGTTTCAAACGAAGAAGGTAAAACAAAATGTCAGTCAGTAGCCAGCCCTTACTCCCACAAGGGGTAGGGAGGATCAGCAAGAGACACGAGAAAAGAAAAAAAGATGACAGGAGAAGAACACATATAACAGTTCGCCCACACAAAACAAGCACACAAGCATTCATAAGCACCAATCACTCATCAGCCCCCGAAATCAATGGCTTCACCTCAGATGATATACTTCCGGACAAGGTCTCTTCACATCAACATCTGGGATAAAAAGCTGCATGTAGGCTACTCTCTCTAACAAACTTCCTCCATTCATTCCTGTCATTTGCTCATTCTTTTGCTTCAACCATTCCCTTTTCACGCTGTGACACACATTCTGACACCATATCATACCATCTTCTTCTCGGCTTCCCACGCCTTCTTCTTCCTTCCACTTCACTGACATAGGTCCTTTTAACTATTCTTTCTTCAGTCATTCTTGTCATGTGACCATACCATCTGAGAGAACTTTCTTCAACCTATTGCTCTACCGACTTCTTAACTCCACATGTCTCCCTTATGTTCACACTTCTTACTTTGTCTATTCTTTTAACTTCACACGCATTTCTTAGATAAACCATTTAATCTGCTCTGACTCTTGACTTTTCATTATCATACCACACCAGAGTTTAACATCCATACATCAATGTCGGCAGCAACACACCCTCATGCAATCCTCTCACTGATTCCATACTCAAGTTTCTGCTCCTAAACAAGGCTTTCATTGCTCCAGTTACCTTTTTTCCTTGTGTTACTCTGTTTTCTATTTAGCTTGTATATTTTCTCCTTTTCTCAAACATGGCTCCCAGATACATAAATTCAGATGAAAAAATAAGCTAAAAATAAAATTAAATAAGAGTTGTCCTTATTGCTATTTTGATAAAGGAATAGTTAAAATAGTACTTCAGAGGCTATCACCCCTATTGGATTATTTAGCCAGCACACTTTAAGTTAAGAATAACGTCAGGACTGGAGCCCCTTTTCGAGAACTCCAGATCATTGCTATACAGACCAGACCAGATGGCTGGAGTAAAGTAGGAGAGCAGAGTAATTGGAGAGAGGAAGAACAAGTTAGTTAAAATAGGACTTCAGAGGCTATCGACCCTATTGGATTATTAAGCCAGCACACTGCAAATCAAGAATAACATCAGGACTGGAGCCTCTCTGCGAGAACCCCAGTCCCTTCTTGCTATACATACAGGTTAGTTAAAATAGGACTTCAGAGGCTATCAACCCTATTGGATTATTAAGCCAGCACACTGCAAGTCAAGTATAACGTCAGGACTGGAGCCTCTCTGCGAGAACTCCAGTCCCTTGCTATACATGTATTTAGAGACCAAGTAATATATAAGACAACTGAACACCTCAAATTGTACTTAATCACCTCTGACTGTACCATCCCACTCGCAGCAGCTATTAACACTTAACGAGCGGCCTAGGCGGTAATTTATATGTACCGCCCAGCGGGGTGTTTTTACCCTAAATAGGGTTGTTTACGTGATCATTTTCATGCCTAAATAAGACCCAAAGCGTAAAACAAGTATCTATCCCTGAAAGGGCATAAACAGAGCTTTCCAATGACACCCCAACCATCCTTGTACGACCGCTAGTTTTCTTGCAATGATCGCGCAACACGAGTGCAAAAAACATGTAATTAGGTAGTTTCCCTACATAACTCCCTGTGTAGCAGTGCATGAGGGTGGGGGAGGCGTGGGATTCATGTCAGTAGCTCCACCGCGGTGGTCTGGAGCAGTCATACGCTTGCTACTCTCCTGCCACCACTTATCTCTCTCTCTCTCAGCAACATTACGTGCTGAAAATGGCACACGACATAAGTTGTGAACCGCCACTTAGTCCAAATTTCTTTCACACGACATAAGTTGCGCGCGCCGCTAATAAAGGTTAAGACACATTATCAGCCATTAGCATCATTACCGCTTGTTCCGCAGGCTTGTCCCACTTTCAGAGTTTAACATGTTCGCCTTATTAGTTTGGAGATTTTATGACCTTTCGCCCCATTTCTTTGTCAATATTAAGACCTTTCGTATCATTTAAATGTAAAAAAAAATCCTGGCGAGCGACTGCAAGCCTAAAATTTAGGAGGAATTGGCCTTTGGCTGGGGCATTTTTTCTACCTAAAATGTAAAAATATATCTGGGGGGGGGGTATTTTTAAACATGATATATGTCATAAAATACATTTGTATGATGATATCTAGTTCCCCATTTACTTTATACACAGAAGTATCTTAGTTCATAATTATAGGTAACACAACTATTGCGACGACTGTACTTTTGCTACTCTATGTGGTGAGAGCTGTGGTCAACGGAAGGTCAATGCTGAGTTTTCGGTAAGATGCATGTTCTGTATATTTCACACTCGAGCTGAAACGGCCACGGAAGTACACACCTTTCCTTTACACAATACTGGAGAACACACAGACACACCTCACACGCACACTCTCCCAGACACACCACATGCTAGGGACCACTTCATCTACTACAACCTAGTCCACACATTTGAGACTTGGGTAGATTTCACCATTCACCATTACACCTATTGAAGAATTACTATTGACGCTGAAGCCCCGTATAACTCAAGATATAACTACTATTTGTTGGTGAATGTTCCTGTCCCGCTGTCGCTGACTCTACATATTCAATAAATACCAGGCTGATATCTTGTGTATTCATTCTGACTTCCCATTAGGTCATTAAATTATAATTGGGTGGTGGCAAGCGATAACCGCTACCGTTATTACAAGTATAAGGTAACTATAGGTAGCGCCAACGAACTTGACAATAATCTGGACCCCTTAACTTCTAATAACTCAAAATTAATGAAAGCAATCGGGATGACATTTCTATAATTTGGGAAGAGTCCACCAGGATATAGATGTGGAAATTTACAGCCAGTTTGCTCAAGGTCCTTTTGAGTTACGAAGAGGTCAGGGATCGATGCAATAGTCAAGTTCGATGGCGCTACCTATTGTGGCTACTAGAAGAAAGCTACTAATATATATATATATATATATATATATAATGAAAACAAATCTCCCCTTAGGTTACGCCTTATCTTACCCCTAATTATTCATAATTGACACCACCACCCGTACCATCACACGCGACACTGGTATTACGAGATAAAAACCTCCTATTACCGTCATTAAGGGGTGCTTTGGGTTTTTCTGGATCCCCTTCTCCTTCATGTTTATCCCCATTATATCACCTTTTGTGTCATTTATGTGTCGATGTACAAATTTATCTCGAAGGGGGGCCTTGTGGGTATTTATCTCGAAGGGGGGCCTTGTGGGTATTTATCTCGAAGGGGGGCCTTGTGGGTATTTATCTCGAAGGGGGGCCTTGTGGGTATTTATCAAGAAGGAGCCTTGTGGGTATTTATCAAGAAGGGGGGCCTTGTGGGTATTTATCTCGAAGGGGGGCCTTGTGGGTATTTATCTCGAAGGGGGGCCTTGTGGGTATTTATCTCGAAGGGGGGCCTTGTGGGTATTTATCTCGAAGGGGGGCCTTGTGGGTATTTTGTATAGCTTCATGGAGGTCTAGCGAGGAATCTAAAATATAAAATAATAATAAATAGATATAATATATACGTCCAAATAACGCTTCACCTTACCCCCTAATAACGCTTCACCTTACCCCTAATTATTCATGACAGCATTACAGTTGTTGTTGGTGTCGTTCCCTAAGCTGCCTGGCTGAACAGCCCCGAGTCCCTAAGAAAGGCCATGGCTACGATCAGGCTTTCCCACAGGGCACTCAAGGAGTGTAGATTATGTTGTTGGTGTAAGTGATTGTGTGAAATGCAGTCTTCTACGATGTGTTTAATGGTATGGGGTGCTGTGGTACATCCCGGGCAGGTGTTGTCGACGGAGTCATCCAGTCTCTACTGATAGCTCAGAAGAGATGGATGGTGCCCACATCTCAGCCTGGCCAGGTGGACTCTGTCCTTGCACAGCATTACAGTAGATATCACTGTCTGTACCACCTCGCGTGACACTGGTATTATGGGGTAAAGAGCTCCTATTACCGTCATTGGGGGAAGGGTTGGTTCTCTGGATCCCCCTTTTTCTCATGTTTAGCCCAATTACTTTTGAGAATTATGGCATTAAGACGTTCGCTCCATTAGTTTGGAGATTTTAAGACCTATCACCCCATTTCTTTGTTAGTATTAAGACCTTTAGTACAATTTAGGTGTCGATTTTTGAGTGGCAAGCGAGAGCGAGCCTGTAATTTCGGAGAAATTGGCTTTCGGCCGGGACATTTCACAATAATAATATTAATAAATAAATAAATAAATAAATAATAAAACAATTCTCCCCTAATATCACGCCCCCTATGACCCCTAATTATTCATTATTAGATACGCCCGCCCGTGGCACCTTGCGCGACACTGGTATTATGAGATAAAGAGTTCCTATTACCGTCATTAAGGCTTGTTACGAGGGCTTGTTCCCAGCTATAGTGGTGACCCTTCCTGCACGAGTCGGCGTTGAAAGGTCGCCGACAATCTTGAGTTCCACAGAGAGAACAGGATAAACTATAAGGGAACACAAATTAGCTAGGTAGGACACCTTTTTTGTAAGTTTTTCATGTAAATAATAAAAAAATAAAAAATAAAAAAAAAATAGAATGGGGCTTACATTATTTCTAGATAGATAGATAGATAGATAGATAGATAGATAGAGAGATACATAGATAGATATAGATAGATAGATAGACAAAGCATGTGTACAATTTCAACACTAAAGTAAATTCTGTTCCCATTTCCATGATCAACTTCCTCTCTTTAATGATTGCCAGACCATGCCGAAATAACTCTCTCCTTGTTCACTTCCTATGCTTCCCACCCCATGTTGATCACTTCCTCTCATGCAACCTACTTACTCTCTCAAAAAGTTAGGGGTTTAAGGGCAGATTTGTATGTATCTATTTATGTGTTTATTAGTGTTTATTAGTGTTTATTAGTGTTTATTAATGTGTTTATTAGTGTTTATTAGTGTTTATTAGTGTTTATTAGTGTTTATTAATGTGTTTATTAGTGTTTATTAGTGTTTATTAATGTGTTTATTAGTGTTTATTAGTGTTTTTGTCTCCTCCCTAGAACTCCATCAAGCTTTAAAACAATACACCCCTAAGACCCCCCCTCGAGATAAGTTTGTGCATTTTTCAAAGGCCGGTTCCTCCTAAATTGCAGGCTCGCTCTCGCTCGCCAATAAAAAAATGACACCTAAATGGAACGGAAGGCCTTAAAATGACACCTAAATGGCACGGAAGGCCTTAAAATGACACCTAAATGGCACGGAAGGCCTTAAAATCGTTAAACTGGACGGTCAAATGTCTTAAAATGTCAAAACTAACGGAGCATAAGGGGAGGTTTTTAGTTTATTCCCTAGACTTCCATCAAGCTTAAAATTACTCCCCCTTGACCCCCTTTCAAGATAAATTTGTACATTTTTCGGTAGAAAAATTTCCCGACCGAAGGCCGGTTCCCCTAAATTTCAGGCTCGCTATCGCTCGCCAGGAAAAAATCGACACCTAAATGGCACGAATGGTCTTAAAATTGACAGAAATGGGGCGAGGGTTCTTAAAATCGCCAAACTAATGGGGCAAGCGTCTTTAAATCTCACATGCAATGGGGCTAACCATGAGGGAGAAAGAGGTTCAGAAAAAAATCCTCCAGGTGGAAATCTCCCCTTAACATTAGGGAGATATATACCGGTAATTACTACAATACGTACTATACTGTGTATACCTTTATTATATATACCGGTAATTACTACAATACGTACTGTACTGTATATACCTTTATTATATATACCGGTAATTACTACAATACGTACTATACTGTGTATACCTTTATTATATATACCGGTAATTACTACAATACGTAATATACTGTATATATACCGGTAATTACTACAATACGTAATATACTGTATTATACCTTTATTATATATACCGGTAATTACTACAATACGTAATATACTGTATATACCTTTATTATATATACCGGTAATTACTACAATACGTAATATACTGTATTACTACAATACGTAATATACTGTATATACCTTTATTATATATACCGGTAATTACTACAATACGTAATATACTGTATTATACCTTTATTATATATACCGGTAATTACTACAATACGTAATATACTGTATATACCTTTATTATATATACCGGTAATTACTACAATACGTAATATACTGTATATACCTTTATTATATATACCGGTAATTACTACAATACGTAATATACTGTATATTCCTTTATTATATATACCGGTAATTACTACAATACGTAATATACTGTATATACCTTTATTATACCATTGATTTTTTACAATGCGCTCCTGTTTTCAATCTCGTTTCACTAGTAGGTTCTTCTTTGTTTATGCCAGTGTCACACAAGAGCTTTTTCGGGCAATTTTCGATGAACAAGTTTTTTCTCGTAATATTTTGAGGCTCTATTGCATTGGAATCGTGAACTAAAGTGAGGGTAGATTACGCTAGGTGGCTGATTTTGTATATAACATAAATTTTGAAGATGCCAGACTACAATTGACCGTAAAAATGGACGGAAAAAGATCTCGTGTGACACCGCCCTTACGTAAGTGTTCTATTTCCCTGTCTTGCATAGTCCATTAAGGGGGGATGGGCCGGTTTTCTGGACCACTTTCTCCCTCATGTTTAGCCCCATTAGTTTTCAGATGTTAAGATGTTTGCCCGATTAGTTAGTCGATTTTAAGACCTTTTGCCCCATTTCTTCGCCAATATTTAGAACTTTCGTGCTATTAGGTGTCGATTTTTTTCCCTGGCGAACGATAGTGAGCCTGTAATGTTGGAAGGCCAAAATGTCTATATATATAGCTATAATTACATTAAAAGTTGTCGTCGGTACAAATGACACTTAAATCCATATTTGTTGACAGTGTACAGTAAACTCCCGAAGAACATGAACACTTTACAGAATATGAACACTTTACAGAACATGAACACTTTACAGAACATGAACACTTTACAGAACATGAACACTTTACAGAACATGAACACTTTACAGAATATGAACACTTTACAGAACATGAACACTTTACAGAACATGAACACTTTACAGAACATGAACACTTTACAGAACATGAACACTTTACAGAACATGAACACTTTACAGAACATGAACACTTTACAGAGAAATAATTGCGTGTGATGACGTGACCTTTAAACAAAAAAACAATAAAACAAAAAACAAGTAGTGACATGTTTCTATTCAGTGGTTATCCCAATATGGTCTACAGTATTATTTAATATTTCTGGGTTAATTATTGAATTTAATGTGGGATTCCACTTCGTTGGCTTCATTGTATAATTTTCATTCTGGTTTTCACTGGAAAAATTATGTTGGCCTTACTCTGTTTTCTCTTCCTACACTTCTGCATTACCACACACACACACACACACACATATACACACACACACACACACACACATACAAAGAAGTGTAAGACAAAAAATACACACTGTACACATAAGAAGAGTAACTCACACACACACACACACACACACACACACACACACACACACACACACACACATACACGCCCAATAAACTTTAGTTTTTATGCCAATAATAATTTTCAAGTACTTATTGGTAGCCCACAATGATTGGACATTTTGTTTTTAATTAATATTATATTGTTACACTTGCTTGAATCTCTCTCTCTCTCTCTCTCTCTCTCTCTCTCTCTCTCTCTCTCTCTCTCTCTCAGCATGCACTACTCTGCTCACTGACATTTTACTCCTTGAATATCTGTTTTTCCTGGTGGTAGGCCTAGTTTCTGTATTTTTTTCCTCCTCCTCCCAGCTTTAGTTAAGTTTTGGGGGGTTTTCTGGACACCCTGCTCTCTCATGTTTAGTCCTATGAGTTTTGGCGATTTTAAGACATTTCGCTCAATTTCTTTGGCAATTTTAACACTTACGCTGCGGGCATATTTGGGCTATTTAGGGAATATTCAGGCACTTCTGAATGATTAATCAAGTGTTTGCATGAAATTAAATGTATTCATCCGAAAACTAGACGAAAATAGCTTCAAAATGACACTAGAATGAGCTTCGTAGCTTGCGGGATTCACCCGCAGCGCTACCATAGACATTGGGGAAAACTTGCTATTTATTAGTAATGTAGCGCTTTTTTGCCTTTGCTGAGACTCAGGGTGTAGATCTCAGTGCACGGATGGACGTGCTGACGGTCGGAGGTGGGCCCCTCGCGCTCCCGCCCACTGACACTCAATTTCTACAGCTTTAACAGGCTTTAAAAGCCTGTAGATTGTTGAAAATTGCCATGGCGTTTGAGAACGTCTCCCACAGCCAATGGGTTTAGACCTTTCGTACCATTTACATGCCAATTGTTTTCCTGGCGAGCAAAAGCGAGCCTGTAATGTAGGAGGAACCGACCTTTAGCTAGGACATTTTCTACCGAAACAATTGCAAATTCATACCAAAAGGGAGTCTTGGGAGTGGATTTTTAAGCTTGATAGAGGTCTAAAGCAGGGCAAACCCAGGGAAGGCCTCATAGGCATATGATAAGGAGTTGCTGGAACTCCTGAATCATTTGTCTGGCCTCCCTCACTGTTTCTGTTTGTGTCTCACCTACACACAGTGTAATCCAGCCAGTTCTCACAAATACCTCCTCCACCTCCTATTAATTTTACTACACTAAACAAACACACTACACTTTTATACCAATACACCAACAAAAACGTTTAAAATAGCGACTATCACTCTTTCAGCTTTAGAGGAGGCACTTGTCATAGGCAGCTTTGCCTTTTGTCTCCTTCATACACATAGATAAAAAGGGAGCAAACTAAAGAGACAGAAGGAAAACAAAACTCTATCCTTAATTTCTACTGACTTCATTATTCTAGAAATGTAAAATACTCCGCTTCTCTCTCCAATATCAACCCCTCCTTCACAGCATCTAGTTTGTGTTCCTATTATGAGTTATGACATAATAAGCTTCTCAACATAAATTAACACAACAGTTCAATATTAAAACTATCTAGACAAAAATATAATACTACTAATTATAATAATAATGATAATAATACAAATATTAATAATAATAATAACAACAACTAGAGGGCACTAGGGATAGCACATAACTCCGCCTACGCTGGCGGAGGTATGTGCTCTACCAAACGCCTCCTAAAACACTAATTAATTCAAGTGTTCAAAATCATCAAAGGCATCGACAATATGAACTGTAGTAAGTACTTCACTATCGACCAATCTAATTACACGCGGGGAAACGGTTGCAAAATTATTGGTAAATCTTTTAACTCGCACGAATCTAAGAATTTCTTCTTCAATCGAGTTGTCAACTTGTGGAATGGGCTTCCCCGAAACGTTATAGACTGCATCACCGTTGATTCATTTAAACTCCGCCTAGACAAATATCTCGCATCAAACCCGCGACTGACTGCGTTTGTAAATGAATAACTTTATTTTATCCCCCCCCTCAGTTACTAACCCATCTGTCCCCTACTAACTTCCTAATCCTGCCACGGACATTAGTTCCAGGGCAGTAATTCCCTTTCCAATGTTCCCTTACCCACTCTAAACCACTGTTTGGACACTTGATCCTCAGTGTTTTGGAGGACAAGCAACCTAGAAGGGTCACTGGATCTGTTGTTGCTTGATTTCCTTTGTACTCCTTTGTATCACTTCTTCCTTGTTGCATATCTTATCAGCCCACCAAATTTCGTGAACATTGGCTCATAACTTTGTGAGCCAAGTCGCTGGTGAAGGGATGCGCTCTACTAATCACCTCCTAAATTGAATCACTTTTTCCTTGACGAATATCCTATCTGCCCACCAACTTTCGTGAAAATCAGTTCATTACTTTTTGAGATATCTTGCTTACAAACAAACAGGCTAACGGAGGCAAAAACATAAGTGTTCAGTATAGTGGCACGGATAATATGAGCTACAAGAATATGGAATTAAATGATAGTAACGATATTTATGTTCTAACTTCACACACGTTTAAGGGAGCCCACTTCACTTTTTTCTCTTTTTCTCCCTCTCTCTTTGGCTTGTATCCATTCGGCCCCATTCAGCCTACTGTTTTAAGACGTTTATCCCCATTCAGGTGTCTATTTCTTCCTGGCGAGCGATAACGAGCCAGCATTGTATGGAGAAATCCGGCTTCGCCGGAGAAATTTTTCCATCGAAAAATGTACAAATTTAGCTTGTCAAAACAAAAATATATATATGCTGGCTCGCTATCGCTCGCCAGGAAAGTATTGACACCTGGATGGGGGTAAACGTCTTAAAACAGTAAGCCGAATGGGACCGAATGGATACAAGCCAAAGAGAGAGGGAGAGAAAGAGAAAAAAAGCGAGGTGAGCTCCCTTAAACATAGCGTGATTGATTTACAAGAATAATTGGTTACAAAATCGGTATTTGGCATTATGAATTATCTACGGCAATAACAAATCGCATTCATAATTGACCACTTGCGAGTTTCTGGCTATAAGGAAGTTGGAGCCGTGAACATCGATATTATAGAGAAAAGCAATAATAATGTGGGTTTCCGATAGATGAAGAATATGATATTTTTTTTTGTTTTTTTGGTATTTATAGATTTATTATGACCGTATTTTAGCTGATAATTCCGCTAAATATTGATGGCCACAGCTCCAACTTCCTTATAGACCAAAACTCTCAAGTGTTCAATTCAATTACACTATTCTACCTTCCATACGAGTAGTCATGGAGCGTGTACTAACTCATTTGGGCAACTGTACATGCACAAATATGGACACACCCAAACATGCACAAAAAACATATAGATACACACACACACCCACACACATACACACACACACACAGTCTAGTAGGTAGAGCTCTCGTCTCACACACGAGGGGTCGGGGGTTCAATCCCCGGCCGGGCGGAGACAAATTGGGCTTGTCTCCTTTCATGTGTTAGCCTCAGTTCACCTAGCTGTAAATAGGTACCTGGAATAAGTGGACGACGTTGTGACGTCCCATCTGGGGTTGGCAAAAATGGTACAAGGCGAGATGGGTATCATATGGTTTACCTAAGCTGATGGCTGCCTAAGCCTTCGGGCGAGACGGTACCGTCTATAGTGAGAATGGTACCATACAGATCCACTCTAAGCCTTCGTTTCCAATGTCGCCAATTGGCTAAAATACAGACTACACACACATCCACAGCCATTCCAACAGTACATAAAACACTTAACATGCATTTCACGCAATACATTCCCAGTTAAGGAGGCGCGATAATAATGAGCTTAGCTCGCATTGCGTGGATTCCCCTTGACGAACAAGTAACTGAGTAACACCAAGAAAATCATCTCTTATCAGCACATACACCTTCCCTACTCCCCTTACGAAACTCACGACCTCCACTGTGTTCACTTATATCGTGTTCTATTTCAGTATAATATCAAACATGCATAAGTCTACACACACAAACACACACCCAGACACACACACACACACACACACACACACACATGTAAACACGCCTCACGACCTTCGATGTGTTCCAGTTTTGTCTTGCTCTGTTAAATTATAATATGGGGGTGACCAGTAGCGACATTGGTAGAGCACTCGGTTTCTAATTTGGAGGACCGAGTTCGATTCTCGGCTGGTGGAGATAGTTGGGCAATCTTCTCACACCCCTTGCCTCGGTTCTGATCGCCTAACAGTAAAATAGGGCTATGACAGGGTAAAAAGGTTCCTCGTGACCTCATCCCTTTACTACTATATAAAAACAATATATATATATATATATATATATATATATATATATATATATATACCGGTATATATATATATATATATATATATATATATATATATATATATATATATATATATATATATATATATATATATATATATATATATATATATATATATATATAATATCGTTTACACACACACACACATTTGATATAAAATAATAATGATAATAATAATATTTAGTAAACATCCTCCTAGAATGTGCTGTGTAGGATCTATAAGTACGAATAAACGAAAGGGTTCTCTCCAATTTAGCCCACCTGATGATATTGTATACGGCATCATAATAATTTCCAGACGTGTGTGTGTGTGTGTGCCATGCTAGGTTATAAAAATACGCATATATTTTGGTATTAATAGGTTTCTGTGTGTACATGAGTGTGTGTACGTGTGGTGTGTGTGTGTGTGAGCAATTTTGTATGTGTTTGCATGCTCCCAACTACTGCATGTGTGTGTTTCTGTATGTGTGCATCTACGAGTATATGTATGCATGTGCATGCGTGTATACGTACGCATGTATGCGTACGTGTGCATCTGATAAATGTATGCGTATGTGTATGTATGAGCGTATACTAATGTGTGTATGTTAGTGTGTATATAGCTGTGTAAGTGTGTTCGTGTGTGTGTGTGTGTGTGTGTGTGTTTGTGTCACGCCATGGTATAAAAATATCCACATAATTTGGTAAGTGCAGCAGAGGGGGTTGTCTGTTTGTAGTTGGGGGCACTGACAACACAAAGGAAAATAATAAAAATAATAATAAAAGGAGTGGTATGAAGGAGAAGGGTTAAGTGGAGAGAGAGAAGATTAAAGAAGAACACGTATCAAAAGAAGAACAGCCAACACAAGACAAATATATAAGAGCATGAAGATAAATAACAGCAAGGACACTAGGAGCAGGGAGAAGAATATGAGACGACGACAGTGACGATGACGACCACGGTGACGATGACGATAACGACATGGTGACGATGAAGACGGTGATGATGGTGACGATGACAAAGAGGGTGATGATAACGACAACGACAATGGTGATGATGAAAACGATGGTGCCGATGACAACGACAGTGACGATGAAGACGATGGATGGTGACGATGACAAAGAGGGTGACGATGAAGACGACAGTGACGATGACAAAAACGACAATGGTGACGATGAAGACGACGGTGACGATGACGCGACGACAATGGTGACGATGACAACAACGACAATGATGACGATAAAGACGACAGTGATTATGACAACAATGACAATGGTGACAATGAAGATGACAGTGACGATGACAACAACGACTATGGTGACGATGAAGACGACAGTGACGATGACAACAACGACTATGGTGACGATGAAGACGACAGTGACGATGACAACAACGACAATGGTGATGACGAAGATGACGGTGACGATGACAACGACAATGGTGACGATGAAGATGACAGTGACGATGACGACAACGACAATGGTGACGATGAAGATGACGGTGACGATGACAACAACGACAATGCTGACGATGAAAATGACGGTGACGATGACAACAACGACAATGGTGACGATGAAGACGACAGTGACGATGACAACAACAACAATGGTGACGATGACACCAACGACAATGGTGACGATGACAACAACAACAATGGTGACGATGAAGACGACGGTGACGATGACAACATCAACAATGGTGACAATGAAGAAGAGGAAAACAGGTGATGATGATGACAATGGGGATGATGACGATGACAATGGTGATGAAGACAACGTTAACGGTGACGATGATGACGACGATGGTAATGAAGACGACGACAGTAATGATGAGGATGACGACGACGATGACGATGACGACGACGACGACGGTGATGGTAACCATGACAGAGACAATGACGACGATAGTGACGACGATGTAGAAGAAGAACAACAACAACAACAGCAACAACAACAACAACAACAACAAGGGAACGAGAGAGTCAGTCAGTCAGTCCCTCTCCCTTTCCTATTAAACTGTCACTAACTGAGGCTATACATATTATGACTGACTGCGTAAATGTGTGACTGTGTGAATGACTGATGGGGTGACTGGCTGGGTTCTGATTGCTTGCGTCGAAGTAGCAGGTCAATGATTAGTACGAGATTGCTCCCTAAATCTTTCAGTATTAGGACGTCTTTTTCCCACTTAATTCCGGGCACCATTAGACGATTTTATTCGGCTTTGGACGCCCCTCTAAGAGTCAAAGAGGTAAAATATATCTCTATTCACCCTCTGACTTCCACAATTCCTTCCCACAGATCCTTACAAAGCTGTACAAAATCGTCTAATGATAGCCAGAATATACTGTCAAAATGCGGCATAATCCTCAAGGGGTTAATTGAATCTCTAATAATTCATTCTCAGGTATTTGCACTTCAGAGGTTCATTTGGTCAGTTCGAGGTTAAAATATGCCTTGCCAATTATCTACAACATAAACTAATATACTAGATCATGTCCCCATTATCGCAACACACCTACCATTATCGTGTCTCTAATTCCCGGCTCATATTACCGTGTTTGGTCGGTAAATACGGGTTGTGCAAATTGTAAACTAGGCTCCCAGGAAAGGTTTTGGTGTCACTGACCTGCTCTATATCAGATAAGTGAACAGTAGAAAGTGTAAATAAACAATAGAAGGCTTAAATTAACAGTATATAGTAGAAAATATACTCAGTTATTTCATAGGGGGGTCTTGGGGGTATTTTTTAAGCTTGATAAGAGGTCTCGGGAGGAAACTAAAAAGCTTCCTTTTATCTCATTATACAAAACGCAAGATATTCAGGCATAATACTGTATTTGTTTCTATCCTCAGGGAAAAACTGGCTGCTAACCATAAGACACGGCATGTTTATCATGAATCTTCTTCCCCTGTACGGGTTGTCTGAATTATTCTGCAAAATATTTTTAGTCAAGCTTTTAATTTAAGGGGGGATGGTTCACTTTTTGGTTGATTTTTTCATTGATTTATTATTTTTCTAGTTTCCTCCCTAGACCTCTATCAACCTGTACAAAATACCCCCTAGACCCCCCTTCAATATAAATTTGTATATTTTTCGGTAGAAAAATGTCCCGGCCGATGACCGGTTACCTGTTACTCGCCAGGAAAAATTAGACACCTAAATGGCACGAAAAGTCTTAATATTGACAACAAAAATGGGGCGTAAAGTCTTAAAAGCGGCAAACTAATGGGCCAAACGTCTTAAATCTGAAAACCAATGGGGCTAAACACGAGGGAGAAGGGTGCCAGAAAACCAGCCCCTTCCCCACGTAAGATATTCAGGAGTTAGTGGAAAATAATTTGCTCCCTCTTCGACCAATGTATAAGTTCCCTTACACCATCAACCCTATGAGGATCATGACGCATTTTGACAGTTTATTATGGCTATCATTAGACGATTTTATACAGCTTAGGAAGGATCTGTGGGAATGAAAAGGGCAAAGACTATCCCAATTAACCCTCTGACTTCCATTTATCCTTCCTTATCTACGTAATATAATCTAATATAGCCACAAAACAGAAAACAAACGCGTATTGGATCTTGATAGGGTTAATAGCATGCACACCAGTACATATATTCCATCCCTCTCAGTACTGTACAGTATATACATTACATTTAGTGGTTAAATACTCTACCCTCCCTCTCCTAATCTCTTCGCCCCTTCCTTCAATTTCTCTCTCTCCCCCTCCTCTCTCTCACTCCATCTCTTTCACACTCACTCACTCACTCTCTCTCACACACAGACTCAGACTCTCTCTCTCTCTATCTCTCTCTCCCTCTTACACACTCACTCTCTCTCACACATGCACACTCACATAAGCAGGTCATATGAGCATAAATCCAAAGACGTTATCTTAACCCTTTACAATTCCTTAGTCCGCCCTCTTCTGGAATACTGCGTTCAATCCTGGTGCCCTTATTACCAAAAAGATATAGACAAGCTAGAACGACTTCAACGTAGAGTTACCAAAATGATACCTAACCTAAAGAACAAACCATACGAGGAGCGTCTTAGAGAATTAAATCTATTTCCTTTAACCCAGCGCAGATTAAGAGGCGACTTAATTCAAGTGTTCAAAATCATCAAAGGCATCGACAATATGAACTGTAGTAAGTACTTCACTATCGACCAATCTAATTACACGCGGGGAAACGGGTGCAAAATTATTGGTAAATCTTTTAACTCACACGCAGCTAAACAAAATCTTCTTCAATCGAGTTGTCAACTTATGGAATGGGCTTCCCCGAGATGTTATAGACTGCAGCACCGTTGATTCATTTAAACTTCGCCTAGACAAATATCTCGCATCAAACCCGCGACTGACTGCGTTTGTAAATGAATGAATAACTTTATTTTATCCTCCCCTAAGTTACCAACCCATCTGTCCCCTACTAACTTCCTAATCCTGCCATGGACATTAGTTCCAGGGCAGTAGTTCCCTTTCCAATGTTCCCTTACCCACTCTAAACCACTGTTTGGATACTTGATCCTCAGTGTTTTGGAGGACATTCAGCCTATAGAAGGGTCACTAGATCTGTTGTTGCTTGATTTCCTTTGTACTCCTTTGTACAATCTCTCTCTCTCTCTTACCCACTTACTCACTCACTCTCACTCTCACTCTTTCTCTCTCACTCTCACACACTCTCTCTCTCACACTCACACTCTGTCTCTCTCTCTCTCTCTCTCTCTCTCTCTACCAAACTCGCCGCCTCGCCCCCACAATTTCACAACTGATTGGCCCGGAAAGTCAGCAAGGGTAAGTGTGGCAAATAGCGATAGATTGCTGTGCTGTGGTGACGGGAGGAAGAACGTAATGGAGAGAGAGAGAGAGAGAGAGAGAGAGAGAGAGAGAGAGAGAGAGAGAGAGAGAGAGAGTGAGAGTGAGAGTGAGAGGGAGAGGGAGAGAGAGAGAGAGAGCAATATAAACATGTATCTGTATTTGAGATCGAAGCCTGTGGTGGCCTTCCGTTTTCTCTCACCTTGTCATCTCTCTCTCTCTCTTTTCTCTCTCTCTCTCTCTCTCTCTCTCTCTCTCTCTCTCTCTCTCTCTCTCTTTGTTTCTGTTTTGCTATCCCTTTCATTCACTTTCTCTGTATTTGGGTATTTGCTGTCACTAATATAATTAAATCCTGACTAGGTGTGTGTGTGTGTGTGTGTGTGTGTGTGCAAGGCCATACTGCATGCTATAATGACTGCCAGATTACACTTCTTGCAGTAAGTATCAATAATATAGACAATATAAAGCACTCATAATATAGTTTAGTTTATCCAAGCACCAATCTGAACACAGGAAGGGGAAGTATAAATCACCGACAAGCAATAGTCCCCCCCCCCCCCCCCCATCCGCCCTCGCCAAAGCAGTAATTTTGGTCACGTAATGAATTCTTGTAGACACACAGCAACCCAAGACACTTCCACCTTGCAGTGTGTGGACATTTCACCTTAAAGGGATTGTGGCTGTTTTTGTTTTTTCCTAATAATTCATATACTAATTTATTTTTTAGATTCCTCGGTAGACCTCCATCAAGCTTAACAAAACACCCCTTAGACCCCCCCCCCACCCCCCCTCCCCCTTTAAGATAAATTTGTACATATTTCGGTAGAACATTTTCCGGCCAGAGGACGGGTCCTCTTAAAATAACAGGCTCGCTACCGCTCCCAGGGAAAAATCGATACCTAAATGGTACGAAAGGTCTTAAAATTGACATGGAAATGGGGTGAAAGGTGTTAAAATCGACAATCTAATGGGCCGAACGTCTTATAATCTCAAAAACAATGGGGCTAAGCATGGGGGAGAAGAAAGTCCAGAAAAACGACCCATCTCCCCTTAATAATAAGAAAGAAAAAAATAGATGGAAACATGCTTACATTATTGAAATGTTTGTGGGTATACAGCAATGCAAGTAATGGTCGCTCTTCTGTAAATCTAAAATGGCTTATTTAAGAATTGGAAAGGGATGGGTCCCTCTATTACCTTTATTATAATAACACGAAAATAATAATAATAATAAAATAGAAAATACAATACCAATTGGCTTGACCCTGAGTTAGTTAGAATAACTAAAACAGGACTTCAGTAGCCATCAACCTCTCTGGATAATTAACCCTTCAAGATGCAATACGCATTTATTTTCTATTTCCTGTCAGTCAGTCAGTAGCCAGTCCTTACTCCCACAAGGGGTAGGGAGGAACACCAAGAGACTCAAGAAAGGAAAAAGAGGTGACAGGAGAACACATATAACAGGTCGTCCACAAAAAGCAAGCACACAAGCATTCAGAAGCACCAATCACTCACCAGCCCCGAAATCAATGGCTTCACCTCAGATGTTATACTTCCGGACAAGGTCTCTTCACATCAACATCTGGGATAAATAAAACAATATAGATTACAAATAGATAAATATCTTCCAGGTTTGTCATTTAAAAGGGTCCAGAGATCTTCATGTACTCTCTCTAACAAATTTTCTGGCTGTTATAAAAACGATTTTGTTCAGATTAGCAAGGGTATATGAAAGTCAGAGGGTTAATTGAGATGGCCTTTATCAAATTGATTCCTACAGATCCTTCCTTAGCTGTATAATACCGTCTAATGATAGCAAGAATAAACTGTCAAAACGCGTCATGATCCTCAAGGGGTTAAAATAGGACTTCAGAAGCCATCAACACTTCTGGATTATTAACTCTTTCAAGATGCAGTACGCATTTAGTTTCTGTTTCTTGGCTATGTTTAGACAATTTTGTTCAGATTAGGAAGGGTATAATTATGCAAGTCAAGGGTTAATTGGGATAGCCTTTACCCGTTTAATTCCTACAGATCCTTTCTAAGCTGTATGGAATCGTCTAATGATAGCCAGAAGAAACTGTCAAAAAGCGTCATGATCCTCAAAGGGTTAAGCCAGCACACCTCGCTGTTTTTCTCTTTCTTTCCCTCTCTCTTTGGTTTGTATCCATTCGGTCCCATTTAGCCTACTGTTTTAAGACACTTACCTCCATCCAAGTGTCAATATTTTCCTGGCGAGCGGTAGCGAGCCAGCATATACATATATTTTTGTTTTGACAGCAAGCTAAATTTGTACATATTTCGAAAGAAAAATTTCTCCGGCGAAGCCGGATTTCTCCATACAATGCGGGCTCGCTATCGCTCGCCAGGAAGTAATCGACACCTGGATGGGGATAAACGTCCTAAAACAGTTGGCTGAATGGGGCCGAATGGATACAAGCCAGGGAAAGAGAGAAAGATAAAAAAAAAAGCCGGTGACCCCCCCTTAAACCAGCACACTGCAAGTCAAGAATACCGTCGGGAATGGAGCCCCTTTACCAGAACTCCAGTCCATTGCAGACCCTGAGTGTTCCGTAGCGAGGATATATTAGTTCATTGTCTTCCAGCTGACGGTAAATGGCCATGTCCTCATCTTGATTATTCAGCTATTGGGAATATTTTGTACCGACATATATTGATCACTGTAAAAGCTTGGCCTTTGTATGATACAGAGACATGGTAGCTTCGTATTATTATTCATCAAGGGGAAGGTACCGTAGTTGCTTTTTCTGTACCCCCTTCTCCCTCATGATTAGCCCTATTCGTTTTCAGATTCTAAAACGTTTGCCCCATTAGTTTGCCAATTTTAAGACCTTTCACCCCATTTCTTTGTCAATACTAAGACTTTTCGTGCCATTTAGGTGTAGATATTTTTCCGGTCGACCCTGTCATTTTTAAAAGAACCAGCCTTCGGCGGGAAATTTTTCTAACGAAAAATGTACAAATTAATTTCGAAGGGGGATCTTGAGGATGATTGTTTAAAAGCTTGATGGAGGCCTAGGGAGGAAAGTGAAACAATAACAAATAAGTAAACAACCAAATAAGTAACACCTACAGTATAGTAACGATAAATCAGTTGCTGAGGGATTGAGTTTATAGACTTTTTTTGTGTATATATATAGTCTACTTGTTGTTTTGAAGCCACAATAACCCCTTGGTAATTATAGGACGCGTTTTGACAGTTTATTCTGGCTCTCGTTAGACAATTGTATTAGGAAGGACCTCCAGGAAGCAAAGAGGTATAAACTATCTCAACTTATTCCTATGGTTTCAAAACTGAATAAAATCGTCTAATGATAGCCAAAATAGTCGGAATATAGGCGTCATTGTACCGCAAGGGAAAGATATCATTTATTTGTTTATCTATTTATTTAGTCATTATTTGTCTTAGTTTTCTCCCTAGACCTCCAAAAAATATAAAAAATATCCCTCTTAATATCTCAAACTAATGGGGCTAAACATGAGGGAGGAGGGAGTCCAAAATACCCCTAAGGTAAGGTAACAGTAACTCAGGCTAGTATCAAGGCTAGGTTAACAGTCAAGTAAGGTGCAGTAATTCTATAGGTAGTGCCAGCCAACTTGACAATAATCTGAACCCCTTAACTTCTTATAACTCGAAATGAATGAAAGCAATCGGGCTGACGTTTCTATCATTTGGGAAGAGTTCACCAGGAAATAAGTGTGGATATTTACAGCCAGTTTGCTCTAGGCCCTTTTGAGTTATAGAGAGGTCAGGGATCAAGATGATTGTCAAGTTCGTTGGCGCTACCTATAGCTCAATATATATATATATATATATATATATATATATATATATATATATATGTGTGTGTGTGTGTGTGTGTGTGTGTGTAATATTATACTTATTTCTCTTCCTTCCTTTCACACCCTGATTCAGATTTCAAGTTGGCCTCATTTAAGTTTTTCTGACTCACTTACTGAGAAACGTGAACTCTCGCTATAATTACTTCATCTCTCTCTCTTTCTCTCTCATGATAATCTAGCCATGAGCAATCCCCATTAGTCACACACGAATGAACTTAATAATATAATCCCCGTAATATACACACGGTAATTATAATGGCAGCTTTATGTTATATATTGGTCCGAATAAGGTTTTCTGAGTCATATATTCTTCTTACCCATGTATACTGCATTTATGGGAGGAAGAAATATTTATTGGTCGATTTATATATCTATATGTTATCATTGCAGTTTCTTCCCTACACCTCCATCAAACTGAGAAAAAATATATCCTCAAAACTCCCCTTCTAATTAAAGTGTAAATGTTTCGGTAAAAAATAATGTCCGGGCCGAAGGCCGATTCACCCAATATCACAGGCTCGCTATCGCTCGCTAAGAAAACAGAAATAAACATCTAAATTGTACGAAAGGTCTTGATATTGATAACGAAATGGGACGAAAGGTCTTACAATCGACAAACTAATCGGCCGAACGTCTTAAAATCTGAAAACGAATGGGGCTAAACATGAGGGAGAAGGAGGGCCAGAAAAAATAACAACCATCTCCCCCTTAATGTACAGTCAAAATCAACAGTTCCTCAATAATTACAACAAATCTAAAGATACTAACATTACATTTTGTCCTCGACTGTCACCAAGTGTTTCTAATATCAAGTTACTATAGTAATATTTGTTTAAGGGGGGTCACCGGCTTTTTTGTTTATCTTTCTCTCCTTTTCTCTCTTTCCCTGTCTTGTATCCATTTGGCCCCATTCAGCCAACTGTTTTAAGACGTTTATCCCCATCCAGGTGTCGATTTCTTCCTGGCGAGCGAAAGCGAGCCAGCATTGTATGGAGGAATCCGGCTTCGCAGGAGACATTATTCTATCGAAAAATGTACAAATTTAGCTTGCTGTCAAATCAAAAATATATATATGCTGGCTCGCTATCGCTCGCCAGGAAAATATTGACACCTGGATGGCGGTAAACGTCTTAAAACAGTAGGTTGAATGGGGCCGAATGGATACAAGCCAAAGAGAAAGGGAGAGCAAGAGAAAAAAAGCGAGATGGGCTCCCTTGACGTAGTAGCATTATCGAGTTAACACCTTCAGCACGATGACGCATTTTTTTACCATTTACTCTGGTAAACTTGAGACGGTGTTACGCAGTTTATTAAGGGCCATATTACGCCGATGTTATATTACGCCGATGTTATATTTCGATAGTAGTTAACCCTTTGCATCATAAGAGGTAGATTATAAGATAAATAAAATCGTCGTATGGTATCCAGAGTAAGGTTAAATGTACGTTATCGTGTTCGAGGGGTTAAGGGGAGATATCCACTTGAGGGAATATTTTCTTGACCCCTTTCTCCCTCATGTTTAGCCCCATTGTTTTTGATATTATAAAACGTTCTCCCAATTAGTTTAGCGATTTTAAGAACTTTCACCCCATATTAAGACCTTTCGTGCAATTCAGGTGTCGATTTTATCCTGGCGAGCGATAGCGAGCCTGTAATTTAAAAGGAACCGGCCTTCGGCCGGGACATTTTTCTACCGAAAAATGTAAAATTTTATCTTGAAAGGGACTCAAGGGGGTGTAATTTTAAGCTTGATGGAGATCTAGGGAACAAACTAAATACCTCCCCTTAATATCCCTATCTCGAAATTTCACATATTAATTCATAATTAATTCATTATTTGTATAAATATCAAGATTATAATCGAATAATTAATTTTGGCTTTACAGCTACTTCTTATAAGTATATAAGTATATGTAAGTAAGTATATAAATATAGTCATATGAATGAACGATATTTTGTATACAGTAATTCATTTAATTATATATTTTAGCTGCTATACTACAAACATATACTACAAACATATATTAAAAACTAATCCTGAAAATGTTAATGAGTCAACTTGAATAATTTGGCATTGATATACTATACAGGCAACATGCAAGTGTATAATTGTATATTAGAGCAAGGACAGTAAGTGCTCATCAGTGTACTAATTGTGTGAGTGATTTATTGTGAGTGTGTGAGTAGCCTACGTGTAAAGAGAGAGAGAGGGAGGGAGTGAGCGTGAGTGAGAATTGGTGAATGTGTGTGTGTGAGTGAGAATGAGAGTGAGTGAGTGTGTGTATGTGTGTGTGTGGTTTACATATACACCTTCCTAACCCTTTAACGTCCCTCTACATCTCCTCACACAATAATCCCACGGAGACAATTCAAGATTTACTAAGGAAAACTTGAGCGAGATGCAGGCTATAAAAAGGCGAAACGCCTGCCCTTGCCCGAGTTGACATTCTGACTTGATGAGAACACGTTTTTGTCCCCAGAAGCAGAGAGAAAGAGAGAGAGAGAGAGAGAGAGAGAGAGTGACCCACACACCCTTAACCCTTAAGGGGAGACTGGCCGTTTGTTTGGTGTATTAATTCATTTATTCATATATATATATTTTTTCATTTTCCTCCCTAGACCTCCATCAAGCTTAGAAGCCCCCCCCCCCCCCCTTAGATAAATTTGTAAATTTTTCATTTCCTCTTAAAATTGCAGGCTCGCTATCGCTCGAGAGGAAATAATCGACACCTAAATGGCACGAAAGGTCTTAAAATTGACAACGAAATGGGGCGAAAGGTGGTAAAATCGCCAAACTAATAGGCCGAACGTCTTATATTCTCAAAACTAGTGGGGCAAAAACATTAGGGAGAAGGGGGTCCAGAAAAACGGTCTTCCTCCCCTTAAGTGCTGCACTTGGTAGGAGATTTGTATTTAGTTATTTACTATTATTCCTTGTGTCCTGTACTTTGTAGAAGATTTTCATATATATATATATATATATATATATATATATATATATATATATATATATATATATATATATATATATATATATAAATTATGTATATATAGGCTATATATATATATATATATATATATATTTTGTTTTTGTTTTTGTTTTTTTTGTTTTTTTATTACTTTCTCAGTGTCCTCCCTAGACCTCCATCAAGCTTAAACATCTCCTTCGAGATGAGACCCAAGGAAGGAAATGAGTTATGCATATCCTGGACTTTTTGAAGATAGACGTCGATAACATAATTATATTAATACTCAATATACGATTGTTATTTACCATTAAGAGTTTTATATGTTGTTTTCAAGTGACTATGGGAACCACTGACCTTGGCCGCTTTGGAGTGTGGCTGTTTTGGTTATGGCCGTTTAAGAGTGAGGCCGTTTTAGTTGTGGCTGCTTAGAAATGAGGACGTGTATTTATAGGGAATTTAGGAATGAGACCGTTTATGAGTGTGGTCGTTTATGAGTGTGGTCGTTTAGGAGTGTGGCAGTTTAGGAGTGTGGCCGTATTGGAGTGTGGCCGTTAAGGAGTGTGACCGTTAAGGAGTGTGGTCGTTTATGAGTGTGGTCGTTTATGAGTGTGACCGTTAAGGAGTGTGGTCGTTAAGGAGTGTGGTCGTTAAGGAGTGTGGTCGTTTATGAGTGTGGTCGTTAAGGAGTGTGACCGTTTAGGAGTGTGGTCGTTTATGAGTGTGGTCATTAAGGAGTGTGGCCGTTTATGAGTGTGACCGTTAAGGAGTGTGACGGTTAAGGAGTGTGACCGTTAAGGAGTGTGACCGTTAAGGAGTGTGACGGTTAAGGAGTGTGACGGTTAAGGAGTGTGACCGTTAAGGAGTGTGGCAGTTTAGGAGTGTGGTCGTTAAGGAGTGTGGTCGTTAAGGAGTGTGGTCGTTTAGGAGTGGGGCCGTCTAGGAGTGTGGCCGTTTAGGAGTTGGTCGTTTAGAAGTTGGCCGTGTAGAAATGTGGAAGTGTATACTGTATAATTATGGTCGTTTAGGAATGAAACCGTTTAGGAGTGGGGCCGTTCAGGAGTGGGGCTGTTTAGAAGTGGGGCCGTTTAGGAGTGTGGCCGTTTAGGAGTGGGGACGTTTAAGAGTGGGGCCGCTTTGACCTTCCACAACAGTGTGCATTCGACGAGGCTGAACGTTCGTGATTGGAAGCAAAACCTTGAATTATGAACAACAAAAATGGTGAAATATTGTTGAGCGGGTTTCTCTCTCTCTCTCTCTCTCTCTCTCTCTCTCTCTCTCTCTCTCTCTCTCTCTCTCTCTCAATCCTGACTCCATTATAACCTTTGTTTTTCCTTCATCTCTAACTCCTTTTTACGCAATCTCCTAATTACTTTATTTTATCTCCTTAGAGCCCATTGCATTCTATTTTTCCTATTTATAGGTAGGTAGATAGATAGGTAGGTAGGTAAGTAGGAAGGTGGGTAGGTAAGTAGGTAAGTAGGAAGGTGGGTAGATAAGTAGGTAGGTAGATAGGTAAGTAGGTCGGTAGGTAGGTGGGTAGATAGGTAAGTAGGAAGGTGGGTAGATAAGTAGGTAGGTAGATAGGTAAGTAGGTCGGTAGGTAGGTGGGTAGATAAGTAGGTAGGTAGATAGGTAAGTAGGTCGGTAGGTAGGTGGGTAGATAGGTAAGTAGGTAGGTGGGTAGATAGGTAGGTAGGTGGGTAGATAGGTAGGTGGGTAGATAGGTAGGTAGGTAATTTGGCAGGTAGGTAGGTAGATATGTAGGTAGGTAGGGTAGGTAGATAGGTAGGTAAGTAGGTGGGTAGGTAGGTAGGTAGGTAGGTGGGTAGATAGGTAGGTAGGTAAATAGATAGGTAGTTAGATATATAGTTAGGTAATTAGGTAGGTAGATAGATAGGTAGGTAGGTAAATAGGTAGGTAGGTAGGTAGATAGGTAAATAGGTAGGTAGGTGGGTAAGTAGGTAGATAGGTAGGTGGGTAGATATGTAAGTAAGTAGGTAGAGAGGTAGGTAGATAGGTAAGTAAGTCGGTAGGTAGGTGGGTTGATAGGTAAGTAGGTAGGTAGGTAAGTAAGTATGTAGGTAGGTAGATAGGTATGTAGGTAAATAGATAGGTAGGTAGGTAGGCGGGTAGATATACTGTATATGTAGATATATAGGTAAATAGGTAGGTAGGTAGGTAGGCGGGTAGGTTGGTAGATATACTGTATATGTATATAGGTAAGTAGGTAGGTAGGTAGATAGATAGGTAAGTAGGTAGATATATAGGTAAGTAGGTAGGTAGGTAGGCGGGTAGGTAGATATACTGTATATGTAGATATATAGGTAAATAGGTAGGTAGGTAGGTAGGCGGGTAGGTTGGTAGATATACTGTATATGTAGATATATAGGTAAATAGGTAGGTAGGTAGGTAGGTAGGCGGGTAGGTTGGTAGATATACTGTATATGTAGATATATAGGTAAATAGGTAGGTAGGTAGGTAGGCGGGTAGGTTGGTAGATATACTGTATATGTAGATATATAGGTAAATAGGTAGGTAGGTAGGTAGGCGGGTAGGTTGGTAGATATACTGTATATGTAGATATATAGGTAAATAGGTAGGTAGGTATCATATAAAAGGTAGTAGGGACAGGAAGTAAATGACCAAAGTGTTTAGACTACAACTTGAAGTCTCTCTGTAGTCGCCTTGTAGGGAACGCTCGCGGACCCTCTATTTATCTTGGGTACACTTAAATACATATAGAGATACATAATAACGCACACCTCTCTCTCTCTCTCTCACATACACCACACACACACATATTGTAGACACACCCACTCACTCGCTCTCTCTCTCTCTCCCTCACACACACACACGCACACACAAGTTACATCTTATTCCACGGATTAGCAGACCTCCCTGGAATGGACCGCAAGCTCTCTGATACTCTAGCTACTCCTCATAACTCTGGTAGGTCTCTCACACCAAACAAGGAGACACGCCCATATTAGTTCTGTAGCATGTTAAGGGGACGTTATATTTTTGTATGTATTATTTTTATAGTTATTACCGGTATACCTATTTTGTATTATTTTGCTTCATAGACCTCAATCAATCTTTAAAAACAAAACAAAAATCACAAAAGAAAAATGTGTACATTTTTCGGAAGAAAAATTTCCTGGCCGAAGGCCGGTTCCTCCTAAATTACAGCCTCGCTAGCGCTTGCCAGGAAAAAAATCGACACCAAAATGCCACGAATGGTCTTAATACAGACAAAGAAATGGGCGAAAGTCTTAAAATGTTAAAAGTAATAGGGCTAAACATGAAGGACAAGGAGATTCAGAAACAAATATATAATACTTCCCCTTAACCCTATCTGGTGCGAGGCGGGACTTTTTGGATTCTTCCTGTTTCCTTCCATCAGTTTGCAGATTCTAAGACATTTCGCCTCATTAGTTTGGCTGTTATATCACGCTTCACCCCATTCAGAAGTCGATTTACTCTTGCCGAACGATAGCGAGCCTGCATTTTGGATGAGGAAAATATAGATATGAGGGAGAGAGTTCCAGAGTTTACTTGTTGAGTGGAAAATAGACGGGAAAATTATTCACTCCTGGGTTAGAGAGTTGGACAGAATAGGGGTGGGAGTGTGTTGAAAGAGAGGAAGTATACACTGAGAAAGCTCTGAAGAACACTGATTATTGTGTCTCTATGTCTTTGTCTGTTTGCTTGTTTGTCTGTTTATCTTCCTGTCTGTCTGTCTATGTCTAGCTGTCTGTGTGTCTGCTTATGGATCTGTCTGTTGTTCTTCCTATCTGTCTGTCTTTGTCTAGCTTTTCTGTTCTTGTCTGTCTCTGTTTAGCTGTCTGTTTCTCTTCCTGTCTGTCTGTCTTTGTCTAGCTGTCTGTTTCTTTTCCTATTTGTCTGTTTCTCTTCCTGTCTGTCTTTGTCTAGCTGTCTGTCTGTCTGCTTATGGATCTGTCTGTTTCTCTTCCTGTCTCTGTCTGTCTTCCTGGCTGTCACTTTATTGACTTACCTGTTACCTGTCACTTGCTAGAACCTGTCCACTCTTGCCTTCCCTCACTCAGATTTGCATATGAATGAAAAGGATGAGCGCTTTGTATGGGTGGTAGTGAATTTTTTTTTCAATGACGGGATAGATAGATAGATAGATAGATAGATAGATAGATATATAGATAGATAGATAGATAAATTGATAGATAGGTTGATTGATTGATCGACTGTTTGCCTGATTGATATATTGATTGATAGAATGATAAATAGATAAGGAAGAGAGAGAGAGAGAGAGAGAGAGAGAGAGAGAGAGAGAGAGAGAGAGAAGGTGTTTAGATAGACTCTTAGATAAATATAAGGCAAGACTGAAATACATAGATTGTCAGTATAATCGTAATCATGTATTCAATCTTTAACGGTCTTGGTGGTATAATGGTTAAAGCGTGTAAGCTCTGTAGGTGGTCTCCTGGGTTCGAATCCCCGGAGGATCACATGCTTTCATAAATTTCATTGGGAGTTATGAGTGTTAAGAATGATATTAGTTAAAGAACCAAAATATAACCCTGACCTCCAACATGCCCTATCCTTGCCCCCTCTCAACCTCTCATACAGTGTCGCCTCGTGTTCAATTTCCGTTAACAATATAATCATGATCGGCAACACAATCACGACCGGCTGTCATCTTTGTGTGTTGTCAGGGAAGATTGCAACCCTGAATCGGAGCCATTGAATCGTCGTCTTTTGCAACCATGATAACAACGACAATAAAGGCGGTATCACACGCGAGCTTTTATAGTCAACATTCGATAATCAAAAAAATTCTGGCAACATTTCTGGACTATTTTGCACTGGTATCGGAAACTAGCTTGATGATAGATGAATATAGGTCGCAGAAATATTATAAATGTTGACCTCATAAGCTGCCAGACCAGTGTTGAGCATAAATGTTGAGGGCTTAACAATGAAAACGAAAACATGTGCAGTTGCCCACATAAATTGTGTTCCTCCCCGTGAGCTTATACATGAAAACATGTGCAGTTGCCCACATAAATTGTGTTCCTCCCCGTGAGCTTATACATGAAAACATGTGCAGTTGCCCACATACATTGTGTTCCTCCCCGTGAGCTTATACACGAAAACATGTGCAGTTGCCCACATACATTGTGTTCCTCCCCGTGAGCTTATACATGAAAATATAAGGCGCATGGTTGATTTACGAGTTAGTTAGTTAAAATAGGACTTCAGAGGCTATCAACCCTATTGGATTATTAAGCCAGCACACTGTAAGTCAAGAATAACGTCAGGACTAGAGCCCCTTTTCGAGAACTCCAGTCCCTTGAAATACGAGTATAGTTTCTTATGCAATTGATATCACATCTGATTAGCCAACTGATAATCAAATAAAAACACACTCGCAATTCATTCATGCTAATTTGACTTTCATACATAAGATCACCTCGAGGAACAGAACTTGTGTGGGCAACTCTAAAGTCACGGTTGTTAATTAACCCTCGGTACCCGGTTGGGCTTCCAATCATCTACACCAGACCTGTGACGTCATAGAAGTGTAAGTCCACCATCCAGTCCAGGATGAGGATACTCCTGTGACATCACTATGACGTCACAGGCCTGGTGTAGACGATTCACAAAATCCTGTATACCGTTGTAAATAAATTATTTCAGTGACATTGCATTTTGCAAGATAATTATGTGCAGGTTGACGATTATTATTCCACGTTTATCTTAACTCATGCACCACCACCTTTAAGGTCAACTACAACCCACAAATTGTACAGTAGAATATCTGTGACATTATAGTTTAATGTAGCCCTGGGTCCGTGTGTGTGTGTGTGTATGTGTGTGTGGGTGTGTGTGTGTGTAATTCACTTATTTGATCGTCAAGGGGAATCCACGCAATGAGAGCTAAGCTCATTATTATCGCGCCTCCTTAACTGGGAATGAATTGCGTGAAATGCATGTTAAGTGTTTATGTATCGTTGGAATGGCTGTGGATGTGTGTGTAGTCTGTATTTTGGCCAATTGTAGACATCTGGAAACGAAGGCTTAGGGTTAATCTGTACAGTACCATTCTCACTACGGTACCAGTCTCACCCGAAGGCTTAGGTTGACCAGTAGCTTAGGTTGACCAGTACGATACCCATCTCGCCTTGTAACCAATCACCAACCCTAGATGGGACGTCACAACTTCGTCCACTTATTCCAGGTTCCTATTTATACTGCTAGGTGAACAGAGGCTACACCGTTAGGAGACTTGCCCAAATGTCTCTTCCCCGCCTGGGTCTCGAACCCGGGACCTTCTGGTTGTGAGCCAGACGCGCTATCAGATACGTGTGTGTGTGTGTGTGTGTGTGTGTGTGTGTGTGTGTGTGTGTGTGTGTGTGGGTTGGTCTGTGTTGGTGTGTACGCTACAAAATACGACTACCAACGTACACAAAGGGCAATAAGGAGAGAAAGGCTAACCACAACAGACACCTGACAGACAGACAGACAGACAGACAGTGATGGTGTGTGAGGGGGATCATGGTACACAAGGACACACACACACACATGCAAAAACCAACACAGAACCCACATGCATACACACACACTTATGAACACACACAACTACTTACGCACTACACATACACATAATACATACTCAGTCACATACACATCAACACACGCACGTTACACACATAAAGCCATACGGACATACTGACACTCAAACAGAGTTCCAACCACACACAACCACACACACAGACCCCGCCACACACACACACACACACACACAGACCCCGCCACACCACACACACACACACACACACACACACACACACACCACACCACACACACACACACACACCACACACACACCACACACCACACACACACACACGGATCCAGGGTTACATTAAACTATAATGTTACAGATATCCTACAGTACAAATTGTGGGTTGTATAGTTAGTTGACCTTATGGTGGTGTTTGGTGCGCTCTCTCTCTCTCTCTCTCTCTCTCTCTCTCTCTCTCTCTCTCTTACGGCGTCCAGGCCATAATGATAAGCCCAAATGGTGGAATAAAGATATTTCAGACTGTCTGCTTGCTAAAAAAATTGCTAATGATAGATTAAAATCCTCACAAAATGACGAAGAACGAAGAACGGGTGAAATTTATAGAGCTACGACGCAAAGCCAAAAAGTTAATTAAGCAAAGTAAAAAGACCCTGGAGTTACATGTTGCGAATCAAAGTAAAACACACCCGAAAGAATTCTATAGTTATATCAGAAAGAAAAAAGTAGTTACTTCAACTGTTGGACCGTTAGTCGATGAAAATAGAGAATACACCAAAGACGAAGTACAAATGAGTAATGCCCTCAATACCTTCTTTGCATCAGTTTTTACAACCGAATACCTCAGTGATATCCCTACACCATCGCCGATTCAGATTGATAATTCAGATGTTCTAAGCAATATCACCGTTACAGAGAGAGAAGTATTGAATTGTTTAGATAAACTCAAGGTAAATAAAACGTCTGGACCTGATACAATCTCGCCTAGAGTTCTAAAGGAAGCTAAGGATGAGCTCTCCAAACCACTGACATCGCTATTCAATGAATCCTTGCAGTCTGGGACTATGCCTGATCAGTGGAAGCTAGCCAACGTAACACCGATATTAAAAAAAAGGCAGCAAATCCCTACCCCGTAACTATCGTCCAATTAGCTTAACCTCAATTGTATGTAAAATGCTAGAAACGGTCATAAGAGACAGACTCGTAAATCACTTAGGGGCAAATAACTTACTTACAGATACTCAATACGGCTTTCGTAAAAAACGTTCCTGTTTAACAAACCTCTTAGACTACTTCCACGATATCCTCAACCTCTACGATTAGAGTAAAGCTGTAGATATTATATACCTTGATTTTCAAAAGGCCTTTGACAAAGTTCCCCACAAACGTTTACTGCTAAAACTAAAAGCGCATGGAATACAAGACGGTGTGTTGAAATGGATAGAAAATTGGCTCAGCGACAGAAAACAAAGAGTAGTCATAAACGGTAAGGCATCTAAATGGACCAATGTAAGTAGCGGGGTACCCCAGGGATCGGTACTAGGACCAATTCTCTTTCTAATTTACATCAACGACATAGATGAGGGTCTCACCTGTACAATCTCAAAATTTGCTGACGATACAAAAATTGCAAATAGCGTACTCTCAAAAGAACAAGTTGATGATATGCAACACAATCTAGATAAATTGTCATGTTGGGCCCAAATTTGGCAAATGAGTTTCAATGCGGATAAATGTAAAGTAATACATATCGGATACCTAAATGAGAAAGCAAACTATTAGATGAATGGCACTCAGCTTAAGAATGTAAACAGAGAAACCGATCTGGGAGTAACAATATCGAGTAACCTAAAACCGAGTCAACAATGTTCAGAAATTGTTAAGAAGGCAAACAAAATAATTGGCTTTATAGGCAGGTCATTTGATCATAAATCCAAAGAAGTTATCCTAACCCTTTACAATTCCTTAGTCCGCCCTCTTCTGGAATACTGCGTTCAATCCTGGTGCCCTTATTACCAAAAAGATATAAACAAGCTAGAACGAGTTCAACGTAGAGTTACCAAAATTATACCTAGCCTAAAGAACAAACCATACGAAGAGCGTCTTAGAGAATTAAATCTATTTCCTTTAACCCAGCGCAGATTAAGAGGTGACTTAATTCAAGTGTTCAAAATCATCAAAGGCATCGACAATATGAACTGTAGTAAGTACTTCACTATCGACCAATCTAATTACACGCGGGGAAACGGTTTCAAAATTATTGGTAAATCTTTTAACTCACACGAATCTAAGAATTTCTTATTCAATCGAGTTGTCAACTTGTGGAATGGGCTTCCCCGAGACGTTATAGACTGCAGCACCGTTGATTCATTTAAACTCCGCCTAGACAAATATCTCGCATCAAACCCGCGACTGACTGCGTTTGTATATTAATAACTTTATTTTATCCTCCCCTCAGTTACTAACCCATCTGTCCCCTACTAACTTCCTAATCCTGCAACGGACATTAGTTCCAGGGCAGTAGTTCCCTTTCCAATGTTCCCTTACCCACTCTAAACCACTGTTTGGACACTTGCTCCTCAGTGTTTTGGAGGACAAGCAGCCTAGAAGGGTCACTAGATCTGTTGTTGCTTGATTTCCTTTGTACTCCTTTGTACTCTCTCTCTCTCTCTCTGGTTACATGATCGGCGTGACTAGAGAATATATTAATCTAATCCTCCCGGCACGACGGAAAATTGGGTAAAAAGGGGCGCACCCACACACATACGCATGAATACACTTACACGCACGCACACACACAAATGTACTTACACGCAATCACATATCACACGCACGCATACACTTGCACGCACGCACACACGCATATGCACGAATATACTTACAAGCACGCACATACTCTCACACGCACGCATACATGCTCACACATACACAATCGTGTATGCACTAATACGATTTATGCACACACACACACACAGACACACACACACACGCACACTCACACACATACATAAAAAAAAAAACACACACACACACACATACATACATACAAACACAAACACACACACACACACACACACACATACATACAAACACAAACACACACACACACACACACACACACATCAATGTAATAAGTTTAGAGTGTACTATCTTTGGGGTTACCAAATGAAATAACTATAATCGATTCATTACAACTAGGCCAACAATCTCGACCACTAACCCAAGATCTATATACACCACCTATATACAGTAACTAAAAACACGATTGGGGTCGTAGGATGCGGGAATGACAGATCAAGGGAGAGAGTTCCACAGCTTACTTGTTGAGTAGAAGAAAGATTGGGTGAGGGAAGTTAGAGATTGGGCAACGAAGGTTATAGAATGATAGAAGGAAGTTAAGGATTGGGAAAGGGAGGTTAGGGATTGGGAAAGGAAGGTTAGGGATGGTCAATGAAGGTTAGGGATTGGGAAAGGGAGGTTAGGGATGGTCAATGAAGGTTAGGGATTGGGAAAGGGAGGTTAGGGATTGGTCAAAGAAGGTTAGGGATTGGTCAAGGAAGGTTAGGGATTGGTCAAGGAAGGTTAGGGATTGGTTAAGGAAGGTTAGGGATTGGGTAAGCAAGGTTAATGATTGGGAGAGGAAGGTTAGGGATTGGGAAAGCAAGGTTAATGATTGGGAGAGGAAGGTTAGGGATTGGGAAAGGGAGGTTAAGGATTGGGAGAGGGAGGTTAATGATTGGGAAAGAGAGGTTAGGGATTGTGAAAGGTTAGGGATTGTGGAAGGTTAGGGATTGGTAAAAAGAGGAAGGATGTGTATATATGTGTGTTGGGTTGGGGGGGGGAGGAGAGGGGGAGGGGGATTGGTAGGTGAAATGGAAGGGTGGGTCGTGATTAGGGTATAAAGTGCACACAAAGATAATTACGTACACACACACACACACATATGCAAATGAATAAATAAATCACACATATTATGCCATGATAAGTAGCAAGAAAATATGGTCACACATTCTCTCTCTCTCTCTCTCTCTCTCTCTCTCTCTCAAACAGCCTATCAGTCACGAACATCAAGGCTCCGAGTCATCCAAATACATCCCCTGCCCGATAAGTATAACTCACAAGGACCCAGAACAAACATTATCAGGAAAGAAGAAATAACTAAAAACTATATATATATATATATATATATGAAGGTAAAATCACAAATACGTGTGATCAAATTATGTAGTAAAACTCGCTAGGAAAATTGAAACAATGGAACACCAAGCTTTCGTCTATTCTCTCAAGACATCTTCAGGGTAATACAAGAAAACAGGGGGAGAGTGAGGCTTAAATACCTGTCCTAAATCATCTGTGAGTTGCTAACTAGCATATAAATACAAAAAGTGTTGCCAGCCTACTGCCTGTTGCCATATTTTTAGGACCATACTTATTTTATATTACAAAATATATGTACATATATACATTGAAATGTGCCTAACAATACAATCTAATCATATATACAATTTGATACACATCAATGAACTTGCAGATCCCTTTCAAACTGTTATCGTAACTTATGTAAATATGAAGACATACATATACCTGTAGAAATACATATAATTACATATACATACACATATACATGCATACTGTATACACGCATACATTACATACATACACATAAAAATTACATACATAACAAAAATAGAAAAAGAAACAAAAAATTATGGGAGTCTGCAGAAAGCCGAAAGGTCACACAAGGCAAATCCTACCCACACCCAACCCTACTTATAAGGCCGAATAGCCCACACCTGGCAAATCCCCTCACAGCTACACAGTATATAAATTATACATAAACACACATATACATACACACACCTACTTACACACACACATGTACTGTATACATACATAAACATACATATATACAATAATTATTATAAAACAAAACAAAAAACAAAGAAAATACATAGTATCATACCTCATGTGTATAGTATTAATAAGGTACCTAACAATCTATTACTATGAGGATAGACCTCACATAAAGGGTCAGATGTCAAACTACAAGCTGTTTCAATCTATGATCTGACGGTCTGGACATCTATTTCTAGCTCTTTTTATTTTATCATTTTCATTGAGGAGATTTAGAAGGATGTTATCTATTGTGTAAAGGCCATCATTTAGATTCATAGTGTTTATACAATCTCTGATCAAGGCGGACTCGGCAAATAGTCTTTCATAATAGCAGCTTGACCAGTAGATCATCTTAGCCTCATCCCAATTTGCATAATGGTTTTGTCTTTGTTTATGTTTAAAAATACCATTAGATTCTTGAGCTGACCTTACTGATTGTTTGTGTTGTTTAACTCTCACCTCTAATCTTTGTCCAGTTTGTCCTATGTATATGTCATTACATCCTTTACACGGAATGAAATATACACCACCTGCATCATTTAGGACGGGTATTTAAGCCTCACTCTCCCCCTGTTTTCTTGTATTACCCTGAAGATGTCTTGAGAGAATAGACGAAAGCTTGGTGTTCCATTGTTTAAATTTTCCTAGCGAGTTTTACTACATATCTATATATATATATATATATATATATAGGTATATATATATATACCGTATATACCTGTATATATATATATATATATATATATATATATATATATATTGTTACGTATCTTGATCCTCAAGTGGTTAACTTGATGAATCTAGATAGCACAGAGATATATATTAAGGTATCAGTCAGCTGAAGGCAAAACAAAAGTAATATCTAATAAAATTATTTCCTGTTGTTGCTTCCTTTCCTTTTGGATCTTAGGACTTAGTATCCTTTATTGACTGATACTCTTTAATTATGAAAAATACTGAAACTAATTAAAGTCATGTAGTATTTATAAAGAATTATTATTTAACCGAAGCTTAGTAGGCTATGGTTATGAACCGAAGAAGTTATATCTAAAGAAGGACTATTAATTCTATAAAAAGTCTTGAAAGATAAATATTAAAGTAAGAATATTTCTGTCTCTTACCCTTTTTGGAATGAATAGATAGTTTTCTTACATGTCCTTTTATTTATATTTAATGTAATTATTCTTGGTTCTTGTCTTACGTTAATAGGATTATATTATTATTATCATCAGGAGTAATATCAAAGTCACATAAAAAGTTAGATATATATTTAATAATTAGTTAAATGTATTTCTTAACCACGTAACATTGAGGTTTGATTATGAGTAAATAAAGTTACAGGATCGCTTCATAGATTCGATTCAGGTCTCACTCAAATAATATGAAAAGCAAAATATAGTATTTTGAAGCAAAAGAATTTTCTTCAGCTTAGGAAATCACTAAAAGTAATATTAACACAGCCATGTTAGTCTAAGGCGATATTACTAATATGAGACAATAGCATCACCGTACTAAGCACCGTTAAGCAATGTAAGCTTAATTAAAAGAAAATGAAAGAACTCGTAAGTATTAATCTAAAACAATAGTATTACTTTCATCATAACCCAATTACTTAAAGAGTTGCTTTAGTCCACAAGTTAGTCAACTAAAATAGTTAAGTACATAATAATAGCGTTAACGTTAAATCGCAATCAAATAGTTAAACACATAATAGTAGCGTTAACGTTAATTCCCAATCAAATAGTTAAGTACATAAATAGTAGCGTTAACGTTAATTCCCAATCAAATAGTTAAGTACACAATAATAGCGTTAACGTCCCAATCACATATCTCACTAACCAACATAACGTAAGTGTTTACACGGAACACACTTAACACACACTTATATAATCTGACTGACAGTCACAATCCCATTATAATACTTCACCCCGTCTTCCTCCAGCTGCAAGTTCACCTTCCCCAACTCCAAATGAGACTGATTTGAATGACCACAACTCGGGTCTTATATACTAAACAATGATGGTGTAGGAACGAATCAGGAGGCGGGGGGGGGGGGTGGTGCCCGCTCCAATCACAGCTCCTCGAGTTGCATAGCAGGTGCATGGTCCATTCACAGCTCCTGGCGTCGATCATACGTCATAGCGTCGGGTAGTTTGCAGGGTCCCCTATGACGCAGGCAGGTGTGAAGGCTTGTTTGCTGGTATGCGGCGAGCTGGTTTCCCCACTCGCTAGTTCGCTCGCTAGTTTGCTTCGCCGCTTGGGTAGTTTGGCTCCTTCAACTCTAATTCTAACTCTTAAATTAACATACAGGGCTCCGTATGTCAGAATATATATATATATATATATATATATATATATATATATATATATATATATATATATATACTGTATATACATATATAAATAAATATATAAGACCAAAAAAGAAAAACTATACCCCTCTAAAATGTTTACTTTGTCTATCTATTGATCTTGGATGACGTCATTAAGTCACTGTAAGCTTATAACTGAGATCAACAGAAACATATTAAGCCACTTATCACGGGATTCGAACACACTATCTGGGTGTCAAACAAAAGCCGAGTCCATTCTGTTTAGTCTTTATTATTGTATATGCATAGCCAAAATTGTGGTGTATAGTATAGTTCAAATGTTGTCCTCTTAAGTTATAGTTCAAATGTTGTCCTCTTAAGTTATAGTTCAAATGTTGTCCTCTTAAGTTATAGTTCAAATGTTGTCCTCTTAAGTTATAGTTCAAATGTTGCCCTCTTAAGTTATAGTTCAAATATTGTCCTCTTAAGTTATAGTTCAAATGTTGTCCTCTTAAGTTATAGTTCAAATGTTGTCCTCTTAAGTTATAGTTCAAATGTTGTCCTCTTAAGTTATAGTTCAAATGTTGTCCTCTTAAGTTATAGTTCAAATGTTGCCCTCTTAAGTTATAGTTCAAATGTTGTCCTCTTAAGTTATAGTTCAAATGTTGTCCTCTTAAGTTATAGTTCAAATGTTGTCCTCTTAAGTTATAGTTCAAATGTTGTCCTCTTAAGTTATAGTTCAAATGTTGTCCTCTTAAGTTATAGTTCAAATGTTGTCCTCTTAAGTTATAGTTCAAATGTTGTCCTCTTAAGTTAAGTTATAGTTCAAATGTTGTCCTCTTAAGTTATAGTTCAAATGTTGTCCTCTTAAGTTATAGTTCAAATGTTGTCCTCTTAAGTTATAGTTCAAATGTTGTCCTCTTAAGTTATAGTTCAAATGTTGTCCTCTTAAGTTATAGTTCAAATGTTGTCCTCTTAAGTTATAATACATCCAAAAAATGCTATTTCATGTTAGTTTTCCTGTATTCCTTCTCAAATTCATTAATGGGGGTCACCTTTTTTTTTTTTTGTCTTTCTCTCCTGTTCTCTCTTTCCCTGGCTTGTATCCATTCGGCCCCATTCAGTCAACTGTTTTAAGACGTTTATCCCCATCCAGGTGTCAATTTCTTCCTGGCGAGCGATAGCGAGCCTGCATTGTATGGAGATATCCGGCTTCGCCGGAGACATTTTTCTATCAAAAATTTGTACAAATTTAGTTTGTTGTAAAAAAAAAATATGTATACTGGCTCGCTACCGCTCGCCAGGAAAATATTGACACCTGGATGGGGTTAAACGTCTTACAACAGTAGGTTAAATGGGGCCTAATGGATACAAGCCAAAGAGAGAGGGAGAGAAAGAGAAAACGAAAACGAGGTGGGCTCCCTTAAACAAATTAATGTTATTTTATGTTAGATATCCTGTATTCCTTCTCATATTCATTAGTCTTCAAACAAAACAATGCCAGTTGATGTTAGTTATCCTGTATTCCTTCTCATTTTCAGTCAAGCCTTCAAACAAAACAATGCTATTATATTTTATTTTGTCCTGTATTACTACAAAATTGCTCCGGTTTGACACCCTGCATAAGATCCGCCTGTATGGGGTCGCAAATTGTTGAGAATATTATAATAATTTCGTGTGTGCTTACCCCGAGTGCACAAAGATGACAGATAACATTGCTGCGATGATAGCACGGTAATTATGCGGGGGTAATAAGGTAATAATAACACATTATAAGGCTGCATGTGTTGGATGGATGGTACGGAGTCAAGGGGGGGTCACCTAGCTTTTTTTTATCTTTCTCTCCCTCTCCATTCGGCCCCATCCAGCCTACTGTTTTAAGACATTTACCCCCATTCAGGTGTCAATATTTTCCTGGCGAGCGGTAGCGAGCCAGCATATATATATTTTTATTTTGACAGCGAGCTAAATTTGTACATTTTTCGATAGAAAAATGTCTTCGGCGAAGCCAGATCTCTCCATACAATGCTGGCTCGCTATTGCTCGCCAGGAAGAAATTGACACCTGGATGGGGATAAACGTCTTAAAATAGTTGGCTGAATGGGGCCGAATGGATACAAGCCAGAGAAAGAGAGAACAGGAGAGGAGGATCGTTGTTGGGATAGATTAGGTCATGGCTAATTGGTAGGAAACAGAGAGTCAGCATAAATGGTACCAAGTCAGAGTGGGGAGCAGTCAAAAGTGGTGTCCCCCAGGGATCGGTATTAGGTCCCCTGTTGTTTCTTATATACATAAATGACCTAGATTTAGGTATAACTAGTAGGATAAGTAAATTCGCAGACGATACTAAAATGGGGAGATCAATTGATTCAGATAGCGATATAGAGTGCCTCCAAAGGGATCTAGATACCTTACATGAATAACATAAGAACATAAGAACATAAGAAAATGGGAGTCTGCAGAAAGCCGATTGGCCTAAGCAAGGCAGATCCCTGTCCCACACAACCCCAATTCAATTACAAAGCCCAATTATAGGCTTCACACTCTAATACCCTGAGGATCATCTTACCAAAACGGTTAGAGATTAACGCAGGATTATGGAGGTCTGCAGAGCGCTGATTGGCCCAACCCGGCTGATCCCCCTTCACACCCAACCCTTCTCGTCCATATGCTTATCTAATTTTATCTTAAAGCTCCCTACAGTTTTAGATCCCACTATAGCACTTGGTAGTCCATTCCACCCATCTACAACTCTGTTACCAAACCAATACTTGCCTATATCTTTTCTGAAACGAAATTTATCTAATTTGAAACCATTGGTACGAGTTCTTTCGCTATCACTGAGCTTTAGTACATTTGCCATGTCCCCTTTGTTAATCCCACTAACCCACTTGAACACCTCTATCATATCCCCTCTAACTCTGCGTCTCTCTAACGAATGTAAACCTAATTTCTTCAACCTTTCTTCATACGAAAGATTTCTAATATTATGGATCATTTTTGTCATTCTACGCTGTACTCTCTCCAATGAATCTATGTCCATTCTGTAATAAGGACACCAAAATTGGACAGCATAATCCATGTGGGGTCTCACTAATGACAAGTAAAGTTTTAAGATAACATCAGCAGTTCTGTTACTCACACTCCTAGAGATGAACCCGAGAATCCTGTTTGCCTTATTACGAACGCTTATACACTGTGTTCTAGGCTTCAAATCATTGCTAACAAACACACCTAGATCTTTCTCGCAGTCTGAATTTTCTAATTCTAAATTAGCTAGTTTATATTTAAAATTTGTTTGCATCTTCCCTATCTTTAATACCTTGCATTTGTCAATGTTAAACTTCATCTGCCAATTTACTGACCATTCATGTAAGGTATCTAGATCCCTTTGGAGGCACTCTATATCGCTATCTGAATCAATTGATCTCCCTATTTTAGTATCGTCTGCGAATTTACTTATCCTACTAGTTATACCTAAATCTAGGTCATTTATGTATATAAGAAACAACAGGGGACCTAATACCGATCCCTGGGGGACACCACTTTTGACTGCTCCCCATTCTGACTTGGTTACTGAATGGTCAGTAAATTGGCAGATGAAGTTTAACATTGACAAATGCAAGGTATTAAAGATAGGGAAGATGCATACAAATGTTAAATATAAACTAGCTAATTTAGAATTAGAAAATTCAGACTGTGAGAAAGATCTAGGTGTGTTTGTTAGCAATGATTTGAAGCCTAGAAAACAGTGTATAAGCGTTCGTAATAAGGCAAACAGGATTCTCGGGTTCATCTCTAGGAGTGTGAGTAACAGAACTGCTGATGTTATCTTAAAACTTTACTTGTCATTAGTGAGACCCCATATGGATTATGCTGTCCAATTTTGGTGTCCTTATTACAGAATGGACATAGATTCATTGGAGAGAGTACAGCGTAGAATGACAAAAATGATCCATAATATTAGAAATCTTTCGTATGAAGAAAGGTTGAAGAAATTAGGTTTACATTCGTTAGAGAGACGCAGAGTTAGAGGGGATATGATAGAGGTGTTCAAGTGGGTTAGTGGGATTAACAAAGGGGACATGACAAATGTTCTAAAGCTCAGTGATAGCGAAAGAACTCTTACCAATGGTTTCAAATTAGATAAATTTCGTTTCAGAAAAGATATAGGCAAATATTGGTTTGGTAACAGAGTTGTAGATGGGTGGAATAGACTACCAAGTGCTATAGTGGGGTCTAAAACGGTAGGGAGCTTTAAGATAAAATTGGATAAGCATATGGACGAGAAGGGTTGGGTGTGAAGGGGGATCAGCTGGGTTGGGCCAATCAGCACTCTGCATACCCCCATAATCCTGCGTTAATCTCTAACCGTTTTGGTAAGATGATCCTCAGGGTATTAGAGTGTTGAGCCTATAATTGGGCTTTGTAATTGAACTGGGGTTGTGTGGGACAGGGATCTGCCTTGCTTAGGCCAATCGGCTTTCTGCAGACTCCCATTTTCTTATGTTCTTATGTTCTTATGAGAGAAAGAAAAAAAGCGAGGTAGACTCCCTTAATGAATAAATATTAGCATGTACACAAGAATAAGATTCGCCTGGCTGGGGTGGCAAATTGGTCGTAAAATGTCCCGTGTGATACCCCTAGCCCGCAAAGATGACAGATAACATTACTGCGATGATATCACGGTAATTATGCGGGGGTAATAAGGCTGCATGTGTTAGATGGATGGTACCAGAGTTAAGGGGGGTCACTGTTTTTTGTTTTATCTTTCTTTCCTTTTCTTTCTTTCTCTGGCTTGTATCCATTCGGCCCCATTCAGCCAACTGTTTTAAGACGTTTATCCCCATCCAGGTGTCGATTTCTTCCTGGCGAGCGATAGCGAGTCAGTATTGTATGGAGAAATCCGGCTTTGCCGGAGAAATTTTTATATCGAAAAATTTTCAAATTTAGCTTGCTGTCAAAACAAAAATATATATATGCTGGCTCGCTTACGCTCGCCAGGAAAATATTGACACCTGGATGGGGTTAAACGTCTTAAAACAGTAGGCTGAATGGGGCCGAATGGATACAAGCCAAAGAGAGAGGAAGAGAGAGATAAAACAAGCGAAGTGGGTTCCCTTAATGAATAAATATAGCATGTACTATTGTACTCATTAGTAAGTCTAGTGTACGGTGTAGTTATTATCGCTCTCTCTCTCTCTCTCTCTCTCTCTCTCTCTCTCTCTCTCTCTCTCTCTCTCTCTCTCTCTCTCTAAAACTTTATTTTATCCTCCCCTCAGTTACTAACCCATCTGTCCCCTACTAAATTCCTAATCCTGCCACGGACATTAGTTCCAGGGCAGTAGTTCCCTTTCCAATGTTCCCTTACCCACTCTAAACCACTGTTTGGACACTTGATCCTCAGTGTTTTGGAGGACAAGCAGCCTAGAAGGGTCACTAGACCTGTTGTTGCTTGATTTCCTTTGTACTCTCTCTTACTTCCAGTTGTCTAAGAGCTTTCTATCTCTACTAGAATTAGGTGCTGATCCCTTGGCTTGGATCGTAAGGTCTGTGTCGTCAATGAGAGAGAGAGAGAGAGTGAGTGAGTGAGTGAGTGAGTGTGTGTGTGTGTGTGTGTGTGTGTGTGTGTGTGTGTGTGTGGGTGTGTGTGTGTGTGTGTGAGTGTATGTGTGTGTGAGAGTGTGTGTGTGTACCCCATCAGAAACCCCTAGTCATAATGAGACAATAACGTAGAGACCAATACAAACTCTAGCTCTCCAGATCGTAACAATTGGTATATGGATCAGGTACAAGGATTTCCGGGATAAAGTGATAATCAGAACGTCCTGAACTTTCCATATCGACTAATTGACCACTTGCGAGTTTCGTTCTATAAGGAAGTTGGAGCCGTGAACATCGATATTGAACAGAAATGCAATAATAATGTACGTTTCTGATGGATGAATGGTATGTCGAAATGGGTTTTACGTATTTATAAATGTACTACGACCGTATTTTAGCTGTAAAATCTGTTAAATATCGTTGTCTACAGCGCCAACTTCCTTTTAGAATGAAACTCGCAAGTGGCCAATTCCTTGAACATTACGTGAGTGCGTTGTTATGTGTGCGACTAATTTGCTTGGGAAACAGATTAACTTGCTCATGTAGTGATGTACACCCTCTGTGGTGGGTTTATGTTCTTTTATTTCAAAATTATATTTTGCTAAAACATTATTTCCACATAGCGATTTTGATAGGTTCTTTTGTGTCGTATTATATTGGTGTGTGTGTGTGTGTGTGTGTGTGTGTGTGTGTGTGTGTGTGTGTGTGGAGAGAGAGAGAGAGAGAGAGAGAGAGAGAGAGAGAGAGAGAGAGAGAGAGAGAGAGAGAGAGAGAGGCAGACAGACAGACAGACAGACAGACAGACAGACCAAAAACTAACCCAGTCAGAAAATGTAGATATTGTCACGCGGCCTTTCCTTACCAGAAGCCAAGAAGGAAAAACAATACATAAACTAAACAAATAAAACTAAAAAAAAAAATGCCGTGTATCGACCATTTCCTAGTTTCTCTCTCATTGTGTTCTCCTTGAGTTATTATTATTAATGTTATTATCATTAATGGTATGCGTGTTGTTGTTGTTGTGGTGGTTGTTGTTGTTGCTCTTCTTCTTTATCTTCTTGTTTTGCTGTTGTTAACTTGATTTGATTCGTTTTCCAACAATTTTGAAATAATTTCCTCTTGTGTAATTGGACTGCTCAATTGTATAGTTTTGTTCTTCTAACATCTAGATTAGCACGGCTCTTTACGAGTTTATATACTGCCATTAAAAGGAGATCTTCACTTTTGGGGCGGCTTTGTTGGCCTCCCTTCTCATAAATGCTTAGGCACGTTAGTTTTGATATTTTAAGACATTCGCCCTATTAGTTTGGCGATTTTAAGACCATTCGCCCTGTTTCTGTCAATTTTAAGACCTTTCATGCCAATTAAGTGTCGATGTTTTCCTGGCAAGCGATAACGAGCCTGTAATTTAGGAGGAACCGGCCTTTGGACAGGAAACTTTTCTACCGAAAAATGTACAATTTAATCTTGGGGATTTTTTGTTTAAAGCTTGAACAAACTAAAAACCTCCCCTTAAATCCCCTCTCCTTGTGCGCTTTGTCAGGCTAAACAGGTTAATTTCTATTAGAGGGTCTATTATATTGTTCAACCTTGGAGTCATTTGTGTAAACCCTCCTCTTATCTCGCTCCGATCAGAATAGCTTATAAGATGATGAAGTAAGACATACAGAAATTAATGAGTCAAGTATACAAAGCGTGCGTTACGGGGAGATTTCCACTTGAGGGACTTTTTTCTTGACCCCTTTCTCCCTCATGTCTAGCCCCGTAGCTTTTGAGATTTTAAGACGTTTGCCCCATTAGTTTGGTAATTTTTAAGGATTTCCGCCCCATTGTCAATTTTAAGACCTTTCGTGCCATTTAGGTGTCGATTTTATCCTGGCGAGCGTAAGCGAGCCGCTCTGTAATATAAGAGTAACCGGCCTTTGGCCGGGAAATATTTCTACCGAAAAATTTACAAATTTATCTTGAAAGGGGGTCAAAAGGGCGAAATTTTAAGATTGCTGGAGGAGTAGGAAACAAACTAAAAACCTCCCCTTAAAGAGCTAGACCAAATGGACTGTAGATTTCCACACCTATTCCCTGTCTGACTCTTCCCAGATGGTAGAAGTATTAGCCCGATTACTCTAGTCGTGTGTGAGGTATAGAGGCTAATGTTCAAAAGTTTTGAACTACTAATTTGGAACATGGTTTAGTAGCTGGTACAGTCGCACTAATAAGTGATGTCTCGGCACCAAGTATATTTTCATCAATAATTGGTATCAGTAATAGCTTCATTTCTTCATATCGAGTGAAATATACAAACATGTTCCTACACTTACTTACCCACCCTATTCAACAGCTGACAGACATTAATTAATACAGCACAGAGCGAGCCAAACGTAATGACAGCCGAGACATGACTTATTAGCGCGACCGTACACTACTATGATAAACGTGAGAAGTGAACATTGAAGGAGGGAAAACACTGTCTCGGGTATACTTTTAATAATGAGTTTTCAAAATATTTCATGATTGTATCAGAAATGTTCAGTATGATTTGTCTCACGTTTCACTGCAGGCGATTGTACAACATTGTCAGGAGGTAGGCTATACCCTGTCCATAATAGGTAGGCACAAAATCGTGACCTCTATCCTCTGTAAATTAAAGGGCAAGAGTAAATTGGCTGTAAATTTCCACACGTATTCCCTAGCCGACTCTTCCCAATTGGTAGAAAAATTAACTTGATTACTCTAGTCCTTTTTAAAGTTGAGGTTAAGAGTTAAGATTCCTGGCCTACCGACTATGGACAGGGTATAGGTTAAATAGAAACACAATTATAACTATTTAATTGAGGAAGTCAAGGAACATCGTGAACACTACAACTTCCTGCCGTGTGTAGAGCAGTCGGTTCTTTGCAGGTTTATGCAGTCTTATGGTATTTATTTTGTTTTTATGATTTCTATGTGTATTAAGGAGACAAAAGGCAGGCTCCCTCTAACGAGTGTCTCCCCCAAAGCCAAAAGAGTGACAGAGCCAAATTCAAAGGACGTTGGTGTCAAGTTCCCTGTACACACGAAGTTTGAAGCAGTCTAAATCATGTATGTATGTATGTATATATGTATGTATGTATGTATGTATGTATGTATGTATGTATGTATGTATGTATATACCGTACTCAGGTCCAATCCCCACTTTTCATATATATATATATATATATTTTTTTTTTTTTTTTTGGGGGGGGGAACTCAAGACAGAGCCCGAATAGGGACAACACAACATAAAACAATGAACACACAAAAACAAAATACAAATTCACACACATCTAGGTCATCCAGGAAAAGACCCAGACCATAGGAGTCATAGAATGAAGAAAATATTGATTGAGGGAGAGAGTTAAATTAAGCAACAAATATCTATGTAGCCTACCTACCAATGTCTACCTATGTTGAGTTTGCCCCTCTGCTAGTGGCACCGAGGAGCGCACCGTACCTTCCAATATTCCATTCCCCCAGGGCAAAACATTTCATGTTACATGTTAAATTATACCGAGAGAAATTCACCTCGACAAGAACCAGGAAAAAATCAATCAAACGAGCTTCTGAAACTAACGAGTCACGCCGATTTAATTTCCTTGCCTCATTATACAACTCATTATACAACTGAAGAAAAACATATTTATGAAGAGTCATATATGGATGCACGAGGAAGGCTATATTTGGTTATGTTAGTCGATTAATATTAACCCCTTCTCCACAGAATGACGTAATTTTCATAATTTTTGGGTTACCATAATCAGACGATTTCTTACAATGTAAAAGGGGTTAATACGATTTCAATACACCCTCTGAATAATATATTTGTGTTAAGCTGCAGACAACCGTCTAATTTAGTAAAATTATAAGGTAAAAGGGCATCATCGTACTGAAGGGGTTAAGATAAACTAATACGTTGGTCTTAATATAATTATATACTGTGTGTGTGTGTGTGTGTATAACTGTATATATATATATATATATATATATATATATATATATATATATATATATATATAGTATATAGTATATATGACTTAGCAAACCAAGCAACTTCCTCACTGATTTTCCTTCCCACAATAATCCCACAATACTTCCACAATTACATCAGCCAGCCAGTCATGAACAACGAGTCTCTATCCTAAAACAATGGCCGCACCCCACCCACCCACAACCTTCACCCACTTTCCCTCTTGCACACATTTTCACCCAGCAAGCAATTCGAAAACTACAAATCCGTCGCGTCACCCCCCACGGGAACGCCGGAAAAGGCAAATGAGGAGAGGTGATGGGGTTTGGGAGATTACACGTGGAGGGGGAAGTGACGTGGCGTTTCAGAAAAATATATATATGAATAAATCAATATAAATAAATAAATATATAAATTAATAAATGTATAAAATAACAATCAAAATAAAGATAAATAAGTGAGTGAAATACAAAAAAAATGAAATCAATAAAATAACTATATGAAAACAATATTATATAAACCCAGCTTCATTTCTGTATTTACCCTGTTCATCATAGGACGCTAATTCTATAAACAACATAAACAAAATAATAATCTTCAAAATCCCTACTGGCCCCCATGAGTCAAATCGCTTCTTGCCTTACCTCCCCATTAGTTCTTTGCTGCACTAAGTATATTATGTTCAACCTGTATCCCCTACACTACATCTGTCTTATAGCTACCCAGGAACCCCCCCCCCCCGGGCAACACTCAATTATGGGGATAAGTGTTAGTTATTTGTTTGTTTATTTGTTAATATATTATTATTTTAGTTTCCTCGCTAGGCCTCCATCAGGCTTAAAAAAAATATACTCAAGATCCCCCTTCGAAAAAAAATTGTAAATTTTTCGGTAGAAAACTACTCCGGCCGAAGGGAGATTCCTCTAGAATTACAGGGTCGCTATCGCTCACTAGGAAAAAAAATTGCCACCTACGTGGCACGGAAGGTCTGAATATTGAAAAAGAAATTGGGTAAAACTCTTAAAATCGTCATATACTGTATATATATATATATATATATATATATATATATATACTACATATTGGTAGGTAATCTCCCTCATAAATCTCATAAGCTTCCGAAGAGCTACTATAATAAGCTCTCTTATATTAAGCCCCCACTTCACAGATAAAGGAGGATAATAGGCACTTATGGACGGGTATATAGACGGTACTTTATATAGGCTACAGATAGCGGCACAGATTAGTGGACGATAAAATAATAAAATGTTAGGTATATAATAGAAGACAGATAAGATGATAAATATAATAGACATATAGATAGATAGATAGATAGATATACAGACATATAGATAGATTGATTGATTGATTGATACATACATACATACATACATACATACATACATACATACATAGAGAGATAGATAGACAGACACATAGATAGATACTAATTAATTGTTACAGACGTACAGTGAAATATATAGAGATACAGTGCACAAACACACATACACACGCATACAAGTAATTCCTTTAAGTGAAACAATTTTCCCTTCAAGCTTTGAGGCAGATGAAGAAATAGAGAGTCGTGGAGGGGGACTATTTAAGTATTGTACGATATGGCTTATCTTTCTTTTCATGTATACAAATGAGTACAAAGGAAATCAAGCAACAACAGTTCCAGCGACCCCTCATGGCTGCTTGCTCTCCAAAACACTGATGGTCAAGTGTCCAAACAGTGGTTTAGAGTGGGTAAGGGAAAAATGGAAGGGAAGACTGCCCTGGGACAAATGTTCATGGCAGGATGTATGTATGTATGTATGTATGAATGTATGTATGTATGTATGTATGGTATATATTATTATAGTCTCTCCACCAACCAACTTTACTCCTAAACTCGATTAATGAAATTAACAAACACATGTGGCAGTCCGGGGATTCGAACCCAGGACGCTCACACCGAAAATTAACACACTTATGCATTGCGCCACAAAGACAGTTATATATGTAATTTATGTATGTATGTGAGCGTGCATGTATGCATGTGTATGTTGAAATATATAAAGGTCCTTCCAAGGTTCAGTCATAAGTAAATACAAAGAAAAACATATCTTTACTGTATATAAGTACGATATGAAAGAGGAGGATTACAGTGTTTATAATTTTCAGATTCTCATAAAATACACCAACGAGTTTCCTGGGTCAGTTCTGGGGTCGAGAGAATGAAGCACGCTTATTTTCAAGGTCGGTTATATTATGAAGATCGTTTCAATTGTATATGAGGGTTTGGTGGTTGGGTGGGGGGGGGGGGGTCCTGTGAATGAAGGAGACAAAATGCAGAACTACCTGTGACGAGTGGCTCCCCCATAGATGAAAGAGTGACAGGGCCGAAATCAAGGGACGTTCGAGCCAAAAATGCCTGGGCGCACGGAGTTTGAAGCAATTTAAGTCATAGGATGAAGGAAAGACTGATTCTGGGAGAGAGTTCCAGAGCTCAGCTGTTGAATATAAGAAAGATTGGGAATATCGTTTCACTCTTGGGTTGGAGAGTTGCACAGAGTAGGGGTGGGATTGGGAAGTAATATTAAATATGTGATTATTATGTTACAGTACCGTATTGCATTATAATGATTAGTTTACACTCAAAGAAAATATATGATTATAAAAAGAATAATTAATATACCCATAATGATCTACCCAAGAATAATTAAGATACCCATAATGATCTACCCAAGTACAGGCATATCGGTGGTATTAAACCTAGCTTACACAAGGGTAGAAAGGTGAATTACCATCAATATACCCAATCATTTTATATAACTTCTTCATACCCATAATTACACCCTCGATATATGACAGTGACAGGTATTATAACCAATCCCTCACATCTCGCAAAGGTTTTAACCCCTTCAGTACCGGTGCCGTCATTTTAATGTTATTCTGGCTACTATTCGATGATGTTTTTCAGTTTAAAAGGGGCCTCTAGCCATTGACAGGCTTCCAACTATCTCACTTAACCTTTTTTACTACCACAGATCCTTTTTAAGCTGTACAAAATCGTCTAAATATAGCCAGAATAAAATGTAAACAACGTCGCCGGTAAGGAAGGGATCAAGGGGAGATTTTGTATTATTTGTGTATTTATGTATTAATGTTTTTTATTATTTATGTATTTATGTATTAATGTTTTTTATTATTTATGTATTTATGTATTAATGTTTTTTATTATTTATGTATTTATGTATTAATGTTTTTTATTATTTATGTATTTATGTATTAATGTTTTTATTATTATGTATTTATGTATTAATGTTTTTATTATTTATGTATTATGTATTAATGTTTTTATTATTTTGTATTTTGTATTAATGTTTTATTATTTATGTATTTATGTATTAATGTTTTTTATTATTTATGTATTTATGTATTAATGTTTTTTTATTATTTATGTATTTATGTATTAATGTTTTTTATTATTTATGTATTATGTATTAATGTTTTTTATTATTTATGTATTTATGTATTAATGTTTTTTATTAGTTATGTATTTATGTATTAATGTTTTTTATTATTTATGTATTATGTATTAATGTATTATTATTTATGTATTAATGTTTTTTATTATTTATGTATTTATGTATGAATGTTTTAGTATGTATTGTATTATTATTATGTATTTGTATTAATGTTTTTTATTATTTATGTATTTATGTATTAATGTTTTTTATTAGTTATGTATTTATGTATTGTTTTTTATTATTTATGTATTATGTATTAATGTTTTTTATTATTTATGTATTGTGTTCTTTTATTTAATAATTTTCATTTTAGTAAACGTTGTTTCCACATAGCGATTTTGATAATTTAATTTGACTTTATATTGTCCTTGTCCCAATTTTGGTTTGTTTAGTTTGCAAGTTTTACATTTTAATTTATATAGGTTCAGGGACAGTATAGATGTGAGGACGGTCTGTACTAGTGGCAACATTAGTGTACGACGTGTTCCCCATGTACTGTCCCTTCCTTTACTTGTACTCGTTGACGAACCAGGACCGGCCACGGACTATGTGTCAGATTATTCTTTGTACCCTCGCACCCGGCAAAATTATAAAAACTTAAAAATGAAAAATAATAATGAAAATAACCGGCGTCTTTTCGATGATAACTGTAAATGTAAACTCTGTGTGAATGAATTTGATTTTGAACATCAAACATTTTTTAAAAGTTACATTACCAATACAAAATTTTGTTTCTAAATTCTTCTGTTAATGTAACATCTCCATGTAAAGTAAAGAATGTTATCTATTTAATAACCTGTGAGAAATGTGGTATACAATATGTTGGAAAGACGGAGCAATGTTTAAGAGAAAGAGCCTACGGGCATAGATCAGGAATTAAGAACGGCATCGACTCCAAGATTCTTCTATATAAGCATTTTAACACAGATTGTACTAAATTTGATTGTAAATACAAATTATAGAAATTGTTCAAAGTAATCAAAATGTTTTAGATAGAGAAAATTATTGGATTGGAAAATTAATGACCATCTATCCATTTGGACTTAACGATCAAATAAAAAATGTAGGCAACATTTTGTATAAAGATTTATTAAAAAACTATTTTAATAACCCATATTTTAACTTCCCTGTTTTTAAACAGAAGACCTGGTAGACACGGTAAAAGAAGACTAAATACATTTAATAAAAAGAAAAACAGGTCTGATATTAAAATTATTGTTAATAATTTATATTCATTATATCGAAATTTCGGAATTAAAAAATTAAAAGACTCATTGAAAGGCCTACAAAAGAAAAGTTTTGCTCCTTTTATAGAAAATATTCTAAATAATAAACATAATCTCACAAATAAATTTAAGAATATAGTCTTTGCTTTTATGGGATATATTAGAGCTAATTCTAAGAAATCCAAAGATAACCGTATTAAAGATAAAGTCATGTCCACTTTAAATTATTCCTCTAAAATTTTAGACAAAATTAATGTTAACAGTCTTATTAATTCAAAGAAAGTTAAGTCCATGTTACCAGATGGTTGTAAAGATTTCAAACCATTAATAGTGTATTCATATGAACGACCTGTTGGGTCTATTATTTGTAATTATAATAAAGTTTTAGGAAATCTTTCAGATAATGATATTTTCAATAATAATAAATGCGTGTGTGAAAGAGTCATGGATATGCCAGCTAGCAGACGTGATGCACTAGCAAAGTTCATTTATAGTCCGATATGTCACATATTAACAGGTGATGTAGAACTAGTTAAACATTTTGCAAACGACAAATTAGCGGAGCTATGTCGTAAAGGGTTTAAATTTAGAATAGGGAGTAATAAAGTAACATGGGACATAATTTTAAAAGATATTGTTTTTTCAGTCAATAAATTAAAAGATAAATTGTTAAAAATTGCGTGCTGCAATGCAAGAGAACTAGAAGCATGGTCTAAATTATTAATTAAGTTAATTAGAAATAAAATTTTCTCGCTTAAAAATGAATTTAATCTTTCAGATTTTATAGACTATAATTATAATAAGCTTAAAGCTGATTTAATAAATTTACATAAACATTTTGTAATCACTACAGTAGATAAAGCCAGCAATAATTATAGCTTCACATGTAAGAAATTTTATCTTGAAAATATGAAAAAGAATTAGGTATTAAGGGTAACATATTACGTAAAAATATTTGCGGTAATTCTGTTTATGAAATTCAAAATAATCTGAATATTGATAACTTAATCGATGAACATACCAAGAAAAATATAATATTGATATTAAACTTTCTGATAAGAACAAGTGCATTGCAAAATTATACATGTTACCTAAATTTCATAAAAGACCTTATAAATATCGCTTTATTGCCGGAGCAAAATTTGCTACCACTAAAACACTATCAGAACAAGTCGTAAATTGCTTAAAATACATTAAAAGTACTCATAAAAGATATTGTAATACCATCATGAAAAGAACTGGCATTAACTATTATTGGAGTGTTGACAATTCGTTAGAAGTTATTGATAAAATAAATACCATGCCGAAAGTTACCTCGGTACATAGCTTCGACTTTTCAACTTTGTATACCAATTTGCCTTTAGATTTAGTATATTCAGAGCTTTGCTTTATTATAGATTTGCACTTTGACAGGTTCGTTAGGAATTGTAATTATTTCATAAATGTTTATACATATTTTAATAATGCATCACTTAGCTCTACTCCCACTAGTTCTGTATATTTTGATAGAACTAAACTTAAAGATGCCCTTAAATTCCTCCTGTTCAATACTTATGTTAGATTCGGGCCGTACATTTTCAAACAAATATTAGGAATTCCTATGGGTGGAAATGCTAGCCCTTTAATTGCAGACTTATTCTTGCTTGCTTTAGAATTTAAATTTATAAAAGACTTAGTTGACAGTAGCAAGAAAAATAAAATTCCAGAAAAATTAGCACTTGCTAAACTGTTAAGTAATAATAGTAGATATATTGATGATATTCTTGTTTGCAATTTGTTAAATTTTAATCAAGTTGCTAAACTTATTTACCCTAATTCTATTCCCCTCACACAATGTAACGTAAATTATAAAGTTGAAAATTTTCTTGATATAAATATAGAGATTGTTAATGAACAGTGCATACTTAAAGTATATCACAAAGTTGATGATTTTAATTTTAACGTAATAAACTTTCCTTTCCCTAGTAGTAATATCGATAGTAAAATAACTTATAATAGTTTTTATTCCCAATTAATAAGATTTTGTAAAATCTGCACTAAAGTATATGACTTTTGGGCTAGAGCTAGGTTACTATACAGACTCTTAGTGGACAGAGGTTTTGAGGCAAGTAAATTGTTCCATAAATTTAATCTTTTTAGGGTCAATTATTGTGACTGTATTCTAAAATTTGACATCAATAATTTTAATCAAGCATTTTTAACTTGAAGTTTCTTGTATAACCTCTGCTTACTTTTTGTCTGTATTTATTGTTTATCTTTTTCTTTTTCTATTATTATTATTATTAATATTAATATTGATGATTTTTAAATTTATTGTTCTTGTTAAAAGAGTACTCTTTGTTTAAATCTGTTGTTACTTCATATTTTGTAATTATTTGTCTTTATATTATATGTATTCATTGTCGATAGTATCAATTGCTTACTTTTGCGATTTCCTTAGTTTATTGTGCTATAAATGTAGGTTATTTGTAGGGTAGTTATTGATAGGGGTCACTTGAGGCATGCTATGCTTACAGGTACCTACCCGATAGCACTATCGTTAGTGAGTGCTGTACTGTATTTTATATATTATTTTGTAATAGTATAGATATCTTTTCAATATTTGTATTTTGTACTATTTTTAATGTCTTGTCATGTTGCAAATTTGATTTTAAATAATATTTTGACATTTAACATATAGTTTCTTTATTCATGCAGAGTTTAGTAAAATTTGCCAGAACGTCCCGGACTTCCCAAACTTTACTACTTCCTTTAACGTGACGATAGTGCGTTGTTATATGTGCGATTAGTTTGCTTGGGAAACAGATTAACTTGCTCATGTAGTAATGTACACCCTATGTGGTGGATTGTGTTCTTTTATTTAATAATTTTCATTTTAGTAAACGTTGTTTCCACATAGCGATTTTGATAATTTAATTTGACTTTATATTGTCCTTGTCCCAATTTTGGTTTGTTTAGTTTGCAAGTTTTACATTTTAATTTATGTATTAATGTTTTTTATTATTTATGTATTATGTATTAATGTTTTTTTATTATTTATGTATTTATGTATTAATGTGTTTAGTTTCCTCCCTAGACCTCCATCAAACTTATAAACTAACAAAAATACCCCCAAGACCTTCGAGATATAAACTTATAGACGGCCAGTTCCACCTATAGTGGCCACTTGCGAGTTTCAGGCTAAAAGGAAGTTGGAGCCATAAACAACGATATTAAACAGAAATACAATAATAAAGTAGATGTCTAATGGATAAACAAGTATGTTGAATTGGGTTTTATGTATTTAATTTATATAAGCACTGCAACCGTAATTTAGGTGATAATTCTGTTAATTATCGATGTCTACAGCTCCAACTTCCTTATAGACCGAAACTCGCAAGTGGTCAAATGTAGGGTCACTGTTACTCTCCAGGAAAATTTGGCACCTAAATGTTATGAAAAACCTTAAGGGAGCCCACCTCGCTTGTTTTCTCTTTCTCTCCCTCTCTCTTTGGCTTGTATCCATTCGGCCCCATTCAGCCCACTGTTTTAAGACGTTTACCCCCATCCAGGTGTCAATATTTTCCTGGCGAGCGGTAACAAGCCAGCATATAAAAAAAACAAAAAATTGACAGCAAGCTTAATTTGTACATTTTTCGATAGAAAAATGTTATACATACAATGCTGGCTCACTATCGCTCCCAGGAAGATATCGACACCTGGATGGGGATAAACGTATTAAAACAGTTAGCTGAATTGGGCCGAATGGATACAAGCCAGGGAAAGAGAGAAGAGGAGAGAAAGATAAAAAAAAAAACGTGACCTCCCTTAAAATGGCCAAACTAATAAGAACATAAGAACATAAGAAAATGGGAGTCTGCAGAAAGCCGATTGGCCTAAGCAAGGCAGATCCCTGCCCACACAACCCCAATTACAAAGCCCAATTATAGGCTCAACACTCTAATACCCTGAGGATCATCTTACCAAAACGGTTAGAGATTAACGCCGGATTACGGGGTCTGCAGAGCGCTGATTGGCCCAACCCGGCTGATCCCCCTTCACACCCAACCCTTCTCGTCCATATTCTTATCCAATTTTTTCTTAAAGCTCCCTATCGTTCTTGATCCCACTATATCACTTGGTAGCCTATTCCACCCATCTACAACTCTGTTACCAAACCAATATTTGCCTATATCTTTTCTGAAACGAAATTTATCTAATTTAAAACCATTGGTACGAGTTCTTCGCTATCACTGAGCTTTAGTACATTTGTCATGTCCCCTTTGTTAATCCCACTAACCCACTTGAACACCTCTATCATATCCCCTCTAACTCTGCGTCTCTCTAACGAATGTAAACCTAATTTCTTCAACCTTTCTTCATACGGAAAAATTCTAATATTATGGATCATTTTTGTCATTCTACGCTGAATTCTCTCCAATGAATCTATGTCCATTCTGTAATAAGGACACCAAAATTGGACAGCAAATCCATATGGGGTCTCACTAATGACAAGTAAAGTTTTAAGATAACATCAGCAGTTCTGTTACTCACACTCCTAGAGATGAACACGAGAATCCTGTTTGCCTTATTACGAACGCTTATACACTGTTTTCTAGGCTTCAAATCATGGCTAACAAACACACCTAGATCTTTCTCGCAGTCTGAATTTTCTAATTCTAAATTAGCTAGTTTATATTTAACATTTGTTTGCATCTTCCCTATCTTTAATACCTTGCATTTGTCAATGTTAAACTTCATCTGCCAATTTACTGACCATTCATGTAAGGTATCTAGATACCTTTGGAGGCACTCTATATCGCTATCTGAATCAATGGATCTCCCCATTTTAGTATCGTCTGCGAATTTACTTATCCTACTAGTTATACCTAAATCTAGGTCATTGATGTATATAAGAAACAACAGGGGACCTAATACCGATCCCTGGGGGACACCACTTTTGACTGCTCCCACTCTGACTTGGTACCATTTATGATGACTCTCGCTTCCTACCAATTAGCCCTGACCTAATCCATCCCAACAACGACCCTCCTATTCCATGTGCCTCAACCTTTCTCATCAATCTCTCATGAGGGACTCTGTCGAAAGCTTTACTGAAATCTAAATATATAATATCATATGACTTGTCACTATCTACTGCTTCATATACCTCTGAGAAAAAGCTAAGCAAATTAGTAAGGCAAGAACGTCCCGAGTGAATCCATGCTGAGAAGAATTGATTAAGTTAAATGTTTCTAAGTGGTTTCTCATTTTCCTAGCAATAATAGACTCTAGCAACTTTCCTATGATTGATGTGAGACTAATGGGACGGTAATTGGATGCTATCGATTTATCACCTTTTTTGAAGATCGGAACTACATTTGCAAGCTTCCAAGCTTCTGGACACTATACCTGTTTCTAATGACTTGTTAAATATAAATGTTAATGGACTACTTAACTCATCTCTGCATTCTTTTAATACTCTAGCATATACCTCATCAGCAGCAGGCGATTTTTGTGCTTTCAGTCTGTCAATTTCCTTAAGCACATCATCTCTACTTTTCATATCTGTACTTAACATATTGTCTATACTATCACTCTATACGTTACGGACTTCTGGAATCTGTTCCAAATTGTCAATAATGAAAACGGAAAGAATTTGACTATTTACTGTACTGCACATTCTAAATCATTTTCTGTTATTTCTCCTATCGAAGTTTTAAGGGGCCCTATTTCCTCTCTAACTTAGATTTATATAGTTGGTAAAAAGCTTTCGGGTTATTTTTTGAGTCGCTGGCTATCCTTAATTTCATAATTTCTTTTTGCTTTCCTGATTTACTTTTTGACCTGTCTTGATAGAGTCTGATAGTATATATGTAGGTGAATTTCACCTTTTCAATTTTTCGATATATTCCTCTCTTTTTTCCTATACGATCTAATAGCTTATTATTCATCCATTTTGGTTGGTTCTGTGTTGATCTAAATTTTCTTTTAGGGATATATTTATTTTGCGCATTGTGGAGTGAAGCAATAAACTGGTTATATGTAGGTGGCAAGTTTACACTCTGCATATCCTGACTTAATCGCTTAACCATAGGGTCCACCCTTAACAGGTCTCTCTTAGCCCACCATAATCGGCTTTTCTGAAATCTGTATAAGTGTCGTATTCTCTTTAGCATTACCTGTCCATTGTATATTAAAATAAATAGAATATGATCACTATTTCCTAGGTGGTCCCCAATTTCTACATTATTTATCATATGTTCATTGTTACTGAAAACGAAATCGAGAATATTAATACCTCTAGTCGGCGTATCTATGAATTGAAATAAAAAACTATCTTGTACTACCTCTATAAACTCTACTGAATCAGAGTCGCCTATTTGTTGCTGCCAATCTATGTTCGGAAAATTAAAATCCCCCATAATGCACACATTGCTAAGCCTTGATGCTATTTTAATTTCCTCCCATAACGATTTTCCGCCATTCTACTCATATTAGGCGGTCTATATATAACTCCAATAACTAAAGTCTCACTACCTTCGCTAACTTCTACCCAAACACTTTCATTTTCATTATTTAGTCTAATACGTGATTTAATACAGCTTTTAAATGAACTCCTGACAAACCCTGCTATACCGCCGCCCCTCTTACTTGTTCGGTCATATTTAAACAAACTATATCCTGGAATATCAAACTCTGCCTAAAAAACTGCCTCGCTTCTGTATTATCCCACATTTCAGTTAGCGCTATTATGTCTATATTTTCTGTGCTAACCAGTGCTCTAAGATCGTTCATTTTGTTACATAAACTCCTACAATTTGTATAATATACCCTCAAACTATTACTTGTTATTTGCAACTAATTTTCTATTGTGTTTAAATAACTTATTATTTCCTGTTGAACTACTAGCTCTAGACGGAAAATCTACGCTATCAGTTCTCATCTTTACTATCAATTACATGTGTAGTGTTATCGGTTCTATACACATCACTCTATCCGCACTATCTTGACTGATTAGTTCTATTTTACTCACTGGTTTGTCACATGAAGTGCCATATGGCGACAGTATTTTACTTACACCCCCAGGTTTCTTTAACGAAAACCCGCAACAATCTTGTCGAGTGAGCTGGCTACGGTCGAAACTCCTAGTCGAGAGAGATGTACTCCATCCTGGGCATACAGTTCATCCTTACCATAAAAGACGGGACCAGTTATCCAGGAATGGAATAGTATTTGCCTTGCAATACTTCTCCAGCCGGCTATTTACACCAATAGCCCTGGAGGACCATTCCTTCCTTACCCCTCTTCTTGGTAGGATACTGTGTACCACAGGAACTCCACCCTTATCTCACTTGATCCTCTCCAACATTTCCTGGTACGTGGTGAGCACAAGCGCCTCAGTCCTGCATTTCCAAATTGTCGGTTTGCTCCCTGCGTTTGAGGAAGATGAATGGGTGGTCCTCTCCACTCGCTTCCATGACACCATCTTTAGGCTTTTCTGCCAACCTTCTCGACTCCGGCAACCAGGCAGACAGACAACTTTACCAACATGTGTGTTAGTAGCCCTACCAAGGTTATTTAATCATTGAATCCCCATACAATTAAAAATAGACTTAGATGTTTTCTGTTGGCCGGCCTGTAGCAGGAGTTGTAGCAGAGCAACAGCAGCAGACTTCCCCCCTCCCCTCTCACTTGCCGCCGATGATCGCCACTTCCTCGGCCATCATCTCTCATCAGCCAAGGTTGCTGAAGTTGTTGTGGGTCTTGAGTGGCCCTGCCTGTTTCAGCTTGCAGGCCGTTGCAACTGGTTGACAACCACTTTCCAAGGGGCTTCACGATCCCTGGGAACAACTTCCGGTAGCCTCACACTTCTTTTCCGCCATAGCTAGTCTCAAGGCCAAATTTTCATCTTTGAGGACAATGACTCTCCTGCTCCACACTTTCCAGTCTGTTCTGGCAAAAGCAAGCAAGACAACAGCTGGAGAGTATGGGAGGAGGGAGGAGGAGAACAGCCAGCACTCATCACACAACAGCCATCACTAAGAACAGTTCACTAGGACCTCACTTAAGGGAGTGTTATTTAAAAACCGGTTCACTTAGCGGTTCACTCAGTATATTAATAACACATTATATAGCTAAATGATAATGTAAAATTTTGGGGATTATCTGTCATTAATAATGATACATATACGCAAAACGCGTTTCTTGCATTGTCCAATAATCTGGATGGCGTAATGCCATAAATGCTCGGAATTTCGGTGTGTGTTGGTATGTTGTGATTTACATTGAGTTTAGAAGTGAAAGTTGGTTTGTGGAAAGACATATTGAACACTAGTTGGTAATGGAGTACAATATGCCAACTAGTTGGTAATGGAGTCGTAAATATGAAACTAAGTTGGTAATGGAGTGTAAATATGAACTAGTTGGTAAGGTGGAGTAAATATGAAAACTAGTGTGTAATGGAGTAAATATGAAAACTAGTTGGGTTAATGGGAAAGGTAAATATGAAACTAGTGGTAATGGAGTAACTAGAACTAGTTGGTTAAATGGAGTAAATTTTCCGCCTTTCAATAGACAGTAATCCCCATATCCAGTGTGTAAAGTATGTTGTAATATTCAACGGAAGGGAATGCTACCAGGCAATTAGTGAGATATATTTTTCTTATCTCTTCGAGCAGAATTTCTCTGAATTCTCGATACGTAATGGAGGACCATGTAAATCTGCTATGTCTTTGTATCATAAGTAATCCAAGTTTTAATTGCTTAAACCCCTTCACCTACCATTACGTAAATGTTCATCATTCATGCTGCGGCCTTATACCTATTTAAATGATAGTCTTATGTTTGTAAATCTTTTTGTTTTGTTATACCTACTACGACTCAAATGGGTTAAATGCGATCTCAATCAACCCCTCTTAGTAACACAGGTCCTACTTAAAACTGCATACAATTATCTAAAATTAGCCAGAATCAAAAAAAAAGGTAAAAAGGAAAGTCAATGGTTGCTGAAGGGGTTACACAACATGCTGTATAGAGCTTTGAATCTCTCCGGAATAGCGAAAAGTAGTCAAGATGAAGGGACATGGACAAGTAAACACATCACACTAAATTAAAGCATACTATTAATTATGTTTCTTCACCGGCATGCGGCAAGATTGATGTCATTTTTATTGTAACGGGTTTAACTTAATGACATGTTAAGTTCCTGTGTACTGTGTTTGCCTTTCTAATGTATGTTTGGTACTATCATAAACCCGAAATCAAGTACGTATGTGTGTGTGTGTGTTGTGTTGTGGTGGGGTGTTGTGTGTGTGTTGCTGTGTTTACTTCCCTATATAACATACATCTTTCTTAATCTAATCTACACTATATCTCTATGAATGAAACTATTATGCTTTTAAAATGCTATCACTTGCAAACTACTTATAACTCTCATAAACTAAAACAAATAAAGTATAAGTAACACTGATGTGATCGTGAAGCCTAAGGTGTTTATCATAACCTCTCTGTGTAACAACATTAAGTCAGCTTCACTTGCCTCAAGCGCACTTTTATACTTGCCGACTTGCCATCCAACCATCCCCACCCCATCACCGGAAAGTAACGCAATCTTGCAGTCCAGGCTGACAGCACTTAGGGTGGGGATGGGTGAGGGGGGGGAGGGAGGGGGATTAGTATGGAGGGGTGGAAGGGGATTGGGATGTAAGGGGGGGGGGGGGGGGGGGGGGGGGGGGAGGGGGTTACGGAAGCGGCCAGTGCGTGATTTGAAAGTGGGGATGAACGTGGGAGAGGGTGATAGGGAAGGGGGGGTCGTTAGAATGAGGCTGTCTGATTGAGGAGAGGAATGGGAGGAGGTAGGGCTGATTGGAATGGAAGAGTGAAAGGGGGTTGGGCTTAGGACGAGGGGAGATTGAGAGGGAGAATGGGGGAAGGGGGGTGATGGAAGGGGAAGTGAAAGAGGAGAGTTACATAGATACAAAGGCTACATCAGACCTTGAGCACTGGAGACCCCACGGTCCATACTGGTGGTAGTTCCGGAGCTTCAATGCTAAAATAGAATTGTGCCTTACAAAAGTAGAAAGTAAGAATGACTTGAGGAGGGGGGCTGGATGAAATCTGGGAATGAGGGGGTTGGAGGGGGTAAGGGAGGAGAGAAAAACATAAGAAAATGGGAGTCTGCAGCAAAGCCGATGAGCCCCCAAACAAGACGGTTGGGTAGTAGGGGGTGGGTGATTTGTTTAAGCATATATTTGTATATGTGAGTGAATAGGTGTTGCTGTGTGCATACGTGGTTGTACTTGGTTGTGTGTTTGAAAGTGTGTGTAAATGTGTGTGTATGTGAATGAGCTTATGTACCATATATGTGTACGCTTGTACGTGTATGCTTTCATATGTGCGTGTGTCTGTCTGGTGTGTAGGAGTATGCATACTTGCGTGTGTGTATTTAAGATATGTGTACGAGAAAGAGAGAGACAGAGAGAGAGAGAGAGAGAGAGAGATGCCACCCACGGTATGAAACAACCATTCGTCATCACCCAGCAATCATAATCTATCAGATATAATCGTACACAAACTGTTGCGATATAGTCCTTGCTGATGACTTTCTCTCTCTCTCTCTCTCTCTCACACACACACACACACACACACACACCATTTATACAACTAATGTACAGTAATCCCGGAAGTTCAACCACACCCACGACGTTAGGACCATCATCTGCTGATAAGTGTGTTCAAGTATATAACAGAATGTCTTAGGTGCATAAAATTCGATCATTTATGTGTACCATTTTGAAGACGTTTACGATTGAAACACTTAGCATGTGTTTTATTTATGCTGCATTGGAACATACAATGTTTACAGTTTACGTCGATCAAATTAAATTTTATATTTTTAGAAGTATCATACATACATATACTGTATATTGTTCTTACGTGAAAGAAGATGCAACAGCAAAACTGCGTGTAACTAATGTAATGTAGGGATCCTATTTTATTTGTTGGTACTTTTAGTGGGGTTTTTATTTTTGTTTTATTGCTTTTTTGAATAACTTTTCTTGTTGTAGGATCTTTAGTGTGGTATAGCTAGGTCTGTCACATGCTTTTGAAACATCATGCCTCATGCTGAAGTAATTATGTTAAATGTCTTCATGCCAATCATGTGGCATGCTGATATAATACTTCCACAAAACATCAGAAGAAACATGGTGTATCGTGATTACATTGTTTTACACAACCTAAACATCATGGTGAAGGCTATAATATTCCTGATCATTTATGCCAGGATCGACGTGCATAACGTCCCACCCAACACCACTTTCACTCATAATTATACAGTATACACACCTCAACTCTATCCTTCCATCATATTATCTGCCTCTCTCTCTCTCTCTCTCTCAGCACCTCCACCTCATACTCACTCATACACACACACATACACACACTCTCTCTCCTGACCAAATATGCTGTATACTGATATAATTCTGGATAGTAGGAGGTTGGTTGTGAGTTATACCTGTTACTGATATATTTCACCTGTATGACCTCACAACTACCATGCACAATGTTGATATGAACCGAAAACAACACGATTATAATGAATATCAATATAATTCTAGTGCACGGCAATCTGACTATGCAGTAGTTTTATATATATATATATATATATTGCACCTTCATAACGTCAAGGCTAAACACTTTAAACAATATCAAGGGGGACAGCTATTCACCTTTTCCTCTTCTACTTTGCCTTTTCTTCCCTCCTTTATTTCTGTAATACTTAGAGACCTCTCACCTCCCCAACCTGCCTATCCCCCTCACCTTTAATTTATCTTAAGGCTTTCTTAACTCTACCTTCTGAGAACACTCTTTCTTGCACTATACTGATATAATGTGTATGCATTATATCAGGAATATAATGAACATCTTATCAAGCAGTAAGCTAATATAATTTTGGTGGCTGGTAGAATGATTATGAAATATACTGATATATTTCCCCGGTATGACATCAACACTATTATGAAGTATACTGATATATTTCCCCGGTATGACATCAACACTATTATGAAGTATACTGATATATTTCCCCGGTATGACATCAACACTATTATGAAGTATACTGATATATTTCCCCAATATGACATTAACACTATTATGAAGTATACGGATATATTTCCCCGGTATGACATCAACACTATTATGAAGTATACTGACATAATTCCCCGGTATGACATCAACACTATTATGAAGTATACTGATATATTTCCCCAGTATGACATCAACACTATTATGAAGTATACTGACATAATTCCCCGGTATGACATCAACACTATTATGAAGTATACTGATATATTTCCCCAGTATGACATCAACACTATTATGAAGTATACTGACATAATTCCCCAGTATGACATCAACACTATTATGAAGTATACTGACATAATTCCCCAGTATGACATCAACACTATGATGAAGTATACTGACATAATTCCCCGGTATGACATCAATACTATTATGAAGTATACTGACATAATTCCCCGGTGTGACATCAATACCATTATGAAGTATACTGACATAATTCCCCAGTATGACATCAATACCATTAGGATGTATACAGATATACTTCCCGGTATGACATCAATACCATTAGGATGTATACCGATATACTTCCCGGTATGACATCAATACCATTAGGATGTATACCGATATACTTCCCGGTATGACATCAATACCATTAGGATGTATACCGATATACTTCCCGGTATGACATCAATACCTTAGGATGTATACAGATATACTTCCCGGTATGACACAAACTACCATTAGGATGTATAACAGATATACTTCCCGGTCATCAATACCATTATACCGATATACTTCCCGGTATGACATCAATACCATTAGGATGTATAAAAGATTATACGTCCGGTAGGACATCAATACCATTAGTATGTATACCCTTTACTTCCCGTATGACATCAATACCATTAGGATGTATACCGATATACTTCCCGGAATCATCAATACCATTAAGACATCCAGATATACTTTCTCAGTAACATCAACACCACATCATTCATTATGTTGATATAGTATGAAGTATAAAACACAGTCCTTTCCCGGTATGATATGAACACCATCTTTTCATTATGTTGACATTATGAAGTATAAAACCATTACTTTCCCCATTATGACATCAACACCATCATGCATTATGTTGATACATTCCCGCTCCATGACACCAAGGCCTGGGACTCACGACATTTATTAATATGCATTATAAGATGCAGTGAAGCGCTTCTATGCAGTAAATCCCAGTTCTTTTATGCGCCGTTACTACACTGTAATATTGAGTTCAAAATGTAACAAATTGATTCACATACAGTCATGGTGGTTGTAATGGTTAAGGTCTAAAAAATCTGTGTGTGATAACCCGGGTTCGAATCCTGGTGGATCACATATATGCTTTCATTAATTTCATTGGAGGTGTTTGGTTGTTGTGGTGAAAATAAAACAAATATATTATATTGGTAAGGTGCAGTGGAGCGCTCCTACGCAGTAAATACCAGTTCATTTATGCGACGTTACTACACTGTATACTATGAGTTCAAAATGTAACAAATTGATTCACATAAAAGTGCTTCAATCCTCTATATGTGCTAATTAAAGTAGGTAAAAGATTTGAGAACTTGTTATGCCTATCACTTGGCTACATTACAATACATGTTGTTTATAATGTCGTGTATGTTTATAATTCGTATTATGTTGTGCTTATCTCACGGGGTACTTCTCCATAGTATTATATAGTAATTGGATAGTTCTATTATCTCTTGTACGATAACGTTATTTATTTATTATTTGTTTGTAAACTGTGGTTCCATTACACTATTTATGAAGTATAGAAAACACCACGTAAGACAGCAGATTAATTGAGATAGTTTCTACCCTTTGTGATTTCAAGAAATTATTCCTATATAATCTTCTCGTGCGACTCAAATCAATATAAAATCTTGGTACAAACACGCTGGCGGGTGCCCGACCCGAAGGGTAAAAAGGGAGCTATCCCCACGCCAAAGGCGGCTTTCTAGTTCCTAGCTGATGCTGAGAGGAGGGTTCTAGTCATGTGGTGATGGGCTGGTCTATCAGGGTGAGAACTGGGCAATCTCTGCCATACCCATAGCTTACTCTGACTGTTCCTTTTACATAAGAACATAAGAACATAAGAAAATGGGAGTCTGCAGGAAAGCCGATTGGCCTAAGCAAGGCAGATCCCTGTTCCACACAACCCCAATTACAAAGCCCAATTATAGGCTCAACACTCTAATACCCTGAGGATCATCTTACCAAAACGGTTAGAGATTAACGCAGGATTACGGGGGTCTGCAGAGCGCTGATTGGCCCAACCCTGCTGATCCCCCTTCACACCCAACCCTTCTCGTCCATATGCTTATCCAATTTTATCTTAAAGCTCCCTATCGTTTTTAATCCCACTATAGCACTTGGTAGTCCATTCCACCCATCTACAACTCTGTTACCAAACCAATATTTGCCTATATCTTTTCTGAAACGAAATTTATCTAATTTGAAACCATTGGTACGAGTTCTTTCGCTATCACTGAGCTTTAGTACATTTGTCATGTCCCCTTTGTTAATCCCACTAACCCACTTGAACACCTCTATCATATCCCCTCTAACTCTGCGTCTCTCTAACGAATGTAAGCCTAATTTCTTCAACCTTTCTTTATACGGAAGATTTCTAATATTATGGATCATTTTTGTCATTCTACGTTGTACTCTCTCCAATGAATCTATGTCCATTCTGTAATAAGGACACCAAAATTGAACAGCATAATCCATATGGGGTCTCACTAATGACAAGTAAAGTTTTAAGATAACATCAGCAGTTCTGTTACTCACACTCCTTGAGATGAACCCGAGAATCCTGTTTGCCTTGTTTCGAACGCTTATACACTGTTGTCTAGGCTTCAAATCATTGCTAACAAACACACCTAGATCTTTCTCACAATTCGAGTTTTCTAATTCCACATTAGCTAGTTTATATTTAACATTTGTATGCATCTTCCCTATCTTTAATACCTTGCATTTGTCAATGTTAAACTTCATCTGCCAATTTACTGACCATTCGTGTAAGGTATCTAGATCCCTTTGGAGGCACTCTATATCTCTATCTGAATCAATTGTTCTCCCCATCTTGGTATCGTCTGCAAATTTACTTATCCTACTAGTTATACCTAAATCAAGGTCATTTATGTATATAACAAACAACAGAGGACCTAATACAGATCCCTGGGGGGACACCACTTTTGACTGCTCCCCATTCTGACTTCGTACCATTTATGCTGACTCTCTGCTTCCTACCAATTAGCCATGACCTAATCCATCCCAACAACGCCCCACCTATTCCATGCGCCTCAACCTTTCTCATCAATCTCTCGTGGGGGACTCTGTCGAAAGCTTTACTGAAATCTAAATATATTATATCATATGACTTGTCATTATCTACTGCTTCATATACCTCTGAGAAAAAAACTAAGCAAATTAGTAAGGCAAGAACGTCCCTGAGTGAATCCATGCTGAGAAGAATTTATTAAATTAAATGTATCTAAGTGGTTTCTAATTTTACTAGCAATAATTGACTCTAGTAGCTTTCCTATGATTGATGTAAGACTAATGGGACGGTAATTGGATGCTATTGATTTGTCACCTTTTTTGAAGATCGGAACTACGTTTGCAAGCTTCCAAGCTTCTGGAACTATACCTGTCTCCAATGACTTGTTAAATAAAAATGTTAATGGGTAACTTAACTCATCCCTACATTCTTTTAATACTCTAGAATATACCTCATCAGGACCAGGCGATTTATGAGGTTTCAGTCTGTCAATTTCCTTAAGCACATCATTTCTACTTATAGTAAACCGTACTTAACCTATTTTCTATACTATCGCTATATACCTTACGGACTTCTGGAAACTGTGCCAAATTTTCATTAGTGAAAACGGAAAGAAATTGACCATTTAATGTACTGCAACATTTCTAAATCATTTTCTGTCATTTCTCCTATCGAAGTTTTAAGGGGACCAATTACATCTCTAACCTTGGAATAGTTGGTAAAAAGCTTTAGGATTATTTTTTGAGTCATTGGCAACCTTAATTTCATAATTTCTTTTTTCTTTCCTAATATCCTTTTTTACCTGTCTTGATAGATTCTGATAGTAAGCAAGTAGGTGAATTTCGCCTTTTCTAATTTTTCTATATATTCCTCTCTTTTGTCCTAGAAGATCTAATAGTCTATTATTCATCCATTTGGGTTGGTTCTGTGTTGATCTAAATTTTCTTTTGGGGATGTATTTATTTTGTGCATTGAATACTGACTTGATAAAATTATCGTATGTATCTACCAAGGTTGACGTCTCTTCCTGACTTAAGATGACAGGTGCCTGAGAAGGGGTACACTCATTTGGACACCTGGATCGACTTAATTTTTTGACCATAGGGTCCGCTAATAGGGCTCTTCTTAACCCACCATAATTGGCTTTTCTAAAGTCAGGTATTAATGTTGTATTCTCTCTGGTATTACCTTTCCATTGTATATTAAAATACACAGAATTGTGGTCACTATTTCCTAGGTGGTCCCCTATCTCTACATTATTTACCATATGTTCATTGTTACTGAAAACTAAATCGAGAATATTATTACCTCTAGTCGGCGTATCTATGAATTGAAATAAAAAACTATCTTGTACTACCTCTATAAACTCCTCAGAATCAGAGTCTCCTATTTGATGCTGCCAATCTATATTCGGAAAATAAAAATCCCCCATAATGCACACATTGCTAAACCTTGATGCCATTTTAATTTCCTCCCATAATGACGTTCCGTCATTTCTACTCATATTTGGCGGTCTATACATAAACTCCAATAACTATGGTCTCACTACCTTCGTTAACCTCTACCCAAACACTTTCATTATCGTTATTTAGTCTAATACCTGATTTAATACAGCTTTTTAATGTACTCCTGACAAAACACTGCTATACCGCCACCCCTCTTACTTGTTCGGTCATATTTAAACAAACTATATCCTGGTATATCAAAATTCTGCTAAAAATGCCTGGTTTCTGTATTAATCCACGTTTCAGTTAGCGCTATTATGTCTATATTTTCTTTGCTAACAAGGGCTCTAAGTTCGTTCATTTTGTTACATAGACTCCTACAGTTTGTGTAATATACTCTCAATTTACTTCTTTTCTTTATACCTAATTTACCTTTGTTTTTAGCGACATTTCCATCTTCTGTTGCACCATCACTACTATTATTTGCATTATAGTCATCATTTTTAGCATGAGACTGAATATCCTTATCGCTTTCGCCTGACGCTAAAATTGTTCCAATTAACCTCTCATTTACACTCTCAATATTTCTGTTCAAAACCCCACAACCACCCTATCTAAAGAACTAGCTAATGTAGAAACCCCTAACCGTGAAAGATGAACCCCATCCCTTGCGTACATCCCATCTCTCCCATAGAAACTATCCCAGTTATCAATGAATGGTATTGCTTTTTCTTGCAATATTTCTCCAAACGGCAATTGACACCAATCGCCCTGGATGTCCATTCCTTGGGAACTCCTCTTCTGGGTAGGATACAATGTACTACAGGGATCCCTCCCTTCATCCTAACCTTATCTAACACATCCCGATACTGCTGCAGTTCCTCACTTCTACCCTTACCAACATCGTTACTCCCGGCACTGAGACAGATAATGGGGTTATCTCCACTATCTTCCAAGATGTGGTCCATCTTCTCTAAAACCCTCCCAACTCCATGGCCAGGCAGACACACAACCTTCCTAAGTTTAGTGCGGGTAGCCCTAACTAAATGTCTTACCATGGAGTCGCCCACAATCGACACAGACTTACCTTCTCGGGACACAGACTTACCTTTCCCTCGGGAGGATCCAGCAGCTGCAGTTGGAGAACCCCCGTAGGTGGCAGAAGGTCCCTTGGTGGTGGTGGTGGTGGGGGTAGTGGTGGTGGTAGGTAGCACAGCGTCAGAGGTTGGAGCTGAGTCGGCGGCAGGCACTTCGGTTATCCCTCCCTTATCCTGACTATCTTTTCCCTCACATTCGTCTCGCAAAGGAGAGAATGTATTTGTCACACTCATACCTATTCTACTATCCTGCTTCTTGAGTGTGACTTTCCCACCCGTATTTTTAACAACCTGCCATGAATACAATTTTTCATCAACTTCCTCCCTTTTCCCCTTACTTGACTTTATTTCCTCTTGGCTAAGCTTGAAAGCTAGATTTTCGTCTTTAATCAAATCCACTTCCCTCTGAAGTTTAACATTAACCTCCCTTAGAGCCAAGACCTCTTCCTTCACCACAACCATCTCCTCTCTTACCTGGAGAATAAGATGATGCAGATCAGTTAGAGACTCGCACTCCATACCTGCCATGATCCCAATAAGCTTAGCGAAGAACAAGAAACTAAGTACAGAAAAACAAAAACAAGTAAACTAACAGCTAAAAACTGAGCTATAACACTTTTATATAACACGAGTGCACTGCCCCCAAACACAGGTAGGTGTAATGGTCACTAAAGGTCACTGGTAAGTGGTCCGGGCAGGAGCTCAGATTAACACAACCTTCTCTGTCACTGACTGTCACTGAACTGACATCTTCTTGGTGGTGTGGGGGTTCTAACTTTGATGAGGCTGTGGTCGGACATTATAGTTTTTACAGTTTCGTACAAGTGTACCAGGTCGAAGTTGTTGCCAAATAGTAAGTCCAGTGTGTTGTTGCCTCTTGTAGGTTCCTCGATGTATTGCTTCATGTATGCAGTGTCCATAAGAACATAAGAAAATGGGAGTCTGCAGAAAGCCGATTGGCCTAAGCAAGGCAGATCCCTGTCCCACACAACCCCAATTACAAAGCCCAATTATAGGCTCAACACTCTAATACCCTGAGGATCATCTTACCAAAACGGTTAGAGATTAACGCAGGACGGTCTGCAGAGTGCTGATTGGCCCAACCCTGCTGATCCCCCTTCACACCCAACCCTTCTTTTCCATATGCTTATCCAATTTTATCTTAAAGCTCCTTATCGTTTTTAATCCCACTATAGCACTTGGTAGTCCATGTATGCAGTGTCCATGATAGTCATTAGCTCCTTGGCTTGCTGTTTTTCATCCCTGGTTCCTCCATCTATTTTCATGGTTGCCCAATTGATGATGGGCAGGTTGAAATCTCCTGTGATGATGACATCTGTAGCGGGAGTTGGAAGATTTTATAGGAGTGATTGTATCTTCTCTGTGACCTTGAAAATTTCCCCTGTGGTGTTTGGAGGTCGGTACAAAATTATGATGAGCATGTTGGTTTGTCTTATGTGCACTGCTAGTAGTTCTGTTGTGCCGTTTGAGAATGCAACTAAAGTTTCGGTATTTGCAGCCATATCCTCCCTTAGGTAGAGTGCTACTCCTCCGTGGCTTCTGTCCTCTCTGTCGGCTCTGAATAGAGTGAAATTATGGATATTGATCTCTGCATCCAAAATGTTTTCGTTCAGGTGTGTTTCTATGAGGGCTAGAAAATTGAGTTGTCTTCCTCTGCAATTTCTTCCAACATAGGGACTTTACATTGATTGTTTCGTGGGTAAAGTCCTCTGATGTTGCCCACAAAAAAACTAGTTAGTGGTAGTTGCACCTCCCTCTGTGGTTCATGTCTGGCCCCTCGGTTTGGGCTAGGAATCTCTCCATTATCACTTGAGACCGTTTTTCCACTTCCAGAAGACGTCCCATTACTACCTCTAAAAAAGCACCTTGGTCGGGCATAGCCGTGTGTACCGCTGCTGGTCTGACCTTGTGAGTTTGCTGGATGGTTGGCCAGCTTCTGAGGGCATTGCGTTGGCTTTCTAGTTTTTCCTCATGAGTTGGTGTGTAGGCAAATTCCCTTTGAATGTGTCCTGTAGTGTGTTCCCTTGGTTTGTTGACGTTGTTTCTGGGCGTCAGTATTTTGGTTCCCTTGATGTGTGGAAGATTGCAGTCTCTCATAGTACATGCCCTTTTGTTGAGTGAGATTCTGCATACATATGGGTGGTAGTCGATGCACTTCCATCCACGCTTGCAACCGATTCTTTTATCCCGCCCGTGCTTCATGAAATTTGCACATATTTTTGGGTGGTCTTGTTTGCATCCCATGCCCACTACTCTATATCGGCATTCATTTCTTAGGTAGAAATTGCATACTTCCATGCTTTTCCTCCTAATATCGGTGCCCCTGTTTTCAGCTCTGGGCCTAGGTCTCCATGAATTTGTATTTACAGCACTAACCTCACCTGTTTCTGTATGTAGGAGCATTATGGCTGCATCCGTTGCATGTGGGGTGTGTGCTCGTTGGGGTCCCCGACCTCACCTGTCTTGCTGCATTTTGAGGAGGCTCTGCCGTGTCTGCTAGTGTTGCGGGGGGGAGGCTATGGGCATCTGGCATTGTGATGCTAATATTTCCTGGTGTGTTCCCCAGACCTAGATCTAGGCCTATAGCCACGTTTGTTGTGGTACTGGTATGGGGGTTGTCACCGTCACTCTTGCCTACGGCTACTTCTGGGCTTTTGGGTAGGCCTAGGTCAGTGTCCCCAGTTAATTCCTTGGTTGGTGTATTGTCAGCTGGCGTGTTGGTGACAGCTTTGTTGCTCTGGAGCTGAACAGTGATTTTTCTTACCTTACTTATCGCTCCAGAATTGGTTATTCGTTCCTTGTGTTGGAGAACGGCTGCTTCTGCCTCGGCCACCCACTCACCTTTTGTGTCAAACTTTGTTAGGCAGCATGTTTTGCACATGAATTTCCTTGGCGTTTTTGCATAGTTGAGAATTTGATAGGCAGGGAGTTCTGTGCAGAAATAGTGCAGCCAATCCTGGCAGTAGTCGCATTGGATTGCATTTTTTTCACCTGCGAACTTGATTCCGCAGTCGGGGCACTCTGGGTCGGATTTGTTTTGATCCCCGTCCATTGTTGGCGTCATGTTCTTAGTCACTGTTTTTTTCCTCTTATTTTCACTTCAATCCTTCTGTTTCGGACTTTGTTTCTTGTATGTGTGCACTCACTAAGTGTTTATGTAGGTTATTCTGTCTTTGGTAATCACTGATTGCACTTTCTATGGAGATTGGAACTAACTAAGTTCACTTTTGAACTTTTATCGTGGTTTGCCAAAGAAAAACGAGCCAACTTTCGAAATGAGGTTAGGCCTACTGTAATTTTGGACTCTGAAAAATTGAAAAACCCGAGCCAAGTTTGGTCAAAACTTGGCTCGGGTTTTTCTATTTTCAGGTTTTGTTACTTTCAATATTGTATTTCAGAGTTCTTCCAATATTACCCCTTTATTTACGGCTTTTACCCCGCAATTTCCCTGATCTTCATAGCCTAGCCCTCCCCACTATTGGGGGTGGGGGGGGGGGGGGTCTTAAGATTGATGGATAGGCTAATGGGAAAATAGTAAAATGCGACAGTCCTTGGTATTAAACAACACTGTACATCAAAGAAAAAAACATCTTCAGGCTGATCCGGTAAATAAATACCAAAGTACAACAAATTACCTAAAAACTCGTAGCACATACCACCACGACCTCCATGTTAGGGTTCCATCTTCAAACTGAGCCCGCACGGCGCCCGGGCCGGCGAGGGGCGTGGCGTGTGACGTGACGACTGAAAGACTGTGATTGGTTGATCATTTGATGGAAGGCTGTGATTGGTTTCATGATTCATAAAAGACCGCTAGGTGTAGTGACTTTCGACTGAAAGCTTGAGGGTAAGAGCTCCCGAACGACAGCCATTGTTTACTATTGCGCCGCGGCCATCGACCGGGAGGTATTTTTTACAGTTTCTCGTATTTCATTGATAACGAATCTGCGACGGTAAGTACATGTACACCAACAAAGTATCGTTCATGAAAGTGATAACAATAATAATCATCGATGGGACCCGTCACTGGTTGGTGATAAACATTAACCGTGGACTCTTTTTGGTATTATTGTATAATTGTACCTATAGGCTACGAGCTAAACAAATTATTACTGTATTTAACAGGAAGGTACGACGAGGTAAGTGATGTGGTATAGGTGGCAATATGCGGAAATGGATTATAAGGGCATTTTGCCCCCCTCTTACCCCCTTACGAAAATCTACGGTTATTCACTCCGATAATATTCAAGGACACTAGTGCGACGTTATGAGAAACAATTTATTAGGGAAAATAGGCACCAATAGATTCGCCATATTTTTCTCCATATAGTCCGCATGGAGGATTTTCGTTATCAACAAATTGAAAAATACCCACTTCACAGACAGATACACCAAAAATCTAAGCAAAGGGGGGGGTGGGGGGCCAGCAGCCCCCACCTATAATACTAGGTTAGGTTAGGTAAGGTTGTTAGGTTAGGCTAATGTCCTTTCAAAGGGGTATAGGGTAGTAAACACTAGGATAGCCTATACCCGGACAGAGGTAAGAAGAAGAAGAGTCCTGCAGTAGTCTCCTTGAATGCTACCTTCACTCCACCCCAACTGGATTTCTACCGTTTTACCCAACCAGCGGGGGTGTGGGGGCGGCAGCCCCCACCCATAATACTAGGATAGGTTAGGTAAGGTTGTTAGGGTAGGCTAATGTCTCTCTGAAACATTGTAAAATCCGTGTCACATCTAGATTGATAGACTTTTGTCAGAGGGAGCGGAATGCCCTTATAGCTGCAGCCTAATCCATTTCCGCATATTGCCACCTATACCACATCACTTACCTCGTCGTACCTTCCTGTTAAATACAATATTGCCACCTATACCACATCACTTACCTCGTCGTACCTTCCTGTTAAATACAATAATAATTTGGTAATTGTTTAGTGTATGGCCTCCTCCTAGAAAATGGATTTTTGAGCACAGACTGAACCAAATGTTCACTACCGGGCGGGTACCCGACCCCGAAAGGGGTTGAATTAGGGGAGCTATCCCCCCGCCAAAGGCGGCTTTCTAGGGCCTTTCCTAGCTGATGCTGAGAGGATTGGGTTCTAGTCATGTGGTGATGGGCTGGTCTATCAGAGTGAGAACTGAGCGATCTCTGCCATACCCATAGCTTACTCTGACTGTTCCTTTAACTTATATATTTTCTAGATCTCAAGTGACGGCGTCTTTTCTGTGGATTGACCTCCCAATCTACCAAGATTGGAAGCCAAAGCGTCACATTTTTCCCTTGCCCCTCAACTCTCTCTTCATAATTGCTGAGGCACAGGGCCCTGGGTGGGGCTTTGGTTTCCCGGGCGTTTCCGCACCCTCCTCAGCTCCCCGCCATGGAGTGGCTTCGGTCACCCAGGCTTTATTGTGGTCGGCAGGGAGGGTTCTGTGGGGGCGCTCGGTTATGGCCTTGGAATTGCTCGGGGCCTTGGGGCTGTTCGGCCAGGCAACTTGGGGAACAACAACAACTGTATTTACATAGCTGGTCATTAACCTAACCTAACCTAAGGTAACCTGGGCATCCTGGGAGCTGCTGCCCCCAGACCCCCGCTGATCTTGGGTTGAAAAGTGATAAAAAACACATATCTCTTGCCTCATTATTCAAAGTTTTGTATTTGGTTTAATATACACTTACCAGGTCATTTGAACAGTTCTATTGCTTCTATATATCATATAATACACCATAGAATACGTTTTTAATAACTAGAAAAAGAGGATTTCGATTAAACAATTACGAATAATTAGTGTAGCTCGTATAGGCTAGGTGCAATTATAGAAATTTACCCTATTTATGAATGTAAAATGTGAAAACGTATTGTACCTTTACCAAATTATTGAGATATATATACAGGATTATACCGTACCTATTGGGGGTCTGGAGGCGAAACTTGCGGCCCACGGTTAGGTCAGGTAACTTGTCAAAGTAAGGTAGGCCTATGTGCAAACGATAGCCGAATCTCTTCTTTTCGTAGGCCTATGTATTGGGTAAAATTCAAGATGGCTGAGCTGCCTTATTTACCAAGTTTTCTGTATATTTTACTTCAAGGAATATAGTGTTTTATTGTTGTTTTTCATGGTTGGAGTGGAGGATTTGCATCAACTTGCCCTTTATTCATTAATCTGAAGGGTAGCATTCAAGGAGACTACTGCAGGACTCTTCTTCTTCTTACCTCTGACCGGGTATAGGCTATCCTAGTGTTTACTAGCCTATACCCTTTTGAAAGGACATTAGCCTAACCTAACAACCTTACCTAACCTATCCTAGTATTATAGGTGGGGGCTGCCGCCCCCACACCCCTGCTTTGACTTAGATTTTTGGTGTATTTGTCTGTAATGGAGAAAAATATGGCAAATCTATTGGTGCCTATTTTCCCTAATAAATTGTTTCTCATAACGTCGCACTAGTGTCCTTGAATATTATCATCTGAAGATATGAGTTCAAATGGCGCCATTTGTCAAGACAGGTAAAAAAAGGATATTAGGAAAGAAAAAAGAAATTATGAAATTAAGGTTGCCAATGACTCAACAAATAATCCTAAAGCTTTTTACCAACTATATAAATCCAAGGTTAGAGATGTAATTTGTCCCCTTAAAACTTCGATAGGAGAAATGTGCAGTACATTAAATAGTCAATTTCTTTCTGTTTTCACTAATGAAAATTTGGCACAGTTTCCAGAAGTCCGTAAGGTATATAGCGATAGTATAGAAAATAGGTTAAGTACGGTTACTATAAGTAGAAATTATGTGCTTAACCCTCCTGGCCCGGGCAGGCTCTTCTAATGACGGAGCTCGTATCCGGGCGATCTGGTCGAATATCAACAAAAGTAAACTAAGGCTAATCTCGCTTAATATATTACCTACATTAATCAAACATATATAGAAATGAGCGCCTTACCTTCCTGCGTAGAATGGCGTTAAGTAGAGCTCTCCAGCTCAACTGGTTCCGGAGTGATGGTGATGGAAGTGGAGGTAACTTTTGCCGCGTATTTACCTCGGCGCGTCCGAACACTCAACCGCGGCCCCGGCTACGACGCCCAGTTGCACTCGGCGCTCCACCCGCAATTATGCCGGGAAGCGATTTGATAGTTTTTTATTGGTTATTCTGTCATTTATTATAGTTATTCTGTCATTTATTATAGTTATTCTGTCATTTATTATAGTTATTCTGTCATTTATTATAGTTATGTTATTTTCACTCAATAAAGTTATTTACATGAACTTATTTGTGTCTCTGTCACTTATTACTTTGTTTTATTATTATTATTATGATTATTAGTGTCACTTTCACTGGACTTTGATAATTGGTAGTTTCATTTCCCCTTTTATGTATTGTTAGGTAAGCTAATAATATATATAGTGTCACTGTCACTTGTTCATATTGTTATGAAGGCACTTATTATTACTTGTGTGTGTCTCTTTCACTTATACTTAGTTTTATCATTATTATACTGTCACTTTGACTGGCCTAGGCTTATTGAGTGTCATTTTCACTTATTTATTGTTAGAAATATATATTTTAGTGTCACTTTCACTTGTTCATATTGTTATTGAAGGCACTTATTACTTATGTGTCCTTTTCACTTATACTTAGTTATATTATTATCTTAGCCTACATTTGAGTGTCACTTTCACTGTTGTCACTTCCATTCAAAAGTTTGTTAGAGTGTGGAAGTCATTGAAGCAGGTGCCAGCACACAGTCCAACTTGACACTCGAGGCATTCCCAAGTGGTTTTTGTTGGTTTGCGGGGTCTGCGAGTTGTGTGGCTGTACACATGGCACCTCTTCTGACTCCTAGCGTTACTACCTGGTGCTTTGAAAGGAAGGGCGTTGAGCTGGTGCTTCCTGAAGAATTCAGCACACTCCGTTCTGTCAAGCTGGCCTGGTCCTTGTATTGGCCTGCCTGGTGTACCCGCATGTTTAGCCAGGAGCTCAAGTAGCACCTGCTTGTGGAACTTCCGCAGGGACTTGTACTTCTTGGCTCCTGGAGTCCTCAGACGATAGATGTTGTAGGCATTGAGGACCGACATATCTACCGTATGCAGGATAAACTTCTTGTACCACCTGCAAGATGTTCGCAGGCAGTCGATAAAGCCCATCTGCATGTCGGACTTGTCGACGAGGCGCATATTGATGTTATAATCCAGGACAGCAGCTGGTTTTTGGACGGGGTTCTTGGTTGTTCGGTCCACCTTCCCTGTGGCGACCATCTGGGCCTTGTGGCATTTGGTGAGGAGGTTGACCTTGCGCTGGTCATGCCAGTGGATGGAGAGGATGGGGCCACTCTTCTTGTGGAAGATGTCCGCCTTCTTCGTCTTGGTTGGGTAGCCTGGCATGCCCTTCCTTTTGCCCTTGACTGTGCCGACAGTTCCGGTCTTGCGGTCATGGAGGTACTTGGTCAGGAGAGGTGACGTGTAATAATTATCTGTGTAGAGGATGTGGTTTTTATTGAAGTGCCTCTCCATCATCTTCTTCACTACAGCGCCACCAAAACCAATGAGAGGGTCAGTCACAACTTCTCCAGCCTTGCCGCTGTAGACTATAAAGTCCAGCACATACCCCGTCAAACAGTCGCAGAGGACAAAGAGCTTGATGCCGAAGCGGTGTCTCATGGACGGGATATACTGTCGGAAGTGCAGCCTACCACGGAACTGTACCAGAGACTCGTCGAGGCACATCTTCTGGAAAGGAATCAGGTATGTGGTGAACCGATGACGTATCATGTCATACAGCTTCCTGATCTTCCATAATGAGTCGGGAAGGTGGACTGCCATGTTGTTTGTCAGGTGGAGATAGGAGAGGATGTCGAAGTACCTGTCCCTGGACATGTATTTGCCAAATGCTGGAGTCGTTATGATGTCGCCAGTGATCCAGTAGTCAGCCAGAACGTCCTTCCTTATATGTGTCATCAGCATTGTGAGTGCCAAGAACACATATAGTTCTGCCACAGTGAGAGCTCTCCATGCCACCATCTTGGCACTGGTCTTCCTCCCAAGAAAGTTGGCACAGATAGCATGGTGGTGATTTGTCTCTTTGACGAGGTATTCCATGACTTCATTGTCATAGAAGCCACAGAAAAGTTCACTGGGGGTAGCATCTGGGCCACAGGGATATGCTGGTGACACCCCAGAACCCATCTGTACCTCGTCAAAGGCAGGACAATCTGGCTCAAAATCAGCTCCATCTGTCCACACAAACAGGTCGGATGCTGATGCTCGAGGTCGTGCTGCAGCAGGCACACGCCCTTGGCCACGCGGACGCCCTGCACGCCCAGGCCCAGGGGCAGCGGCGTCGGCAGGCTGTCCACGACCTCGCCCTCTCGCTCGTTTTGTCGGCACTTCCTCTTCCTCCTCCTCAGGCGACGTCAGGTCATCTGGGGCAATGTTGGGTCCTCTTCAGGAGACAATTCTGGTGAAGAAGTGACGCGGCGGTGTGGGGCGCGGGAGGCTGCGGGAGCTTCAAGAATGGGAGCCGAGGCCTCGGGAGTTGGGCTCCTTTTGCGGCGAGCCGAGGGCTTTTCAGCAGCAAATAATGCTCTGTGGTGTGTTGAGGCCTGTGGCACATCACCAATACCACTTGAAGAGGCCCTTTGGTCATCCTGAACGAGAGATGAAGGCGAGGGCTGTGGGTGACCCACGCGGCGTCCCGTGTCAAGGCGTCGGGACAATGGAATGCGGGTGGTTGCTAGGCCAGGGTCGGCGTCATTATCGCTATCTTCAGCTTCCCTATGCTTTTCTGCGGCTGCCCTGCGTGCTTTTTAGCTGCACTTTTGACCAATGATTGTTTGTAGAAATATTTGCCCACTTTCAAGGGCATACGGGCAGGCAAAGGGGAAGGTCCTGAGCTAGGGCTAGGGCTTGGCCTAGGCTGACCTAGCAAAGATGGCGAGGGGGTAGGCCTAGGTTCTAGCACACTGGGAAGCTCAATGGCACCTTCCTGAAACACTTCCACATCAGGATCATCACTACTGTCTCCACCCTCAAATAAGTCGACATTATCATCGTCTCCAAAGCCCACGAAATCGTCTTCTTCACTTTCACTTATTAATTGTACCTTGTCCACCAAGCTTTCGCCACTTCTCTCTTCATCACTATCAAAAAGTTGTCGCTGTATAGCGCTATCACTCAACAAATGCTTAACTTTCTTTTGTTGAGCTCTCTTCTCGGTTGCAACAGGCGTTGAAGTTGCGAGCGGGGTAGCACTGGGGCCCGCGGGAGGTTGCAGCGAATCAGACACGTCGGAAAACATTTTTCAGTATTACTCGCTATGGTGGCCACGTACGAACTGATAACACTAGTAGTTGAGGCTTGGTGGCGCTGCGGTCGCTCCTACCATGCAAAAATTGGCCGCACGAATTTTGAAGCACGCTTTCAAGCACAAGGATTTTAAAATGACACCCGGGTTCCGGCCCTTTTTTTTTGGTGTCATTTTAAAATGACACCCGGGTTGGAAGGGTTAAGGAAATTGACAGACTGAAACCTTATAAATCGCCTGGTCCTGATGAGGTATATACTAGAGTATTAAAATAATGTAGGGATGAGTTAAGTTACCCATTAACATTTCTATTTAACAAGTCATTAGATACAGGTATAGTTCCAGAAGCTTGGCAGCTTGCAAACGTAGTTCCGATCTTCAAAAAAGGTGACAAATCAATAGCATCCAATTACCGTCCCATTAGTCTTACATCAATCATAGGAAAGCTACTAGAGTCAATTATTGCTAGTAAAATTAGAAACCACTTAGATACATTTAATTTAATAAATTCTTCTCAGCATGGATTCACTCAGGGACGTTCTTGCCTTACTAATTTGCTTAGTTTTTTCTCAGAGGTATATGAAGCAGTAGATAATGACAAGTCATATGATATTATATATTTAGATTTCAGTAAAGCTTTCGACAGAGCCCCATGAGAGATTGATGAGAAAGGTTGAGGCGCATGGAATAGGTGTTGCGTTGTTGGGATGGATTAGGTCATGTCTAATTGGTAGGAAGCAGAGAGTCAGAATGGGGAGCAGTCAAAAGTGGTGTCCCCCAGGGATCTGTATATCAGGGATCTGATATAGTGGAACATGTTAATGTGGATAGCCCTATAGGTCGTAGTGACCATGCCTGTATAAGCTTTAGTTGTAACATTAAATTGGAGAGGGATAATAAAAGCAATAGAAAAATATACATGTATGATAGAGCAGATTATGAGCTGCTGAGATGGTGTTTGGACATTGACTGGGGGGAATATTTGAACGGTGAAGACGCTGAAGGAATGTGGAGGAAAATTAGAGTCAAACTGGAGAATGCTGTATCCAAAAGTGTACCAGTAAGGGAATATAAGGATAAAACAAAATTGAGGAAAAGAACTAACCCAGAATTGCCAATGAAAAGAAAGCTTTGGATATTGATTAGAAGAAAGAAACGATTGTGGGAAAGATTAAAATTGTTAAAAAAGAACAGGGGGTCTAGTATGGAGGCTATGGAAGTGGATCTGGAACGTAGACAAATAAACAATAAAATAAGGTGGGAAACAAGGAGGGGGGTGAAGGAGAGGGAGAGAGAGATAGCTAGAAATGTGAAGGATAATCCAAAAATATTCTGGAAGTACATTCAGGAAAAATTAACAAGAAGAGTAGGGATCCCAGAGCTGGTGGGGGGGTTGAATGATGGGAGTAGAGCGGAGACTGATAAGGAGAAAGCAGAGGTGCTGGGGAAATACTTTGGGGGGGTACTAACAGTGGAGTCGGAGGACGCAGTGCCTACTATTCCCATCAAACAGGCACCGGCACTGGAACTAGTAGAGTTTTCCCATGCTAGAATAAGAAGGGCTATAGAAAAAATGAACAGAAGTAAGTCACCGGGACCGGATGGGATACACCCAAGAATCATAAAGGAAGGAGGGGAGATGTTAGTAGAGCCATTGAAAATGTTATTTGAGGTATCGTTTAATACAGGACAAATCCCGATGGACTGGAGAGAGGCGAACATAACAGCTATATTTAAGAAGGGAAAGAGAAATGACCCAGGGAATTATAGACCAGTCAGTTTGACAAGTGTTGTGTGTAAACTAATGGAAACGGTAATTAGAGAAGGAATAATGGATCATATGAAGTCAAACCAACTTTTCAGTGGGAGACAGTTCGGATTCTTGCCGGGGAGGTCGACGGTACTACAGCTAATTAAGGTGGTAGATGATTGGATGCAAATTCTAGAAGATGGTGATGTAATAGACGTGGTATATTGCGATTTTATGAAGGCCTTCGATAAGGTCCCACATAAAAGGTTAATAGAGAAAGTTAGAAGCTATAATATAGGGGAGAAATGTGTGAAATGGATAGAAGCCTTCCTGAAAGATCGGAGACAGAGGGTATTGGTGAATGGAATAGGCTCGGGGTGGAGGGAAATTACAAGTGGGGTACCTCAGGGATCTGTGTTGGGACCACTGCTGTTCGTTATATTTATCAACGACTTGCCTGAAGTTATAACTAATGGAAGTGAGGTATACCTGTATGCGGATGACACTAAACTGTATAGAAGAGTGAGGAGTAAGGAAGATATGGGTTTGCTTCAAGGAGATGTGGAGGGCATGAAGGGATGGTCTGAGCATTGGTTAATGCCTTTTCATCCAAAAAAATGCAAGTACATGCGGATTGGGACCAGCAAGATAGACAAGGTAGGATACAGTATGTATGAAGCGATGGAGGAAGTGAGTGCAGAAAAGGATATAGGAGTAGTGATAGATAATAAGTTAAATTTCTCAGAACATTTAGCGGAAAAGATAAACAAAGCCAATAGAATTGTAGGGCTGATAAGGAGGACATTTGTGTCACTTGACGAAGAAATCTTCAGGAATCTATATACAGCGCTGGTTAGGCCACACCTGGAATATGCAAACCAGGTGTGGGCTCCATATATGGTAAAAGATATAGAAGCAGTGGAGAAAGTGCAGAGAAGAGCTAGCAAGCTGGTACCAACGTTGAAGAACGCGGGCTATGAGCAGAGGTTGAGGACACTGGGACTTCCGACACTGGCATATAGGAGAAAGAGAGGGATATGATAGAGACTTTTAAGATAGTGTCAGGAAAGTACGATGAGGATGTGTGTGAAGGTATCTTCTTGATGCGGGAGGGAACAAGAACGAGAGGACACTCTAAGAAAATTTACAAAGAAAGAAATAGGCTTGAGAAGGCGAAGAACTCATTTTGTGATAGAGTGGTAAATGAGTGGAACGCACTGCCCCAGTATGTAGTCGATTCCGAATCAATAAGGGAGTTTGAAAGTAATCTTGATAAAGCATGGGGAAGACAAGATTTGAAGTTTGATTATAAAACAAAAATACAGAATAGTAAAAATGTTGCGTCTGCTACCGCCGCCGCCAACATCGTGAACGACCGCAGCAGTGCAAGTACTGGTACTGAGCTGGATACACAGGCATAGTTTGCCTTTTTCCAGAGGATCTACTGTAAGAAACTGTAAGTATTAGGTCCTCTGTTGTTTGTTATATACATAAATGACCTTGATTTAGGTATAACTAGTAGGATAAGAAAATTTGCAGACGATACCAAAATGGGGAGAACAATTGATTCAGATAGAGATATAGAGTGCCTCCAAAGGGATCTAGATACCTTACACGAATGGTCAGTAAATTGGCAGATGAAGTTTAACATTGACAAATGCAAGGTATTAAAGATAGGGAAGATGCATACAAATGTTAAATATAAACTAGCTAATATGGAATTAGAAAACTCTAATTGTGAGAAAGATCTAGGTGTGTTTGTTAGCAATGATTTGAAGCCTAGAAAACAGTGTATAAGCGTTCGAAACAAGGCAAACAGGATTCTCGGGTTCATCTCTAGGAGTGTGTGAGTAACAGAACTGCTGATGTTATCTTAAAACTTTACTTGTCATTAGTGAGACCCCATATGGATTATGCTGTTCAATTTTGGTGTCCTTATTACAGAATGGACATAGATTCATTGGAGAGAGTACAACGTAGAATGACAAAAATTATCCATAATATTAGAAATCTTCCGTATAAAGAAAGGTTGAAGAAATTAGGCTTACATTCGTTAGAGAGATGCAGAGTTAGAGGGGATATGATAGAGGTGTTCAAGTGGGTTAGTGGGATTAACACAGGGGACATGACAAATGTACTAAAGCTCAGTGATAGCGAAAGAACTCGTACCAATGGTTTCAAATTAGATAAATTTCGTTTCAGAAAAGATATAGGCAAATATTGGTTTGGTAACAGAGTTGTAGATGGGTGGAATGGACTACCAAGTGCTATAGTGGGATTAAAAACGGTAGGGAGCTTTAAGATAAAATTGGGTAAGCATATGGACGAGAAGGGTTGGGTGTGAAGGGGGATCAGCCGGGTTGGGCCAATCAGCGCTCTGCAGACCCCCGTAATCCTGCGTTAATCTCTAACCATTTTGGTAAGATGATCCTCAGGGTATTAGAGTGTTGAGCCTATAATTGGGGTTGTGTGGGACAGGAATCTGCCTTGCTTAGGCCAATCGGCTTTCTGCAGACTCCCATTTTCTTATGTTCTTATTTATTGGGTGAATTGATCTTTTACAGTAGGTAAGGGAAATTGTGGGGTAAATTGGATACATGATGGGTTGAAGGGGGGGGGGGGGGGGGGCATATATGTAGATCTGTAAGGGGCAAAAAACAGGTTGCCGGTATTTCGTTTTTGTGAGTAACGCTCACGCCATTTAGTGGGTGAATCGCACCCACCCCATCGTTCAAAACAAGAAAAAGAAGGAGGGTCAAATCGAAGGATTCATTGTGCGCAATGCTTTGTTTATGGTCGGGACTTGGTATTTTGGTGCTATTTTTCGATGTAATCAGGTTTTTAAAGTGTCGATAACAAAATTCGTCCACACGGACTATAATGAGAAAAATATGGCGAGTGTATTGGTCCCTATTTTCCCTAATAAATTATTTCTAATAGGGCGGCGAAAGAGGTCTTGAATATTATCATGTATTTTTTGTAAATGCAAGGATAAAATTGTGGTTTATTGTTCAACTTATATGTTTGAAAGTGATAAAATGGCCGAAACAATTACTGTATAGCCTAGGCCTATTTCATGTTAATTTTCTTATATTTCTTCTCATATTCATTCATTCAAGTCATAGGCCCTAGGCTATAACAAAATTGGGGTAGGATGTAGTGACCGGGCGTACTGCCATCTTTGTTTACATTACGCGTAGTGGCGTCGGACCTTTCCCATCATGTTCTCGTCTATTTTAACCTAACCTAACATTCATGTAGTAATGACAGGGGGCAAATAGCAGAAAATATAGCGTCGAAATAGACGGGAACGTAAGTGCGAGCGCGGCGATCGCCCTATGTAAACAATGACGACCGTACGCCCGAACTCTACAGCCATCCCCAAAATTGGGGATGTATGTAGATTCCGGGCGTACGGCCGTCATGTTTACATAGGGCGAGATCGCCGTAGTTAACTTCGCGTCTATTTTGACGGCGAAACTACATGTATCACTAATTTTCCCATGGTTTTTGTTATTGGTTTAACCCTTGTCTAGCGGGGTGTTTTGGGCTCATTTGGGCATATTCAGGCCCTCCTGCATGATAAATCAAGCATCTGCATGAAAAAAAAAAAATATTTAGTAAAAAACTAGGCACTAAAAGCTTCAAAATGAGACCAGAACGTGCTACGTAGCACTCGTGGTTCTCTTGCAGTGGTGCCACGAACATGGAAGTTTAGCATATATCGGTATATTTTTCCCAGCTATGCTCACTACTGGCTACACTGCCGGCCTCTCGAGAACACAGGGAACATAAGTTAATGGGCGGCGGTAAGCCCTGGGAGTCGGCTGTCTGGCCCACTGCTCTCCCGGCCATTTGCACTCTATTTTTACCCTTTAAAAGCCTTAATAATGCTCCTAACTTGCTGCAAATTGGTGCATGACTCAAGTCGAGCGCTGCTCTTTAACCCGTACAGCCCCAGCGACGTGCCTGACGTGTCGGTGATGTATGTAACGCACAGCCCCAGAGACGCGCCTGGCGCGTCACCCTAATTGCGCCGACCGTAACCTCAGGTGTAGCCACTCAAGAGGGCTCAGATTTGTATGGGAACTGTGTACGTATCCCACGCAACCGTGCCGATGGTTGAAAACTCTCAAAGTCCACGTGCGTGCGCATGAGCGCGCAATAACCTGGTTTTTTGGGGTAATTGCCTTCAATTTTTTACCCTTGTAAAATACGTTTTCGGGGGCTCTGTAGGACCATTCTTTAAGCTTTTTGAGCGTTTTTTCGTGGTTTTTCCTTCATTCCTAACCCATTCGCTATTGTTTCTGGAATAAAACCATTTTTTGAAAACCGGCCGGGTTCTGGTGAACAAACATTACAAAACTAGCCGGGGCTGGACGGGTTAAGGGTTAAGGTAGTATTCATCATTATACAGTAGTTGAAATTAGGATGATCTTCAAGGACACTACATCCGCCTTATTAGAAACAATTTATTAGGGAAAATAGGCACCAATAGACTCGCCATATTTTTTCTCATTATAGTCCGCATGGAGGAATTTCAATATCGACACTTGAAAAAACCCGATTTCACAGAAAAATACACCAAAAATCTGTCAAATATGGCAAATAGCGGGGGGGTGTGGCCACCCATAATACTAGGATAGGTTAGGTAAGGTTGTTAGGTTAGGCTAATGTCCTTTCAAAGGGGTATAGTTGTGTGTATATATATTTATGTACATACTCTGGCACTTAGTACAGTATATAGGTCAATGGTTATTTATGTGATGCTAATATTTGTTTTTATCTTTCCAGTCTGCTGCAGAGGCTGTTCAAGAGACTACCGTACATCAGTAAACAAGCACAAGAGAAATGGCAACCGACACTCAAACTGAACTCCCGGAAGGTGTGCGTCGTAAGGAACCACACAGCAATGGATAGGGCCTACACAGGTATAGTTCTGTATACAGTTTATACTATTGGTAGTGCCAACAAACTTGATCCCTAACCTCTCTGTAACTCAAAAGTGCTTAGAGCAAACTGGTTGTAAATATCCACACCAATTTCCTGGTGGACTCTTCCCAAATGATAGAAAAGTCAAGTTCGCTGGCACTACCTATAGGGACCATAGAAAAGTCAAGTTCGCTGGCACTACCTATAGGGACCATAGAAAAGTCAAGTTCGCTGGCGCTACCTATAGGGACCATCAGGGAGTCAAACGAAAGACGTATCTATTATTTTTAGCCCTTATAATTGTAGACGTATAGCTTAACCCCTCAGACCCGGTTGGGCTCTGAGGCATCCATAAAAAACACCCCCGCAGAACCCGGAAGTGCTCTGAGGCACCGGCAGCTTGAAAGCCTGTAAGCTTGTTTTGAAAGCCGTCCGTCTGACGCATGTAAACAACAGCCGGTTGGACCGACGCCGCGCATCTCCGACCACAAGAAGGAGAGGCGTCCTTGTTCGTGTGTGCCTGTATGTTATTGTTAAGTAGTGAAAAGTAATGATAAGTGGCTGATATCGCCACAAAGATATCTCCACGGAAATCGTCATCACAACTGAACCAGTTGACTTAGAGAGCTCTACTCAACGCCATTCTACAGGTACGAAACACATCTACGCTTGAGGATGCGCGGATTTGCGGAAGCAATCAAAATAACAAACATATGGTAGCCTAGGCGTAGACGTTTTTCGGCCAAAACCCCCGAGTTTCGGTATGGAATACATAGCTGGGTCTATCTATCTATCTATTGCCTGACGCCGTGATCCCCGAAGGGGTGGCCACGAATGAACTCCCCCCATGCACCTCTGTCCCCAGTCAGTCGACGCCCCTCCCCCCAACCACCACCACTTTCATCCATATACTTCCTCACTCCATCCTTCCACCTCTCATTCGGTCTACCTCTCCCTCTCTGTCCTTCCACTTCGCTCTCGTACACCCTCTTAGTCATTCTCTGGCTTTCCATACGTTCCATATGGCCGAACCATCTCAAGTTGTTCCTTTTCACACTTTCCAGCACATCTACCTCCACACCACACCTCCTTCTTACTTCCTCATTAGTCTGTCTATCCCTCCATGTAACTCCGCACGCACTCCTTAAGTAATTCATTTCCACTGCTCTCACTCTTGGTCTGAGTCTCTCAACCAACGTCCATGCTTCGCTTCCGTAAGGAGCTGGGTCTGATGGGTTAATATCGGGTTTTCAGGAACGTAATCCAATGGTAAATCGAGGGAGACCTGTACTGTATATAGGTACCGTACCCATATTATTAGCCCAGCTCATGAACAGGGCATGCATGGTGGTAAAAACCTTACTTATTACTAAAACTGACACTAATTGTTTATCAATATTTGAAGGAGGCTATTATAGAATTAGGATATTGCAAAGATCATATTTAAATTTGTTTCAACCAATTTAAATGCATTTTATATACACTATACACTATACAGGTGTAAACCACTGAAAACAAAATCCTTATTCTTCTCCTTATAGATGGTGGTAAAATTATTATTAACCCTTGTCTATCGGGGCGCAATTTATGTCGTGTGAAAGAAATTTGGACTAAGTGGCGGTTCACAACTTATGTCGTGTGCCATTTTCAGCACGTAATGTTGCTGAGAGAGAGAGATAAGTGGTGGGAGGAGAGTAGCAAGCGTATAACTGCTCCAGACCACCGCGGAGGACCTACTGACATGAATCCCACCCTCACGCACTCGCTACACAGGGAATTATGGAGGGAAACTACCTAATTACATGGTTTTTGCACTCGTGTTGCGCGACCGTTGCAAGAAAACTAGCGGTCGTACAAGGATGGTTGGGGTGTCATTGGAAAGCTCTGTTTATGCCCTTTCAGGGATAGATACTTGTTTTACGCTCTGGGTCTTATTTAGGCATGAAAATGATCACGTAAACAACCCTATTTAGGGTAAAAACACCCCGCTGGGCGGTACATATAAATTACCGCCTAGGCCGCTCGTTAGGTGTTAAGCCCCTTACTGGCAAAATAGATGCTGATTTCATTAAGTCATGGGGGGGTGAGCCCCCTCAACCCATCCTGCATCCCAAGGCAAATTTTTTTTGTTTATTTACTCTGAAAATGACATACTGTACTGTACATCTGAGGTGTGGCATAGTCAGTAGAGCATCGGCTGCTGATCGAAGGGTCGGCGGATCGAGGTTGTACCGTCAAGTCAAAATGATTTTGGTAGATGTCAAGCGACGCACCGAACTCTCCAGTCCTACTACAGTAACATGGTGATGGTCTGGTCTATCAGAGTGAGAACCCAGCGATCTCTGCCATACCCATAGCTTACTCTGACTGTTCCTTTTACTATTATGGTGATGGTCTGGTCTATCAGAGTGAGAACCCAGCGATCTCTGCCATACCCATAGCTTACTCTGACTGTTCCTTTTACTATTATGGTGATGGTCTGGTCTATCAGAGTGAGAACCCAGCGATCTCTGCCATACCCATAGCTTACTCTGACTGTTCCTTTTACTATTATGGTGATGGTCTGGTCTATCAGAGTGAGAACCCAGCGATCTCTGCCATACCCATAGCTTACTCTGACTGTTCCTTTTACTATTATGGTGATGGTCTGGTCTATCAGAGTGAGAACCCAGCGATCTCTGCCATACCCATAGCTTACTCTGACTGTTCCTTTTACTATTATGGTGATGGGCTGGTCTATCAGAGTGAGAACCCAGCGATCTCTGCCATACCCATAGCTTACTCTGACTGTTCCTTTTACTTATATATTTTCTAGATCTCAAGTGACGGCCTCTCTTGCGTGGATTGACCTCCTAATCTACCAAGATTGGAAGCCAAAGCGTCACATCTTTCCTTTGCCCCTCAACTTTCTCTTCATAATTGCTGAGGGGCACAGGGCCCTGGGTGGGGCTTTGGTTTCCCGGGCGTTTCCGCACCCTCCCCAGCTCCCCGCCATGGAGTGGCTTCGGTCACCCAGGCTTTATTGTGGTCGGCAGGGAGGGTTCTGTGGGGGCGCTCGGTTACGGCCTTGCTCGGGGCCTTGGGGCTGTTCAGCCAGGCAGCTTGGGGAAAAACAACAACAACAACAACTACAGTAACACCTTTGCTATTTCTGTCTAATTGGGGGGACACCCTGTCCGAAATGTCCGATCTAAAAGAGGACAAAAATCCGACGAATATCGAATAGTGAAACGGGAACAGACTTCACTGGGCGCCGAGCGGGCGTTAACCAGGAAACGGAAAACGGGAGCAAACTTCATGCAACCATGACAACGTAATATATGCTACCAAGACAACACAGGCTTCCCTAGATTTAAATATATTGATATAATAGCACACATACAGTGCTGTGTATAGTAGTTTATTGATATAATAGCACACATACAGTGCTGTATAGTAGTTTATTTAGAACAATAAGTGAGGAATAGCACTCACCCCTTTATTGAAAACAGGCCCACCTCACTCCACTTCACCTCACTTCACCTTACTCCACTTCTCCACCTCACTCTCCTTGACCACCTCACTCCCCTTCTCCATCTCAAGTGATATCGAGGTCACCTTACGCTTTGGGAGGCATTATAAACGGGAATATGCTCGGAGGAGATGTGTAACACAACAACAACATCATCACAAGATACCGCATACTGACGCCTGTGACGTCACATCTCGTCCAAGTGGGTGACTCGGAGCCTGGCCTTCATACCGGCGCTCCGACGGATCCCCGTTTTGACGGACTTTCACCGGGTATGGGGGCGTGTCATCCGACACTTTCGAGACTGACGGACACATCTCAGGAACATACGAGATATCAGACTACGTACATTGGACGGTTATGACGGACATTTGCCCTTTTTCTCCGAAAACTGTTAGAATCTTCCGACACTGTTAGAGACTGTCGGAACGATGACGGAAATGTCCGAAAAACGGAAGTACGTATCCGGGAGGCCGCCGCCGATCCGGCTCGTACGGGTTTCCGACAATTAGAGGTCCGAAATGGCGAAGGGTTACTGTATATCATAACTGCACCTAATGAGTGACCCTCAACTTTCTCTTCATTATTGCTGAGGGGCACAGGGCCCTGGGTGGGGCTTTGGTTCCCGGGCATTTCCGCACCCTCCTCAGCCCCCCGCCATGGAGTGGCTTCGGTCACCCAGGCTTTATTGTGGTCGGCAGGGAGGGTTCTGTGGGGGCGCTCGGTTATGGCCTTGGAATTGCTTGGGGCTGTTCGGCCAGGCAGCTTGGGGAACAACAACAACAACAACTGCACCTAATGGGTAAACACTAAAATGTGACGGTCCTTAGTATATAAAGCCATGGTACAGTCGCCCATATGAGTTCTGTTCTTCGTTGTGATCTTATACAGTATATGAAAGTAAATTTAGTATAAATTAATTGCTTGTGTGGTTTCTTATAGCTATCAGTTGACTTCATTTATTTTGTATTTATTTTGTATTAATTTCACCACACCACCAAACACATCCAATGAAATTAATGACTTGGTAGATGAGTTAACCACTGCATAAATTTCGGGGCTGTTCGGCCAGGCAGCCTGGGGAACGACAACAACAACAACTGCATAAGAAACTACACTCGTAATTCAATCTTGCGCATTATATTTCCATGCATAAGATTACGGAGAGGAACAGAACTTATGTGGCCAACTGTACATATATATCAGTGAGAAATATATAAACGATATAAATATATAAAGAACGAGAGGACACTCTTAAGAAAATTTACAAAGAAAGAAATATCTTGAGAAGGCAAAGAACTCATTTTGTGATCGGTAAATGAGTGGAACGCACTGCCCCAGTATGTAGTCGATTCCGAATCAATAAGGGAGTTTGAAAGTAATCTTGATAAAGCATGGGGAAGACAAGATTTGAAGTTTGATTATAAAACAAAAATACAGAATAGTCAAAATGTTGCGTCTGCTACCGCCGCCGCCAACACCGTGAACGACCGCAGCAGTGCAAGTTCTGGTACTGAGCTGGATACACAGGCCTAGTTTGCCTTTTTCCAGAGGATCTACTGTAAGAAAACAAGGAATTATTTAAATATTAAACCCAGTGTAATTCTTGAGGTTTACAAATGAATGCTTTCTTCCTCCTATCTGCCAATCATCAGGCGAATTTATTTGGCTTAGGAAGGACTTGTCAACTGTGGTAGGAAATATATATATAGGTCTCCAATGCTCTGGTTTACGATAATATTTATAGGTTTTAGGCGTTTGTGTTTTTGCTGGTCCCAGAATGCATCCCCATTTAGGCTACCCCACTAATTTTAGGGTTTGTTATGCTGTATGATTTTAGGGTTTGGTATAATTTAGGGTTTGTTATGCTGTATGATTTTAGGGTGTTATGCTGTATGATTTTAGGGTTTGTTATGCTGTATGATTTTAGGGTTTGTTATGCTGTATGATTTTAGGGTTTGTTATAATTTTAGGTTTTGTTACATGATTTTGCTAGTTAAGAGCGGGTTTTCAGACGTAACCCAATGGTAAATCAAGGCAGATCTGTAGATAGATAAAATACTATAGTTAGTACAGTATACTGTATAAGCTTATGGTTATTTAACCCCCTCCGACATATGACAAGATTTTGAGCCTATTAGGGATACTTTAACACCTTACGAGCGGCCTATGCAGTTTATTTATATGTACCGCCCAGCGGGGTGTTTTTAGCCAAAATAGGGCTGTTTACGTGATCATTTTCATGCCTAAATAAGACCCAGAACGTAAAACAAGTACCTATCCCTGAAAGGGCATAAACAGAGCTTTCGAATGACACCATAACGATCCTTTTATGATGGCTAGTTTTCTTGCAATAACCGTGCAACGCGAGTGCAAAAAGCATGTAATTCGGTACTTTCCCCATATAATTCAGTATGTAGCGAGTGAGAGAGGGAGGAGGGAGCTGAGATTCGTGTCAGTAGGTTCGCCGCGGTGGTCTGGAGCAGTCATACGCTCGCTAGTCTCCTGCCACCACTTGTCTCTCTCTCAGCAACATTACGTGCTGAAATTGCCACTCGACCTATGTCGAGCGCCGCCACATAGTCCAGCTTTATTTAACTCGACTTATGTGGTGAGCCGCTAATTAAGGGTTAAAGCCTTTGTTACCATCAGGGGTATTTATAAACCTTTAGTTTAGTTGTTGTTGTTGTTGCTGTTCCTCAGGCTGTCTGGCCGAACAGCCCCAAGGCCCCGAGCAAGGCCAAGGCCATAACCGAGCGCCCCCACAGAACCCTCCCTGCCGACCACAATAAAGCCTGGGTGACCGAAGCCACTCCATGGCGGGGAGCTGAGGAGGGTGCGGAAACGCCCGGGAAACCAAAGCCCCACCCAGGGCCCTGTGACCCTCAGCAATTATGAAGAGAAAGTTGAGGGGCAAAGGAAAGATGTGATTTAGTTTAGTTACTTCAACCTCTGCAGTTGTCTTTGAGTTAGCTGTGTTGAGCCTATTGGGGATACTTTAAAGCCTTTGTTACCATCAGGGGTATTTATAAACCTTTAGTTTAGTTACTTCAACCTCTGCAGTTGTCTTTGAGTTAGCTGTGTTGAGCCTATTGGGGATACTTTAAAGCCTTTGTTACCATCAGGGGTATTTTTAAACCTTTAGTTTAGTTACTTCAACCTCTGCAGTTGTCTTTGAGTTAGCTGTGTTGAGCCTATTGGGGATACTTTAAAGCCTTTGTTACCATCAGGGGTATTTAGACACTGCCACGAAAGTGCGATCCGCTAATCGAGATGTAGCGAAAGTTGGTGCACCACTGTACATATCTTAAACACTCTAACCACTACACCATCAAGACCGTTATATGTACAGCACAGCACATGACTATGATTGAATAATGGATATTTATTTAATACTTAAGCGAGAGGAAGGAATATTTTATGGGGCACAGATCACGTAGGACTGACCTGGCCAGGCTGAGATGTGGACACCATCCAGTCTCTTCTGAGCTATCAGAAGAGACTGGATGACTCCGTAGTCGACGCCTGCCCGGGATGTAACACAGCACCCCATAACATTAAACACATCATAGAAGACTGCATTCCACACAACCACTTACGCCAACAACATAATGTACACTCAATGAGAGCTCTGTGGGAAAGTCCAATCGTGGCCATGGCCTTCCTCAGGGACTCTGGGCTGTTCAGCCAGGCAGCTTAGGGAACAACAACAAACACGTGGCAGTCCGGGGATTCGAACCCAGGACGCTCACACCAAAAATATCCAGTATTCCATAAAATGGATATTAATCGTAGTCATGTGCTGTTACTGTGTTGTTGTTGTTGGTGGTGGTGGTGGTGTTGTTGTTGGTGGTGGTGTCGTTGTTGTTGGTGGTGGTGGTGGTGGTGGTGTCGTTGTTGTTGGTGGTGGTGGTGTCGTTTCCTAAGTTTCCTGGCTTGATGGTGTAATGATTAACCCTCCAGACCCGGTAGGGCTCTGAGGCACCCATAACAAACACCCCCCGAGCTACCCGGTAGGGCTCTAAGAAACCCATGAGCTTAACCCTTCCTCCCCGGGTGTCCGTGTGGAAGGACACCACGAAATAAGGGCAGGTGCCCGGGTGTCCTTTCAGGAGATAGTAAGCTTGAAAGACTATTCAGCTTGGTCTGAACGCTGTGCGTCCGACGCATGTAAACAAAGCCGATCGTTGCGTCACCGCACCTCCGAAAACAATAATGAGACGTCGGATCAATGTTATTGTTGTGACGTCAGACTAAATTAGTGTGTGAAAAGCTCCGATATTGTCAATATCGCGGCAAAATTAGCTCCACTGAAATCGTCATCACAACTGAACCAGTTGACTTAGAGAGCTCTACTCAACGCCAGTCTACAGATTGGAAACCGCACTACATTTATAGATGTGTGGGAAATTTCTAGCAGTTAAAATTAACAAAAATACGGTAGCCTAGGCCTAGACGTTTTTCGGCCAGATCGCCCGGGTAGCCCACACTGTCCTTTGGAGATACAGCCCGGGACCGGAGGGTTAAAGCCTGTAAGCTTGGTGTGCGAGGCGTCCGTCCGACGTATGTAAAGAATAGCCGGCTGGACCGACGCCGCGCATCTCCGACCACAAGAAGGAGTGCGTCGCTTGTTCGTGTGTGCCTGTATGTTAAGTATCGAAAAGTAGTGTAAAGTGGCTGTTTTTGCCATAAAGTTATCTCCAATGAAATCATCATCACAACTGAACCAGTTGACTTAGAGAGCTCTACTTAATACCATTCTACAGGTATGAAACACATCTACGCTTTGGGATGCGCGGGAATGCGGAAGCAAGCAAAATAACAAAGATGCGGTAGCCTAGGCGTAGACGTTTTTCGGCCAAAACCCCCGGGTTTCGGGGAATATACTGTATATGGAATACATAGCCGGGGCTGGAGTACAGTGTTTAAGATCTAAGTGCGGTAACCCAGGTTCAAATCCCGGTGGATCACATGCTTTCAAAGTGTCATTATTTTCATTGGGTGATGTTTGGTGTTGGAGTGGAATTAATTAAAATTGATTGTCTATTTGTTTGCCGAATTATGTGATGTTTTTCTAATATATATATTTTTTTGCAGAATGATGTGACCAAGAGATGCCACCTCCTCCTCCAAAATAATCTACAACTCTGGATACCTACCTAAGGTTATGTTAGCCGAGGAGCGCGCCGCCCCTGGTTTTGGGTGGTGTTTTAGTGCAGCAGACTGTTCGAAGGGGCTGCGAAAATGGGTTCGTCCGACACCTTCTGCAGTTGGACATGGAGGGTTATCATGAAGCTGGCTAACGAGACGCCCCTCGTGTCTCATATCTGGCCGTGGTAGTTTGCTGAAGAGACGTGGATCCACAAACTACGCACCGCAGACTCGACTCTCGGCACCAGAGACTTCACAAACTCCACAAGACTGATAAATTTGCTCGTGTGACGGCGGTTTAGGAATACCAACATAAATCGTTATTGTAAATCACTGCTAGATATTGGTTGTATTATTTGGACAACAGTAGTCACCCCAGAACAAGGCAAATTATTTTTAGTTTTCATAAATAGAATTACTGTATTTTAATCTCATAATTTTGATCAGTTCTTTTGCATTTATCTTGTATCGTCCCAGTTTTCGTTTGTTTATTTTGCAAGTTTTACATTAAAATTACCTCTCCAAACTTAATTTCTGCTCAAGGACAACTACAGAGGTTGAAGTAACTAAACTAAAGGTTTGTAAACACCCCTGATGGTAACAAAGGCTTTAAAGTATCCCCAATAGGCTCAACACAGCTAACTCAAAGACAACTGCAGAGGTTGAAGTAACTAAACTAAAGGTTTATAAATACCCCTGATGGTAACAAAGGCTTTAAAGTATCCCCAATAGGCTCAACACAGCTAACTCAAAGACAACTGCAGAGGTTGAAGTAACTAAACTAAAGGTTTATAAATACCCCTGATGGTAACAAAGGCTTTAAAGTATCCCCAATAGGCTCAACACAGCTAACTCAAAGACAACTGCAGAGGTTGAAGTAACTAAAGGTTTGTAAACACCCCTGATGGTAACAAAGGCTTTAAAGTATCCCCAATAGGCTCAACACAGCTAACTCAAAGACAACTGCAGAGGTTGAAGTAACTAAACTAAAGGTTTATAAATACCCCTGATGGTAACAAAGGCTTTAAAGTATCCCCAATAGGCTCAACACAGCTAACTCAAAGACAACTGCAGAGGTTGAAGTAACTAAACTAAAGGTTTATAAATACCCCTGATGGTAACAAAGGCTTTAAAGTATCCCCAATAGGCTCAACACAGCTAACTCAAAGACAACTGCAGAGGTTGAAGTAACTAAACTAAAGGTTTATAAATACCTCTGATGGTAACAAAGGTTTTAAAGTATCCCTGTAAGGAGCAGTGCATGAAAGGGTAAATATGTACGGTCGAGGTTAATAAGTGTTGCCAGATATTTCACAAAGTTTGGGACACTGACTAATACTCTGAGGGATAAGCACTTTTCCCAGTAACTATAAAGATACCGATAACACTTGTTGAGCGAAAACCACTGGAATCTATGACAACACTTAATACCCACGATTGTACCATATTTGCATAATTTTTGGTAGAAAAATGCATGCTTGGGGCAAAACGTCTTAAAATCAATCAATTAGAGCTTCGATATCTAGCACTTTGATCACGTCACATACATACGTGTTATATTTATGAATACTTTGATTAACCCTTGGGATCCGGGGGGGCTCATATGAATTTTGGAATATTCAACTTCATAATTCAGTAGCTACTGATTGAGACCACCTTGAGCAGTCAATGTTTTTGCAAATTGTAGATTTTTTTTTTTTTTTTTTTTTCTATGTGATTGAGGGAGGCAAAAGGCCTAACTGCCTCCCCCATAGTTGAAAGAGTGACAGGGCCAAAATCAAGGGACGTTCGAGCCAAAATGTCGTCCGTAGAATGCCGTAGAGATGACATCGCTACAACGCGTGGTTGCCGAGTTCTGATGATTATAGCGGCGATTTTTAGCCGACCATTTTGAGGCCTCCCGGATTCCGAGGGTTAACAGTATACGCGGGCTCCCCTCTATTACAGTACAGGTATGTGGGGGCGCTCGGTTATGGCCTTGGCCTTGCTCGGGGCCTTGGGGCTGTTCGGCCAGGCAGCTTGGGGAACAACAACAGTACAGGTACAGCATATAATATAATCTTTGTACTGTATTAATATCGTTGCATTCAGGCGAGTCCTTTCGCAGTTTTTTGTAGAGTAGATCATTTAGAGGTTAATTTTATCGGGCCGTGCTTTTCAGTATTATTTTTGCGATTGCTCTTACTAAACAAATTCGGGCATTCTATTTTGTGTTCTAATTCCTTGAACGTGACGATAGTGCGTTGTTATGTGTGCGATTAGTTTGCTTGGGAACCAGATTAAGTTGGTCATGTAGTGATGTACACCCTATGTGGTGGATTGTGTTCACCACTGTCTTCGTGGTGCGATGCATAAGGTGTTGATTTTCGGTGTGAGCATCCTGGGTTCGAATCCACGGACTGCCACATGTGTTTGTAAATTTCATTAATCGATTTTAGGAGTATAGTTGGTCGTTGGAAGGAACATAATAATTGTTAAATTATTATTTAACTTGAGCGTTGTTTCCACAGCGATTTTGATTAGTTGTTTTGTCTGTTGACTGTGTTGGTATAAGTTTTGGTTTGTTTATTTTGCAAGTTTTGCATTATAATTCATCAATTTCAACGGAGGTGTTTGGTGTTGTGGTGAAATTAATCAAAATTAAAATGTAAAACTTGCAAACTAAACAAACCAAAATTGGGACAAGGACAATATAAAGTCAAATTAAATGATCAAAATCGCTATGTGGAAACAACGCTTACTAAAATGAAAATTACAACATCAATTTCATTACTACACCAAAATTACAACATCAATTTCATTACTACACCAAAATTACAACATCAATTTCATTACTACTACACCAAAATTACAACATCAATTTCATTACTACACCAAAATTACAACATCAATTTCATTACTACTACACCAAAATTACAACATCAATTTCATTACTACACCAAAATTACAACATCAATTTCATTACTACACCAAAATTACAACATCAATTTCATTACTACACCAAAATTACAACATCAATTTCATTACTACACCAAAATTACAACATCAATTTCATTGCTACTACAAAATTACAACATCAATTTCATTACTACACCAAAATTACAACATCAATTTCATTACTACACCAAAATACAACATCAATTTCATTACTACTACACCAAAATTACAACATCAATTTCATTACTACACCAAAATTACAACATCAATTTCATTACTACACCAAAATTACAACATCAATTTCATTACTACACCAAAAATTACAACATCAATTTCATTACTACTACACCAAAATTACAACATCAATTTCATTACTACACCAAAATTACAACATCAATTTCATTACTACACCAAAATTACAACATCAATTTCATTACTACACCAAAATTACAACATCAATTTCATTACTACACCAAAATTACAACATCAATTTCATTACTACTACACCAAAATTACAACATCAATTTCATTACTACACCAAAATTACAACATCAATTTCATTACTACTACACCAAAATTACAACATCAATTTCATTACTACACCAAAATTACAACATCAATTTCATTACTACTACACCAAAATTACAACATCAATTTCATTACTACACCAAAATTACAACATCAATTTCATTACTACACCAAAATTACAACATCAATTTCATTACTACACCAAAATTACAACATCAATTTCATTACTACACCAAAATTACAACATCAATTTCATTACTACACCAAAATTACAACATCAATTTCATTACTACACCAAAATTACAACATCAATTTCATTACTACACCAAAATTACAACATCAATTTCATTACTACTACACCAAAATTACAACATCAATTTCATTACTACACCAAAATTACAACATCAATTTCATTACTACACACCAAAATTACAACATCAATTTCATTACTACACCAAAATTACAACATCAATTTCATTACTACTACACCAAAATTACAACATCAATTTCATTACTACACCAAAATTACAACATCAATTTCATTACTACTACACCAAAATTACAACATCAATTTCATTACTACACCAAAATTACAACATCAATTTCATTACTACACCAAAATTACAACATCAATTTCATTACTACACCAAAATTACAACATCAATTTCATTACTACACCAAAATTACAACATCAATTTCATTACTACTACACCAAAATTACAACATCAATTTCATTACTACACCAAAATTACAACATCAATTTCATTACTACTACACCAAAATTACAACATCAATTTCATTACTACACCAAAATTACAACATCAATTTCATTACTACTACACCAAAATTACAACATCAATTTCATTACTACACCAAAATTACAACATCAATTTCATTACTACACCAAAATTACAACATCAATTTCATTACTACACACCAAAATTACAACATCAATTTCATTACTACACCAAAATTACAACATCAATTTCATTACTACACCAAAATTACAACATCAATTTCATTACTACTACACCAAAATTACAACATCAATTTCATTACTACACCAAAATTACAACATCAATTTCATTACTACTACACCAAAATTACAACATCAATTTCATTACTACACCAAAATTACAACATCAATTTCATTACTACACCAAAATTACAACATCAATTTCATTACTACACCAAATTACAACATCAATTTCATTACTACTACACCAAAATTACAACATCAATTTCATTACTACACCAAAATTACAACATCAATTTCATTACTACTACACCAAAATTACAACATCAATTTCATTACTACACCAAAATTACAACATCAATTTCATTACTACTACACCAAAATTACAACATCAATTTCATTACTACACCAAAATTACAACATCAATTTCATTACTACTACACCAAAATTACAACATCAATTTCATTACTACACCAAAATTACAACATCAATTTCATTACTACACCAAAATTACAACATCAATTTCATTACTACACCAAAATTACAACATCAATTTCATTACTACACCAAAATTACAACATCAATTTCATTACTACACCAAAATTACAACATCAATTTCATTACTACACCAAAATTACAACATCAATTTCATTACTACACCAAAATTACAACATCAATTTCATTACTACTACACCAAAATTACAACATCAATTTCATTACTACACCAAAATTACAACATCAATTTCATTACTACACCAAAATTACAACATCAATTTCATTACTACACCAAAATTACAACATCAATTTCATTACTACACCAAAATTACAACATCAATTTCATTACTACACCAAAATTACAACATCAATTTCATTACTACACCAAAATTACAACATCAATTTCATTACTACACACCAAAATTACAACATCAATTTCATTACTACACCAAAATTACAACATCAATTTCATTACTACACCAAAATTACAACATCAATTTCATTACTACACCAAAATTACAACATCAATTTCATTACTACACCAAAATTACAACATCAATTTCATTACTACTACACCAAAATTACAACATCAATTTCATTACTACACCAAAATTACAACATCAATTTCATTACTACACCAAAATTACAACATCAATTTCATTCATCCACCAAAATTACAACATCAATTTCATTACTACACCAAGATTATGGCAGCAGTTCCATGACTACACCAAAATTACAACATCAATTTCATTACTACTACACCAAAATTACAACATCAATTTCATTACTACACCAAAATTACAACATCAATTTCATTACTACTACACCAAAATTACAACATCAATTTCATTACTACACCAAAATTACAACATCAATTTCATTACTACACCAAAATTACAACATCAATTTCATTACTACACCAAAATTACAACATCAATTTCATTACTACTACACCAAAATTACAACATCAATTTCATTACTACTACACCAAAATTACAACATCAATTTCATTACTACACCAAAAGTATGTCTGGAAATCTGGCCCCTATGTATAATGTATATTTTAAGTGTGTGTTAAGGGGAGGTTTTTAGTTAGTTCCCTAGACCTCCATCAAGCTTAACATTACAGCCCCTAGACCCCCTTTCAAGATAAATTTGTACATTTTTCGGTAGAAAAATGTCCCGGCCGAAGGCCGATTCTTCTTAAATTACAGGCTCGCTTTCGCTCGCCAGGAAAAAATCGACACCTAAATGGCACGAAAAGTCTTAAAATTGACAGAAATGGGGCGAAAGTTCTTAAAATTGCCAAACTAATGGGGCAAATGTCTTAAAATATCAAAAGCAATGGGGCTAACCATGAAGGAGAAAGGGGTCAAGAAAACAATCCCTCAAGTGGAGATCTCCCCTTAAGTACCAGCCAAAGTTCACCCCTTTTCTCTTCATGGCGCCAACGAGCTTGACATTTATCATCTTGATCCCTTGAGGGGAGATCTCCACTTGAGGGATTGTTTTCTGGACCCCTTTCTCCCTCATGTTTAGCCCCATTGCTTTTGATATTATAAAACGTTCGCCCCATTAGTTTAGCGATTTTAAGAACTTTCACCCCATATTAAGACCTTTCGTGCCATTCAGGTGTCAATTTTATCCTGGCGAGCGATAGCGAGCCTGTAATTTAAGAGGAACCGGCCTTTGGCCGGGAAATTTTTCTACCGAAAAATGTACAAATTTAACTTGAAAGGGACTCAAGGGGGTATAATTTTAAGCTTGATGGAGGTCTAGGGAACAAACTAAATACCTCCCCTTAAGCCGGTATCACACAAGGGCTTTTTCCCTCAACACTGGTCTGGCAGCTTATGTAGTCAACCAACCTATAAATTATTTCTGTGACCTAAATTCATCTACCATCAGTCTAGTTTCTGACACCAGTTCAAAATATTCCAGAAATATTGTTGATGATGGAATGTTGACTATAAAAGCTCTGGTGTGATACTCTATCTATCTATCTATATCTATCTATCTCTATATCTATCTATCTATATCTATCTATCTATCTCTCTCTCTCTATATCTATCTATCTATCTATCTATCTCTCTCTCCCTATCTATCTATCTATACTCTACAGTTGGCTAAATACTTCAAGTCGTTGCTATTTTTAGCTTGTACTGTAATGACTAGTACTGTCTGTCAGATGTTGACCTAAGACTGCATACTGTAATGTAGTAATGTCTGTCAGATGTTGAATAGGACTTTACAGTAATGTAGTACTGTCTGTCAGATGTTGAATAAGACTTTACAGTAATGTAGTACTGTCTGTCAGATGTTGAATAAGACTTTACAGTAATGTAGTACTGTCTGTCAGATGTTGAATAAGACTTTACAGTAATGTAGTAATGTCTGTCAGATGTTGATTAAGGGAAGATTTCCACCTGGAGGATTTTTTCTGGACCCCTTTCTCCCTCATGTTTAGCCCCATTGTTTTTTAGATTTTAAGACGTTCGCCCCATTAGTTTGGCGATTTTAAGAACCCTCGCCCCATTTCTGTCCATTTTAAGACCATTCGTGACATTTAAGTGTCTATTTTTTCCTGGCGAGCGATAGCGAGCCTGTAATTTTTCTACCGAAAAATGTACAAATTTATCTTGAAAGGGGGTCAAGGGGGAGTAATTTTAAGCTTGATGGAGGTCTAGGGAATCAACTAAAAACCTCCCCTTAAGAGTACTGTACACCGGGAGATAAATTTTTCAGATTAGCAAAGATCTGTGGAAGTCGAAGGAGTTAATTGAAATATTTATAATATTCCTTACCCCTTTGATTACTGCAGGTCCTTCCTAAGCTGAATTAAACTTGCCGCTGTTTATTTTGGACACTTACTTGGCCGAATGTTAAGTAGATATTTAGAAGTGGCGTCACACAAGTACTGTTAAGTAGATATTTAGACGTGGCGTCACACAAGTACTTTTTGTTTCTAGTTTGTACCCTAAACCTCCATCAAGCTTAAAAATACACTCCCTTGACCTCCTTCAAGACAAATTTGTACATTTTTCGGTAGAAAAGTGTGCCGGCCGAAGGCAGGTTCTTCTTAAATTACAGGCTCGCTATCGCTCGCCAGGATAAAATTGACACCTGAATGGCACGAAAGGTCCTAAAATTGACAGAAAAGGGGCGAAAGTTCCTAAAATCGCCAAACTAATGGGGCGAACGTCTTAAAATCTCAAAATCAATGGGGCTAAACCTGAATGATGAGGAAGGAGTTCAATAAAAAAAAAAAAATCCCTCAAGTGGAAATCTCCCCTTAACCCTCTCCGACATATGACGCGATTTTGAGCCGATTAGGGATACTTTAAAGCCTTTGTTACCATCAGGGGTATTTATAAACCTTTAGTTTAGTTACTTCAACCTCTGCAGTTGTCTTTGAGTTAGCTGTGTTGAGCCTATTGGGGATACTTTAAAGCCTTTGTTACCATCAGGGGTATTTATAAACCTTTAGTTTAGTTACTTCAACCTCTGCAGTTGTCTTTGAGTTAGCTGTGTTGAGCCTATTAGGGATACTTTAAAGCCTTTGTTACCATCAGGGGTATTTATAAACCTTTAGTTTAGTTACTTCAACCTCTGCAGTTGTCTTTGAGTTAGCTGTGTTGAGCCTATTGGGGATACTTTAAAGCCTTTGTTACCATCAGGGGTATTTATAAACCTTTAGTTTAGTTACTTCAACCTCTGCAGTTGTCTTTGAGTTAGCTGTGTTGAGCCTATTAGGGATACTTTAAAGCCTTTGTTACCATCAGGGGTATTTATAAACCTTTAGTTTAGTTACTTCAACCTCTGCAGTTGTCTTTGAGTTAGCTGTGTTGAGCCTATTGGGGATACTTTAAAGCCTTTGTTACCATCAGGGGTATTTATAAACCTTTAGTTTAGTTACTTCAACCTCTGCAGTTGTCTTTGAGTTAGCTGTGTTGAGCCTATTGGGGATACTTTAAAGCCTTTGTTACCATCAGGGGTATTTATAAACCTTTAGTTTAGTTACTTCAACCTCTGCAGTTGTCTTTGAGTTAGCTGTGTTGAGCCTATTGGGGATACTTTAAAGCCTTTGTTACCATCAGGGGTATTTATAAACCTTTAGTTTAGTTACTTCAACCTCTGCAGTTGTCTTTGAGTTAGCTGTGTTGAGCCTATTGGGGATACTTTAAAGCCTTTGTTACCATCAGGGGTATTTATAAACCTTTAGTTTAGTTACTTCAACCTCTGCAGTTGTCTTTGAGTTAGCTGTGTTGAGCCTATTGGGGATACTTTAAAGCCTTTGTTACCATCAGGGGTATTTATAAACCTTTAGTTTAGTTACTTCAACCTCTGCAGTTGTCTTTGAGTTAGCTGTGTTGAGCCTATTGGGGATACTTTAAAGCCTTTGTTACCATCAGGGGTATTTATAAACCTTTAGTTTAGTTACTTCAACCTCTGCAGTTGTCTTTGAGTTAGCTGTGTTGAGCCTATTGGGGATACTTTAAAGCCTTTGTTACCATCAGGGGTATTTATAAACCTTTAGTTTAGTTACTTCAACCTCTGCAGTTGTCTTTGAGTTAGCTGTGTTGAGCCTATTGGGGATACTTTAAAGCCTTTGTTACCATCAGGGGTATTTATAAACCTTTAGTTTAGTTACTTCAACCTCTGCAGTTGTCTTTGAGTTAGCTGTGTTGAGCCTATTGGGGATACTTTAAAGCCTTTGTTACCATCAGGGGTATTTATAAACCTTTAGTTTAGTTACTTCAACCTCTGCAGTTGTCTTTGAGTTAGCTGTGTTGAGCCTATTGGGGATACTTTAAAGCCTTTGTTACCATCAGGGGTATTTATAAACCTTTAGTTTAGTTACTTCAACCTCTGCAGTTGTCTTTGAGTTAGCTGTGTTGAGCCTATTGGGGATACTTTAAAGCCTTTGTTACCATCAAGGGTATTTAGAAACCTTTAGTTTAGTTACTTCAACCTCTGCAGTTGTCTTTGAGTTAGCTGTGTTGAGCCTATTGGGGATACTTTAAAGCCTTTGTTACCATCAGGGGTATTTATAAACCTTTAGTTTAGTTACTTCAACCTCTGCAGTTGTCTTTGAGTTAGCTGTGTTGAGCCTATTGGGGATACTTTAAAGCCTTTGTTACCATCAGGGGTATTTAGAAAACCTTTAGTTTAGTTACTTCAACTTCTGCAGTTGTCTTTGAGTTAGCTGTGTTGAGCCTATTGGGGATACTTTAAAGCCTTTGTTACCATCAGGGGTATTTAGAAACCTTTAGTTTAGTTACTTCAACCTCTGCAGTTGTCTTTGAGTTAGCTGTGTTGAGCCTATTGGGGATACTTTAAAGCCTTTGTTACCATCAGGGGTATTTAGAAACCTTTAGTTTAGTTACTTCAACCTCTGCAGTTGTCTTTGAGTTAGCTGTGTTGAGCCTATTGGGGATACTTTAAAGCCTTTGTTACCATCAGGTGTATTTATAAACCTTTAGTTTAGTTACTTCAACCTCTGCAGTTGTCTTTGAGTTAGCTGTGTTGAGCCTATTGGGGATACTTTAAAGCCTTTGTTACCATCAGGGGTATTTATAAACCTTTAGTTTAGTTACTTCAACCTCTGCAGTTGTCTTTGAGTTAGCTGTGGGCAGAAAACTAATTTTGGAGAGGTAATTATAAGAGTGAGAGAACTCTATTTCTTATTGCTAATCTGGCAACCTCTGCGTCATATAAGTCTGAAGGAGTTAACAAGTTTAGTTATTCAGTCGTTTATATTGTGCAGTTCCTGTTTTTGCGTTTATTGATTTTTTGGCAATATTTTAACCCATCGGATCCGGGGCCATTTTCGTACCGTCAAGCTTTATAACTCAGCAGCTACTGATTGAGACCACCTCGAGCAGTCAATATTTTTGCAATTTGTAGAACGTTTTGTCGTCTGTAGACTGCCGTTGAGATGACATCGCTACGCCGCGTGGTTGCCGAGTTATGATTATTTTAGCCGCGCATTTTTTTAGGCCTCCCGGATTCCGAGGGTTAACTACTGTACAGTCGCGCTAATAAGTGATGTCTCGGCACCAAGTATATTTTGATCAATAATTGGTATCGGCAATATCTAAAACTTGATTTATTCGTTTCGAGTGAAATATACAAGCATACACTTACACTTACCCACCGTATTCAACATCTGACAGACATTAATACAGCACAGAGAGAGCCAAACGTAATGACAGCTGAGACATGACTTATTAGCGCCACTGTACATTTTAAAAATAACTCTTAGAAATACCGTAAAAAGTACCTGTGTGACTCGGCTTTCTTGGTGTCCAGTTTTCTGGTGAACAGTAGATGATTTTATACCATGTTACTCGGTTAGGAAGGATGGGTGGGAATTACTTGACCCTTTTAAACTGCCACAGGTCCTTCTTAAGGGGAAGTTTTTAGTTTGTATCCTACTCCTCCAGTAATCTTAAAATTTCACCCCCTTTCAAGATAAATTTGTACATTTTTTGATAGAAAAATGTCCCGGCCAAAGGCTGGTTACTCTTAAATTACAGGCTCGCTATCGCTCGCCAGGATAAAATGTATGTATGTATGTATGTATGTATGTATGTATGTATGTGTGTATGTATGTATGTACAGTATGTATGTACACCGTAGTACGGTGTACATACATACATATATACATACATATATACATACATACTGTACATACATACATATATACATACATACATACATACATACATACATACTGTACATACATACATATATACATACATACATACATACATACATACATACATATATTCATACATACATACTGTACATACATACATACATACATACATACTGTACATACATACATACATACATACATACATACATACTGTACATACATACATATATACATACATATACATACATACATACATACATACATACATACATATATTCATACATACATACTGTACATACATACATACATACATACATATATATATTCATACATACATACTGTACATACATACATACATACATACATACTGTACATACATACATACATACATACATACATACACGCACTTGAATTATTATACTACCTATGAAAGCATATGGTCCTCCCGGGATTCCAACTCTGGACAGGTCCTTCCTAACTTGAATAAAATAATCCGACTGGAGATATAATAACAAAAATAATGATTGCATAAAAGATTCAACAGTATTTCCCTTCGTTCCAGTCGCGGCGATGGTCGGTGGACGTCTCGGGAAGAAGAAAGAAGAGTCGTTGCCGTCGTCGTCTCGGAGATTCAGCGCCTCCGTCGTTCTCTTTGGTTGATTTACATTTTTTTTGTTTTATATATATTTCCTTATCATTGCTTTCTCTACTTTCCACTTCTTTTGTTATCTTTATATATTTGTTTTACTTTCTCTAACTTCTCTCTCTTGACTTCTATTTTATTTACTTTTTCTTGATTTTTCTCTCTCTCTCTCTCTCATATCCTTTCCCTTATATATTTTGTTTTTGGTCCATCTTCTACATTTTATTTTTTATACTTTTTCTTGTCTTCTATTTTTTTTTTCTCTAATTTTCACTCGATTTCTTTTTCTATCCTTTACCTTTCCTTTATTCTTCTTCTCCTTCCCATTCCCTTGTGTTCTGCGTTCGTCTTTTTGTTTCTTTTTTTTTAAAGTGTGATTTGTTGTGATGTGATGGTGGTGGTGGTGGTGGTGGTGGGAGTGATTTATATGGTGTGTGTTGGGGGGGGGTCGTCTATAAGCTGTTGTACATTGGTTGACATCGGTGGTTAAAGTGTACGCTGGTCTAGGTCTTGGGGCTTGCTGTCGGGTGCATAAGGTAGCCAAGCCTTTAACTGACGAGAGAACAAGAACGTTGGGACGCTTATTCATGAAATGTATACGCAGGATTACACAATTCACTGGACTTTACTATGATTGCTTTAACTGACCCTAACCTAAGCCAAGCTTAAGTTTGTATTCTGGTTAGAGGTTACTGTGATCATAGTAATCTTAAGAGGTGTAGCGTAAAAACTTCCTGAATATGCGACCATGACCAATAGCGACGCACTGGTGTCCTGAATGCTACAGCTTATAGAACCACCCCAAAAGTGCCCCTTCCATTCTCCGAGTGGAAGACCAGGCGGGGTAGTGTCGGGGCTGGCACCCTGTTTCCAGTAACCTTGCATCTATCATCTTTCATTCTAAGTCTTAAACTTGCTATATTTCTCTCCTTGGCCCAGTCAGTAGTGGGATAGATTTGTCTGTGGTGGTTGTGGTGAGGGTGTGGTTGATGGCAACACCACCACCACACACTCATGACCCACTTACAGTCATTTCTCTATACTGAGTTGTGATGACCTTGTGGTGATGATGCCAAGGACTTCTTGACACCACTCATCATACATTCACAACTCGGTCACTGATCAGCTGTGGTGGGACTCATTTGGGATTTCTTCTTCTGAATGTGATATGGCTAATAACCTTATCACACCAGAGCTCACAAATGAATTACTAGCTGAGGTGGTTACATTTAGTGATTGTAATGTTCTTGTGTGATACATTGTACCACACGGTCATCACACCACAAATGTCCCGTTACAAAGTTGGTTGACGACTATTGTGGATACAATAAGAAGTGGCGATTGTCTCGGTGTCTCTTGGGAGAACCGTAGTTGCAGGCATCTAAGCACTAGTTGCATTTGGTGTACATTCAACCACACCGCTAGTTGTCTCCACAAACACCTACTGTCTGGGTACCGTCATCCCCTTCACATCACAGTGTGACTGTAAGTGAGCCCCTCCCCCCCCCCTCCCTCTTTATACTAATCAATACATGGTTAATTTTCAGGTGCAGTTTATTTTTTCAAGGTAAATATCTTACCTTTTTAGCAACTCCTGAATGCAACTTTATTTGATTTTGGGAGCACATGATTTTGATCAATAAAAGACTTAAATCTATTCTATATTTTATTGTCCCATTATATATATATTGGTATAATCTAATAAGCTGAAGGAATAATAATGAAAAGTTTGAAAAATAAAAGTTTAAAAAAAAAATGCATAATTTAAAGCATAGATGGAATGATGATGAGCAACAATGATCGACAAACTTAAATTGAAAGTATTATGAAAATGGATTAATAAAATAAACAAGTGACTATAGGAAAGCCTATCTATTTACTCAGGCCCATTCCCCATTTATCTTCTTTTTAAAAAAAATGTGGCCGACTCGAGACAGAGCCCGAACAGGAACCTAACATAATAGAAAAACAATGAACACACATGATACTGCCCAAGAGCAGCCCTCTGAGTTCCCTACAACCCTCACACATGATGCTACCCAAGAACAGCCCTCTGAGTTCCCTACCCTTCCCCCCCACACATGATACCACCCAAGAACAACCCTTCCCCCCACACATGATACCACCCAAGAACAACCCTCTGAGTTCCCTACCCTTCCCCCCACACATGATACCACCCAAGAACAACCCTCTGAGTTCCCAACCCTTCCCCCCACACATGATACCACCCAAGAACAACCCTCTGAGTTCCCAACCCTTCCCCCCACACATGATACCACCCAAGAACAACCCTCTGAGTTCCCTACCCTTCCCCCACACATGATACCACCCAAGAACAACCCTCTGAGTTCCCTACCCTTCCCCCACACATGATACCACCCAAGAACAACCCTCTGAGTTCCCTACCCTTCCCCCACACATGATACCACCCAAGAACAGCCCTCTGAGTTCCCTACCCTTCCCCCACACATGATACCACCCAAGAACAGCCCTCTGAGTTCCCTACCCTTCCCCCACACATGATACTACCCAAGAACAGCCCTGAGTTCCCTACCCTTCCCCCACACATGATACCACCCAAGAACAGCCCTCTGGGTTCCCTACCCTTCCCCACACATGATACTACCCAAGAACAGCCTGAGTTCCCTACCCTTCCCCCACAACCCCCACATGATACTCACAGTGCACATACAATAGCTACGAAAAAAAAAAAAATCTGTATACTAAAGGGCCTCTGGGGTCGGAGGGGTCTTGGCTAAAATTCCAACTTACGTAGATGTGGGGTTGGTGAAGAACAGCTGATACCTGGTGTGTTATTCCCGTAGACTATTTTCAAGACACCCTTCCCCGACACAAGCAGTCCAGCGAATAAGGGTTCCCAGAGCTTATATAACCTCGGTTACCAAGTACCAACTACCATTTAATTTAATAGACGGCATTGATTGCAACTTAATTACGAGCGTATGCTAATTAAGTTTGTGCTTAGCATACGTGGCATCAAAATTGCTATCTTTTGGTATGCAAGGGGCATGTTGAGCTGCATTATTTCATGAGACCAATTAATTCCCAAAAGTTCTACAAGGCAACTCGGAGGGGGCGGAGCTTAGCGAACGAGAAAATGACGGCAGCACCAAAATACAAAGTATTTTCTAAGCAACCATAATAGCTACTCAAGTTCTGAAGAGCTCTATAGAATTCCGTCCAAAAATGCTATCGTTTAGTGAATACCTGAACTTTCAACGTTCGATATTAATGGAGAAATAAATGTTTAAAGGCCGATGCGCTTTTGTCGACGAGTACTGCGCAAAAGTGATCTGGTAACATTCCTATGACAGACCTCGGCCATCAGGATCTGGTTAACACTGGTTCTCTGTCCAGGATCCCGCCAGACCTGAGGTGCCATTTATTGAATAGTTGTTTCCATTAATTGCAGCCCCTATTGAAAGCGTGTGACACTTGTACCTATTACGAAATGCACTATATACTTACATAATTATACTGGTGGTGCTGAAAATAGGTTATATAATCCTTGTAGCCTCAAAATCCATGTTATATCGGGAACCTAAGCCCCGCCTACCCGCCATTGGCTCAGTTTTCATATACCACCATAATATCTCCACCATTAAATCTGGGAGGGTCATTAAATCTCCACCATTTCATAACAAATCCACTTGAAAAGCTAGCCATGGATGTGTCATAATATTATCTAAGCGCTGGTATTACTTTGAGGCGATATAATTATAACAGGGAAACGGTCAAAATGTTCGTGGATGTGGGAGAAATTTTGGATATTTTTAATTAAAGTTTACCATTTATATAACAGAAAACGTACCAGGCGCATAGAAGAAAATGTAAATTAATACGTACACTATAGTATTTGTTTCATAACTTTGGAATGTTCACACAATATGCATTATGTCATTATAAAGCTTCGAACTCTCTCAATCAACCTTCTTATATCCTTTCTTTTAAAATATATTCTATTTAAAGTTAGTTAGATGATATTGTGCAGTTTAAGAAGGATCTGAGGTAGTAAAGTGTTGTTGTTGTTGTTCCCTAAGCTGCCTGGCCGAACAGCCCCGAGTCCCTGAGAAAGGCCATGGCCACGATTGGGCTTTCCCACAGGGCTCTCATTGACTGTAGATCGTGTTGTTGTTGTTGTTGTTGTTCCCTAAGCTGCCAGGCCGAACAGCCCCGAGTCCCTGAGGAAGGCCATGGCCACGATCGGGCTTTCCCACAGAGCTCTCATTGAGTGTAGATTGTGTTGTTGGCGTAAGTGGTTGTGTGAAATGCAGTCTTCTATGATGTGTTTAATGGTATGGGGTGCTGTGTTACATCCCGGGCAGGCGTCGACAACGGAGTCATCCAGTCTCTTCTGATAGCTCAGGAGAGCTGGATGGTGTCCGCATCTCAGCCTGGCCAGGTGGACTCTGTCCTCGCGAGGAAGGGAGGATTCGGAAGGATGGATTTCGGGAGGTCGTGCATGCAGCTGCGTGTTGTCTGTGAGTGAGTGGATGGATCGGTGAGAGATATGAGTATGGATGTGCTTCTGGAAGTTGGTTCGGGGTGGGCAGGGAGGGAGAGAGGACAATAATTGTGTGTGATACCGTGTGCTGGGTGTTGTTTTGACATTTCTTGGTGTCTGTGGGTGTGTTGCCATGTAGTTTAGTGGGTGGTCTTGGTTCGTGGAGGCTGCTGCCAGGAATTGAGTGCCTCTCATGTCCAGATGGTCTTTGACTTTGAGGATTTTGGTTTCTTGATGTAGGTGATCTGTGGGTGCAGTAGCTGTGCAGCCTGTAATGATCTTCAGGGCTTTGTTTTGAATAGTCTGTAAGGTCTTATGATGTGTTTCAGCTAGGTTAGAAGCCCAAACTGGGCTTGCGTATTCCATCACTGATCTTATGTATTGTTTATATACTGTGGTGGTAGTTTCTTTGTTGTGTCCAAATTTTGTGTGAGCAAGTGACCTGAGGGCATTAACCCTTTGGCGCACGATGACTCGTTCAGAGTCATTAGGTATTTTTTTCCTAGGCGCACGATGACTCGTTAAGAGTCATTAAACTTAAAAATATTAGCCGAAAATTAAGTTTTCGTCTGACGCGCGTCATATTTGGCACAGATATTAAGTATTACGTCTAGTTCAATGGGTACAATTGGCAACCCCCTCAGTTTAACCGTTTACTCACGGCTGGCTGGGAAGGGAGCAGAGTACAGCTCAGTCTGTGTTTCGATAATTTCACGTTTGTTCGTGTATCTCAGTAACTATTTGGTTTATAGTAATTCTGAAGTTACCAGTGGAATCCTCATTAAATTCCGCTTCCATATGTATGCAAATCAAAAATGTTGCGGGCAAAATTTTGAGCTAGCGCGAGTTGGAGATAAGGTATTTACTTTTTTTTTTACAATTCGTATTTCGGAGTGCCCCAATGTGGTTGTTTTGTATTTATTCTATGTTTTTATTCGCTTATCTTCAAGTTCAATCAATAACGAAGCCGATGGTACCTCATTAATCCAAATACAAGGATTTTTTTGGTGGATAAAAACGTAACAGAAACAAATTATCGCCGGGCACATAACTGGCTCTGAGTGAGCGTAGATATACTTTGGGAGTGGGAAAAACTTTGATTGGAAACTATAGGTGCGCCAAAGGGTTAAGTCTGGGTGTCAGTTTCTTTTTAATGTTTGTGGTGTGCTGTTTGAATGTCATATGAGTATCATATGTTACTCCTAGGATTTTGGGTGTGTGTGTATGTGTTAGGGGTGTGTTGTTTATGGTGAGTTGAGGGATGTATTCGTGTTCTCCTGTCCAACTTGTGAGCAGGGTTGCGGTAGATTTGGCTGGGGCTAGATTAAGTCTGTTTGTAGTGCACCAGCCATTTTTTTTTTTTTTTTTTTTTTTTTTATATATTCCAACTTACTTCCTCTCGGGCATAGGCTGAGAGCCTTAACATTCACCGCTTTACAATGAACAGTGAAGCCTGTGAGGTCTTGTTAAAGTCCTAGGGAGTGAGACATGTGAAGCACGTAGAGTACAACGAGCACCTGCCATCTTGCCTTCACATGAGGCACGGTGCTCACTCATGGCCCGAAACGACCCCATCTCTGAAGCCACCTCGTTCCCGTGCTTCACTGTCTCACCCCCTACACTCAGACTCTCACACTTACACACACACACAACGCCACCTGTTGAGCAGATAACTCACCAGGCATTGCACCCCTATAGCATATTTTGAATATGGGAATATTCATACAGTGCTATTTAATCAGGGAACAATGAGGATATTTTATTGACGTTTCGGTGGGCTTGTGGTAATGCACTGATACCAGGTACAGCACAAATTCCATCCCAATAATATCTTCCCATTGATACATCGGGATTTGAACCCGGGACCTTTGGATTACCAGGCCAGTGGCAAGACCACTCCACCACACCTCCCATGTAGTGTGTTGAGATAGGGTTGAAGGAGATCTGTCGCTCTTTTTGGGTCATGGTGTGTGCATGTGAGTGTTATGTCATCTGCATAGGAGGTCAAGTTTATTTGGGGCATATTGGGTGTAGTTATATCGTGCATGTACAGATTGAAGAGTGCGGGCGATAGGACGGATCCTTGTGGGACTCCGTTTGGAAAGTTTCTGATTTTAGATGACTGACCGGCAAAAGATACGTGTGCACATCTGCCTGCTAGGAAGTTGGCCAGACACCTTTTTGTGTTGTTGTGCATGTTTGTGTTGTAGATTTTGTTTGTTAGGTTGTGGCGGGGGATGGCATCGAAGGCTTTACTAATGTCAAGTGTGGCTAATAGTGATCTGTGTGGTGGTCTAGCTGAGTTGATGCCGTCGAAAGCTCTTTGTGTAAGGTCTGTGAGAAGAGTGTTTGTGGAGTGCAGTGGCCTAAAGCCATGTTGTGTTGGAGCTAGGGGTAGGTCAGGTGTCTATCTATCTATCTATTGCCGGACGCCTTACTCCCCTTACGAGGGTGGCCATACACAGATGCCCCCAGCGGACCTATTCCCTGTGAGAGTGACAACCCGAGCCAGTTTAGTAAAGGACTTACAGGATTAACCACTCAATTTAGGATCTGTCCGACTCAGAGACCCTCTGTGTATCTTGTTAGCACTATTTTTCTAGTGGTGTTCGGCTAATTCATCCACTAACCTGCCTTACCCTTAGGTAAGCAGTACGGATTTGTATCAGGTTTACTCCCCTAGACAGGTTGCCAACCAAGGCTGACGAGTCCCATCCACCCAGATTTGTATAAGGTTGTCTCCCCTAGATGAGTTGCCGACCAAGGCTAACGAGTCCCATCCAGGTCAGGTGTAATTAGTTGTAATACTAGGCGTTCCATGACTTTGGAGGGGGAGCAAAGGAGTGTGATGGGGCGGTGCGAGGAGGGTAGCGTGGGGTCTTTGTTGGGTTTGGGGAATGTGATGATGATACCATGCTTCCAAATGTCTGGTATTGTGTTGTGTGAATAGCTGTAGTTTGATATGTTAGTGAGTACTTGTATGCCTTGTGGTCCCAGGTGTCTGAGGTGTATGTTGCTTATGTTGTCTAGGCCACAGGCGGGTGAGTGCTTGAGATTGTTGATAACATGCTTAGCACGAAAGGTCTAAATATTGCCGAAGAAATGGGACAAAAGGTCTTACAATTGACTAACTAAAGGGGCAAACATCTTAACATCTGAAAACTAATGGGGCTAAACATGAGGGAGAAAGTGGTCCAGAAAAACGGCCCATGTCCCCTTAACCCTCCTGGCCCGGGCTAGCTCTCCTAATGACAGTGCGGCGTACCCGGGCGATCTGGCCGAAAAACGTCTAGGCCTAGGCTACCGTATTTTGGTTAATTTTAACTGTTAGAAATTTCCCACGCATCTATAAACGTAGTGCGGTTTCCAATCTGTAGACTGGCGTTGAGTAGAGCTCTCTAAGTCAACTGGTTCAGTTGTGATGACGATTTTAGTGGAGAGCATTTTCAGGCAATGTTAGCAATACGACGATCTTTTCACTACTGAAACAACGACATACAGACATACAATAACAAACGAGTCTTCTCCTTCTTGTTTTCGGAGGTGCGGTGACGCAACGATCGGCTTTGTTTACATGCGTCGGACGCACGGCGTTCAGACCAAGCTGAATAGGCTTTCAAGCTTACTGTGTATTAAAATGACACCCGGGGAGGAAGGGTTAAGCAAGATAGTTAGAAGCCTGTTAGTTGCTGGAGGCCCTTTCTAAAATTAATAAAATCATCTGATGTAGTAGCCAGAATAAAATTTAAAAGACGTCGTCGGTACAGAAGGGGTTAACCTCTCTAACTCAAAAGGGACGAACGTTTTCAGCTAATATATTTCGGGTGGGATGTAGTGAGCGGGCGTACCGCCATCTTTGTTTACATTACGCGTAGTGGCGTCAGACCTTTCCCCGTCTATTTTAACCTAAGCTAACCTAGTATTCATGTAGTAATGACAGGGGGCAAATAGCAGAAAATATAGCGTCCAAATACACGGGAACGTAAGTGCGACCGCGGCGATCGCCCTATGTAAACAATGACGACCGTACGCCCGAACTCTACATCCATCCCTATATTTCTACCATTTGGGAAGAGTGCGCCAGGTATAATAGGTGTGGTATCATTTACAACTCATTTTCTCTAGCCCCCTTTGAGTTACAGAACATAGAGGTCACTATTTCTGGGAGTCTGCAGAGAGCCGACTGGTCCATAAAAGGCAGATCCCTTTCAAACCCAAACTATCCACCTATAATGAATGGCCAAATAAGTGATGTCTCGGCACCAAGTATATTTCGATCAATAATGTGTATTAGCAATATCTATAAGCAATAATTCATCGTTTCGAGTGAGATATACAAACATATTCCTATGTTTACACACCCTATTCAACATCTGACAGACATTAATACAGCACACAGTGATGCAAAACGTAATGACAGCAGAGACATGCAAGACTAAAGGAATACAGTACAGTACCACCCATACCAGTACCACCCATACCAGTACCACCCATACCAGTACCACCCATACAGTACCACCCATACCGGTACTGTAATGTAATGTACTAGACCTCTGCCAACCCTACAAAACCCGAACCTGACTCAACCCGACGAGATCAAATACTTACAGTTTCTTACAGTTTCTTACAGTTTCTTACAGTAGATCCTCTGGAAAAAGGCAAACTAGGCCTGTGTATCCAGCTCAGTACCATTAGTTTTCAGATGTTAAGATGTTTGCCCAATTAGTTAGTCAATTTTAAGACCTTTCGACCCATTTCTCAGTCAATATTTAGACATTTTGTGCTATTTAGGTGTCAATTTTTTCCCTGGCGAACGATAGTGAGGACATTTGTGTCACTTGACGAAGAAATATTCAAGAATCTCTATACAGCGCTGGTTAGGCCGCACCTGGAATATGCGAACCAGGTGTGGGCTCCATATATGGTAAAGGATATAGAAGCAGTGGAGAAAGTGCAGAGGAGAGCTAGCAAGCTGGTACCAACGTTGAAGAACGCGGGCTATGAGCAGAGGTTGAGGACACTGGGGCTTCCGACACTGGCATATAGGAGAAAGAGAGGGGATATGATAGAGACCTTTAACCCTCCAGCCCCGGCTATGTATTATATATATATTCCCCGAAACCCGGGTGTTTTGGCCGAAAAACGTCTAGGCTAGGCTACCGTATATTTGTTAATCAGACTGCTTCCCGCATTCCCGCGCATCCCCAAGCGTAGCTGTGTTATTTACCTGTAGAATGGCATTAAGTAGAGCTCTCTAAGTCAACTGGTTGAGTTGTGATGATAATTTCATTGGAGATAACTTTATGGCCAAAACAGCCACTTTACACTACTTTTCGATACTTAACAACAACATACAGTCTGACCTGCCAATACGCGAGCTTTTAATACGCGATTCACCTTATACGCGAGGAGGGGGTCGAATCATACCCAAATCTTTCAAAACGCGTGATGTACCTTTAAAACGCGAATCCGGGCCCGATATAAGGGCAATTGCGGGGAGTTCAGCTAATTCCGCGTCAGTTACGTAGGCACGCAGGGCATTGTGGGATACGCCAGTCTACCCTCAGTCCATGCTCGCGCAACAGCTGTCCGACTCGTGTTGGACATTTACTGTTAATTTTAAGGTGAGTTTATTATTATTGTTATATTTTCTTATGATTTGGATCTTTATGTATACATAAATGTACCTTTTGTGGCAATTAACTGAGATAAATAGGCCTAAAGTAGACAACTTGGAGTCAGTGCCGCCCATATCGATTTATTCCCATATAATACTCTATTGCTAATAGGCGAATTTTCATTCCGCGCCCTCGCGTGTCGCCCATATTCTCGCGTATTGGCAGGCCAGACTGTACAGGCACACACGAACAAGCGACGCTCTCCTTCTTGTGGCCGGAGATGTGGGGCGACGGTCCAGCCGGCTGTTGTTTACATGCGTCGGACTGACGCCTCGCACTCGAAGCTCACAGGCTTTGACCTCATGGGTATTTTAAGAGCCCTTCCGGGCAGCTCGTGTATGCTTTTTTATGGGCGTTCAAGAGCCCTTCCGGGAACAGAGGGTTAAGATAGTGTCAGGAAAGTATGATGAGGATGTGTGTGAAGGTATCTTCTTGATGCGGGAGGGAACGAGAACGAGAGGACACTAAGAAAATTTACAAAGAAAGAAATAGGCTTGAGAAGGCAAAGAACTCATTTTGTGATAGAGTGGTAAATGAGTGGAACGCACTGCCCCAGTATGTAGTCGATTCCGAATCAATAAGGGAGTTTGAAAGTAATCTTGATAAAGCATGGGGAAGACAAGATTTGAAGTTTGATTATAAAGCAAAAATACAGAATAGTAAAAATGTTGCGTCTGCTGCCGCCGCCGCCGCCTGATGTGGCGGCGTCTACGCCGTGGGGCCACCTCCCGAGGCTGCCAACCGCGGATGGCTGCCGACCCTCCACAGCCGAAGACAAAATCAACGACCAGTGGAGGAAAACCGGATGCCGGCCGCGGGGAGCAGTTTCGGGAGCCAAACCGTCACAACCATCCCCTGCCCCCTCCCTGGGGGCACGGGTCCTTGGAGCGGCTTCGGTCGCGCCGGGAATTTCCACACCTCTCACACCACACACACACATCACACAGTTTTTCCTACACCGAGAAATGACTCTCCGGCTGTCATTTCTCGAAGACTTCTTCTAGCCGGAGACATTGAGAGCAACCCAGGACCCACGTTCACATACATATGTCCAACTTGCTCAAAACCCATCACTTCGAGTCGCCATACTAAGGGTTCAGTTCTCTGCAATTCATGTGGGAACTGGACCCACTTCACCTGCACAACACTTGCCTCCAAGAAACACTACACAAACACCTGGACCTGTTCCTCATGCCCCTCCCTCTCCCAGTCAAATCCCTCGCCTAAAACCCGTCCACCTCTCCCCCAACCCACCTAACCTTCCCATATCATCCACTCCCCCCCCTAAAACCCGTCCACCTCTCCTCCCTAACCCACCTAACCTTCCCATACCATCCACATCCTCATCCTCAACTCAACACACCACACCCCATCCTAATCCATTCCAACCCCCATCTCCTGCTCCCCAATCCTCACCCCCACCTCACCCATCCCAACCCCCAGCCCCTCCCTCACCCCCACCCCCCCCATCACCCCCACCCCCACCCCATCCTCGTGCAGCAGCACCCAACGTACATCGTGCACATAACATTAACATTCTTCAACTGAACATAGATGGCATCAACACAAAGAAACACGAACTCTCACACTTCATCAAACAACACAACATACACATTGCCATCTTACAAGAAACAAAACTCCGCACAACACAAAAAACACCCACATTTCATAATTTCACCACCATCAGACAAGACCGGGCTGTCGGCGGGGGCGGTGGACTCATCACCCTGGTACACAAAGAAATATCATACATAGTAACCAGTGTACAAACCAAATCACTCCTCCCCCCAAATGATAACACAACAGAAATACAGTCAATTAAAATACGCACTGGCAACAACTCCAACATAACCATCATAAACACATACATCCCTCCCCAAACATCCCCTACAGTACCAAATGAATACAGACCACACTTACAACACATCACAAACACCCCACACACCCACACATCATCCTGGGTGGTGACTTCAACGCCAAGACGTCGGCCTGGTTTGTCGACAACCCCGACACAGACAGAGGGCTGGTACTACAAAACCAAACCGATAACCTCATCATCCTTAACGACATCCATCAACATACCCATATTCCTCACCAAGCCCTCTATAACCCATCATCTCCAGACATCACCTTTTGCTCCCCAGAACTCGCCCCCACAACATCCTGGAGGGAGGTCAGAACCTTAGGCTCTGACCACCTCCGATCATTATCACCACCAAAACCAGACTCACCCCAGCTAGCCACAAACACACATACACCAATTATAAAAGAGCTAACTGGGAAGCATTCACAAATGAGACAGAACAACACTTCACAACTCTAAACAGTACACCCATCACTAACATCAACAATGCTGTACACATACTCAATACAACTATCCAAAACGCTGACAAGAAACACATTCCAAGAGGTAACAGAAAAAGACACAACCCCAACTTCACACCAGAAATTCAAAACCTCATCAGACAACGCGACATACTGAAACACTCCCCAGCACCCCACACACAAGACATCACACAACAAATTCAAGCACTCAACACCCAAACTAACAACAAAATACAAGAACAACAAAAACTAAATTGGAATAACTTCCTACAAACACTTGATCACAAAACAAACCCCAAAAAACTATACAAAACACTAAACAGCATCACACTTTCCAACAGCAACACAACACAATCACATGCTGCAATCACAACAACAGACTCTACTCCTTCATGTAAACAACAAGCAAACACTCTCATCAATCACTTTTCACATGTCAGCCACCTAAAACCTCACAAAGACGACCGACGTGTCATCCGACGTAAGAGACAATTCCCCACAGACCCTGACTATACACCCTTCACCAATCACCAGACAAAGCATATCATCAACAATCTCAAGCACTCACCCGCCTGTGGCCTAGACAACATAAGCAACATACACCTCAGACACCTGGGACCACAAGGCATACAAGCACTCACTAACATATCAAACTACAGCTATTCACACAACACAATACCAGACATTTGGAAGCATGGTATCATCATCACTTTCCCCAAACCCAACAAAGACCCCACGTTACCCTCCTCGCACCGCCCCATCACACTCCTTTGCTCCCCCTCCAAAGTCATGGAACGCCTAGTATTACAACTAATTACACCTGACCTACCCCTAGCTCCAACACAACATGGCTTTAGGCCACTGCACTCCACAAACACTCTTCTCACAGACCTTACACAAAGAGCTTTCGACGGCATCAATTCAGCTAGACCACCACACAGATCACTATTAGCCACACTCGACATTAGTAAAGCCTTCGATGCCATCCCCCGCCACAACCTAACAAACAAAATCTACAACACAAACATGCACAACAACACAAAACGGTGGCTGGCCAACTTCCTAGCAGGCAGATGTGCACACGTATCTTTTGCCGGTCAGTCATCTAAAATCAGAAACTTTCCAAACGGAGTCCCACAAGGATCCGTCCTATCGCCCGCACTCTTCAATCTGTACATGCACGATATAACTACACCCAATACGCCCCAAATAAACTTAGCCTCCTATGCAGATGACATAACACTCACATGCACACACCATGACCCAAAAAGAGCAACAGATCTCCTTCAACCCTATCTCAACACACTACATGGCTGGTGCACTACAAAACAGACTTAATCTAGCCCCAGCCAAATCCACCGCAACCCTGCTCACAAGTTGGACAGGAGAACACGAATACATCCCTCAACTCACCATAAACAACACACCCCTAACACATACACACACACCCAAAATCCTAGGAGTAACATATGATACTCATATGACATTCAAACAGCACACCACAAACATTAAAAAGAAACTGACACCCAGACTTAACGCCCTCAGGTCACTTGCTCACACAAATTTGGACACAACAAAGAAACTACCACCACAGTATATAAACAATACATAAGATCAGTGATGGAATACGCAAGCCCAGCCTGGGCTTCTAACCTAGCTGAAACACATCATAAGACCTTACAGACTATTCAAAACAAAGCCCTGAAGATCATTACAGGCTGCACAGCTACTGCACCCACAGATCACCTACATCAAGAAACCAAAATCCTCAAAGTCAAAGACCATCTGGACATGAGAGGCACTCAATTCCTGGCAGCAGCCTCCACGAACCAAGACCACCCACTAAACTACATGGCAACACACCCACAGACACCAAGAAATATCAAAACAACACCCAACACACGGTATCACACAATTATTGTCCTCTCTCCCTCCCTGCCCACCCCGAACCAACTTCCAGAAGCACATCCATACTCATATCTCTCACCGATCCATCCACTCACTCACAGACAACACGCAGCTGCATGCACGACCTCCCGAAATCCATCCTTCCGAATCCTCCCTTCCTCGCGAGGACAGAGTCCACCTGGCCAGGCTGAGATGCGGACACCATCCAGCTCTCCTGAGCTATCAGAAGAGACTGGATGACTCCGTTGTCGACACCTGCCCGGGATGTAACACAGCACCCCATACCATTAAACACATCATAGAAGACTGCATTTCACACAACCACTTACGCCAACAACACAATCTACACTCAATGAGAGCTCTGTGGGAAAGCCCGATTGTGGCCATGGCCTTTCTCAGGGACTCGGGGCTGTTCGGCCAGGCAGCTTAGGGAACAACAACAACAACAACAACACAACACAACAGCATTTCTTCCATGAGAGGCACTCAATTCCTGGCAGCAGCCTCCACGAACCAAGACCACCCACTAAACTACATGGCAACACACCCACAGACACCAAGAAATATCAAAACAACACCCAGCACACGGTATCACACACAATTATTGTCCTCTCTCCCTCCCTGCCCACCCCAAACCAACTTCCAGAAGCACATCCATACTCATATCTCTCGCCAATCCATCCACTCACTCACAGACAACACGCAGCTGCATGCACGACCTCCCGAAATCTATCCTTCCGAATCCTCCCTCCCTCGCGAGGACAGAGTCCACCTGGCCAGGCTGAGATGCGGACACCATCCAGCTCTCCTGAGCTATCAGAAGAGACTGGATGACTCCGTTGTCGACGCCTGCCCGGGATGTAACACAGCACCCCATACCATTAAACACATCATAGAAGACTGCATTTCACACAACCACTTATGCCAACAACACAACCTACACTCAATGAGAGCTCTGTGGGAAAGCCCGATCGTGGCCATGGCCTTCCTCAGGGACTCGGGGCTGTTCGGCCAGGCAGCTTAGGGAACAACAACAACAACAACAACAGCATTTCTTCCAATACACAGCATACTCGGGATTATCCTCTCATCTCCACCTTCACCAGGCTGCCACCATATTTCGTGTTCTTAGTTGTTGTAGTAATGGGCATGGGGAGTTCAGGTATAGAGGTCAATGCAGGTAATGAAGAAGAGACGGGTGGAGTGAGACAGCTGTGTTTATTCTCTAGCCGTTAGTAACGGGCAGACCCCCTTACATTGTGGGTAATGAGTTAGGTGGCGCCAAGCGCGGTTTATTCAAATCACGTAACACTCAAGCTCAGCTGATTCGTGGTTTTGGCGTACTGCCGAAAACAGCAGAGCTGCTGCTTAGGTAAATATAGTTTTTTCTACTCTTTTAAGATATTTTTTTGACGAATCTTTGATAATGCCGATAGATGAAGTCACATAGATGTTCGGTATTCAATGTGTACTCATGCCACATGGTATTACTCTCTTTAGGCTAATAGACAAAGTATTGATGGTTCCCCATCTTATTTACAACAAAAGGAATTAGAGTTGGAACAATTATTGTGGCCCAAGGAATTATATGGGCAGTAACGTATTAGTATCGATTCTTATTTACTTTCAGATTACGAGTATAAGAAATATATTCATTATGTTGCAAAGAAAAGTTAATTATTAGCTAGTAAAAGACTGTAGCCTACTTCGATCCAATGATTTGTCTTTAAGAAAGATCACAATAGGCCTAGCCTACTAATTAATCATGTCTTAATTAAATGTTGATACGAATCAAACAATTATTGCGTTAGCCTACAATCGTTTTCTAGCTTCCAATAATATTTGTGATGCATATAAAACATTACTTTTTAAAGTGCATGGCATAGGCCTAGATGGCTGATGGGCTACACTTCAACATAGGCTATGCGTTAATATTCAGTTATACTAATGTAGATTATTTGTTAAAGTATGTACAGTACTCAGGTCCATACATACATAGCCTACATTTTTAAAGTACAATAGGCCTACTTTGTTTCTCAGTGTTATGCAAGATTAGCCTATATGTAGGCCTATAGGCTATATACCAAGCACATCATATTGAAGCAGCTAGGCCTAGGCCTACTAATAGAATAAAATGCAATATGCATTTATATATTATTATATATATTATTATTTGTGTACCATAATTTAATAGGCCTATAGCTTAATAGGATATATATCGAATTGGTTTAATAAAACTATTTAAAAGATTCGTTCAATAAGATTGTAGTTCCTAATCACATGAAACTGCAACAAAACTTCACCTAAAGGGCAATAAGGCAATAAGCAAATTAGATTTCGGAAAGGGAATCTGTAACCTCAGTTGTATGTTAAATTTAAACCTTTTCCTAAGCTTTTATACAATTAATAGTGACGTACACATGTTCAGAACATGTGACCCGGGGCAAGGATTAGCCCCGGGTCATACTTTTAATTATTATGAAATTAATATTACTGTATTACCATTTACCTTTTTTTTCTTCAGATTCACTTAATTATACGGCACACACAACAAATGCATGTTTTATTATGTATACCGTAAAATGCCGTAACTTCGGACAGCACCCAAACTTCAGACATTTCGCGAAAATATGTAATACTTCACGGTTATTGGAAGATGGTTTATTATATGCGAAAAATAAATATATGGGTAGTTTGGGTAATATTCAAAGACTATTGTGTATAACTACTATGGAACTAGCACGAAAATATATGGATGAAAAAAAAATCTTGAATCCGATGAAAACAAATTATGTTAATTGTAACCCTGCAAAACTTTGTCTGCCTAGGACAAACAAATGTGGTTGTATGATAGTGGTAAGTATGATAATACAGAGAAAAGTGTTGTCAGTAATACCCGATAAACGATTTTATTACTTATTCATGCATAATTTTGTAATTAATTTAATAATGACTGTTTCTATTTTTTTTAGAAATGAATCCTAACTTCGGACAGGTAAAAAACTAACCTAAACTTCGGACATGCTAAAATTTTACGTAATGAACAGTGAATAAAACAAATAAAAATGCCTAAAACAGTGACAAATCCTTCTTCCAAAACAAAGAGAAAATTCAAAACAAAGAGAAAATATACGGCTAAGGTGTCCAAAGAGGCACTTGAAGGTGCCAAGAATGATGTGAACAATAAAGACTGGAGTGTGCGTCAAGCAGCGAAGAAATGGAAATTAGGCAAAAGTACATTACATGACTACCTCAAAAGAAATCACTGTAATCCAGTGGGGTGTCAGACGTGCTTATCTGAAGGTGAAGAAAATTTGCTATGTCAAACAATACTGATATTGGCAGAGTGGGGTTTTCCTTTGGATACACTGGATCTTAGGATGCTAGTGAAGGCTTACCTAGACAAACGTGGAGTTGTAAGAACACGGTTTATCAACAATCTGCCAGGCCTTAAATGGGCCCAAATGTTTCTCAAACGCCACAAACAAACCCTCAGCAGACGTATGTCCCAAAACATAAAGACTGTACGAGCACAAGTGACAAGGGCCATATTAACCGAATTTCATAATTTGGGCGGGTGCCCAACCCCGAAAGGGGTTGAAATAGGGGAGCTATCCCCCCGCCAAAGGCGGCTTTCTAGGGCCTTTCCTAGCTGATGCTGAGAGGATTGGGTTCTAGTCATGTGGTGATGGGCTGGTCTATCAGAGTGAGAGAGCTGAGCAATCTCTGCCATACCCATAGCTTACTCTGACTGTTCCTTTAACTTATATATTTTCTAGATCTCAAGTGACGGCGTCTCTTCCGTGGATTGACCTCCCAAGCTACCAAGATTGGAAGTCAATGCGTCACATTTTTCCCTTGCCCCTCAGCTTTCCCTTCATAATTGCTGAGGGGCACAGGGCCCTGGGTGGGGCTTTGGTTTCCCGGGCGTTTCCGCACCCTCCTCAGCTCCCCGCCATGGAGTGGCTTCGGTCACCCAGGCTTTATTGTGGTCGGCGGGGAGGGTTCTGTGGGGTCACTCGGTTATGGCCTTGGAATTGCTCGGGGCCTTGGGGCTGTTCGGCCAGGCAGCTTGGGGAACAACAACAACCTAGAAAAGACCCTTGAAGGTGTACCTCCAGAGAATATAATCAATTATGATGAAACCAACCTCACAGACGATCCTGGTAAAAAAAAATCATTGTAAGGAGGGGCACTATTTTATATAATTTGAGGCATATGTGATACACAAAAACAAAAAAAATACGTTTACAAAAGTTCCTGAACATTAGTGTGTTCATATCATCACATAAATACATGTCTGTAATGTGATATAATACCTATTACTGTGATATTAAATAATGTGCCAAAGAAAGGAGATATGTTTGGTTATATGTATATACTGTACATGTGTAGAAGTCTACACAGGAATGTGCAATTTTGGAGATTTTTTTTTTAAACCTCCGAAATGTCCGAAGTTTGGTTACTGGTGTACGATGTTAGGGTGGTGTGAACAGTACTCTCGTTTAAAGGGCAAATATATGCGTGTCCGAGGTTAGGAACACCCGTCCGAAGATAGGAATTATGATCCTAACCTCGGACGTCACAAAATAGTTTATATGCCACGCAAGGTGAAGGTATAGATTTTGTTTTTGTTATGGATTCAGTAGGTAATCTCCCTGGCTACTCAATGACACCAACATAAAACATTTGGTACCATTCTACACATCGTTATTAATTGAAAACGCTAAAAAAGTCCGAAGTTACGGCATTTTACGGTACCGGTATCCTATAATCACGTTACCCAAATTAGGGTCATAGGCAGTAAGCAGTAGCGGCACTTAGTCATGTAAGGGCTCTGGTTATAAGCTTAGCCATTTTAAGTCGACCGCCAAGGCGGGACCGGGAAGTCACTCCAAGCGTAAAGTAAACAAAGCAACGCTACTTCCACGAATGCAACAGAGTTGTCTTTATATTTCGTCTCATATTATCATTATTAACCCTTAACTGGCGGCGCCCGGCTCAGTTAGGAGCATTATTAAGGTTTTTAAAGGGTTAAAATCGAGTGTAAATGGCCGGGAGTGCAGCGGGCCACACGTCCGACTCCCAGGGCCTACCGCCGCACACTGACTCACTCTCCCTGTGTTCTCGAGAGTCCGGCAGTGTAGCCAGTAGTGAGCGTATCTTACTTGAATCTTACTTGAAGTCGTCCAGAGGTCCCGTCCTCACAGTCGTGGGTCCGCCACCGCTGCGTCCGTCCCGTGCGTCCCTTCGAAGGAGGTCCGTCTGGTCCGGTATAGAGTTTGAGGCCGCCCGGCAGTTAGCAGTGTATCCAGACACTGGTGGTTCATCTGGGAGGGTCTTTAGAAACTTGTCTAATAACCCTTTGAACCTGTCTACCGGGCAACCTACTATGCCTCGCACTTCCTTGGGCAGCGAGTTGAAATTTTTTGGTTCATTGTGGCCTAGGCTGGACGCGAGGAGGGATCTCACTCGTTCTGGTGCCTGTGTTGGGAGGGATCTCCTCTCACACTTCCTTCCAGTCCGACCATTTTGTTTTTCCTGGAGTTCATTACCAGTTGTTGTTGTTGTTGTTGTTCCCCAGGCTGCCTGGCCGAACAGCCCCAAGGTCCCGAGCAAGGCCAAGGCCATAGAGCGCCCCCACAAAACCCTCCCTGCTTACCACTAACAAAGCCCGGGTGACCGAAGCCACTCTAAGGCAAGGAGCTGAGGAGGGCGCGGAAACGCCCGGGAAACCAAAGCCCCACCCAAGGCCCTGTGCCCCTCAGCAATTATGAAGGGAAAGTTGAGGGGCAAGGGGAAAATGTGACGCTTTGGCTCCCAATCTGCCAACTTTTAGGTTGGCAGTAGGGAGGTCGATCCACGGAAAAGACGCCGTCACTTGAGATCTAGAAGATATATAAGTAAAAGGAACAGTCAGAGAAAGCTATGGGTATGGCAGAGATTGCTCAGCTCTCACTCTGATAGACCAGCCCATCACCAGCCCATTACCAGTTGGATCTGGAACCAGCTTCTCCAGGATTTTCCACACATAAATTGCGCAGTACCTGTCTCGCCTTCTCTGCTGGGAGTACAGCCCTAGCTTCTTGAGCCGGTCCCAGTAGCTAAGGTCCTTCATCCCCCGAATGTTTCTCGTGAAGGACCTCTGGACGGACTCAAGATCTCGTATGTACCCCTTTTTGTGTGGCGACCATAGTTGACTACAGTAGTCAAGGAAGGGTTGTACCATAGTAGTCAAGGAAGGGTTGTACCATAGTAGTCAAGGAAGGGTTGTACCATAGTAGTCAAGGAAGGGTTGTACCATAGTAGTCAAGGAAGGTTGTACCTAGTAGTCAAGGAAGGGTTGTACCATAGTAGTCAAGGAAGGGTTGTACCATAGTAGTCAAGGAAGGGTTGTACCATAGTAGTCAAGGAAGGGTTGTACCATAGTAGTCAAGGAAGGGTTGTACCATAGTAGTCAAGGAAGGGTTGTACCATAGTAGTCAAGGAAGGGTACCATAGTAGTCAAGGAAGGGTTGTACCATAGACCTCCAGAGAGTTAGCATTGTTTCTTGTTCCCTGGAGTTGAACGTCCGTAGGATCCGTCCGGCCATTCCCTTGGCTTTCTTGACAGCTGCAGAAATGTGGTGTTGAAATGTGGCATCGTCGGACAATTGCACACCTAGGCATCTCACGTGTGGCTTGGGGGTGATGTCGTGGCCGCCTGCAGTGAGTAGTTTGGTGGTGTCCTTGAGGGTTTGGTTCGGGCCACATCGTAACGCTTCAAACTTTTCTTCGTTGAAGGTCATGTTGTTTTCGTCTGCCCATTTGTAGATTTTGTCGAGGTCATCCTGGAGATTATGAATATCCTCTTCATTTCTGACGACACGACTTATGTTCGTATCGTCAGCAAAGGAAGAGATAACTGATTGACCAACTCCATCATCAATGTCCCCTATCAGTATAAGGAAGAGCAGAGGTCCTAATACTGATCCCTGGGGTACTCCACTAATGACGTGGGACTTTCCAGCGTAGCTGGAAAAAATATACCGCTATAGGCCTACGCTAAACTCCCATGTTACTGGTATCACTATGAGAACCACGAGTGCTATGCAGGGTGTCAATCCACAACATATGAATTGTGTTATCATTATGGTTTATTATTTTGTTATCATTATAGCGCGACGGAGCGGCGAAGGCGCGAGCAGCTACCTAGCTCGTTCTGGTCTCATTTTGAAGCTTTTAGCGCCTATTTTTTTTTCATGCAGATACTTGATTTATCATTCAAGAGGGCCTGAATATGCCCAAATAAGCCCAAAATCCCCCCGCTAGACAAGGGTTAAAGTGTCCCCATTGCTTTTTTAGTGTTCCGTACACCAAAAAAGGGTGTAGCTTGGTGTAGGATGCATGGAAACCGAAAACAAATATGTATTAAATTGTTGGCGGTACCTGTCAAATAGGTGTCCAGTAGGCTAACTAAAATCTTACCGTTTTTCCTTCTGGAAATTCATAGGCCTAGGCCTAGCCTATTTACCCATTATTTTGTAATATTAAAACATGCCCCCTAAATATCCCTAAAACCATATTTTGTCATTACCCTAACCTAACAACCTAACATAACCTGGGGGCTGTTGCCCCCAGACCCCCGCAGGGTTAGTATTGATATAGAATATGACAAAATACTAAAAATACGGTAAAAAAAGGTGAAAAATATTAGTTCTCAGCTGATCCAAGATGGCCACCATCACCCTTATTTAACCCACAAAGTCTAAGGAAAAATAATTTAATCTGCAGCGGTAAAGACATATATTGCGGTGACTAATACTCTATGACAAAGCTATAGTATACATTTAGAAAATTATATCTCATACGTGACCGAAAATCCAATTTGTCCAGAATAGCCCTAGGCTAACATTTGGTGATTTGCCAAAAACTACTTTATCAGAGCATCCACAGGTTACATGAGGGAGTATTTGAGTTAAGATATTCCACAAAGTATGCACGTTAAGATAGAAGACTAACCAGGGAGGAATATTAGAGTTGAAAGAATGAGTCGTGTAATTTGGTGGCCACGACAAAGAAGCTGAGGGTCATCTGGCTTGCCTACAGTATTACCAACTTCGCTAAAAGCATGCTAGATAGTAAACAAATGCTGAAATCGTTATAATAATGTATTAATCTGTATAATATCGCTCTATAATGGCTGAAAATACTTAACATCAACTAAAATTAATGTTGCTAGATGTAGAAAATAGCCTCTAGATCAAAGTAAATACATCTTCATCTAGCGAGAAAGGTGCTAAGTTGGCAACACTGGATTCCCCACCAAAACAATCCCTGGTTCCAAATATATTTTCTCTTAGAGTACGAATGTATTATTTTAGCCTATTAGTCAATATAAAATTAATAGGGACATATTTATAGATGCTCTACATATAAAATAAATATTGTTTTGAATGAATGCTGATTAATAAGTATATATTATTGGAAAACAAGAGATTTAGTAGACTTTACGATACTTTATAAAATACAAGAAAAACATAGGAGTGTTCCAATACCCCGAGACTTCGGCGTATTAAACTGCATTATGGATACTATATGAATAAATAAATCCCAATGGCAGCTACAACAATTTAAATAATCCACATATATTTTTAGAATTGGATATGGGTAATTAAATGTATTGATAATATTTGTTTGTTTGTTTTTTAAAGATGTTGTTTTATGGTTAGGAATACAAGGTGCCAGCTGAGAAGGCAGTCGATCGAGGCTCTTGGTGTGAATATTTAGGTTCTCCTATTGGCTAAGTATGGTGAATTAGGTGACCAGGAGGGTATATATATGGTGTATTGGGTGACCAGGAGGGTATATATATGGTGTATTGGGTGACCAGTAGGGTATTTAAGACACACTGGCCTCCTGTTGGCTAAGTGTGGCTCTTGTTTGGTGTATTGGGTGACCAGGAGGGTATAGGCCCTATAAGACACACTGGCCTCCTGGCAGGACCCACAGTACGGTGGAGTCTCTCCGCCCCCGACTCCCCGAGGAAGAAACGTACTACGTAGGCAGTCTTCCGAGGATAACCAGTACTACCACAACTACTACTAGTACTAGCTCTACCAGTACTGCAACCACTACTTCAGGTTAGTTCACCATCTTTTAATTTGTTCTACTAGGCCCTATGTCGCTACTAGGCTAGGCTAAATAAATAATGATAGGCTAGGCCCTTATTAATATTAAGTAGGTAAGCATAGGCTACTACCACAACTACGTAATACCACTACCACTACTATTACTACTACGTGCCTATCACTTAGCCTTCACATCTATTCATAAGTCAAAACCAATCCCTTCCTTTTTGTGAATAATATTTAGGTCCTAGGCTAAAATATTAAATAGCCTAGCTAGGCTGCAAAGGCCGGGGGAGTGCTGGAGCGACCTTGGTGACCCTGGTCTCTGGATCTTCTCCTGGGTGACCTGGATGTGTGTGAGTTTGTGCTTTTTACCTGTGTTTATTTGTTGTTTTATGTTGTTTTTGTGTTTTTCCCTTTTCTTGCTCTGTCTTGAGTTGGCTACCCCCAAAATGGGGATTGGGCCTGAGCATATAGATAGATAGATAGATAGATAGGCTGCAAAGTTAAAACTAAGATAGGTCTAGCCTAATACCTATGCTCTACATTTCTTATTGTGTTTTGGATGTGATTAAATTATCAAAACCATGCAAATTATGCTTTACAGTTTTTATGAGACAGTACGAGTTCCTGGTGTAAAGGCTTAAACCTTAATGCCTTCACCTGACCTGACCTGATCTAGTTATTAACCCCTTCTGTATGGTGACTGTAGCCAGCTGTGGTCCCCTCACAGGAAAGGAGAAATCCAAACCCTTGAGTCGGTTCAACGCGAATTCACGAGGAACATCCGGGAAATAAAAGACCTGACCTACTGGGAACGCCTAAAACAACTCGGCCTGTACTCGCAGCAGAGGAGGAGGGGCAAGAATGTAGAGTTCGGGCGTACTGCCTTCTTTACACTATGCGGAGCGGCAGCGGCGGCGGACACTTGCTTGCGATCATGTTCCCGTGATCCCGTCTAGTTTGACTGCCATTGGATACAATAATATGTTGGAGAAGGCTTTGCTCTTACCAAATTCCCTTCCCATCCAGGCACCCAAGCTCCTGAGAGAATTAAGACCCAACTGACAGCCAGCCTGAGTCAGAATGGTCCAAAAATATTCAACTGCCTCCCAAAGCAATTGAGGGACCTCACCAACTACCCGTTGGAAAACTTTAAAAAACACCTAGACAAATTCCCAAAAAGCCTACATGAAGAGCCACCATTTCCCGAGTACACCTCACGGGATGGATGTAGTTTTCGGGCGTACAGTCGGTTATTTGCCCCCTGCTGGCAATATATATGACGATGACAATATGTCATGGTGGCGTGAGATGGGCAAAGCCTCCAGTCCCTTCAACATATTATTGTATCCAAAAGCAGTCAAAATAGACGGAAAAACATGATGGCAAGCGTCCGACGCGGTAGCCGGCTGATTCGGCCCAGGCTCATTCGGACCACATTAATTCGTCCAAGGCTTACTCGGCCCAGGCTCATTCGGACCACAATATATTCGTCCTAGGCTTACTCGGCTCATGATCATTATCATATGAAATTATTATGATAATTTTGATTTAATGTAGTTTTATTAATCTTGTTATTAGGTTTCGTACATAATAGGAGTATATATAAATAAACACTATTTTTGTGTATGATTTTGATTAATAATTGCTTATAGCCTAAATACACATAGTTGTCAATAAAACCTAACTGGATGCTTATACTGTATACATAATATTATACTGTACACACTGTATACTGTACACTGTTCTGTTGAATGCTTCAAGAGACAACTTAAGACTTTTCTCTTTGAGAGAAGCTATGATCTTGAGAGAGGTGTCATGACAGATGGCTATAGAGTTTAGGCTATTTTGCCACTGCTGGTGATTGTTAAATGTGTGTTGTATATGAGCCTTCTTTTGATGCATTGATTTTTGTTCTTTTTTCTTTCTCTTTTCGAGCGCTAGTGAATTCTTCGGAAAAAATTGGCGCTTATGAGAAATAAGTAACATGCTTATTATTATTATTATTATGATTGTGATTAATGCGTATAGTTACCCCGTTTTCGTAGTCTACTACAAAATAATGAAGTCACTGCATAATCCACTGGAAGCATATCTAGTATTGCTGTAAAACAGTTTTGTAATCTTTACTTCCTTTCCCGGACATCACACAAAAACACAATGGGAGTTGTTTCATGTCATCCCCTGATTTGATAAAGAGTGTATAGACAAGAGTTGGTAAATGGGAGACTTGATTACTTTAAAAGTCCCATCAATAAACCAAGTCTTGGTTTTTCCTAATAATAACTGCTGTCCCGTGGGGAAGGTGAAATACCGTCTTGCACCACATAAAACTTCTTAAATAATTAATAAGTTGTACTGACAGTGACACTGTCATCAACCCTTTATATAAAAAACAAGGTTGTTGTTGTTGTTTTTGGCGCACTCTCTCATCCAGGAGTTAATTCTATGAACGATGGCTTGATGGATTGATATTTGAACCAGTCTGGTTCGTCAGTGTCAGAAATTCCTGTCCTCAACTGTACACCTGTCTTAATCGAAAATAAATCGTCAATTCACAACTTGCGAGTTTTATTCTGTAAGGAAGTTGGAGCTGTAGACATCAATATTTAGCAGAATAACTCGCTATAATACGGTTTTAGTATTTTAATTAATACATAAAACCAAATTCAACATACTATTTATCCACAATAAACCAACATAATTACTGTATTTGTGTTTAATATTGATGTTTACAAGCCGAACTTCCTTATAGCCTAAAACTCGCAAGTGGTCAAATTGAACTATTTAATGGTTGCGAGACAAGGACAATTAATAGTTCCCGCCAATGCAATGTTGATGTTGTTTTTTTTATAGTGGTTGAATTGTCGTGCATTTTATAAGTTTATAGTTCAAAACATTACAATGGTCCGAATCAGCCACTGAATGGTCCGAATCAGCCAATGCTATGGGCCGAATCAGCCAATGCTATGGTCCGAATCAGCCTCTATATGGGCCGAATCAGCCATGGTCCGAATCAGCCGGCATTCGTCCGACGCCGCTCCGCGTAGTGTAAACAAGGCTTGCGGTATGCTCGAATTCTACATTCTACCCCACCTAACTCTGTAGAGCTGCTTCCAACTCAATAGCTGACCAAGTTGACCTAATGAAGAGAGACGCAGGAGTGGCGATCTATCCAGACTCTGAGACGGCGCCTCAAGACTACACCCAGTATATGACGGGCGCTATTTTGAGGCTATTATAAGCCCTGAGAGAGAGGCCAGCTGTTGAAGGGAGCGCAGGAGGGCGCCGACCGCCGGCCACAGAAGGCGGGCGCACACTGAGCTGTGAGAGAAGGCTGGCTCACTCATGTGCAGCGTTACACGTAGCAAAAATTTACCCTTTTTTACCGATTTTGGCCTTCGTTTGCTCGTTGCAAGATACCAGGTGTCGTACAGGGATGATTCAGGTTTCATTGGAAAGCTCTATCATTGTACTTTAACGGATATATAATTGTATTACACTCTGGCTCTTGCTTATGCATGAAAAAGAGCATGGAATGAAGGTAATTTTGGGCAATTATGCCCTCAGCGTGAGTGTTAAAATTATAAATGGCCAAAACTAAGCCTACTATTAAAATCCTGTATTCCTTTCCATGTTTAACCCTCCAGCCCCGGCTATGTATTCCATATATACTCCCCAAAACCCGGGGGTTTTGCCCAAAAAACGTCTACGCCTAGGCAACCGTATCTTTGTTATTTTGACTGCTTCCGCATTCCCGCGCATCCCCAAGCGTAGATGTGTTTCGTACCTGTAGAATGGCGTTAAGTAGAGCTCTCTAAGTCAACTGGTTCAGTTGTGATGACGATTTCATTGGAGATAACTTTGTGGCAAAAACAGCCACTTTACACTACTTTTCGATACTTAACAATAACTCACAGATACTCACAGAAGATACCCGGGTAGGAGGCTGTTCAGCCTATGAGACCCGGCTCATAATTTATTTCATTACTTGGTGCGTGGCTTGGGTGGACGTGTCTTAATTTCTTAATTTTGGCTTTAAAATCATTGAACTTTAGCTCTTGGTCACCCCAAACTATATCTAATGCATTTTCAAATTTTAACACACTGTTCACACTTATCACTTCTTCAGGAAGGTCATTCCAGTTCTCCACCACTCTATTACTAAAAAAGTTCTTCCTGATGGTGAGTCTTGACCTCCTCTTAAACAATTTCTGGAAAAACTCCATTTATTGGTCACCAATTTTCCCATGGATTTTTTTATTTTTCCCTGTTAGTTTTCATCAATATATAGTGTTTAGAAATAATTAGAACCCTCGGCGAAACCGTTTTCCCCATTATACAACGATCTTAAGACACGCCACCCGATAGTGGGGAGGGCTACAGGGAAAATGAGGGGTTAAATGCGTAAAACGGCGATACAAACGTATTCAAGCAAAACTTGGCTCGGGTTTGAAGGTATTTCAAAGGCCTAAAACCCAATATTTCGAAAACCCGAGCCAAGTTTTGGCCAAAGCTGGCTCGGATTTTGCGAGTTTGTAGACAACAAAATGACAGTAACCTCATTTAGAAATTTGGCTCAGGTTTCCCAAAATTGCAAACCCATAAAACCCGAATTTTGGAAAACCCGAGCCAGCTTTTGGCCAAAGCTGGCTCGGATTTTGCGAGTTTGTAAACAAACAAATGACAGTAACCTCATTTAGAAATTTGGCTCAGGTTTCCCAAAATTGCAAAGCCATAAAACCCGAAATTTTGGAAAACCCGAGCCAGGTTTTGGCCAAAGCTGGCTCGGATTTTGCGAGTTTGTAGACAAACAAATGACAGTAACCTCATTTAGAAATTTGGCTCAGGTTTCCCGAAATTGCAAAGCCATAAAACCCGAATATTGGAAAACCCGAGCCAAGTTTTGGGAAAAGTTGGCTCTGATTTTGCGAGTTTTAAGAGTAAACAAATTACACTAACCTAATTTCGATTTTTGGCTCATGTAAAGCTATCATAGTGTTTACAAGCCTATACCCCTTTGAAAGGACATTAGCCTAACCTAACAACCTTACCTAACCTATCCTAGTATTATGGGTGGGGGCTGCCGCCCCCACACCCCCGCTATTTGCATCTTTGACAGATTGTTTGTGTATTTGTCTGTGAAAAGGGGGTAATTGTTTAGTGTATGGCCTGCTAAAGAAAATGGATTTTTGAGCACAGACTAAACCAAATGTTCACTACTGTATTTACATAGCTGGTCATTAACCTAACCTAACCTAACCTAACCTAACCTAACCTAACCTAACCTAAGGTAACCTGGGGCATCCTGGGGGCTGCTTCCCCCAGACCCCCACTGGTCTTGGGATGAAAAGTGATAAAAAACACACATATCTCTTACCTCATTATTCAAAGTTTTGTATTTGGTTTAATATACACATCCCAGGTCATTTGAACAGTTCTATTGCTTCTATGTATCATATAATACACCATAGAATACGTTTTTAATAACTAGAAAAAAAGAGGACTTCGATTAAACAATTACGGAAATACCTTAAAACACGAGCCAAGTTTTCCTTACATAATTTTGTTTTCGCCGGGAAGAGATGCGTCCACGTTTTTGACGAGGAGTTACGACGAGTAGTGGTTTTATTTCAAAACCAATAATGACCGCATCGCCACTGGTCTGCCGGTTCATATTAGTAACATTCGTTTGAGCAGAGTTTGCAGGAAACAGAGGTAGGCAAACAACCATGGTTAGTAAAAACCTTAAGGGCTGCACTATTGTTCCTTGTAGTGTCAATAATCACTGAATGTGGGAGGGGTGAACAACCATTACAAGTGGCGTCCATGACTAAAGTGAGGAGAGACTTAAATGAAGGTGTGTATCTGTGATTGGTTCAGTGCAATGACGTAATCAAGGTCAATAAACTCACCTGATAGGTTGCTGGTTGTATGCGTGACGGAATCTATGAGTTTAATGACGTGGTCAGAAAAAAACCCCAATAAGAATCCAGAAGTGTCTCGTGACGTATTGCGCAGGAGTTAGGAAATGAAACTCAGTATTTCCAATGAGGATTGGCAGATGGCGTGATAGTATTACAAAAGTTGAAGGATAAAGCTCTCCAGTTCACGAAAAAATGGCGTCGCTGAAAACCGCGCCGTCTATAAGAGATAATTGACAACCGTTTTACGGTAGGTAGACATGTTGTTACTGTTTTTTTTAATAGGTTTTGCCGAGGGTTGAAACTAATTTTAATATGATGCTTAGAGCATATAGATTCCATATCTGTCTTCAAATATGTCAAAATAATTGGTGACCAATAAATGGAGTTATACTCAATTTCTTTCTGTGTCCTCTGGTGCGATCATCCTCCTGCAGCGTGAAGAGTAACGATAATATTCAAGACCTCTTTCGCAGCCCTATTAGAAATAATTTATTATACACCGAAAAATAACACAAAACTTATGTCCCGAACGTAAACAAAGCATTGCACCCAATGAATCCTTCGACCTGGGTCCTCTTCTTCTTGTTTTGAAAGATGCGGTGAGTGCAATTCACCCAATAAATGGCTTGAACGTTACTCACAAAAACGATATATTATATTATATTATATTATATTATATTAGGGTTAGGTTAGGTTAGGTTAGGTTAATCTAATCTAATCTAATCTAATATAATATTTGTACACTTTGGAAGCGTGCATGGCCTCCCCACAATTTTCCTTACCTACTGTAAAAGCGCGATTCACCCAATAAATGGCGCCATTTGACGGAGTATCTTCAGATTAATGAATAATGGGTAAGTTAATGCAAATCCTCCACTCAAACCATGATAAACAACAATTAAACACTATATTCCTTGGAGAAAATATAAAGAAACTTGGTAAATAAGGCGGCTCTAGCTGTCTTGAATGTTACCACAATAACATACAGCCATACACGAACAAGCGACGCACTCCTTCTTGTGGTCGGAGATCCGCGGCGTCGGTCCAGCCGGCTGTTGTTTACATGCGTCGGACGGACGCCTCGCACACCAAGCTTACACGCTTTCAAGCTTATGGGTTTCTCAGAGCCCTACCGGGTAGCGCGGGGTGTGTTTGTTATGGGTGCCTCAGAGCCCTACCGGGTAGCGCGGGGTGTGTTTGTTATGGGTGCCTCAGAGCCCTACCGGGTCTGGAGGGTTAATCCAGTCTTAGTAAAAAAAAATCACATTATTTAGGAACACCCCGTTCTTAACATTAATCTTCCATTACAAACCCCAACGCACTAGAATAAATTAATGAAGCATATGATCCTCCCGGGACACCACACCCAGAACATAAGCACCACCACCTATGACCTATGAGTTCCGTATGGAGTTCAGTGGTCTGGTTAATCTGCTGATTCTGCTCTACGTAACCAAAGCCGGTATCACACGAGCGCTTTTTCACTTAACATTTATCCTCAACACTGGTCTGGCAGCTTAGGAGGTCAACATTTAAAATAGTTCTGCTACCTAAATTCATCTATCATCAGTCTAGTTTCCGATACCAGTCCCAAATATTCCCGAAATTTTGCCAGAAAAATGTTGATCATCGAATGTTGACTATAAAAGCCCTCGTGTGATACCGGCTTAACTAACTAACTTGGGGCATTTTTTGTATGGCCACTCTCATTAAGGGGAGTAAGGTGTCCGGCAATATATAGACAAACTCCAATGCACTAGAATAAACTAGTTGTTGTTGTTGTTGTTGTTGTTTTTCCCCAAGCTGCCTGGCAGAACAGCCCCAAGGCTCCGAGCAAGGCCAAGGCCATAACCGAGCGCCCCCACAAACCCCCCCCCCCCCAAACTAGTATAAACTAGTGATCGCATATGATCCTCCCGGGATTCGAACCCGGGACACCACACCCAGAGCATAACCATCTAAACCATCGCCCCACCTATTTGACAGATTGTGCGACAACAGACAATATGCAGCAACAGCAGCAAACGGCAGCCAACGGGGCGAGTGAGGCGCAACAGAACGGCCAGAGCGATGGCTGCGACAGGGCCACGGGTGAGAACGGTTTGGAGGAGGTGAGCCCCGAGCTGAGTGTGGTGCAGCAGGAGATGGTGCGGCTCATTGGTCAACACCTGGTGCACCTCGGATTCAAGTGAGTTCAAGTGTGTCTCTCTCTCTCTCTCTCTCTCTCTCTCTCTCTCTCTCTCTCTCTCTCTCTCTCTCTCTCTCTCTCTCTCTCTCTCTCTCTCTCTCTCTCTCTCTCTCTCTCTCTCTCTCTCTCTCTCTCTCTCTCTCTCTCTCTCTCTCTCTCTCTCTCTCTCTCTCTCTCTCTCTCTCTCTCTCTCTCTCTCTCTCTCTCTCTCTCTCTCTCTCTCTCTCTCTCTCTCTCTCTCTCTCTCTCTCTCTCTCTCTCTCTCTCTCTCTCTCTCTCTCTCTCTCTCTCTCTCTCATGACTTTAACTTGCAAAGCTGAAGTATCTATTTTGAATATAAGGGATTAATGTTTTTTAAGACCTTTCAAGCGAGGAACAACACACTCTACCTCTGGTACCGAGTTGCTGACTGCTGTTAGTTACAGGTCTTCACATGGCTTGGGTGTGAGGGGGATCTGCCTTGTGTGGGCCAATCGGCTTTCTGCAGACTCCCATTTCTTATGTTCTTAATAATCTCTTCCAGGAAAAGTGCGGACCTGTTGATGTCGGAGTCCGGGTGTCGGCTGGACCACCCCGCCGCAGCCAGGTTCCGCCAGTGTGTGATGGCTGGAGAGTGGGCCAAGGCAGATGGGGCCCTCGGAGAACTACGCACCATGCTGGACGAACCTACCAGTCTCAAGGTGAGCTAAAACACCTGCCACTTTTGCGTCATTAAGGGGGTAATGCTTGATCACGTAATGTGGGGTTCAATCCCAGGTGTCCTGTCGTCATGTTTACATAGGCCGATCGCTCGCGGTTAAGTGCCTTCTATTTTTTCTGTTATTTGCTCCCTTGCTGGCAATATATATGATGATGATAATATGTCCTGGGGAGATGAGAGGGGGCTCAACTTATTATTGTACCCCACGGCAGTCAAAATAGACGGGAACCTGAGCGTCCGCGTAGTGTAAACAAGGCGGGCGCTACACCTTTATTTCTTACACACAGACATGCCCTGACCTCTCTATCTCTCTCTCTTATCCATCACCAGACGCCCAAACTCGAGGCCACACGATGTATACTACCACTACCACCACTACTACTACTACTACTACTACTACTACTACTACTACAGACAAGCCCTCCTCCTCCTCCTCTTTCTACTCACACAACTCCTCTTGTATGTACATTTCTTAACTCTTTATTCTTAACTTGTTCTCTCTCTCTCTCTCTCTCCAAAAGCTGTCCTCTCTGTTTTCATTAGCAATACAGTGTACATAAATTTACTCATACTACAAATTAAAATATAACTTCTAAAATAAACACCCCAAAAAAGGAACTTATCAAAATCAAAACACAAAACATTTTCTAATCTTAACCTTTTCGATTAATTATTCATTTAAGTATCTGGGCAGTGTGTTCAGTAAAGATGGGAGTATGGATGAAGAAGTGCTGGAGAGGGTGCAACAGGGGGAGAGGGTTGTAGGAACGCTGAAAGCAGTAACAAGAAATAGGGTGGTCAGTATGGAAGTGAAGAAGTCCTTGCATGACAGTGTGGTAATCCCGACAGTGACTTACGGAAGCGAAGCATGGACGTTGGTTGAGAGACTCAGACCAAGAATGAGAGGGGTGGAAATGAGGGCAAAAATGTTAAGTGCGGGCGTACCCCCAGCCTTGTTTACACTACACGTAGTGGCGTCGGACCTTTGCCATCACGTTCCCGTCTATTTTGACTGCCTTTGGATACAATAATATGTTGAGGGGGGCACCCCCCCCCATGACATATTGTCATCGGTAGCATTCAAGGAGGCTACTGCAGGACTCTTCTTCTTACCTCTGACCGGGTATAGGCTATCCTAGTGTTTACTAGCCTATACCACTTTGAAAGGACATTAGCCTAACCTAACAACCTTATGTAACCTAACCTAGTATTATAGGTGGGGGCTGCCGCCCCCACACCCCCGCTTTGACTTAGATTTTTGGTGTATTGGTCTGTGAAGTGGGTATATTTCAATTTGTTGATAACGAAAATCCTCCATGCGGACTATAGGCCTATGGAGAAAAATATGGTGAATCTATTGGTGCCTATTTTCCCTAATAAATTGTTTCTCATAACGTCGCACTAGTGTCCTTGAATATTATCTTGTCATCATCATATAACCGAAAAAATCGCCGTCAAAATAAACGCGAAGTTAACCGCGGCGATCGCCCTATGTAACTGTGACGACCGTACGCTCGGAGTCTACATCCATCCCAAAATGAGTTACATGAGAAGTGCATGCAGAGTTACATGGGGATTGCTGGAGGCACTTAGTGAATCTTGGTGTTTGGGTCTTCACTTGGGTGACTCAGATGTATGTATATGGGGTGGACGACTCGAGACAGAGCCTGAACAGAAACAACATCTTAACCCTTCCTACCCGGTCTGCCTTAGGTAAGGACAGCACGAAAGAAGGGCCGCTACCCGGTATACCTTATCTAAGGCATGAGCTTAATAGCCTAATTAAGCTTGGTCCGAACGCCGTGCGTACGACGTATGTCAACAAACCCAAGCGTTCGTCACCGCACCTCCGAAAACAAGAAGGAGAAGACTGCTCAATGTTATTGTTCTGACGTCATGACGAAATTAGTGTCTGAAAAGCCCCCATATTGGCAACATCTCTGCAATATTGGCTCCACTGAAATCATCATCACAACTGAACCAGTTGACTTACAGAGCTCTACTCAACGCCAAAATACAGATTGAAAACCGCACTACGAGTGGGAAAGTTCTAGCAGTGAAAATAAATATAAATACGGTAGCCTAGGCCTAGACGTTTTTCAGCCATATCGCCCGGGTAGGGGCGACCGTCATTGGGTAAGACAGCCCGGGGAGGAAGGGTTTTTAAGTTCCTATTCTCAGGGTCCGGGACCACTTTCGCGTTCCATCGCCCCTTTCTCTGTCTCGTCGAGTAGGAGAATTATACGTAGGAGGAGGATTCCTAGCCCCCTGCCCCCAGAAGGAAAAGTAGTACAGTAAAAGAGACAGACAGAAACAGCTAAGGTTGGGTAGAGGATGCCAAACCTCACTCTGGATAGGACCAGGGCAACTTAGATATGTGAGGGTAATTTTTTGTTTTCATGTTTGGTTTTGCTGTTTCTGTTCGGACCCTTCCAACTTCATTTATGTGCCTGGGTATATGCTGTTGATTGTGTTCTTTTATTTATAAATTATTATTTTACATGAGAGCGTTGTTTCCACATAGCAATTTTGATTGCTCACACCAAAATTCAGTGCATTTATCCATTGCGCTACGAAGACAGTTAAAGAATGGTGGACAAGCCTACGATTTATTATGCAGTTTCAAATCTTGCATATCAATCTAAGCATGTACACAATTCCAACTGTGCTATCATAGGCTATGGATAGATGAATGAAAGGAGTAATTAATGGGGCCTTAACCCTAAGGAAGGCCTCTCTATAAACTACCCCTGAACCTGAATGAATTATTATATTCCCTCCACCAACCAACTTTACTTCTAAACTCAATTAATGATATCAACAAATACATGTGGCAGTTCAGGGATTCCAACCCAGGATGCTCACACCCAAATTCAGTGCATTTATCCATTGCGCCACGAAGACGGTTAAAGAATGGTGGACAAGTCTACGATTTATTATGCAGTTTCAAATCTTGCATATCAATCTAAGCATGTACACAATTCCAACTGCGCTATCATAGGCTATGGATAGATGAATGAAAGGAGTAATTAATGGGGCCTTAACCCTAAGGAAGGCCTCTCTATAAACTACCCCTGAACCTGAATGAATTATTATATTCCCTCCACCAACCAACTTTACTTCTAAACTCAATTAATGATATCAACAAATACATGTGGCAGTTCAGGGATTCCAACCCAGGATGCTCACACCCAAATTCAGTGCATTTATCCATTGCGCCACGAAGACGGTTAAAGAATGGTGGACAAGTCTACGATTTATTATGCAGTTTCAAATCTTGCATATCAATCTAAGCATGTACACAATTCCAACTGCGCTATCATAGGCTATGGATAGATGAATGAAAGGAGTAATTAATGGGGCCTTAACCTAAGGAAGGCCTCTCTATAAACTACCCCTGAACCTGAATGAATTATTATATTCCCTCCACCAACCAACTTTACTTCTAAACTCAATTAATGATATCAACAAATACATGTGGCAGTTCAGGGATTCCAACCCAGGATGCTCACACCCAAATTCAGTGCATTTATCCATTGCGCCACGAAGACGGTTAAAGAATGGTGGACAAGCCTACGATTTATTATGCAGTAGTTTTGTCTTTTTACTGTGTTTGTATAAGTTTTGGTTTGTTTATTTTGCAAGTTTTACATTATAATATTTCACTGTACAATCGCGCTAATAAGTGATGTCTCGGCACCAAGCATGTTTTGATCAATAATTGGCAGCAGCAATATTTACACATGATTTCTTCTATTGATTGAGATATACCACCATGTTCCTACACTTACCCACCCTATTCAACATCTGACAGACATTAATACAGCACAGAGCAAGCCAAACGTAATGACAGCTGAGACATGACTTATTAGCGCGACCGTACATACATGTATTTATTTTCTTTCTTTCTTTGTGTATCTAGGAGATGAGGTTTCTGCTGTTGGAACAAAAGTACCTGGAACTTCTGGAGGGAGGTCAAGCCATGGAAGCTCTGACCTGCCTCCGCTCTCAACTAACACCTCTACAACACAACATGGATCGTGTACACCAATTGTCCAGGTATATTAACCCCTTGAAGCTCTGACGCGTTTTAGGCTTTAGCAGTTTATTTGGGCTGTCATTAGACGATTTCATGCAGCTTAACCCTTTCACGTTCTTGATGCAATTTTGAGCCTATTAGGGATACTTTAAATCCTTTGTTAGCATCAGGGGTATTTATAAACCTTTAGTTTAGTTACTTCAACCTCTGCAGTTGTCTTTGAGTTAGCTGTGTTGAGCCTATTGGGGATACTTTAAAGCCTTTGTTACCATCAGGGGTATTTATAAACCTTTAGTTTAGTTACTTCAACCTCTGCAGTTGTCTTTGAGTTAGCTGTGTTTAAAGCCTTTGTTACCATCAGGGGTATTTATAAACCTTTAGTTTAGTTACCTCAACCTCTGTAGTTGTCTTTGAGTTAGCTGTGGGCAGAAAACTAATTTTGGAGAGGTAATTATAAGAGTGAGAGAACTCTATTTTTATTATTGCTAATCTGGCAACCTCTGCGTTATAAGGATGTGAGAGGGTTAATAAGGATCTGTGGGTATTATAAGGGTAAAGACTATCTCGATCATCCCTCTGACTTCCATATACCCTTCCTAATCTGAATAAAATCGTCTTAATAACTACCAGAAAACGGAACAGAAATGCGTCATGGATCTTGAAAGGGTTAATTATGATAAATATAGGCACTCATCCTCTTCTGTACAGTTGGCCAAATATGTGATGGCGCGGCAACAAGTATGGTTCCATCAATAATTGGTATCAGCACTTTCTTAGCATTAATCCATTGTTTAGAGTGACATATACAAACATGTTCCTATCTTTACCCACCCTATTCAACATCTGACAGACATTAATACAGCACACAGCGAGCAAAACGTAATGACGACGGCGACACGACTTATTTGGCCAACTGTAAACCAACTCTAATTCATTTTAGTAAGCGATTTTGATAATTTAATTTGACTTTATATTGTCCTTGTCCCAATTTTGGTTTGTTTAGTTTGCAAGTTTTACATTTTAATTAGTATATGAAGTAGAAATGCCGCATTACCCGAAATGACAACGGCATACCCAACTCACTAACATATCAAACTACAGCTATTCACACAACACAATACCAGACATTTGGAAGCATGGTATCATCATCACATTCCCCAAACCCAACAAAGACCTCACGCTACCCTCCTCGCACCGCCCCATCACACTCCTTTGCTCCCCCTCCAAAGTCATGGAACGCCTAGTATTACAACTAATTACACCTGACCTACCCCTAGCTCCAACACAACATGGTTTTAGGCCACTGCACTCCACAAACACTCTTCTCACAGACCTTACACAAAGAGCTTTCGACGGCATCAACTCGGCTAGACCACCACACAGATCACTATTAGCCACACTCGACATTAGTAAAGCCTTCGATGCCATCCCCCGCCACAACCTAACAAACAATTCCTGGCAGCAGCCTCCACGAACCAAGACCACCCACTAAACTACATGGCAACACACCCACAGACACCAAGAAATATCAAAACAACACCCAGCACACGGTATCACACACTATTATTGTCCTCTCTCCCTCCCTGCCCACCCCGAACCAACTTCCAGAAGCACATCCATACTCATATCTCTCGCCAATCCATCCACTCACTCACAGACAACACGCAGCTGCATGCACGACCTCCCGAAATTCATCCTTCCGAATCCTCCCTCCCTCGCGAGGACAGAGTCCACCTGGCCAGGCTGAGATGCGGACACCATCCAGCTCTCCTGAGCTATCAGAAGAGACTGGATGACTCCGTTGTCGACGCCTGCCCGGGATGTAACACAGCACCCCATACCATTAAACACATCATAGAAGACTGCATTTCACACAACCACTTACGCCAACAACACAACCTACACTCAATGAGAGCTCTGTGGGAAAGCCCAATCGTGGCCATGGCCTTCCTCAGGGACTCGGGGATGTTCGGCCAGGCAGCTTAGGGAACAACAACAACAACAACAACAACAACCTAACAAACAAAATCTACAACACAAACATGCACAACAACACAAAAAGGTGGCTGGCCAACTTCCTAGCAGGCAGATGTGCACACGTATCTTTTGCCGGTCAGTCATCTAAAATCAGAAACTTTCCAAACGGAGTCCCACAAGGATCCGTCCTATCGCCCGCACTCTTCAATCTGTACATGCACGATATAACTACACCCAATATGCCCCAAATAAACTTAGCCTCCTATGCAGATGACATAACACTCACATGCACACACCATGACCCAAAAAGAGCAACAAATCTCCTTCAACCCTATCTCAACACACTGCATGGCTGGTGCACTACAAACAGACTTAATCTAGCCCCAGCCAAATCCACCGCAACCCTGCTCACAAGTTGGACAGGAGAACACGAATACATCCCTCAACTCACCATAAACAACACACCCCTAACACATACACACACCCAAAATCCTAGGAGTAACATATGATACTCATATGACATTCAAACAGCACACCACAAACATTAAAAAGAAACTGACACCCAGACTTAACGCCCTCAGGAGTCTTGCTCACACAAAATTTGGACACAACAAAGAAACTACCACCACAGTATATAAACAATACATAAGATCAGTGATGGAATACGCAAGCCCAGCCTGGGCTTCTAACCTAGCTGAAGCACATCATAAGACTTTACAGACTATTCAAAACAAAGCCCTGAAGATCATTACAGGCTGCACAGCTACTGCACCCACAGATCACCTACATCAAGAAACCAAAATCCTCAAAGTCAAAGACCATCTGGACATGAGAGGCACTCAATTCCTGGCAGCAGCCTCCACGAACCAAGACCACCTACTAAACTACATGGCAACACACCCACAGACACCAAGAAATATCAAAACAACACCCAGCACACGGTATCACACACAATTATTGTCCTCTCTCCCTCCCTGCCCACCCCAAACCAACTTCCAGAAGCACATCCATACTCATATCTCTCACCGATCCATCCACTCACTCACAGACAACACGCAGCTGCATGCACGACCTCCCGAAATCCATCCTTCCGAATCCTCCCTTCCTCGCGAGGACAGAGTCCACCTGGCCAGGCTGAGATGCGGACACCATCCAGCTCTCCTGAGCTATCAGAAGAGACTGGATGACTCCGTTGTCGACTCCTGCCCGGGATGTAACACAGCACCCCATACCATTAAACACATCATAGAAAACTGCATTTCACACAACCACTTACGCCAACAACACAATCTACACTCAATGAGAGCTCTGTGGGAAAGCCCGATCGTGGCCATGGCCTTCCTCAGGGACTCGGGGCTGTTCGGCCAGGCAGCTTAGGGAACAACAACAACAACAACAACTCTGAAATGGATTACCACTACTACTACCACCATCATCATCACTACTATAGTCCATTTATTATTAGCTGGCCAAAAATCTTAACACTGGTCTGGCAGCTTATGGGGTCAACATATATATGATTTCGGTTGCCTAAATTCATCCATCCCCAGTCTAGTTTCTGATAACGCTGCAAAATAGTCCAGAAATGTTGCCAGAAAATTTTTGATAAATTTGTACATGTTTTTATAGAAAATGTGTTTAACGATTTGACACCCCACATCTGTATGATATCGAGCTGCGCGTAGGGGTGGACCTAGAATGACGTGGGATCAGGTACTCTGGTCCGATCTCAAAATATAGAACTTGACAGGGCCGCCATTTAAGACGTGAGACTGTAACCACATTCCCTGTGGGCAAAAATGGTCTTTAAACTTGTATGTATTAGGTACCGGTAGGGTTTTATGGAAGTCAGAGGGTTAGTTGATATAGTCTTTACCCTTATAATTCCCACAGATCCTTCCTAAACTGTATATTATTGTCTAATGTTATAGATTAACCCTTTTCATAATGTACAATCAAATTCAATAGTTGTTGTTGTTGTTGCTGTTCCTCAGGCTGTCTGGCCGAGCAGCCCCAAGGTCCCGAGCAAGGCCAAGGCCATAACCGAGCACCCCCACAGAACCCTCCCAGCTTACCACTAATAATGCCCAGGTGACCGAAGCCACTCAAAGGCGGGGAGCTGAGGAGGGTGCGGAAACGCCCGGGAAACAAAAGTCCCACCCAAGGCCCTGTGCCCCTCAGCAATTATAAAGGGAAAGTTGAGGGGCAAAGGAAAAATGTGACGCTTTGGCTCCCAATCTGCCAGGGTTGGCAGTAGGGAGGTCAATCCACGGAAAAGACGCCGTCACTTGAGATCTAGAAAATATATAAGTAAAAGGAACAGTCAGAGTAAGCTATGGGTATGGCAGAGATCGCTCAACTCTCATTCTGATAGACCAGCCCATCACCGTTCAAATTCAATAGTTACCCCTGTTATATGAGGAGCGTAGAAGACATATAATTACAACGGGAAGTATACATGTTCAGATTAATATGCAGGATTCAAAACTGCATAATAAATCGTAGGCTTGTGTATAATTCTTTGACTGTCTTGATAGCGTCATGCATAAATGCGCGGAATTTGGGTGTGAGTATCCTAGGTTGGAGTCCTTGGAGTGCCACATGTATTTGTTGATTTCATTAATTGAGTTTAGAAGTAAAGTTGGTTGGTGAAAAAATATGAATTGTTGTTTTTGTGTTTGCAGTCTGATGTTCATGTCCAACCCCGAGGAACTGAGGACGGCAGCGCATTGGTCCGGCATGGGGAAGGAGTCCCGGAAGGACCTTATGGACAGACTACAGCACTTTCTACCGCCCTCCATAATGTTACCACCACACAGGTAAGCGTTATTTCAGTTGTGATGACGATTACCGTGGAGCAAATTTTTCCGCGATTTTAGCAATACTGTTCTCCAATCTCGTTGTTGTTGTTGTTGTTCCCCAAGGCCCCGAGCAAGGCCAAGGCCATAACCGAGCGCCCCCACAGAACCCTCCCTGCCGACCACAATAAAGCCTGGGTAACCGAAGCCACTTCATGGCGGGGAGCGGAGGAGGGTGCGGAAACGCCCGGTTCTCCAAAACATTAACAACATAAGTCGGACTTCTCCTCCTTGATTTCGAAGGTGCGCGTCGCTCCAACAGGCTTTGTTTACATACGGTTCGACGCACGGCTTTCAAGCTTACGGATTTTAAAAAGACAACTGGGGAGGAAGGGTTAAGGGGAGGTTTTTAGTTTGGTCCCTAGATATCCATCAAGCTTAAGATTGCACCCCCTTGAGCTCCTTTCAAGATAAATTTGTACATTTTTCGGTAGAAAAATTTCCCGGCTGAAAGCCGGTTCCTCTTATATTACAGGCTCGCTATCGCTCGCCAGGATAAAATCGACACCTAAATGGCACGAAAGGTCTTAAAATTGACAGAAATGGGTCGCAAGTTCTTAAAATCGCCAAAATAATGGGGCGAACGTCTTAAAATTAGAAAAGCAATGGGGCTAAACATGAGGGAGAAAGGAGTCAAGAAAAAAATCCCTCAAGTGGAAACCTCCCCTTAATGCGAGCGCTCGTGAATCCACTCGGAGAATTGGCGCTCGAACCAATAAAATAATATTATTTGTTAACATGCGGTTCATCTCCTTTAACAGACTGGAGACGTTGATCTTGCAAGCGGTGGAGCAGCAACGAACACAATGTGCCTACCATAACACCTGCAGCGATAGTCAGGTAAGGCCATTTATCCTCAACACTGGTCTGGCAGCTTGTGTAGTCAACGAACACGCGTGCCTACCATAACACCTGCAGCGACGGTCGGGTAAAGCCGGTATCACACGAGCGCTTTTTCACTCAACATTTCCCTCATTGGTGATGGGCTGGTCTATCAGAGTGAGAACCCAGCGATCTCTGCCATACCCATAGCTTACTCTGACTGTTCCTTTAACTTATATATTTTCTAGATCTCAAGTGACGGCGTCTCTTCCGTGGATTGACCTCCCAATCTACCAAGATTGGAAGCCAAAGCGTCACATTTTTCCCTTGCCCCTCAAACTTTCTCTTCATAATTGCTGAGGGGCACAGGGCCCTGGGTGGGGCTTTGGTTTCCCGGGCGTTTCCGCTCCCTCCTCAGCTCCCCGCCATGGAGTGGCTTCGGTCACCCAGGCTTTATTGTGGTCGGCAGGAAGGGTTCTGTGGAGGCGCTCGGTTGTGGCCTTGGCCTTGTTCGGGGCCTTGAGGCTGTTCGGCCAGGCAGCTTGGGGAACAACAACAACAACATTTATCCTCAACACTGGTCTGGCAGCTTATGTAGTCGACCTATAAACTGTTTCGGTTGTCTAAATTCATCTATCGCTAGTCTAGTTGTTGTTGTTGTTGTTGTTGTTCCCCAGGCTGTCTGGCCGAACAGCCCCAAGGTCTCGAGCAAGGCCAAGGCCATAAACGCTAGTCTAGTTTCCGATACCAGTGTAAAATATTCCAAAAATGTTGATGATGGAATGTTGACTATAAAAGCTCTCGTGTGATACCGGCTTAAGGGGAGATCTCCACTTGAGGGACTTTTTTCTTGACCCCTTTCTCCCTCATGTCTAACCCCATTGCTTTTGAGATTTTAAGACGTTTGCCCCATTAGTTTGGTGATTTTTAAGAATTTCTGCCCCATTCTGTCAATTTTAAGAGTCGTATTCTTAAAAACCCATACCTTCCCTTAACTTTTCTTTCCCTTCCAAGGAATTTTCTTTCCCTTTGGTATTCTTAAAGAATTCCTTGGAAGGAAATTTTTTCGGAAGTGTTGGTAGTTCTGTTCCACAGGCGAAGCTAGGCGCGCACCAGTTGGTATGCCTGAAGTAGTAAACAAACCTGGTCAAACAAACGTTTCCAAGGGTTGACTTGCATTATTGTTGCCCAAAACATGATTTAGACCACAAATATTGTCTTCAAAGCATATTATGTTGACTTGCACCAACACAAGAATGAATTGTCAACATGATATTAATAAATACAGGATCCTAGCTCTAAATCGCGCATGTACACCAACAAGCCATATTCTGTTGTAGTATTTAGACCTAGCCTATAGCCTAGGCTATTATCCAAGAATATAATTACATATAAACTGATATGATAAGAAACAGGGATGGAGATAAATTAGACTAGCCGAATGTAGTGCGAATTAGTGTACCGTATATCAAGCATGAGAACTTTTCAATTACAAGGTCAAGTCTTCCATTTCTGACAACTAGGCTATAGGAATCTACAATAACCCACTATTGAGAAGTATTTACCTTCAAAGTTCAATACACATTATAGCCTGACATATTCTGGTGTGCTGAGTTCAAATACTAACTTGAACTTCTGTAGGCCTAGCCTATATTATATAGGCCTAGGCTAGATTTGTTTTCTATTCAGCGAACAAAAAATAAAAGCTAGGCTATAATTGATCTGGCCCAATTTGGTAATAATTGCAATTCATGGCCCATAGCAGATTTACTGTGCTATTGAAACTAGTTTTTTTCAATGTTTATATTTAGGCTACCGATATTTATTTATTAATTATCTAGGGCTAATTTGACCGTTTTTTTTATTTTTATACATTATTTTGGGGCAAGAATGTAGTTACCGGGTGTACCGGCAGTACCGCCCACCTCGTTTACACTATGCGGATGCCTTTGGATATAAAAATACATTAGCCTAACCAAACAACCTAACCTAACCTAACCTAGTATTCATGCAGTAATGACAGGGGGCAAATAGCAGAAAATATAGCGTCGAAATGGATGGGAACGTAAGTGCGAGCGCACAACATGACATCCTTCCCTATTTTGGTAAGGGTTGTGTTAGCAGGCGTACCGCCTGCTTTGTTTCCATATTAGCACACTCGCAGTTACATTCACGTCTAATTTGACTGGTGTTATTTGCCCCTGGTAATATACCGTATAATTATGATGATGACAATGTGAGGGGACATAGCACCCCTCAAACCATTATTGTATCCCACGGCCAGGTGTTGGGTAAATTGTTTTGCCGTGGGGTACAATAATGGTTTGAGGGGGGCTCACCCCCCATCATCCCCATGACTTGTTGTCATTATCATACATATTACCAGCAGGGGCAAATAACAGCAATGAAATTAGACGCGACTGTAAACAAAGTGGACAGTACGCCCGCTAACACAACCCTTACCATTATTTGTTATTTGCCCTTCTGCAAACAATATATACTGTATATTGATGACAATAATTCCTGGGAAGGTGAGGCCCCCCTCAACCTAAGAAGCGGACATAATAGAAGTGAACTTAACGGTCATGGCCCAGAGCGTGCAAATCGACGCGGAAGGTTGCTTGGATAATACTGAACCTTTAACCCTCCAGCCCCGGCTACGCATTACATAAATATTCCCCAAAACCCGGGTGTTTTGGCCGAAAAACGTCTATGCTAGGCTACCGTATCTTTGTTATTCTGACTGCTTCCGCATTCCCGCGCATCCCCAAGCGTAGCTGTGTTATTCACCTGTAGAATGGCGTTAAGTAGATCTCTCTAAGTCAACTGGTTCAGTTGTGATGATGATTTCATTGGAGATAACTTTATGGCAACAACAGCCACTTTACACTACTTTTCGATACTTAACAACAACATACAGGCACACACGAACAAGCGACGCTCTCCTTCTTGTGGCCGGAGATGCGGGGCGTCGGTCCAGCCGGCTGTTGTTTACATGCGTCGGACCGACGCCTCGCACACCAAGCTCACAGGCTTTCAACCACTGGGCGTTAAAGAGCCCTTCCGGGCAGCTGTGGTATGCTTTTTTATGGGCGTTCAAGAGCCCTTCCGGGAACAGTGGGTTAAATAAGATTTTTCCAAATTTTAAATTGATTTTTGTTCTTGGGTAATCTGAATAAAAGATGAATCACCAATAGTTATGATTTAGGCATCAATGAGTAGGTTATTCATCATATTAGCTATCCATTAGTATAGTTTTGAAGATTGGGTGATATTCTTATGTTCTTTACTCTCCCCTCAAAGGCTAGGCTATCATATAGTTTGGCAAAGGCTAGGTTATCATGTAGTTAGGCAAATATCTTTGTAAGGCCTCGCCCAATTTCTTAGCGATTACTCACATACACCAGTGGCTTGCACTATTTGTTTCACTAACTGGCCTTCCTTGTGCAGCCCAATATAATGTGCAATTAGATCCGGTGTCACGTTCTTTCGCTGACCCGTACACACTAAAAACTGACAGGGACTTGTCCACCACTGCCATACTGATCATAATAATGACTGATACCGATGCACCCACCACAGATTCTGGAAGCACTGATGTTGTTGTTGTTGTTGTTGTTCCCCAGGCTGTCTGGCCGAACAGCCCCAAGGTCTCGAGCAAGGCCAAGGCTATAAACGAGCGCCCCCACAAAATCCTCCCTGCTTACCACTAACAAAGCCCGGGTGACCGAAGCCACTCCAAGGCAGGGAGCTGAGGAGGGTGCGGAAACGCCCGGGAAACCAAAGCCCCACCCAAGGCCCTGTGCCCCTCAGCAATTATGAGGGGAAAGTTGAGGGGCAAGGGAAAAATGTGACGCTTTGGCTCCCAATCTGCCAACTTCTAGGTTGGCAGTAGGGAGGTCAATCCACGGAAAAGACCCCGCCACTTGAGATCTAGAAAATATATAAGTAAAAGGAACAGTCAGAGTAAGCTATGGAGATCGCTCAGTTCTCACTCGGATAGACCAGCCCATCACCACATGACTAGAACCCAATCCTCTCAGCATCAGCTAGGAAAGGCCCTAGAAAGCACTGGAAGCACTGATGTTCCAACACTGTATGTACTGTATGTAATAATACCATAACTATTCCTAACCTTCAGGACTAGAGAATACTAAGGATGTAAAGTAAATTCAGACAGACAATCTACAAATTTTCTTAGAAACAGTGTGCGGGTGACTCTGGTGACTACTAGTGGGGTTTTCCTTACAAACATTGAGTAGGCTGTACTGTATTTGACTATTATTGCTTTGCTGATTCAGTCCTTTCAATGCATTAATATTGTGCACAGTGTGACTACATTTTGACACATGTTAATGTAATAAGTTTGAAAATTCAGGTTTTGAGGCTTGCCAGGGATCAAGAACAATCCCAAGTTTTCAACAAAATCTCATACCATACTGTATACAGCCCAAAATAAGTAGCCACATTTTTTCATTAGCAATTTTGGGCTCTTAATCTTATAAATTTTCTTTCAGCCTACCAGACTTTTAGCTACTACCAATGTTAGTAAGTTAGCCTATAGGCTACACTCGGCATAATCAAACGCTGTATATTAGCATAGCCTAGGCCTATCTTAGGTTCTCAGGTTAAGTTATACTGTTTGGATATTTAAAGAAAGTAGAGGGATTAGGCTAGGGTAATGAAAATTTAGGGTAGCCTATAATTGTACTGTCAACCAATAGTATTGAATAGGCTAGTGTTTACAAATAGGTTTTTCAAGGGATTTTGTTTTGATTAGGCTAATATGGTGACACTATTCAAGCAGACACTGCGGCAATATTAGCACGCTCCGTGCGTCAGATTTTGCCACTTTTTTCTGAAATCATCCCTCGGCGAGTGGTTATTTGCCTCCTGCTGCATTATATATGAATATGATGATGACAATTATGTCCGGGGGGGGGGGGGGGGGGGGGGGGTTCAACACCAAACACTGTCAAATTAAAAATAAACGCAGAGAGCGTGCAAACTGCTGCTGCTGTAGTCTCCTTGAACTGTAGTTAAGATACCCGGTAGCTACCGAATAATCTAAAGAACACGCTCCCTGATAGGGTACAAGGCTATGAAAATCAGGGAAAATATTATAGTGAAAAGGTAACTCAGACTTTCTATAACATAAAGTAATAAAGGTAAGGATGTAATATTCCAGGAATTTCGAGCTCATCGCCTGCCTTGTTTACACTACTCGCACACTCGCGATCACGTTTCCGTCTATATTGACTGCCGTGGGATACAGCATTAGGTTGAGGGCCTCCCTCACTCCTCCATGACTTATTGTCATCATCATATATAGGTATTTTGCCAGCAGGGGGCAAATTACTTAAAAAAAGCAGTCAAAAGTCGTGAATCGTTAAGGATGCATCCGGGTGTACGGTCGTCATATTTACATAGGTAGTGCACTCGTGGTTACGTTCCCGTCTATTTTAACGGTTATTTTCCCCCTGCTGGCAATATAATATATGATGATTACAACATGTAATGGGGGTGGTGAGGACCCCGTCAACCTATTATTGAATCCTGCGGCAGTCAAAATAGACTGGAACATGATCGCGAGCGTTCACTGCTGCCGCCGTTCGGCGTAGTGTAAACCAAGGCAGGCGCCATGTAGTATGTCCAAATACTACATCCTTCCCATAGGCCTAATAAATTCACAACATTTTAAAATCCAGGTAGCCTATCTGAGGTGAGCCAATTCTGACAAAATCTAACAAATGTTGGCTTGAACATTATGATGGGCTAGCCTAGAGGGACAGAGACTAGCCTAGGTTATGATGGGCTGGCCTAGAGGGACAGAGACTAGCCTAGGTTATGATGGGCTAGCCTAGAGGGACAGAGACTAGCCTAGGTTATGATGGGCTAGCCTAGAGGGACAGAGACTAGCCTAGGTTAGTTTATTCAGTGGGGATGTAGCCTAAGAAAAAGAAAAAATTAGGCCTACAATCCTGTATAAGTCATGAAATTCATAAGAAAAATAGATTAGCCTGGGCTAGGCTAAGGCTAGGCCTAGCCGCCTAGCCTAACCCAATATGTGGTACTGGTAAGGTAGGCTAAATTAGTATATAAGATGATTGACCACTATTACTGTTAGCCCACTGGTGATGGGCTGGTCTATCAGAGTGAGAACTGAGCGATCTCTGCCATACCCATAGCTTACTCTGACTGTTCCTTTTACTTATATATTTTCTAGATCTCAAGTGACGGCGTCTCTTCCGTGGATTGACCTAAAAAAGATTGGAAGAAATCACATCTTTCCTTTGCCCCTCAACTTTCTCTTCATTATTGCTGAGGGACAGGGCCTGGGTGGTCTTTGGTTCCCGGGCGTTTCCGCACCCTCCTCAGCCGCCTGGAGTGGCTTCGGTTACCCAGGCTTTATTGTGGTCGGCAGGGAGGGTTCTGTGGGGGCCCTCGGTTATGGCCTTGGCCTTGCTCGGGACCTTGGGGCTGTTCGGCCAGGCAGCTTGGGGAACAACAACAACAACAACAACTGTTGGCCCACAAATTTATATTAATATTACAGTAGCCTATAGGGTATGCCTAGCTATGTTTAGTTATGTAAAGTATGGTATTACTGGGAATTGTTGGTAGCGTATCTCTGGCAAGCCTCAAAACCTGGTAATGTTGACACTTATTGCACCCACGGACTGCCACATGTGTTTGTAAATTTCATTAATCAATTTTAGGAGTATGGTTGGTTGTTGGAAGGAACATAATAATTGATATTGGTTCAGGGGTAATTTATCGAGAGGCCTTCCCTAGTGGTTAAGGCCCCATTAATTGCTCTTTCCATTCACATATGCATAGCCTACGTGAGTTGCAGTTGGGATGTGTGTACATGCTTAGATTGATATGCAGGATTCCAAGTTGCATAATAAATCGTAGGCAGTGTCCACCAACCTTTAACTGTCTTCGTGGTGCGATGCATAAGGTGTTGATTTTCGGTGTGAGCATCCTGGGTTCGAATCCACGGACTGCCAAAAATCAAAATATGTATAAGATGAGGAATAGGCCATCAGCTGGCAGCCCCAAATTGCCAGAATCGTCCGCACGCGAATTCACGCCGAGATCAGTGGAGTCTTCTAAAACTTTTAATAACATTACTTTATTTTCAATATCGTGCATTATATCATGTTAATAAAATGACATACTGTAGTGGTCAAATGACATACTGTGGTGGTCAAATGACATACTGTCAAATGACATGACTGCATACGTGGTCAAATGACATACTGTGGTGGTCAAATGACATACTGTGGTGGTCAAATGACATACTGTGGTGGTCAAATGACATACTGTGGTGATCAAATGACATACAGTACTGTGGTGATCAAATGACATACTGTGGTGGTCAAATGACATACTGTAGTGGTCAAATGACATACTGTAGTGGTCAAATGACATACTGTGGTGATCAAATGACATACAGTACTGTGGTGATCAAATGACATACTGTGGTGGTCAAATGACATACTGTGGTGGTCAAATGACATACTGTGGTGGTCAAATGACATACTGTGGTGGTCAAATGACATACTGTGGTGATCAAATGACATACAGTACTGTGGTGATCAAATGACATACTGTGGTGGTCAAATGACATACTGTGGTGGTCAAATGACATACTGTGGTGGTCAAATCCAATATTTAGTCACACTCCTTCCCGAGGGAAAGGAAAGGGAAGGATTTTTTAAGAATACCAAATCGAAAGAAAATTCCTTCCTTTCATTTTCGAACGGAAAGAATTGTTTAAGAATACGACTCTTAAGACCTTTCGTGCCATTTAGGTGTCGATTTTATCCTGGCGAGCGATAGCGAGCCTGTAATTTAAGAGTAATCGGCCTTCGGCCGGGACATTTTTCTACCGAAAAATGTACAAATTTATCTTGAAAGGGGGTCAAGGGGGTGTAATTTCAAGCTTGATGGAAGTCTAGGAAACAAACTAAAAACCTCCCCTTAAGATAGAAACCTCCCACTTGTTATTTCTTTAGATTAATGAGCCTTATATTCTCAATTGCCGACTTGCGAATTTCGTTCTATAAGGAAGTTGGAGCCGTAGACAACGATATTTAACAGAATTCCCAGGTACAACACGGTGGCAGTACATTTATAAATACATCAAACCCAATTCAACACACCATTTATCCATCACAAACCGTCATTATTATTGCATTTCTGTTTAATATCAATGTTTACGGCTCCAACTTCCTTATAGAACGCAACTCGCAAGTGTTGTGTCGCTTGGGATTTGTACAGTCGCGCTAATAAGTCATGTCTCGGCACCCAGTATGTTTTGATCAATAATTGGTATCGGCAATGTCTAAGCTTCATTTCTTCATATCCAGTGAAATATACAAACATGTTCCTACACTTACCCACCCTATTCAACATCTGACAGACATTAATACACCACAGAGCAAGCTAAACTAAGATATACAAACATGTTCCTACACTAATCCACCCTATTCAACATCTGACAGACATTAATACAGCCCAGAGCAAGCCAAACGTAATGACAGCTGGGCCATGACTTATTAGCGCCTACACTTACCCACCCTATTCAACATCTAGACATTAATACAGCACAGAGCAAGCCAAACGTAATGACAGCTGGGACACACCCTATTCAACATCTGACAGACATTAATACAGCACAGAGCGAGCCAAACGTAATGACAGCTGGGACATGACTTATTAGCGCCACCTTACCCACCCTATTCAACATCTGACAGACATTAATACAGCACAGAGCGAGCCAAACGTAATGACAGCTGGGACATGACTCACTTACCCACCCTATTCAACATCTGACAGACATTAATACAGCACAGAGCGAGCCAAACGTAATGACAGCTGGGACATGACTTATTAGCGCCACCTTACCCACCCTATTCAACATCTGACAGACATTAATACAGCACAGAGCGAGCCAAACGTAATGACAGCTGGGACATGACTTATTAGCGCCACTTACCCACCCTATTCAACATTGACAGACATTAATACAGCACAGAGCGAGCCAAACGTAATGACAGCTGGGACATGACTTATTAGCGCCACCTTACCCACCCTATTCAACATCTGACAGACATTAATACAGCACAGAGCGAGCCAAACGTAATGACAGCTGGGCCATGACTTATTAGCGCTACACTTACCCACCCTATTCAACATCTGACAGACATTAATACAGCACAGAGCAAGCCAAACGTAATGACAGCTGGGACATGACTTATTAGCGCCACACTTACCCACCCTATTCAACATCTGACAGACATTAATACAGCACAGAGCAAGCCAAACGTAATGACAGCTGGGACATGACTTATTAGCGCCACCTTACCCACCCTATTCAACATCTGACAGACATTAATACAGCACAGAGCAAGCCAAACGTAATGACAGCTGGGACATGACTTATTAGCGCCTACACTTACCCACCCTATTCAACATCTGACAGACATTAATACAGCACAGAGCAAGCCAAACGTAATGACAGCTGGGACATGGCTTATTAGCGCCACCTTACCCACCCTATTCAACATCTGACAGACATTAATACAGCACAGAGCAAGCCAAACGTAATGACAGCTGGGCCATGACTTATTACCTCCACAGTACCCACCCTATTCAACATCTGACAGACATTAATACAGCACAGAGCGAGCCAAACGTAATGACAGCTGGGCCATGACTTATTAGCGCCACCGTACCCACCCTATTCAACATCTGACAGACATTAATACAGCACAGAGCGAGCCAAACGTAATGACAGCTGGGACATGACTTATTAGCGCCACCGTACCCACCCTATTCAACATCTGACAGACATTAATACAGCACAGAGCAAGCCAAACGTAATGCCAGCTGGGACATGACTTATTAGCGCCACCTTACCCACCCTATTCAACATCTGACAGACATTAATACAGCACAGAGCAAGCCAAACATAATGCCAGCTGGGCCATGACTTATTAGCGCCACCGTACCCACCCTATTCAACATCTGACAGACATTAATACAGCACAGAGCAAGCCAAACGTAATGACAGCTGAGACATGACTTATTAGCGCCACCGTACCCACCCTATTCAACATCTGACAGACATTAATACAGCACAGAGCAAGCCAAACATAATGCCAGCTGGGCCATGACTTATTAGCGCCACCTTACCCACCCTATTCAACATCTGACAGACATTAATACAGCACAGAGCGAGCCAAACATAATGCCAGCTGGGCCATGACTTATTAGCGCCACCTTACCCACCCTATTCAACATCTGACAGACATTAATACAGCACAGAGCGAGCCAAACATAATGACAGCTGGGCCATGACTTATTAGCGCCACCGTACCCACCGCATTCAACATCTGACAGACAATAATACAGCACAGAGCGAGCCAAACGTAATGACAGCTGGGACATGACTTATTAGCGCCTACACTTACCCACCCTATTCAACATCTGACAGACATTAATACAGCACAGAGCAAGCCAAACGTAATGACAGCTGGGACATGACTTATTAGCGCCACCTTACCCACCCTATTCAACATCTGACAGACATTAATACAGCACAGAGCAAGCCAAACGTAATGACAGCTGGGACATGACTTATTAGCGCCACCTTACCCACCCTAGTCAACATCTGACAGACAGTAATACAGCACAGAGCGAGCCAAACATAATGCCAGCTGGGACATGACTTATTAGCGCCACCTTACCCACCCTATTCAACATCTGACAGACAGTAATACAGCACAGAGCGAGCCAAACATAATGCCAGCTGGGACATGACTTATTAGCGCCACCTTACCCACCCTATTCAACATCTGACAGACAGTAATACAGCACAGAGCGAGCCAAACATAGCCAGCTGGGCCATGACTTATTAGCGCCACCTTACCCACCCTATTCAACATCTGACAGACATTAACCTCTGAAGTGCGCATGGGGGTAATTGGAAACGTCCCCCTGTGCTGACGTATTTGAGGTGTTTCCGTCACTAAAATATTCATTGTGCCATTAATAGCATTAATATTTATCCATATGCGCCTATTATGGGTTGATTATAAAGGTATTAACCTGAAACAACATAAGTGAAAAACAGCGTTTGGATGGTCAAAATCGGAGATATAGACGCGAGTGTATAATGTATGGGTGAGGCAATCTGCTTTCCCGCCAATTCCCCAGGCACTGAGACACAGTCGATCGATACTCTCTCTCTCTCTCTTGCACTCGCTTGCTATCAGTGATGACCACACCCTCCAATCGGATTTCTAATGTTAGCACGAAAATATACCTCAGAATAAGGGAATAACAGGGAAAATAGGTGATAACTGGGAGGAGGAAAGTGGGGAAGGAGGGGAGGTAGAGGACTGAGATTTTGCATGGCCCAGGGGCCAAAAAAAAATAAAAAAATAAAAAAAAAAAAATATAAAATTTTTTTTTTTTTTCGATGTCAAAAGTTGATTTTTATTTTCTCTGACTCTTAAGAGTCTTCCCGCAGTGCGCCGGGGGAACTCTTAAGAGTCTCCCCGCAGCTCCCGGGTTAATACAGCACAGAGCGAGCCAAACATAATGACAGCTGGGCCATGACTTATTAGCGCCACCGTACCCACCGTATTCAACATCTGACAGACATTAATACATCACAGAGCAAGCCAAACATAATGCCAGCTGGGACATGACTTATTAGCGCCACCTTACCTACCCTATTCAACATCTGACAGACATTAATACAGCACAGAGCGAGCCAAACATAATGACAGCAGGGCCATGACTTATTAGCGCCACCTTACCCACCCTATTCAACATCTGACAGACATTAATACAGCACCGAGCAAGCCAAACGTAATGCCAGCTGGGGACATGACTTAATAGCGCCACCATACCCACCCTATTCAACATCTGACAGACATTAATACAGCACAGAGCGAGCCAAACATAATGCCAGCTGGGACATGACTTATGAGCGCCACCATACCCACCCTATTCAACATCTGACAGACATTAATACAGCACAGAGCGAGCCAAACATAATGACAGCTGGGACATGACTTATTAGCGCCACCTTACCCACCCTATTCAACATCTGACAGACATTAATACAGCACAGAGCGAGCCAAACATAATGACAGCTGGGCCATGACTTATTAGCGCCACTGTACCACACGTGTTCATCTCTTTCATTGCTTTGACCAGTTAGGTTTATTTGCAAATTAATTGGTGAATTTTTGAACACAAATATGAATTAATTGTCATGACGTGCTCTTCACGGGGGCTGACCTGTTTTGGTTCTGGCCTTTTCTATCTTTCTCTGGCTTGTATCCATTCGGCCCCATTCAGCCTACTGTTTTAAGACGTTTATCCCCATCCAGGTGTCAATTTCTTACTGGTGAGCGGTAGCGAGCCAGCATATATTTTTAGTTTTGTTTTGACAGCAGGCTAATTTTGTACATTTTTCGACAGAAAAATTTCTCCGGCGAAGTCGGATTTCTTCATATAATGCTGGCTCGCTATCGCTCGGCAGGAAGAAATCGACACCTAGATGGGGATAAACGTCTTAAAATAGTTGGCTGAATGGGGCCGAATGGATACAAGCCAGAGAAAGAGAGAAAAGGACAGCAATAACACCAATTTGTCTTCCCTCCAACAGGTACTAGGCTCCGGCGGGTCGCTGTTACTGGACCACAGTTGTCCGCGTCAAGCCTTCCCCGGCACAACAGTCCAGGTTCTGTCCGACCATTGTGACGAGGTGTGGATCGCCCGCTTCAGTCCAGACGGCGGCAGGCTCGCCACCGGCTCCAAAGACTCCACCGTCATTATTTGGGAAGTCGATCCGGTAAGATTTTTTTTTTTTTTTTTTTTTTTTTTCCCTTTCTTTCTTTCTTTCTGTCTTTCTTTCTTTCTTTCTGTCTTTCTTTCTTTCTCCTTCTTTCTTTCTTTCTTTCTTTCTTTCTTTCTTTCTTTCTTTCTTTCTTTCTGTCTTTCTTTCTTTCTTTCTTTCTTTCTTTCTTTCTTTCTTTCCCCAGACGCCGTAAATCCCGATAATTCCGCCATGAACATCAGGCGTTCGTCACGAGTCGCTAGGTCAAGTTGCCCGGGCTTGACATGATCTACCAACCAATAACATTTTGACAGCGAGGGCTCGATCTACCGACCCTTTGTTCAGCAGCCACCGACGCTCTGCGGACTATGCCATCACGGCTCGCGACTCTTTACTTTTTTTTTTTTTTTTTTTTTTTTTTTAAGTCCCACCGGCGCCCAAACCCCGCCCTCCAACGACCGCGTTATCACCCGTTTATTTATTAAGCGGAGGTTTCCACTTGAGGGATTTTTGTCTTGACCCCTTTCTCCCTCATGTTTAGCCCCAATGTTTTTTAAGATTTGGAGATAAGTTGGGCGATCTTAAGAACTTTCGCCCCATTTCTGTCAATTTTAAGACCTTTCGTGCCATTTAGGTGTCGATTTTTTCCTGGCGAGCGATAGCGAGCCTGTAATTTAAGGGGGACCGGCCTTCGGCCGAGACATTTTTCTACCGAAAAATGTACAAATTTATCTTGAAAGGGGGTCTAGGGGGTGTAATTTTTAGCTTGATAGAGGTCTAGGGAACAACCTAGAAACCTCCCCTTAAGGGGAGGTTTCTAGTTTGTTTCCTACTCCTCCAGCAATCTTAGAATTTCACCCCCTTGACCCCCTTTCTAGATAAATTTGTACATTTTTCGGTAGAAAAATGTCTCGGCCGAAGGCCGATTACTCTTAAATTACAGGCTCGCTATCGCTCGCCAGGATAAAATCGACACCTAAATGGCACGAAAGGTCTTAAATTGACAGAATGGGGCGGAAATTCTTAAAAATCACCCAACTAATGTGGCATACGTCTGAAAATCTCAAAAGTAATGGGGCTAAACGTGAGGAGAAAGGGGGTCAAGAAAAAAGTCCCTCAAGTGGAAACCTCCCCTTAACCCTTCTCTGGCCTGAGCTATAGTCGTGCAGTGCAGCCCGCCCACCACACTTCCAGGCGCACCCTTCGTATAAATCGTCTCCCCGGGCCAGGCGCCTCATGGACTATTATCTAGTCCAACTTGCGCCCCGACTGGTCTATCAGAGAACCCAGCGATCTCTGCCATACCCATAGCTTACTCGGACTGTTCCTTTACTATATGGTGATGGGATGGTCGATCAGAGTGAGAACCCAGCGATCTTTGCCATACCCATAGCTTACTCTGATCTGTTCCGTTACTATTATGGTGATGGTATGGTCTATCAGAGTGAGAACCCATTGATCTCTGCCATACCCATAGCTTAATCTGACTGTTCCTTTTACTATTATGGTGATGGTGTCTGGTCTATCAGAGTGAGAACCCAGCGATCTCTGCCTATGACCATAGCTTACTATGACTGTTCCTTTTACTTATTATGGTGATGGTCTGGTCTATCAGACGTGAGAACCCAACGATATCTGCAAGAACCCATGGCTTACTATGACCTGTTACTTTTAATATTATGGTGATGGGGATGGTCTATCAACAGAGTGAGAACCCAGCGATCTCGGCCATTAACCATAGCTTACTCTGACTGTTCCTTTTACTATTATGGTGATGGGCTGGTCTATCAGAGTGCGAAACACAGCGATCTCTGACATACCCATAGATGACTCTGAATGTTCCTTTTAATATTATGGTGAGGGTCTGGTCTATCAGAGTGAGAAACCATCGATCTCTGCAATATACACCCATAGCTTACTCTGACGGTTCCTTTTACTATTATGGTGATGGGATGGTATGATCAGAGTGAGAACCCAGCGATCTCTGCCATAACCATTGCTTACTATGACTGTTCCTTTTACTATTATGGTGATGGGATGGTCTATAAGAGTGAGAACCCAGCGATCTCTGCCATAACCCATAGCTTACTATGACTGTTCCTTTTACTATTATGGTGATGGGCTGGGTTATCAGAGTGAGAACCCAGCGATCGCTGCCATACCAATAGCTTACTCTGACTGTTCCTTTTACTCTTATGGTGATGGTCTGGTCTATCCAACGAGAACCCAGCGATCTCTGCCATACCCATAGCTTACTCTGCCTGCTCCTTTTACTATTAGGGTGATGGTCTGGTCGATCAGAGTGAGAACCCAGCGCTCTCTGCCATACAGACCATAGCTTATTCTGACTGTTCCTTTTACGATATATGGTGCTGGTCTGGTCTATCAGAGTGAGTGAACCCAGCGATCTCTGCCATATCCATAGCTTACTCTGACTGTTCCTTTTACTATTATGGTGATGGTCTGGTCTATCAGAGGGAGAACCCAGCGATCTCTGCCATACCCATAGCTTACTCTGACTGTTCCTTTTACTATTATGGTGATGGGCTGGTCTATCAGAGTGAGAACCCAGCGATCTCTGCCATACCCATAGCTTACTCTGACTGTTCCTTTTACTATTATGGTGATGGTCTGGTCTATCAGAGTGAGAACCCAGCGATCTCTGCCATACCCATAGCTTACTCTGACTGTTCCTTTTACTATTATGGTGATGGGCTGGTCTATCAGAGTGAGAACCCAGCGATCTCTGCCATACCCATAGCTTACTCTGACTGTTCCTTTTACTATTATGGTGATGGTCTGGTCTATCAGAGTGAGAACCCAGCGATCTCTGCCATACCCATAGCTTACTCTGACTGTTCCTTTTACTATTATGGTGATGGTCTGGTCTATCAGAGTGAGAACCCAGCGATCTCTGCCATACCCATAGCTTACTCTGACTGTTCCTTTTACTATTATGGTGATGGTCTGGTCTATCAGAGTGAGAACCCAGCGATCTCTGCCATACCCATAGCTTACTCTGACTGTTCCTTTTACTATTATGGTGATGGTCTGGTCTATCAGAGTGAGAACCCAGCGATCTCTGCCATACCCATAGCTTACTCTGACTGTTCCTTTTACTATTATGGTGATGGTCTGGTCTATCAGAGTGAGAACCCAGGATCTCTGCCATACCCATAGCTTACTCTGACTGTTCCTTTTACTATTATGGTGATGGTCTGGTCTATCAGAGTGAGAACCCAGCGATCTCTGCCATACCCATAGCTTACTCTGACTGTTCCTTTTACTATTATGGTGATGGTCTGGTCTATCAGAGTGAGAACCCAGCGATCTCTGCCATACCCATAGCTTACTCTGACTGTTCCTTTTACTATTATGGTGATGGTCTGGTCTATCAGAGTGAGAACCCAGCGATCTCTGCCATACCCATAGCTTACTCTGACTGTTCCTTTTACTATTATGGTGATGGTCTGGTCTATCAGAGTGAGAACCCAGCGATCTCTGCCATACCCATAGCTTACTCTGGACTGTTCCTTTTACTTATATATTTTCTAGATCTCAAGTGACGGCGTCTCTTCCGTGGATTGACCTCCCAATCTACCAAGATTGGAAGCCAAAGCGTCACATTTTTCCTTTGCCCCTCAACTTTCTCTTCATAATTGCTGAGGGGCCACAGGG
>CM064503.1:12573519-12638570 GCA_032716605.1 Paralithodes platypus
CAACAACAGGTCTAGTACCCTTCTAGTGCTGCTTGTCCTCCCAACCACTGAGGATCAAGTTGTCCCCAAACAGTGGTTTTTAGCAGTGGGTAACTGGAACATTGGCCGGGAACTACTGCCCTTAGAACTAATGTTCGTGGCAGGTTAATGAAGTTTATTAGGGGACAGATGGGTTAGTAACTTAGGCGGGGATAAAATAAAGTTATTCATTTACAATCGCCGTCCATGTCGCGTTTTGATGCGAATTTTTTGTCTAAGCGGAGTTTCAAATGAATCCACGGTGCCCTGCAGTCCTATAACGTCTCGGGGGAAGCCCATTCCACAAGTTGACAACGGCGATTGAAGAAGAAATTCTTAGATTCGTGTGAGTTACAAGATTTACCCAATAATTTTTGCAACCGTTTTTTCCCCCGCGTGTCATTAGATTGGCCGCTAGTGATGTACTTACTACAGTTCTTATTGTCGATGCCTTTTTGGATGATTTTGAACACTTTAATTAAGTCACCTCTTAATCTGCGCTGGGTTAAAGGAAATAGATTTAATTCTACTAGAGACGCTCTTCGTATGGTTTTTTCTTTCTGCTAGGTATCATTTTGGTAACTCTACTTTAAGCTTCGTTTCCTAAGCTTGTTTATATCTTTTTGGTACTAAGGGCACCCGGATTGAACGCAGTATTCCAAAAGAGGGCGGACTAAGGAATTGTAAAGGGTTAGGATTAACTTCTTTGGATTTATGCTCAAATGACCTGCCTATAAGGCCAATTATTGTTTTTGCCTTCTTAACACCTTCTGAACATTGTTGACTCCGGTTTTTTAGGTTACTCGATATCTTGTTGTACTCCCATATCGGTTTCTCTGTTTACAATTCTTAAGCTGAGTGCCATTCAAGCGAATAGTTTTGCTTTCTCATTTTATGTATCCGATATGTAGTACTTTACATTTATCCGCAATTTGCAACTCCCTTTGCCAAATTTGGGCCCAACCATGGCAATTTATTCGAGATTGTGTTGCATATCGTCAACCTTGTTCTTTTGAGAGGTAAAGCTATGTGCAATTTTTTTGTATCGGTCAGCCAATTTTGAGATTGTACAGGTGGAAGACCCCTCATCTATTTCGTTTGAAATGTTAAATTAGAAAGAGCATTGGTCCTAGTACCGATCCCTGGGGTACCCCGCTACTTACATTGGTTCCATTTTAGATGCCTTACCGTTTTATGACTACCTCGTTTGCTTTCTTTCGCTGAGCCAATTTTCTATCCATTTTCAACACCCCGTCTGGTAATTCCATGCGCTTTTAGTTTTAGCAGTAAACGTTTGTGGGGAACTTTGTCAAAGGCCTTTTTGAAAATCAAGGTAGAATACATATCTACATCCTTTACTCTCATCGTAGAGGCTTTAAGGATATCGGTTAAGAAGTCTAAGAATGTTTTTTGTTAACCAGGAGTGTTTTTTTACGAAAGCCGTGTTGAGTATCTTTAAGTAAGTTTTTTTTCCTCTAATTGATTTACGAGTCCTGTCTCTTATGACAGTTTCTAAGCCTTTAACATACAATTGAGGTTAAGCTAATTGGACGATTATTTACCTGGGTAGGATTTTGCTGCCTTTTTTGAATATCGGTGTTACGTTTGGCTATCTTCCACGAATCCTTGCATAGTCCCAGACTGCAAGGATTCATTGAATAGCACATGTCAGTGGTTTTTTGAGAGCTCATCCTTAGCTTCCTTTAGAACTCTAGGCGAGATTGGTCAGGTCCCGCCAGGCGTTTTTATTTACCTTTGATTTTTCCTAAACAATTCCATACTTACTCCTCTCTGTAACGGTGATATTGCTTAGAACATCTGAATTATCAATCTGAATCGTCCGATGTTTAAGTGATATCACTGAGGTCTTCGGTTGTAAAAACTGATGCAAAGAAGGTATTGAGGGCATTACTCATTTGTACTTCGTCTTTGGTGTAATTCTCCATTTTCATCGCCTAACGGTCCCCCAGTTGAAGTAACTACTTTTTTCTTTCTGATATAACCATAGAACTCTTTCGGGGTTGTTTTAACTTTGATTCCCAACAGGTAACTCCAGGGTACTTTTACTTTGCTTAATTAACTTGTTGGCTTTGCGTCGTTAGCTCTAACAAATGTCACCGCTTCTTCGTCATTTTGTGAGGCTTATTCATCTATCATTAGCCTTTTTTTTAGCACCAGACAGTCTGAAATATCTTTATTCCACCATTTGGGCTTATCATTATGGCCTGGAACGCTGTATTTTCGATGGTATGCCTCCTTGCACTGCCTTAAGGTAAGTGTTTGTGAAACAATCCCAAGATGTAGTTTTATGTCGTTATTGTTATTCAAAAAGCTCCAGTCAGTTTCTTTAAAGCTTTGATTTAAGTTTATGAAAAATTTTCTTTCTTGACATTAAGGGAGAGGGGAGGGAGAGGGATAGGGAGAAGAAGAGAGAGAGAGAGAGGGGGGGGTAGGGGGAGAGAAGAAGAGAGTAGCGAGTGCGTGAGGAGAGATGCAGCGAGAGAGGAGAGAGAGAGAGAGAGAGGGAAAGGGAGATAGAGGGGGGGGGAGTGTTCCCCACCCCAGACGTTTCGGTATCTATAGATAATAGTGGTGGGGGGGTGTGTGGGGTTTTTTTTTTGGCTAAATTTCCTCTCTCGCAGCTATCTAGACAGCTCTCCGTACGAGATCTCATAGATAGCATATCTATCTAGAGATACTGATCGACTATAGCGACGCATCGAGCTTCCATCCCTCCTCATACCCTTCTCCAACTACAGTAATATATCCTATATATTCTACCTTATTTAGCAGAGCCTGCCAGTCCAACTTGTTTCCGGAAATTACAGCCCATTTGCTCCAGTCCTTTTGCAATTTTGCACAGTGTTTAACCGATTTTTTGTCCCTACTTTACATCTCCACACCATTCCCTGGCTTACTCTTCCTCCGAAACTGGGTGAACTTATTTGCTCCCATTACTATCCCCCCCCGGTCGTTTTATTAGATTTTTACAGAGGTTAGGTGTCACGATATCTGGCTTAGAAAAAAAAAACTGACCGGACTATAGTGAATTGAGCTGGAAGAACCGGCGCTATTTTTATTTCATTTTTAACATCGTCCTTAACACCAATAACCAAAGGATTCGAGCCCAGGATATCTCATGCAGAACTTACCCCCGCGCTCGAAGCCATTCACCCACACCCATTTAAGGGGAAAGGGTTTCTATGTGGGTTTGCTTAGACCTCCATCAAGCTTAAAATTACATCCCCTAGACCCCTTTCAAGATAAATATGTACATTTTTCGGTAGAAAAATGTCCCCGCCGAAGGCCGATTCCTCTTAAGTTATAACAGGCTCGCTATCGCCCGCCAGGAAAAATCGCCCACCTAAATGGCACGAAAGGTCTTAAAATTGACAGAAGTGGGGCGAAAAGTTCATTAAAATTCGCCAAAACTAATATGGTGCAAAAGCGTGCTTCAAATGGGGGCTTCAAAAGAAAGCAATGGGGCTAAACATGAGGGAGAAGGAAGTTCGAAAAAAAAATCCCTCAAGTGGAAACCTCCCCTTCAGACACCATAATAGACCAACAATAACGCGAGACATTCACATCACATCATGACAAAACGAGGCCCTCACCAAACCTTAACTGTTTCTTATAAATGTGTTCGAGTTACGTAAAGAAAATACTGAGATGAAGCACAGGAAACTATTGGAGCCATGCACCAGTATATATATATGTTCAATGAGAGCATCCATGAACAACAGGTAAAAACAGTTTGGATATAAATATACAATGATGGGCCCTGGTAAGATTCTGGATAGTCACTATAACTCGTATATGATCATATATTAAATAAATAAATACATAAATAAATAAATAAATAAATAAATAAATATATATTATATTAATATATATATATATATATATATATATATATATATATATATATATATATATTATATATATGATTGTGTGAGTATCAGTATTGCCTATGACTAACCTTGCTGGCTGGGAGGTGAAGGGAGAGGCCCACTCTACCACCGGGGTCACCGTACGGCTTCACAAATTCAGATTCAACCTGAAAAAGAAAAAACAAACTATTATAGGAAACACAAATACCAGTCCATTATAGTAGACGATATACATATTGTCCTTACACTAATGCTGCACTATTATCTAAAGCAGGGGTGTCAAACATGCGGCCCCCCCTCCCTCTCGCATGCGGCCCCCCTCCCTCTCGCATGCGGCCCGCAAACCAGGTTGACCAAGTAGTGTCAAATATTTTATTTTTATACTAGACATAATAATTATTGTCTTACATATATTATATGTTGGTACGTAGCCTACTAGCTGTTTTGGTCAACTAGCCCCTATATGTTTGGTACCTAGCCTATATGTTGGTACGTATCCTATCTGTTGGTACTAGCCTATATGTTTGGTACTAGCTCTAATATGTTTGGTACGAAAAATCCGCACTTCAATAATGTTGGTAACTAAGCCCTATCATGCACTCATAGTAGTAGACCCTATATTTTGGTAAGTAGCCTATATGGTTTGGTACTAGCCTATTATGTTGGTACTGAGCCTATATGTTGGTAGTAGCCTAATATGTTGGTACTAGCCTATATGTTGGTACTAGCCTATATGTTGGTCAGTAAGCCTATATGTGTGGTACTAGCCTATATGGTTTGGTACTAGCCCTATATGTTGGTAATAGCCTAATATGTTGGGTACTAGCCCTATATGTTGGTACTAGCCTATATGTTGGTACTCCAGCCTATATGTTTTTGGTAGTACCTGATATGTTTGGTAGTAGCCTATATGTTTGGGTACTAGCCTATATTTAGTGGTATAGCCCTATATGTTGGTATAGCCTATAATTTGGTACTAGCCTATATGGTTGGTACTAGCCCCTATGTTGGTACTAGCCTATATGTTGGTACTAGCCTATATGTTTTGGTACTAGCCTATATGTTTGTACGAGCCTATATTGTTTGGTACTCAGCACTATAATGTTTGTAACTAGCCTAATATGTTATGGGACAGAGCCCCTATATGTTGGGTTACTAGCCTATATGGTTGGTACTAGCCTCTATGTTTGGTACTGGCCTATATGTTGGTACTTAGCCTATATTTTTGGTACTACTAGCCTATATGTTGGTACTGAAACCTATATGTTGGTCACGAAGCCTACATGTTGGTACTAGCCTACATGTTGGTACTAGCCTACATGTTGGTACTAGCCTACATGTTGGTACTAGCCTACATGTTGGTACTAGCCTATATGTTGGGTAACTAGCCTCATTTTTGGTACTAGCCTTCATGTTGGTACTACCCTACATGTTGGTACTAGCCTACATGTTGGTACTAGCCTACATGTTGGTACTAGCCTATATGTTTGGGGTTAACTAGCCTATAGTGTTGGTACTAGCCTATATGATGGTATTTACTAGCCCCTATATGTTGGTACTAATGCCTATATGTTTGGTACTAGCCTATAATGTTGGTATAGCACTATATGTTTGGTACTGAATCCTATAATGTTGGTACTAGCCTATATGTTTGGTACTAGCCTATAATGTTAGGTGACTAGCCTATAATGTTGGGAACTGCTAAGCCTAGTATGTTTGGTACTAAGCCCTATATGTTGGTACTAGCCTATATGTTGGTACTAGCCTATATGTTGGTACTAGCCTATAGGTTGGTAACTATCCCTATTATGTTTGGTACTAGCCTATATGTTGGTAACTAGCCCTAGATGTTGGTTACTCTAAAGCCCTATAGATGTTGGTACTAGCAGCTATATTATATGTTAGGTACTAGCCTATATGTTGGTACTAGCCTATAAATGTTGGTACTAGCCTATATGTTGGTACTAGCCTACTATGTTGTGTACTGAGCCTATATGTTGGTACTAGCCTATATGTTGGTACTAGCCTATATGTTGGTACTAGCCTATATGTTGGTACTAGCCTATATGTTTGGTTACTAGCCTATATTTTGGTACTAGCCTATATTACCATTAACTTAAGTTCTACAATTCTAGGACGTAATTTTGTGAGAAGTAAGAAGCTTACAGGAGATTCAAATAACGCCTTTCACACGCATTAGAACATTTCTCTTCTTATGCTGAATAAAATCGTCAACGGGTTTAGAATATGCTCAATTCGGGGCCAGTGAGACGGTTCTTACACTCATGGTCAGTATGAGGCCCAAGGCTACGGAGATAATACACAACTAACTATAACTAACTAACTATCTATCTTACTAACTAACTAACTAACTAACTAACTAACTAACTAACTAACTAACTAACTAACTATCTATCTTACTAACTAACTAACTCTCTCTCTCTCTCTCTCCTCTTCCTTTATTCCATTTACTTCTCATTATCAATTATTTTAATAGTGACGACAGCCATCGGTGATTTATATATTCGCCAAATTATGAAGGACCTCAGCGTGAGAGAGAGAGAGAGAGATAGAGAGAGAGAGAGAGAGAGAGAGAGAGAGAGAGAGGAGAGAGAGAAGAGAGAGAGAGAGAGAGAGAGAGAGAGAGTAGAGAGAGAGAGATAGAGAGAGAGAGAGAGCGAGAGAGAGAGAGAGAGAGAGAGTGAGAGAGATAAGAGAGAGCGAGAGAGAGAGGTCCACTGTGTCTATCTCCTGTACTAACAAATTACCCTGATAAGTCTTGTGGAAAATGGCAAACCAGTGTTTGTTTAATCCATGGTCCCCCGTGAGGGCTCCTTCGTAAATTAGTTGCGACAAGGTGGACACAGTTGCCCGTAACTGTTAGAGTATATTGTCAGAAATTGCTTAATCTGGATAATATGAAGCATTTATTTTAATTTTATATTAGGGAAAAAAAAACCCGGGTTGGAGGTCATTACCGGTATATTATATTTTGGCCCCTGCTACATTAACCTCTTCTGTACCGTCAACATCTTTTTTAAACAAATGTTGATACTATTTGAAACGATTTTATTCCAGTTTCGAAAGGGGCCATCCCAGCAATTGATAGGCCTTTTCGAACAATCTCCACTATATTTATTTTATTTTTTTTGTTTATATATTGTATTTTCCCCTTTTGACTACCACAGATCCTCCTTAAATTGCACAAAATCCTCTAAACATAGCTACAATCAAATATAAAAGACGTCGCCGGTACAGAAGGGGTTAATGCGGCCCTACAATATTGGACCGTGTAAATTTGGCCCACCAGAGCCAATGAGTTTGACACCCCTGACCTAAAGACTAGCCAAAGGTAGTATTTATATCAAATACAATAAAATATATATACAAAAATATAATACAAATAATGGCTTAAGGGAGGGTGAGGCGGGGTTCAGTTTCTCCCTATCAAGCTTACCAAATATACCTCTAAGATAAATATACCTCTAAGATAAATATACCTCTAAGATAAATATACCTCTAAGATAAATATACCTCTAAGATAAATATACCTCTAAGATAAATATACCTCTAAGATAAATATACCTCTAAGATAAATATACCTCTAAGATAAATATACCTCTAAGATACCTATACCTAAGATAAATATACCTCTAAGATAAATATACCTCTAAGATAAATATACCTCTAAGATAAATATACCTCTAAGATAAATATACCTCTAAGATAAATATACCTCTAATATAAGATAAGTTTGCCCATTTTTCGGTAGAAATATGTTCTAAATTACAGGCTCGCAATCGCTCGTCAGGAAAAAATGACACCCAAATGGCACACAATGTCTAAATATTGACTAAGAAGTGGCGCGAAACGTCTTAAAATAAAATAACTTAGATATGGGGGTGAACGTCTCGAAATTTCATAACTAATAAGGCTAAACTTGAGGGAAAAGCGGTTAAGAAAACAACAAAAACTTCCCCTTAACGTTAGAAATGCAAAACAAACCAAGTCACTATATTTGTAGCTGCCCACCTCGCTTTATTTTCCCTTTCTCTCCCTATCTCTTTGGCTTGTATCCATTCGGCCCCATTCAGCCTACTGTTTTAAGACGTTTACCCCCATCCAGGCGTCAATATTTTCCTGGCGAGCGGTAGCGAGCCAGCATATATATATTTTTGTTTTGACAGCAAGCTAAATTTGTACATTTTTCGATAGAAAAATTTCTCCGGCAAAGCCGTATTTTTCCATACAATACTGGCTCGCTATCGCTCGCCAGGAATAAATCGACACCTGTATGGGGATAAACGTCTTAAAATAGTTAGCTGAATGGGGCCGAATGGATACAAGCCAGGGAAAGAGAGAAAAGGAGAGAAAGATTAAAAAAAAAAAAAAAAAAAAAAAAAAACGGTGACCCCCCCCCCCTTAACAGACATTTGCTCAAAATGTGTTCATATTGTATTTCTATCATATTGTACGTACACCAACCAGGACACTACAAAGAAATCGGATTAAAGTGCTGAAGAACAAATGGAAGAAGACAATGGCTATGTTTCTTCAAAGCTGCATGAGCTGAGATTTATGCTTGCAACATAGAACAGCACGAGAAACACAGTGCCTTATATTTATCACTGCCGCCCTGGGTACGAAATATTTATTGTGAAATATTAATTATAGATATCGGTTAGTATTTTTTTGCCCATCCAAAACTGTCTTATTAATATTTCCTGGCTGGTTTAATAAGGGGAGATTTCCACTTGAGGGATTTTGTTCTTGATTCCTTTCTCCCTCATGTTTAGCCCCATTGCTTTTCTAATTTTAAGACGTTTGCCCCATTATTTTGACGATTTTAAGAGCTTTCACCCCATTTATGTCACTTTTAAGACCTTTCGTCCCATTTAGGTGTCGAGTTTTTCCTGGCGAGCGATAGCGAGCCTGTAATTTAAGAGGAAACGGCCTTTGGCCGGGATATTTTCTACCAAAAAATGTACAAATTTATCTTGAAAGGGGGTCATGGGGGTGTAATTTCAAACTTGATGGAAGTCTAGGAAACACACTAAAAACCTCCCCTTAACCCCTTCTGTACCGACGACGTTTTGTTTACTTTATTCTGGCTATTATTTGACGATTTCAGTCAGTTTAAAAAGGGCCTCCAGCAATTAACAGGCTTCGAACTATCTCCCTTAACCCATTTCACTACCACTGCCCCTTCTTAAACTGCACACAATCGTTTAAATATAGCTAAAATAAACTTAAAAGAGACGTCGCCGGTACAGAAGGGGTTAATTCTACTCTAGTGGAGGGGTTAATATATGCAGAGGTACATTACGTGAATCACCAATTGTCTCAGTCAATTACAAATGTCTTATAGTGTTTTTGCAGTATTTTTGTTATTCTATTCCTTGGGTCATATTACAATTAGCAGAGTACAGTCATCTGCACACGTACAGTTGCCCAAATAGGCCAATGTGATGTCGCGGCACCAAGTATATATTCGATCACTAATTGGTATCAGCACTATCTAAGCATAAATTCATCGTTTCGCCAGACATTAATACAGCACACAGAGAGCAATACGTGATGACAGCTTCGACAAGACTTATTTGGCCAACCGTACCTGGTGCATCACATTACAATATACTGCCAATAACAATTAACACGGATTGAGGAAAACATTGGGACAACATTAAGAGAGAGAGAGAGAGAGAGAGAGAGAGAGAGAGAGAGAGAGAGAGAGAGAGAGAGAGAGAGAGAGAGAGAGAGAGAGAGAGAGAGAGAGAGAGAGAGCCAGGGCTGACATACACAAATGATCTCCACAATTTAGGTTGGGCAAAGTTTAAACAGGAAGAGGCGAAGGGCGGCAGGACAAGGAAGGAAGGACAAGGAGGGACAAAGAAGGACAAGGAGGGACAAGGAAGAACAAGGAAGGAAGGACGAGGAAGGACAAGGAAGGATACGGAAGGACAAGGAAGGACAAGGAAAGACAAGGAAGGTCAAGGAAGGAAGGACAAGGAAGGACAAGGATGGACAAGGAAAGGAAGGACAAGGATGGACAAGGAAAGGAAGGACAAGGATGGACAAGGAAGGACAAGGAGGGACAAAGGAGGACAATGAAGGACAAGGAAGGTCAAGGAAGAAAGGACAAGGAAAGACAAAGAAGGACAAGGAAGGTCAAGGAGGGACAAAGAAGGACAAGGAAGAACAAGGAAGGAAGGACAAGGAGGGAAGGACAAGGAGGGAAGGACAATGAAGGACAAGGAAGGAAGGAAGGAAGGACAAGGAAGGAAGGAGGGACAAGGAAGGACTAGGAAGGAAGGAAGGAAGGATAAGGAAGGACAAGGAAGGAAGGAGAAGGAGGGAAGGACAAGGAAGGAAGGACAAGGAAGGAAGGAAGGAAGGATAAGGAAGGAAGGACAAAGAGGGAAGGACAAGGAAGGAAGGAAGGAAGGACAAGGAAGGACAAGGAAGGACAAGGGAGGAAGCACAAGGAAGGAAGGACAAAGAAGGACTACTACTACTACTACTAATAATAATAATAATAATAATAATAATAATAATAATTATAATAATATTAAAAATTATAATAACAATAATAACAATACCAAAAAATATACAAAATACAAACCCTTCCAATACCAGAAAACCAGGATATAATAAAGGGAAACGCATCTATTTTTTTTCGTGTTGCGAGTAAAAGTATGACCCGCCATGATTATCCGTGGGAATTACAGGGCCCGACCGGTTACAATACGCGGAATGTAATTATGATTTATACCAGAATTAATTAAGCTGTCAATTGCAACTTCTCCGTGATTTATGTGTAATTGAAAATGGTTTTTACTTTAACGCTATTGGGTATGCGATGGGGGGGTCTTTTTTGGACCTCATCTGCTTCGCTCCAATATATTAAGACGTTTCACCCCATTATTTTGGCGATAATAAACGCTTCAACACATGCATGTGTCGATTTTTTCTGGGCAAGGAATAGCGAGCCTATAGCTTGAAAGAAATCGGCCTTCGGCCAGGACGTGTTTCTATCGAAACATGTATAAATGTACATTGAAGGGGATCTGGGTGGGCATATTTTATATATACTGTGTGTGTGTGTGTGTGTGTGTGTATATATATATATATATTATATATATATATATATATATATATACTGTATATATATGTATATATATATAATTATACAGTATATATATATTTTGTTTTATATTTTTTGTATTTTTATTTTTTTTTTTTGGGGGGGACACCTTGGCTCATACAGGGTATAAGTTTAACCCTTCACCATTGGGTATAAGTTTAACCCTTCACCATTGGGTATAAGTTTAACCCTTCACCATTGGGTATGAGTTTAACCCTTCACCATTGGGTATAAGTTTAACCCTTCACCATTGGGTATAAGTTTAACCCTTCACCATTGGGTATAAGTTTAACCCTTCACCAATGGGTATAAGTTTAACCCTTCACCATTGGGTATAAGTTTAACCCTTCACCATTGGGTATAAGTTTAACCCTTCACCATTGGGTATAAGTTTAACCCTTCACCAATGGGTATAAGTTTTAATCACGGGTATAAGTTTAACCTTCACCATTGGGTATAAGTTGTAAACCCTTCACCAATGGGTATAAGTTTTTAACCCTTCACCATTGGGTATAAGTTTAACCCTTCACCATTGGGTATAAGTTTAACCCTTCACCATTGGGTATAAGTTTAACCCTTCACCATTGGGTATAAGTTTAACTATTGACTATTGGGTATAAGTTTAACCCTTCACCCATTGGGTATAAGTTTAAACCCTTCACCAATGGGTATAAGTTTAACCCTTCACCATTGGGTATAAGTTTAACCCTTCACCAATGGGTATAAGTTTAACCCTTCACCATTGGGTATAAGTTTAACCCTTCACCAATGGGTATAAGTTTAACCCTTCACCATGGGGTATAAGTTTAACCCTTCACCATGGGGTATAAGTTTAACCCTTCACCATGGGGTATAAGTTTAACCCTTCACCATTGGGTATAGTTTTAACCCTTCACCATGGGGTTATAAGTTTAAACCCTTCACCAATGGGTATAAGTTTAACCCTTCACCATGGGGTATAAGTTTAACCCTTCACCATGGGGTATAAGTTTAACCCTTCACCATGGGGTATAGTTAACCCTTCACCATTGGGTATAAGTTTAACCCTTCACCATTGGGTATAAGTTTAACCCTTCACCATTTGGTATAAGTTTAACCCTTCACCATTGGGTATAAGTTTAACCCTTCACCATTGGGTATAAGTTTAACCCTTCACCATTGGGTATAAGTTTAACCCTTCACCATTGGGTATAAGTTTAACCCTTCACCATTGGGGTATAAGTTTAAACCCTTCACCATTGGGGTATAAGTTTTAACCCTTCACCATTGGGTATAGTTTATAACCCGTGTAACCCTCACCATTGGGTATAAGTTTAACCCTTCACCATTGGGTATAAGTTTAACCCTTCACCATTGGGTATAAGTTTAACCCTTCACCATTGGGTATAAGTTTAACCCTTCACCATTGGGTTATAAGTTTTAATACCCTTCACCATTTGGGTATAGGGGTATAAGTTTTAACCCTTCACCATTGGGGTATAATTTAACCCCTCACCATTGGGTATAAGTTTAACCCTTCACCATTGGGTATAAGTTTAACCCTTCACCATTGGGTATAAGTTTAACCCTTCACCATTGGGTATAAGTTTAACCCTTCACCATTGGGTATAAGTTTAACCCTTCACCATTGGGTATAAGTTTAACCCTTCACCATTGGGTATAAGTTTAACCCTTCACCATTGGGTATAAGTTTAACCTTTCACCATTGGGTATAAGTTTAACCCTTCACCATTGGGTATAAGTTTAACCCTTCACCATTGGGTATAAGTTTAACCCTTCACCATTGGGACGATAGTCTTCATTTTATTCTGGTGACCATTTGTAAATTATATATATTATTTATTAGTTTATTTAATCATGTATTTATTGTATTTATTTATATATTTATTGTATTTATTTATATATTTATATATTTATTTATTGTTTCACTTTCCTTCTTGGCCTCCATCACGCTATACAAAAAAATGGTTTCGACTCTACAGGGGCAATTACACTATTATAATTATAGCGGTTTGAGAGTATATACTGTAATAGCATACCCAATAGACAGTCTTGTAAGGGGGAATGGGTTTAATTTTTGGTCGGTTAGTTCATATATTATTATTTTTCTAGTTTCCTCTCTAGACCTCCATCAAACTACAAAAAAATAAAATAAAAACAAAAAATAAAAAAAAATCATCCATCAGATTTCTCTTCTAGATTAATTTGTAAAATTTTCGGTAAAACAAATTTCCCGGCCGAAGACTGATTCTTCCAAACTACAGGCTCACTATCGTTCGCCAGGAAATAATCGACACCTAAATAGCTCAAAAAGTCTTAATATTGACACAGAAATGGGGCGAAAGGTCTTAAAATCGCCAAACTAATGAGCCGAACGTCTTAAAATCTTTAAACTAATGGGGCTAAACATCAGGAAGAAGGAGGACCAGAAAAACGGCCCATCTCCCCTTAACTTATGAGGTGGATAGTTGACTAATGTTTCATAGAGATTATCCTTTCTCTACAGTCTCTCACTCTCACTCTCACTCTCTCTCTCTCTCTAGAATTAAATCCTGACCACCTCGTTTGGATCGTAAGGTCTGTGTGGCCAGTGTATCTATGTAAATTTCTTTAACAAACACACACACGCAACAACAGGCCCTCTTACACACACACACGGTCATGGTCACGGTCACGGTGGCCGAGCGCGCTTAGTACTCTGTATTGGGAGCGCTAGCTCTGGTGTCGGGGGTTCAATCCCAGGCGCCGGCAGGGGAAGTTCTCTCAAAAACTTTCCCTGGCCGTGAAGGCAAGATCTGGGCGGATCGTCTCGGGGGACCCACAAAGTCTCCTGCCCACGTCCTACTCCCTTGGGAGTATGTAGGCGCTCTCGTTAGCTGCCAGGATCAGTCTGTTGATCCATTAGGATAAGATCTAGGTTAAGTCTGTGTATTTTCAGCCCCATTGGCTGCCGGCTTGAAATAAACCGATTATTATTATTATTATTATTATTAAACACACACACACACACACACACACACACACACACACATTAAAAACCAATGTATTTTTCAACTTCCTAACTTAATTTTAAGGCATTTTAATTTCGCAGCATTGTTTAATTTGGGCCCTTTGTGTAACTTTTAAATCACGCCAAAACGGCCCCCGCATAAGTTATTCCGCGTTGTTGTAAGAGAGGGTTGTTGTTGTGTGTGTGTGTGTGTGTGTGTGTGTGTGTGTGTGTGTGTGTGTGTGTGTGTGTGTGTGTGTGTGTGTGTGTGTGTGTGTGTGTGTGTGTGTGTGTGTAAGAGAGGGTTGTTGTTGTGTGTGTGTGTGTGTGTGTGCGTGTGCGTGTGCGTGTGCGTGTGTAAGAGAGGGTTGTTGTTGTGTGCGTGTGTAAGAGAGGGTTGTTGTTGTGTGTGTGTGTGTGTGTGTGTGTGTGTGTGTGTGTGTGTGAGTGAGTGAGTGAGTGAGTGAGTGAGTGAGTGAGTGAGTGAGTGAGTGAGTGAGTGAGTGAGTGAGTGTGTGTGTGTGTGTGTGTGTGTGTGTGTGTGTGTGTGTGTGTGTGTGTGTGTGTGTGTGAGAGAGAGAGAGAATGTTTATTTGCGTTCGTCTATATCTTGTATGCATGAGAAAAACAAAAGCATTACCAGAAATTATTACCATCATATTTGTTTAACAAATGTCTGAACCGATAGACTACAAACACTAAATGTACGTGCCTACTGTACATCACCGGATCTCCTCTCTCTCCCCTCACTCCCTCTCTCTAACACACACACACACATACAACCACATACTCGCACACACACAGCATGCATACATGTATAACGAAGGAAGCTCTCTCTCTCTCTCTCTTACAGACACACACACACACACACAACCTGCATACATCTACACTGAAGGAAAATATAAATTATATATATCTCTCTCTCTTTCTACCTAGCTTAACCCCCCCCCCCCCCCTACAAGGACCGTCAAAGACCTCTGCTCCACCACTATGACCTTCCGTATTTACCGGGATCGCGGCTTGACATTTTCAGCCCAGACCATAAGTGAAAACTAACAGTAAAACCACTTTCAATTTAAGGGGGGATGGGTCGCTTTTCTGGTCCCCCTTCTCCCTCATGGTTAGCCTCATTACTTTTCAGATTTTAATACGTTCGGCCCATTAGTTTGGCGATTTTAAGACCTTTCGTCCCATTTCTTTGTCAATATTAAGACTTTTCGTGTCATTTAGGTGTCGATTATTTCCTGACTTGCGATAGCAAGCCTGTAATTTAAGAGGAAGCGGTCTTTGGCAGCGACATTTTTATATCGAAAAATGTACAAATATATCTTGAAATATCTAGGGGGTGTTTTTTAAGCTTGATGGAGGTTTAGGAAGGAAGCTAGAAAAATAATAATAATAAATAGGCCTATACATAAATCAACACATAAAAATTATCCATCTCCCCTTAATGTTAAAGCCGGTATCACACGAGCACTTTCTCGAGCAATGTGTTACGGCAATTATGGTCTGGCAACTACATAATTTAAGTTTGACCTGAATTAAGCCTCCTAATGTAGTCTACCCTCAGCTTAGTTTCAGATACCAGTGAACAACAAGAACCCCGAAATATTACGAAAACAACTTTGCTCATCGAAAATGGCAGGAGAAGCGCTCGTTGTCACACGAATGTATATTCCGGAAATTTTCGATGAGCAAGTTTGTTGTCATACTATTTTAAGGCTCCTTCACACTGGATCCGGAAACTAGATCGAAAGTAGATTATATTAGCTAGTATAATTCTTAAAGGGGGTCACTTGCTTTTTTTCTCTTTCTCTCTTTCTCTGGCTTGTATCCATTTGGCCCCATTCAGCCAACTGTTTTAAAACGTTTATCCCCATCCAGGTGTCGATTTCTTCCAGGCGAGCGATAGCGAGCCAGCATTGTATGGAGAAATCCGGCTTCGCCGGAGATTTTTTTTATCGAAAAATGTACAAATTTAGCTTGCTGTCAAAACAAAAATGTATATATGCTGGCTGGCTACCACTCGCCAGGAAATGATTGACACCTGGATGGGGGTAAACGTCTTAAAATAGTAGGCTGAATGGGGCCGAATGGATACAAGCCAAAGAGAGAGGGAGAGAGAGAGAGAGAAAAAAAAGCGAGGTGGGGCCCCCTTAAGGAACTTATATTTTGAAGATGTCAAGACAAAAATGGCTCGTTAAAATTGACGGAAAAATAGCTCCTGTGACACCGTCTTTAAACTCGTAAAAACCTAAAGCTTGCCCCTTAGAGGTAAAGGTCGCCAACTCTTTACTTTATCATTTATTTAGATTCATATTATATTGATTATAATAACTTGTTTATTGCTTGCTATCCAACCCCAACACGCTTAGCATCTCGAACAAAGTAGTGTTGATAGAAATGATTAATTCCTCTTGTGATCTACGTACGAAATAATACAATCCTCGAAGTTATTAGCTCCGTATGAAATTTGCATTTTCAATCTGGAGGACAAGATTATATTCTAGTTTATCTACCCACAAGCTCAAGAAGGCCCCATTGTAGTCAAGGCAATCAATTCAGTCTTTTCCAAAAAATATATATACTTCATTAAACCTATGATTCCCAATATATATTCAGCCAAAACACACTTAATTATGATCAAGAAGTTCCAGCTACTTAAGTTCGTTTGTCATTTGAGTGTAGAATAAAAAAAATAATAAAAAACCTGGTGAAAATGACATTCATATCTAGAACAGAGGGAGTAAATTAAACATAATATATTGACCCCCCGCCCCCCCCCCCCCCCCCCCCCCGCTCCCCACCCACCACCACCACTCACTCTCTCCCTCTCTATATCGTTTAATGTTAACCAGACTATGATGCATATTACGTCATGGTGCTGAAGGGATATAGATACACTTACATTTATTTTACTTACCTAATTCATAACCTTAAGGAAGGTTTTTGTTTTATTTTGTCTGGATCCCCTTCCCCCCTCACGTTTAGCCCCATTAGTTTTGAGACTTTAAGACGTTCGCCTCATTAGTTTGGGTATTTTAAGACCTTTCACCCGATTTCTTTGCCAATATTAAGACCTTTCTTTTCACTTAGGTGTCGCTTTTTTCTATGTGGATAAGGGACAAAAAAGGTCGAACTGCCTGTGACGAGAGTGCCTCCCCCAGTTTATTTTATTATATATTTGTGTTCGGTACCATGCCCCATGCCCCATCCCCCCCCCCCCCCCCCCCCCCCGGGGGACTCCGAGGCAGGTCAATGGTCCATCATTTTAAAATTATGTTTTGAATTTTGCAAAAGTAGTGTAGTGTGTAATGTGTCAGTGGTATAATGTATTTTGGAGAGCAGACTGGGGTTGTCCTCAATATTGGTGAGGCACGGACAGGATCAGCAAGGGAGGCCAGGTGGTGAAACAGGAGATCCATCTCCAGCTGTCCTTATCAACCATCTAGCACTCCCCGGGAGTACCGCCCTGTTCGGCTGGTGCCTACAGCCTCCTCCTAACAAATTATTTCCTGGAAAGCGACAGCAAGCCTGTATTTAGGAGGAACCGGCCTCCGTCCGGGACATTTTTCTATCTATTTTGTTTACAATATTTATCTGGAAGGGGGACTTGGGGATGGTGTTATCTGGAAGGGGGACTTGGGGATGGTGTTATCTGGAAGGGGGACTTGGGGATGGTGTTATCTGGAAGGGGGACTTGGGGATGGTGTTATCTGGAAGGGGGACTTGGGGATGGTGTTATCTGGAAGGGGGACTTGGGGATGGTGTTATCTGGAGGGGGGACTTGGGGATGGTGTTATCTGGAAGGGGGACTTGGGGATGGTGTTATCTGGAAGGGGACTTGGGGATGGTGATATCTGGGAGGGGGACTTGGGGATGGTGTTATCTGGAAGGGGGACTTGGGGATGGTGTTATCTGGAAGGGGGACTTGGGGATGGTGTTATCTGGAAGGGGGACTTGGGGATGGTGTTATCTGGAAGGGGGACTTGGGGATGGTGTTATCTGGAAGGGGGACTTGGGGATGGTGTTATCTGGAAGGGGGACTTGGGGATGGTGTTATCTGGAAGGGGGACTTGGGGATGTTGTTATCTGGAAGGGGGACTTGGGAATGGTGTTATCTGGAAGGGGGACTTGGGGATGTTGTTATCTGGATGGGGGACTTGGGAATGGTGTTATCTGGAAGGGGGACTTGGGGATGTTGTTATCTGGAAGGGGGACTTGGGGATGGTGTTATCTGGAAGGGGGACTTGGGGATGGTGTTATCTGGAAGGGGGACTTGGGGATGGTGTTATCTGGAAGGGGGGACTTGGGATGGTGTTATCAGGAAGGGGGATTTGGGGATGGTGTTATCTGGAAGGGGGACTTGGGGATGGTGTTATCTGGAAGGGGAGTTGGGGATGGTGTTATTGGGAGGGGGGTCTTGGGGATGGTGTTATCTGGAAGGGGGACTTGGGGATGGTGTTATCTGGAAGGGGGACTTGGGGATGGTGTTATCTGGAAGGGGGACTTGGGGATGGTGTTATCTGGAAGGGGGACTTGGGGATGGTGTTATCTGGAAGGGGGACTTGGGGATGGTGTTATCTGGAAGGGGGACTTGGGGATGTTGTTATGTAGAAGGGGGACTTGGGGATGGTGTTATCTGGAAGGGGGACTTGGGGATGGTGTTATCTGGAAGGGGGACTTGGGGATGGTGTTATCTGGAAGGGGGACTTGGGGATGGTGTTATCTGGAAGGGGGACTTGGGGATGGTATTATCTGGAAGGGGGACATGGGGATGTTGTTATCTGGAAGGGGGACATGGGGATGTTGTTATCTGGAAAGGGGGACTTGGGGATGTTGTTATCTGGAAGGGGGACTTGGGGATGTTGTTATCTGGAAGGGGGACTTGGGGATGTTGTTATCTGGAAGGGGGACTTGGGGATGTTGTTATCTGAAAGGGGGACTTGGGGATGTTGTTATCTGGAAGGGGGACTTGGGGATGTTGTTATCTGGAAGGGGGACTTGGGGATGTTGTTATCTGGAAGGGGGACTTGGGGATGTTGTTTTTAAGCATGATGGAGGTCTAGGAAGGAAACTAAAAACATAATAAATAAATAAATATATCGACCATATCGAAATATAACAGTCTTGGGGGTGTTTTTTTTTGTTCTATTTTATATATAATTATATTGTATTATATCTTGACAAAGTTCTACTACACTCCCTTAATTTGGCTTACAGTGTACTTTATTGAAATGATGTCGGGACCTGATTGACCACTTGCGAGTTTCGTTCTATAAGGAAGTTGGAGCTGTAGTAGACATCGATAGTTAGCAGAATTACGAGCTATAATAAGGTTGTAGTGCGGTAGCAGTAATATATCATGTCTCTGATATTATTAATTTTGGCTCGCTCTGTGCTGTATTAATGTCTGTCAGATGTTGAATAGGATGGGTAAGTGTAGGAACATGTTTATATATCTCATTGGAAATTAATAAATCAAGTTTTAAATAGTGCCGATACCAATTATTGATCAAAAGAAACTTGGTGAAGAGACATCACTTATTTGGCCGACTGAACATTTATATATACATAAAATCAAATTCAACATACTAAATTTTATATCCATCAGAAACCGACATTAATATTGAATGTCTGTTTAATATCGATGTTTACGGCTCCAACTTCCTAACAGCCTGAAAATCACCTCCTTGCAGCTACTTCTGATAGGGATCAAGTTAGTAGTATCTTGGGGACATAATGAACAGCTGCAAATTGTTCAGCTTTCAGGGGGAAGGGTTTATTCATTGGTCGATTATCAATTTATGCATTATATATGTTTTAGCTTCCTCCCTAGACCTCCACCAATCTAAAAAAATAAAATAAAAAAATAAAAAAATAAAATAAAAATAAAATAAAATAAAATAAATAAATGTAATGTCCCGGCTGAGGTTCCTCCTAAATTGCAGGCTCGCTATCGCTCGCCAGGAAAAAAGTCGACACCTAAATGGGACGAAAGGTCTAAATATTGACAATAAAATGGGATGAATGGTTTCAAAATCGCCAAACTAATAGACCATCCCTCCTTAGCCCATTCAGTTCCGGTGACGATCCTTTTCATTAGCCTATATTCTGGCACCTATTGGACGACTGTAATCAGCTTAGGAAAGACGTCTACCCATTGAGAGGCTACAGACCATCTCAATTAATCCTTTTAGCTACCATAATCCTTCCTAAGCTTCGTAAAATCGTCTACATGTAGCTGAAATCCAATAAAAGAGACGTCAACGGTACTGAGCGAGTTAAGGGGAGGTTTTTAGTGTGTTTCCTAGACTTCCATCAAGCTTGAAATTACACCCCCATGACCCCCTTTCAAGATAACTTTGTACATTTTTCGGTAGAAAAATTTCCTGGCCGAAGGCCGGTTCCCCTTAAATTACAGGCTCGCTATCGCTCGCCAGGAAAAAAACGACACCTAAATGGGACGAAAGGTCTTAAAAGTGACATAAATGGGGTGAAAGTTCTTAAAATCGCCAAACTAATGGGGCGAACGTCTTAAAATCTCAAAAGCAATGGGACTAAACATGAGGGAGAAAGGGGTAAAGAAAAAAATCCCTCAAGTGGAAATCTTGCTCATACTGTACATGTATCTTTTTAGTATGTTTTTAATTTCCTCCCTAGACTTCCATTAAACTTAATTTACCTGCCCATGACCCTCATTCAATATAAATTAGTGCATTTTTTCGATATTAAACAAAATCCGGCCAGCTATTGCTCGCCAGGAAAAAATCGACACCTAAATGACACGAAATGTCTTAATATTGACAAAGAAATGGGGCGAAAGGTCTTAAAATCGCCAAACTAATGAGGCGACCTTCTTAAAATCTGAAAAATAATGGGGCTAAATATGAGGAAGAAGGGAGACTAGAAAACGACCCATTTCCCCTAAAATGGCTGCTCCCCAATCCACAAACAATCAATCCTTTTCATCAACCCTTTGAAGATTATGACGCACTTTGACAGGCTATTCTGGATATCATTACACGATTTCACACAGTTTAGGAATGATCTGTTGGGATTATAAGGGTAAACATTATCACAAATAACCCTCTGACTTCCATACACCTTTCCTAGTCTGCATAAAATCGTCTAATAATAGCCAGAAAAAATGAAAAACAAATGCGTATTGGATCTTGAAAGAGTAAATCATCATGCTTAAGAGGTAAGGCTTTGTTTAGACCTACCTACCCACCCTCCCACTTACCTATCAACCCACTAACCCACTTACCTATCAACCAACCTACCTATCAACCCACCCTTGTACCTACCTACCTACCTACCTACCCTCCAATACATCAACCTACCACCCACTTACCTACATTAACACCTACCCAGTAAACACCCACCTACCTACCCACGTATTGAATCTACCTATCCACTAAACAATCCTATACCTACTTACCTACAATCTGGCTCACCTACTCCTCCCTGCCTACCCTTCTCTTGCCTTCCTAACCTTCTCTCGTCTGCCTAACCTCTCCCCCTACAATCTGGCTTACCTACGCTTCCCTGCCTACCCTTCTCTCGTCTGCCTAACTTTCCTCCATCTGCCTAACCTCTCCCCTGCCTCTCCCCCTACGTACTTCCCTACAATCTGGCTTACCTACGCCTCCTTGCCTAACCTTCTCTCGTCTGCCTAACCTTCTCCCCTGCTGCTGAGTCGTGTGCCTGCCTGTCCTCCTGCTTAAGCTGTCATGTTTCTGCCTTACCCAGTCACGAGAGGCAGACGGAACTACACGCCGAGTTATTCATTATTCGTCTATCAAAACTCTGTCTGGCAATTCCTAGCGTATACCTATCTACCTACGGCCCTACTGAACCTAACCCTATGACCTAGTTTTCTATTTAGGGGTATTTTTTTTTTATTGGTCTATATAGTTATATACGTTAGGTTACCCCTAAATTACAGGCTCGCTACCGCTCGCCAGGAAAACATCGACACCTAAATAGCACGAAAGGTCTTAATATTGACAACAAATGGGGTGAAAAATCTTAAAACTGCCAAACTAATGGGGCGAACGTCTTAAAATATTAAAACTAATGGGGCTAAACACAAGGGATAAGGGGTCCAGGGTATAGCTTCTGTTTGACCTCCTGTACCTCCTGTCTGTCCCAACCCAACAACAGATCATCTGACTCATACTGATTGGCAGAGGGACAGGGAGGTAAGGAGAGAGCCGCCAAACTTTTCGCCCTCGGTCCTGATATTGGCAAGTCGAAGTTTCAGGTAGTTATGTTTGTTCTGAAGCGGGGCACGTTGGGGGCGGAGGCGTCGAAGGTTAGTGGTATTTATGGGGGCACCATTTAAAAGTACTGACCATGTTTCGTAAAAATTCCCTCACTCGTTCCTTTGATATTATGTGAACGCACGTACACACATACACACACACACACACACACACACACACACACACACACACACATAAATAATGTAATTTAGGGGGAATAGCCCTTCAGCCAGGACATTTATAACTCAGATTTATAAATTTACCTTGAAGGGGGATTTAGGAGAGGGTTTTATATATATATATATATATATATATATATATATATATATATATATATTAGTTCGAAGGGAATCTAGGTATGCATTGTTTTTGGATTATGGGGCTAGCCAACAAACGTAAATAGCTTGAACACAGAACACACGTAATAACCCACCCCCTAGTAATAACCCATCCCCTAGTAATAACCCACCCCTAGTAATAACCCACCCCTAGTAATAATCCATCCCCTAGTAATAACCCACCCCTAGTAATAACCCACCCCCTAGTAATAACCCACCCCCAGTAATAACCCACCCCCTAGTAATAACCCACCCCCTAGTAATAACCCACCCCTAGTAATAACCCACCCCTAGTAATAACCCACCCCTAGTAATAACCCACCCCTAGTAATAACCCACCCCTAGTAATAATCCATCCCCTAGTAATAACCCACCCCTAGTAATAACCCACCCCTAGTAATAACCCACCCCTAGTAATAACCCACCCCTAGTAATAACCCATCCCCTAGTAATAACCCACCCCTACTAATAAACCACCCCCTAGTAATAACCCACCCCTAGTAATAACCCACCCCTAGTAATAACCCACCCCCTAGTAATAAACCACCCCCTAGTAATAACCCACCCCTAGTAATAACCCATCCCCTAGTAATAAACCTCCCCCTAGTAATAAACCCACCCCCTAGTAATAACCCACCCCTAGTAATAACCCACCCCCTAGTAATAAACCCACCCCCTAGTAATAACCCACCCCCTAGTAATAACCCATCCCCTAGTAATAACGCACCCCCGAGTAATAACCAACCCCTAGTAATAACACATCCCCTAGTAATAACCCACCCCCTAGTAATAACCCACCCCTAGTAATAACCCATCCCCTAGTAATAACCCACCCCTAGTAATAACCCACCCCCTAGTAATAAACCACCCCCTACTAATAACCCACCCCTAGTAATAACCCATCCCCTAGTAATAACCCACCCCCCAGTAATAACCCATCCCCTAGTAATAAACCACCCCCTAGTAATAACCCACCCCCTAGTAATAACCCACCCCTAGTAATAACCCATCCCCTAGTAATAACCCACCCCCTAGTAATAATCCATCCCTAGTAATAAACCCACCCCCTAGTAATAAACCCACCCCCTAGTAGTAATAACCCACCCCCTAGTAATAACCCATCCCCTAGTAATAACCCACCCCCTAGTAATAACCCACCCCTAGTAATAACCCACCCCCTAGTAATAACCCACCCCCTAGTAATAACCCACCCCTAGTAATAACCCACCCCCTAGTAATAACCCACCCCCTAGTAATAAACCACCCCCTAGTAATAACCCACCCCTAGTAATAACCCACCCCTAGTAATAAACCACCCCCTAGTAATACCCCATCCCCTAGTAATAACCCACCCCCTAGTAATAACCCACCCCTAGTAATAACCCACCCCTAGTAATAACCCATCCCCTAGTAATAACCCACCCCCTAGTAATAAACCACCCCCTAGTAATAATCCACCCCCTAGTAATAACCCACCCCCTAGTAATAACCCACCCCCTAGTAATAACCCACCCCCTAGTAATACCCACCCCCTAGTAATAACCCACCCCCTAGTAATAACCACCCCCTAGTAATAACCCACCCCCTAGTAATAACCCACCCCTAGTAATAACCCACCCCCTAGTAATAACCCACCCCCTAGTAATAACCCACCCCCTAGTAAACCCACCCCTAGTAATAACCCACCCCTAGTAATAACCCACCCCCTAGTAATAACCCACCCCCTAGTAATAACCCACCCCCTAGTAATAACCCCCCCCCTAGTAATAACCCACCCCCTAGTATAACCCACCCCCTAGTAATAAACCACCCCTAGTAATAACCCACCCCTTAGTAATAAACCACCCCCTAGTAATAACCCACCCCCTAGTAATAATCCACCCCCTAGTAATAATCCACCCCCTAGTAATAACCCACCCCTAGTAATAAACCACCCCCTAGTAATAACCCACCCCTTAGTAATAAACCACCCCCTAGTAATAACCCACCCCCTAGTAATAACCCACCCCCTAGTAATAACCACCCCCTAGTAATAACCCACCCCCTAGTAATAACCCTCCCCTAGTCATTAAACACAAACAATAAAGCTCTCCAATAATAATTAAACAAAACTAATATGACCCCAATTAAAATAAACAAAAACAATATACTGTATAACCCTAATAATACTATAAATAAATAAACCCCCAATACAAAATCAACACATACAAGAAACACACAATAATTATTACAAAAAATACCCCATAATAATAAAATAAAACCATTAAACCCATGCAATAATAATTAAACCCATGCAATAATAATTAAACCCATGCAATAATAATTAAACAGAAACATTAAACAAAAAACCAATAATAATAAAACGAAAACAATATAAACCCCAATAATAATTCAACAAAAACAATAAACACACAACACGAATTAAAACGAGACCCTCATAATAATAAAACAAAAACATTAAACCCTCCCAAAAATAACATAACAAAAACATTAAACCCTCCCAAAAATAACATAACAAAAACATTAAACCCTCCCAAAAATAACATAACAAAAACATTAAACCCTCCCAAAATAACATAACAAAAACATTAAACCCTCCCAAAAATAACATAACAAAAAAACATTAAACCCTCCCAAAAATAACATAACAAAAACATTAAACCCTCCCAAAAATAACATAACAAAAACATTAAACCCTCCCCAAAAATAACATAACAAAAACATTAAACCCTCCCAAAAATAACATAACAAAAACATTAAACCCTCCCAAAAATAACATAACAAAAACATTAAACCCTCCCAAAAATAACATAACAAAAACATTAAACCCTCCCAAAAATAACATAACAAAAACATTAAACCCTCCCAAAAATAACATAACAAAAACATTAAACCCTCCCAAAAATAACATAACAAAAACATTAAACCCTCCCAAAAATAACATAACAAAAACATTAAACCCTCCCAAAAATAACATAACAAAAACATTAAACCCTCCCAAAAATAACATAACAAAAACATTAAAATCCCCCAATAATAATTGAACCAAATCACCATAATCCCCAAAACGTCGGATGGGATAATGTTAATCATGGCCATCCTCATAGTTTAATTGCATGTGTGTGTGTGTGTGTGTGTGTGTGTGTGTGTGCGCGTATGCATGTGTGTGTGTGTGTGTGTGTGTGTGTGTGTGTGTGTGTGTGCAGAGATGACGCGCCAAGCTTCATTTAAGTAAGTGTTGCGTGGAGAGAGAGCGAGAAAGAGAAAGAGAAAGAGAGAGAGAGAGAGAGAGAGTTGAACAGTGATAAGGATGAATGTAGTGAGGGAGAAGGAAAGAAAGAAGGAAAAAAGGAATATACGATAAAGGAAGGAAGGAAGGAAGGAAAAAGAACGGAAGTAAGAAACAAAAAGGAAGGAAGAAATGAAGGAACAAGGAAGGAAGAAGCAAAGGAAAGGGAAAAAAGGAAAATAATGAATGAATGAATGAATGAGGGAAGGGACACATTATGGAAAGCAGGAAGTAAGACAGGACGGAATGAAAGAAGGCACAAAAGAAGGTAGGAAGGAAAGAAGAAGTAAAATAATATGAAAGAAGGAAGAAAGGTGGATGGATGGAAGGGAGGAAGGAGGATAAGGAGGATACAGGAAGGGAGTGTGGGATAAAAGTATAATAAAGGAGGTAGATGATAATAGGAAGCATAAGGGAGTAAGAGTAAGAGAGAGTGGATAAGTGAGTGAATCATGGAGTGAGTGAGTGGGTGAGTGATTGGAATATGAGGAATGAAAAAGAAACTAGAGTGTAGTAAAAGGTGATTATATGTATACATAGATTTGACATAGAAACACTGGCCATACATTTCTTGCGATCCCAGCGAAGTGGCCAGGACTTAATTCTAGTTGAGATGACAAAGTCTGCAGTCTCCCCTTGCTAAGTTCCCACGCCAACACGCCTCTACTCCCACCCAACTCCCTTCCCTCCCAGGCATATCACCACTCCATCCCTACACCTCATCCTCGGTCTACCCCTCCCTCTAACCCCCTCCACCTCACTTTCATACACCCTCTTTCCCTTGAAAATCGCTGGAGGGAATCTATAGTAAGTTAGACATGGAAAGGATATGGACACGCACATTATCATTTTATTGACATACGCTTTCGTTAACAGAGAACAGTAGTCATGGTGTGCATATCGTGTTATTAGAGAGAGAGAGAGAGAGAGAGAGAGAGAGAGAGAGAGAGAGAGAGAGAGAGAGAGAGAGAGAGAGAGAGAGGTGGGGGTGAGTGAGAGAGAGGTGGGGGTGAGTGAGAGTGAGTGGGGGTTGGGGGAGTGAATCGGAGGTGCGTGTAAAAGTGTGTGAGTGTGAGTGTGAGTGTGAGTGTGTGTGAGTGTGTGTGTGTGCGTGTGGCAAAGCTTATCATATCAGCCCTGCATAGTACCTTTGTCAATCAAAAACAAACACACATTATATTTTATCCATTATATTATATCCGTTCAGTTAACCTCTTCTGTACCGGGGATGGTTTTGTAACAATGTTCTAGCTACATATAGACTATTTGTTGTAGTTTAAGAAGGATCTGTGGTAGTAAATAAGGTGAAGTAAGATAGTTAGAAGCCTGTTGATTGTTGTAAACCCTCTTTAAACTGAATAAAATCGTCTAATAGTAGCCAATTTAAAATTAAAAGGATGTCACCGGTACTGAACGGGTTATACAGCGTATCCTTCTAACATTTATTATTGATAACACCAGACGATTCAACTCGGCTTGTGGGTGTCGCACGAAGAGTTAATGAAATAATATATATATATATATATATATAGTATATATTTGTAGACAAATGTTTACTCCTAAATTGCAGGCTCGCTATCACTCAACAGGAAGTAATCGGAGCCTAAATGGCGAAATTGGTCTTAAAATCGCCCAACTAATGAGCCGAATCTCTTAAAATATAACAAGTAATGGGGCAAAGCATGAGGAAGAAGGGAGACCAGAAAACACTCTCTTGAAGCGGCCATGATTTATGCTCTTGAGTGTACCTGTTCTATCCACCATCTGACAGACGTAATTACAAGGCCAACTATACTATGATTGTTTCATTGTCTATAATGTCATAAGATGATATTTAGTATTTAATGATATTATAGGCAGAACTAAAAGCCAGGAAAAATATTTGCCTTTTTCGTTAAATTCGTGGAAAATTACATCCCGAGGATAATCAGTGTTACACGAGCGCCTTTCCCCTCAACACGTATCGGCAAAACTGGTCTGGCAGCTGATGAGTTAAACCTACCGGTATGTTAGAATGATCCAGGTGTCGATTTTTTCCTGGCGAGCGGTAGCGAGCCAGCATATATTTTAAAATGTTTTGACAGCAGGTTAAATTTGTACATTTTTCGATAGAAAAATTTCTCCGGCGAAGCCGGATTTCTCCATACAATGCAGGCTCGCTCTCGCTCGCCAGGATGAAATCGACACCTGGATGCGGATAAACGTCTTAAAACAGTAGGCTGAATGGGGCCGAATGGATACAAGCCAGAGAAAAAGAGAAACAAAAAAGCAGGTCACCTCCCTTAACTAAATTAACCCCTTAAGAATCATGACGCCTTTTGGCAGTTTATTATGGCTATCTTATGACGATTATATTCAGCTTAGGAAGGAGTTGTGGGAGTCAGAGGGATGATTGACCTAGTTTTTACCCTTTTAGACTGCTAGAGGGCCTTCCAAAACTGAATATAATCGTCTAATGATAACCGGAAAAACTGCCAAAACGCGTCATGATCATCAAGGGGTTAATCACTCGTCAGTTAAAGTTTCCGATACCAGTTAAAAAAAAATATATATATATATATATATATATATATATATATATATATATATATACAGGTATATATACGGGTATATATATAGCCTATATATATATATATATATATATATATATATATATATATATATATATTAGGGTGGTCCAGGTAGAGTAGGGGTTAGAATTTTTTTCCGAATTTCTCTGCTCCCCGGGTCTTATTTTTTTTATTTTTATTTTTTTCTATGTGATTGAGGGAGGCAAAAGGCATAACTGCCTATAGCGAGTGCCTCCCCCATAGTTGAAAGAGTGACAGGGCCAAAATCAAGGGACGTTCGAGCCAAAATGCCTGGACACACGGAATTTGAAGCAATTTAAAGTCATAGGAAGAGGGAAAGACTGATTCTGGGAGAGAGTTCCAGAGCTCAGATGTTGAGTAGAAGAAAGTTTGAGAGTAACGTTTCACTCTTGGGTTGGAGAGTTGCACAGAGTAGGGGTGGGATTGAGTTGCAAGACGGGTACCACGTGCCCTACGTAAAGGAGGTGGTATGCACTGGGATAGCTCTGAGGAACACTGATTATTATAGTAGCGATAGAATAGCGAGAGAGATGCAACATTGCAGCGGAGAGAGAAAGATTGCAGAGAGTTGGTGAGTGGACGGGAGTTAATGATACGAAAGGCCTTCCTTTCAACTTTGTCTAGGAGAGCGGTGTGAGAGGAACCTCCCCACACATGTGAACAATACTCAATACAAGGGCGCACTATGCCCCTGTACAGAGCAAGAAGCTGTGCAGGGGAAAAGAACCCCCTAAGGCGGTTGAGCACACCCAGCTTCTGGGAGGCTGCCTTAGCAAGACTGGTAATATGGTCCTTCCAAATGAGAGCAAAAGAAAAAGAGACACCAAGAATATTGAGAGAAGATAAAGGGTTGATTTTTGTATTGTTGAAGAATAAGGGATAGTCCGCTGGGAGATCCTGACGGGTAGATAGATGGAGAAATTGGGTTTTGGAAGCATTAAAGTTAACAAGGTTTTCTCTGCCCCAATTGGAAATAGTACTTAGATCAGAATTTAAGAGTTCTATGGCTTCATTACGTTTGTCGTTGAGGAATTGCTGGCTGGGGCGTTCTGAAAAACTAATGGAGTAGTGTAAGGTTGAGTCGTCTGCGTATGAATGGATGGGAATTAAGGTACAGTTAAGGAGATCATTTATAAAAATTAGAAAGAGAATAGGAGATAGGACAGAGCCCTGAGGAACACCGGAGTTTATAGGGTGAGGAAGTGAACAATGGCCGTCCACAACCGCAGCTATGGAACGGCCGGAAAGGAAATTAGAGACAAAGGCACAGATGGAGGGATAGAAACCGAAGGAGGGTAGTTTAGAAATTAAAGATTTATGCCAGACTCTATCGAAGGCTTTCGATATGTCTAGTGCAATAGAAAAAGTCTCACCGAAGTCCCGAAAGGAGGATGACCAAGAGTTAGTAAGATACGAAAGAAGATCACCAGTAGAGCGACCCTTAAGGAAGCCATACTGGCGATCTGAGAGCAGATTATGAGAAGAGAAATGCTTAAGAAATTTGGAAGCAAGAATAGTTTCAAAAACTTTAGAAAGACAAGAGATAAGAGCAATTGGACGATAGTTGGAGGGTTGAGAGCGGTCACCGTTCTTTGGGACAGGTTGAATGTGAGCAAACTTCCAGCATGAAGGGAAGACGTTAGAGGATAGACAGAGACGAAAGAGTTTGCCTAGGCAGGGAGTCAGCACGGAAGCACAGTTTTTGAGAACAACAGGAGACCTTTACTTGAGAAAGTGTTATGAGCGAAATTTCAGCCGGATAGAAGAATATTTAGAGGTAGCTCAAGGAGTCTGAAGTTTCGACACTGACGGCGTCTGGGTCCTCCCCAGAATAGAAGAACCCCTCTGGGTATTAGCCGCTCGAAGGCGAAGGTCTCATGCTTGACAGGCACTCATTGTCGCCCAGTTGTCAGGACGGCTTTCTAGGAGGTACTGGAGCTGGTCTTCCTTGGTGGTGTGCCTTCCGTTGTACTCCTGTATAAGGGCCACACCCCGCTCGGCGTGGTCGTTCAACACCGCGATGTTGTTGATGCGCTGCTTGGTGGTGGCACAGCCCTCGCAGTTGCTCCACGCACGCGGATCCTCATCCACGAAGTCCGTCTCAAATCACAGCTTCTGGAAGAGGCTCCTGGAGTGAGGTGTTGTCAGGGACTCCAGCGTCGGAAGATTCCCCTTCCCAACTTTGCTCCGCTTCAGGATGTCATCATCATCGTTGTCCTCCTCTTCCCTCATGGCTTGAACCATTGCCCTCTTTGTCTCAGGTGGAACCTCCTCGTCGAAGAAGGCTAAGCACAGCAGCTCCTCCTATAGGTACCACAGGTGGTTCTCCAGATTGGCCGAAGACACCTTCGCGATCTGGGGTGGGGGTAGGTCCGCAGCTTTTGCAGAACATCCAGGTCAGTCCTAGGAGCAGCAGCAGCGAGTGAAGCGGTGAACCATGGCTTCATGTACACCGTGACGGCGAAAAGGGCGACGTCCCTGGCATTTCTCCTCCCGCTTCGTCAGGTCGTGGAGTTGGTCCCGAAACATCCTTATCTTCAAGCTGTACAGGATTTTGGGCATCCATCGGGCCTGGTGCATTGCCCCAGAACGCTTGAAGGAAAATCCAGGGACAGACTCTCCCAGGTAAATGACTCCCAGCTCCAGGAACTCTCGGTAGCCATCCTTGAACGACTTGGTGGACAGTTCGGAAGAGGCGAAGTCCAGGAGTCCTTTCCTCCTCGATGAATGGGCGAGTCTCGCCCGAGTCCCATCCTGTTCGAAACTGCTTCTTGTTGAGGAGGTTACACTGCTTTTGAAAGTGGCGGAACACTTGAATGTCTGGTCCGGAGGAGGGCACCCCACGCATGCTCCGAAGACGGCTCCCATGATCACCTCCAGAATATGGTGCCGGCAGGTGAAGTAAAGCATCCCCCAACCCAGCTTCCGCTCCAGGAGGACGCAGGCCCTGGAATGGTGCCCGGTTTTTGCAGCTGTCGTGTCGAATGACATTCCCACGACCTTGTCATCTAGATCCCATTCCTGAAAGAGGTCGTAGATGGCATTCGCCTGCTGGTCCCCCGTGCCAGAATTCAGCTTGGGAGCTGGTAATGGACGTGACTAACACGGGGAGTCTGTCAACTCTCTCTCCGGAATCCAGGAAGGAAGGAAGGAGCTTCCCATCCCAGTGAACGACACATGGTTCCCCAGTCTCCTTGAATCCTTCCTTGAGGTCGGCCAACTTCTCAGCACGATACTGCTCACGGTAACGCTTCACAGAGGAGCGGCTGATGTTCAACTCCGCGGGATCATGGCCTAAGCTCTTGGTCACCTCTGTCAAGACGTAGGGAGCCATCCTGTCGCTCATCTTGGTGCGGTCTAGGGCCGCTGTAAGTCCAGAGGTCCACAGACTCTGCACCTGAGTCCATTTCCTCTTCGGGGGACTCGCATTGTGGATGAAAACGGTGAGCACTTGGCCGGAGGAGGGGAGTTTGTTCCCTCGGATGGCGTCCTCCAAGCCAACTAGATAAGTGCCACGGTTTTTCGACATTTGTGGAAGAGAAAGAGAATGCTCTCCTCAACATCCCAGAACAAAGGCATATGGTATGACACTTAGAAACAGGCTATATTATATTCGCTGTAAGTAGGCGAGAAATAATGACCTCTAACCTCTAACTCAAAAACTACTAAAGTAATCAAGCTAATATTTCTACAATTTGGGAGGAGTCAGTCAAATAATAGATGTGGGAATTTACAGCCAATAATGCTCTAGCCTTTTTTGAGTTACAGAGGATAGAGGTCATGATTTCTCACCCACTTACAACAAAGAGACTATAGCAGAAAGTTCAGACACATTGAGCCACCACTAAATATTGCACAATCATGCTGAATAAAATACCACTTTATTTTCTCAGCAAGAGGAAAAGAAAAAAAGGCGGGGAGCAAATTAATTCGAAAGTTTGTCTTTTTGGACCACCCTAATATACTGTGTATATATATATATATATATATATATATATATATATATATATATATATATATATATATATATATATATAACTATATAATAATAATAATAATAATAATAGTAATAATACTACTAATAATAATAATAATCCTAGAAATGTTGCCGGAAATGTTTTGGTCCTCGCAAAAAATTGACGATAAAAGTTAGCATGTGAAACTGCCTGATCTGAAATTATGGATCTTGGTGAATAAACACGCATTAATGGAAACTCAAATTAAATTCAATTAAGCTTGGCAAACATCAGATTCAGCATGGGTCTTTAAAGTCTTGTTGATAATTCGCTATTTGTTTGGACGTTTTTCGCGTTTTAATTATGCGAAGTCTGGGTGTGTGTGTTTTATTTTTAATGGTACTATGTTAAATTTGTCTCTGTTTTCATCTTTTTCACACGCGCGTACACACATCTAAACACACACTTTCACTCGCAATTACTATCTCTCTCACACAGACGCAAACACACACTCACAATAACTCTCTCTCTCTCTCACACACACACACATTGTCTCTCTTTCTCAAACACAGACTCGTATTCTCACACTTTCTCAAACATATACACACATTCACACACACACAGACATACACACGCACACACACATCCACTCACCGTCACTCGCTCTCTATATCTCTCTCACTCACTCTCACTCTGTCACTCACTCACTCACACACACACACCCTCTATCTATATCTCTCTCTCTCTCTCTCACACATACATTCTCTCACTCACACTCTCTCTCTCTCTCTCTCTCTCTCGTTAAATTCGCATTAGCCTTACCATCTCTCGCTTATATATATTTCTTTTTTCTTTTTTCTCCGCCTCACTTAAACAGTCAATCACTCGGCCCCAGTTGCTGTCTGTCACAAACCCCCACATATTTCAGTGCGCTTCTCTAATTTCTTCTGTGTGGGGCGTTCGGGATGACTTATTGGCAGATTTATATATAGATTGGTCCTTGTGTATCTCTAGCTGTTTCTTGACGGTGTTGTTTTATTTGTATGTGTGTTTTTGTTTGCCCGTGTATATGTATGCATGTGTTTAAATGTGTGTATACTGTATATGTTTACGTGTGTTTAAATGTGTGTATACTGTATATGTATGCATGTGTTTAAAAGTGTGTATACTGTATATGTTTACGTGTGTTTAAATGTGTGTATACTGTATATGTATGCATGTGTTTAAATGTGTGTATACTGTATATGTTTACGTGTGTTTAAATGTGTGTATACTGTATATGTATGCATGTGTTTAAATGTGTGTATACTGTATATGTTTACGTGTGTTTAAATGTGTGTATACTGTATATGTTTACGTGTGTTTAAATGTGTGTATACTGTATATGTTTACGTATGTTTAAATGTGTGTATACTGTATATGTTTACGTGTGTTTAAATGTGTGTATACTGTATATGTTTACGTGTGTTTAAATATATGTTAAATGTATATGCTTGCCTGTATATACGTATGCATGTGATTAAATGTATGTATACTGTATATGCATACGTGTGTTTAAATATATGTATGTAACTCTACTGAATATATGCAAATACATATGTCTGATTATACGTATGAATATATATATGCATGTACTGAATGCATGTAACTATCAATCTCTTTATAGAGCTATGGATATATGTGATTATGTCTCCACCGACTTAAATATTATGTAAATCTGCACAAATATATATCTATGTATGTACAATCGCGCTAATAAGTGATGTCTCGGCACCAAGTATGTTTTTATCAACAGTTGGTATCAGCAATATCTAAGCTTCATTTCTTCATATCGACTGAAATATACAAACATGTTCCTACAATGACCCACCCTATTCAACATCTGACAGAGACTAATACAGCACAGAGAGAGAGCTAAACGTAATTACAGTTGGGCCATCACTTATTAGCGCGACCGTACCTATCTATCTGTAAATCTATATATCTATCCATCACTCTATCTATCTATCTATGTATCTATCTATTTATCTATCTATCTATCTATCTATCTATCTATCTATCTATCTATCCATTCACCCATCCATCCATCCATCTAGCTATCCATCTATCCATCTATCTATATATCTATCAATCTATTGTCCTCCCACTTAGACAGTCAATCAGCCTGGCGTCGGATCCATCAAATTGACAATGTTCCTCAATTTTTCTCTAACTGTCTGGGTGATTTGTTTGTGTTATTGTGTTCTATTTGTATATTTGTAAATGTATCTGTTACGTATTTGATATGTTGTGTGTGTGTGTGTGTGTGAGAGAGAGAGAGAGAGAGAGAGAGAGAGAGAGAGAGAGAGAGAGAGAGAGAGAGAGAGAGAGAGAGAGAGAGAGAGAGAGAGGGAGAGAGGAGAGAGAGAGAGAGAGAGAGAGAGAGAGAGAGAGAGAGAGAGAGAGAGAGAGAGAGAGAGAGAGAGAGAGAGAGAGAGAGAGAGAGTGTGTGTGTGTGAAAATATATATTTTTTGTTCTCTCTCTTTTTTGTTCTCTGTTTAATTAATACATCTATCTATCCATCTTTGTATCTATCAACCCACAATCTTATCTATCTATCTATCTATATAATATATATATATATATATATAATATATATATATTTTCGTGCTTAGCTCTCCCACATTTCAGTTGCAATTTCTAGTTCCCATATTCTTTTTCTGTCTCCCCCCTCTCTCCCCCCCCCCCCCCGCCCTCACCTCCCAACTTTAAACTTTCTTTCTTTTCTTCTCATCCCATATCTTCTCCAGCCTTTCTCAGTCTCGAGATTTGTCTACTGTATTATATTTTCTCTATTTTAATATTTTATCCCTTTCTGGTACAATTTCTTCAGCTTTTCTTTTGCGCATTATTATTTGTATTATTTGTATTATTATTATTATTATTATTATTATTATTATTATTATTATGTTATTGTTATTATTATTATCATTGATATTATTATAATTATTAGAAGCTACTATGTCTCTGCTCAATATTAGAGCCAATTTGTCATAATTAACAACACATTTCACTACAAAACCTACATAATAGCGGAGTAATCAATCTGCATACGTAGCAGTTTACCGTCAGCTTGAAATAAACAGAGTATAGTCATATATGGGCAGTTAACAGAATATGATCCATTTTTATTTTTATTAACTGCATTATAATCGTGAATATTACAGTATACTAAGGTGATTGGGTTTATAGCTTCAGTGATATTATTATTTTAACCCTTTCCCTGCGGGAGACGTTCCGGAATGCCATGGCAATTTCCAGCAATTTCCAGGCTTTAAAAGCCTGTAAAAGCCGTAGAAATCGAGTGTCAGTGGGCGGGACAGCGAGGGGCCCACCTCTGACTGTCAGCACGTCCAGCCATGCACTGAAGCATACTGAGGTCCCATACCAGGGTCTCAGCAGTCATGCCAAGTGCTACATTGCTAATAATTAGAGAATTTTCCCCAATGTCTATGGTAGCCCGCGAGTTAGGAAGCTCGTTCTAGTGTCATTTTGAAGCTATTTTCATCTAGTTTTTGGCAGAATACATTTAATTTAATGCAGACACTTGATTAATCATTCAGGAGTGCCTAAATATGCCCTAAATAGCCCAAATATGCCCGCAGCATAAGTGTTAAGGAGCCAAAGATTATAAAATACTATAGTCCAATATCGAACTGATCTACGCTCCCCACCCCTTATAGTTGTTTGGCATACCAATATTCAGCCCCCCCCCCCCCCACCTCCTCCTCTCCCCCCACCGATTATCTCTCTCTCCCTCTCTCTCTCTCTCTCTCTCTCTTTTTCTCACACCTCCTCCTCCTCCTCCTAATGTCTAGACCAAGGGAGCAGAAATAATGAAAGAAAAATAAAGGCTAATTAAATGGGATGTCTCACACCTGCCGCCTGAACACCTGCCTGTCTGTCTGTTTGCCTGTCTGTCTGTCTGCCTGTCTGTTTTTCTGTCTGTCTGTTTGCCTGCCTGTCTGTTTGCCTGCCTGTCTGTCTTTCTGTCTGCCTGTCTGTTTGTTTGCCTGCCCGCCTGTCTGTCTGCCTGTTTGTTTGTCTGTATATCTGTCTGTCTGTCTGCCTGTCTGTTTGTCTGCCTGTCTGCCTGTCTGTCTGTCTGTTTGCCTGCCCGCCTGTCTGTCTGCCTGCCTGCCTGTCTGTTTATCTATCTGTCTGTCTGTCTGTCTGCTTGCCCGCCTGTCTGCCTACCTGTCTGTCTGCCCTATCTGCCTGCCTGCCCTCCTGTCTGTCTGTCTGTCTGCCTGCCTGCCTGTCTGTCTATCTACCTACTTGCCTGTCTGTCTGTCTGTCTGCCTGTTTGTCTGTCTGTCTGTTTGCCTGCCCTCCTGTCTGTCTGTCTGCCTGCCTTCCTGTCTGTCTATCTACCTACTTGCCTGTCTGTCTGTCTGCCTACTTGCCTGTCTGTCTGTCTGCCTACCTGCCTGTCTGCTTGCTTGCCTTCTGCCAACATTGAGGAACTGAGGCTGACATCATTGCAATCAACCTTTTTTGATGTTGTAGCTCTCCCTCCAAACATTCGCTACCCAGAGGCTGTAGACTAGATCGCTTAGTACAACGGAGTCTGGAAGTCTTATTCCAGACGAATAATTGTGTAACCGACTCGACACAATCTTGACTTCTTAGACCAAAAAAACCCGTCTGTCTCTCAGTTTGGCCTGGTGAGGCTCAACCCGATTCCGCACCATCACTTTCTTATCACCCCCCCCCCCCCCCCCCCCCACCCCCCAAATACCACCACCACCCCAAATACCACCCCCCCCCCCAAATACCACCACCACCCCCCAAATACCACCACCACCCCCCAAATACCACCACCACCCCCTAAATACCACCACCACCACCCCCCCAAATACCACCATCACCACCCCCCAAATACCACCACCACCAACAACAACACCATCACCACCACCCCAAATACCACCACCACTACCACCAACAACAACACCATCACAACCACCATCAACCCAAATACCACAACCCCCCTCCCCCCCCCCAAAAAAAAAAAATAAAAAAAAAATACCACTACTATAGTGAATAACCAGCATAGTCGGCAACACTAGTGGGTAAAGACACAGCACAGCAAGGACCCTAGTTTATTCAGAGTTTCGCCGTGAAAGGCTTCTTCACGAATGGCTGAAGAAGCCTTCACTGCGAAACGTTGCATAATCTTGGGTCCTTACTCTGCTACCATGTCTTTACCTACCACCACCACCACCACCACTAGCATCTTCTCCATCACCACCACAAAACCACCACCCACCACTACTACCACTAAGCCACCACCATCCATAACTATCACAAACATAACTACCACCCACCACTAAGCCACCACCATCCATAACTATCCCAACTATAACCACCACCCACCACTACTACTACTACTAGTCCCACAAGGATCCGTCCTATCGCCCGCACTCTTCAATCTGTACATGCACGATATAACTACACCCAATACGCCCCAAATAAACTTAGCCTCCTATGCAGATGACATAACACTCACATGCACACACCATGACCCAAAAAGAGCAACAGATTTCCTTCAACCCTATCTCAACACACTACATGGCTGGTGCACTACAAACAGACTTAATCTAGCCCCAGCCTAATCAACCGCAACCCTGCTCACAAGCTGGACAGGAGAACACGAATACATCGCTCAACTCACCATAAACAACACACCCAACACATACACACACACCCAAAATCCTAGGAGTAACATATGATACTCATATGACATTCAAACAGCACACCACAACATTAAAAAGAAACTGACACCCAGACTTAACGCCCTCAGGTCACTTGCTCACACAAAATGTGGACACAACAAAGAAACTACCACCACAGTATATAAACAATACATAAGATCAGTGATGGAATACGCAAGCCCAGCCTGGGCTTCTAACCTAGCTGAAACACATCATAAGACCTTACAGACTATTCAAAACAAAGCCCTGAAGATCATTACAGGCTGCACAGCTACTGCACCCACAGATCATCTACATCAAGAAACCAAAATCCTCAAAGTCAAAGACCATCTGGACATGAGAGGCACTCAATTCCTGGCAGCAGCCTCCACGAACCAAGACCACCCACTAAACTACATGGCAACACACCCACAGACACCAAGAAATATCAAAACAACACCCAGCACACGGTATCACACACAATTATTGTCCTCTCTCCCTCCCTGCCCACCCCGAACCAACTTCCAGAAGCACATCCATACTCTACCTCTCGCCGATCCATCCACTCACTCACAGACAACACGCTTCTGCATGCACGACCTCCCGAAATCCATCCTTCCGAATCCTCCCTCCCTCGCGAGGACAGAGTCCACCTGGCCAGGCTGAGATGCGGACACCATCCAGCTCTCCTGAGCTATCAGAAGAAACTGGATGACTCCGTTGTCGACGCCTGCCCGGGATGTAACACAGCACCCCATACCATTAAACACATCATAGAAGACTGCATTTCACACAACCACTTACGCCAACAACACAATCTACACTCAATGAGAGCTCTGTGGGAAAGCCCGATCGTGGCCATGGCCTTCCTCAGGGACTCGGGGCTGTTCGGCCAGGCAGCTACTCTCACCGTACTCTCAAAAGAACAAGTTGATGATATGCAACACAATCTAGATAAATTGTCATGTTGGGCCCAAATTTGGCAAATGAGTTTCAATGCGGATAAATGTAAAGTACTACATGTCGGATACCTAAATGAGAAAGCAAACTATTCGATGAATGGCACTCAGCTTAAGAATGTAAACAGAGAAACTGATCTGGGAGTAACAATATCGAGTAACCTAAAACCGAGTCAACAATGTTCAGAAGTTGTTAAGAAGGCAAACAAAATAATTGGCTTTATAGGCAGGTCATTTGAGCATAAATCCAAAGAAGTTATCCTAACCCTTTACAATTCCTTAGTCCGCCCTCTTCTGGAATACTGCGTTCAATCCTGGTGCCCTTATTACCAAAAAGATATAAACAAGCTAGAACGAGTTCAACGTAGAGTTACCAAAATGATACCTAGCCTAAAGAACAAACCATACGAAGAGCGTCTTAGAGAATTAAATCTATTTCCTTTAACCCAGCGCAGATTAAGAGGCGACTTAATTCAAGTGTTCAAAATCATCAAACGCATCGACAATATGAACTGTAGTAAGTACTTCACTATCGACCAATCTAATTACACGCGGGGAAACGGTTGCAAAATTATTGGTAAATCTTTTAACTCGCACGAATCTAAGAATTTCTTCTTCAATCGAGTTGTCAACTTGTGGAATGGGCTTCCCCGAGACGTTATAGACTGCAGCACCGTTGATTCATTTAAATTCCGCCTAGACAAATATCTCGCATCAAACCCGCGACTGACTGCGTTTGTAAATGAATAACTTTATCCTCCCCTCAGTTACTAACCCATATGTCCCCTACTAACTTCCTAGTCCTGCCACGTTAGTGGCAGGGCAGTAGTTCCCTTTCCAATGTTCCCTTACCCACTCTAAACCACTGTTTGGACACTTGATCCTCAGTGTTTTGGAGGACAAGCAACCTAGAAGGGTCACTAGACCTGTTGTTGCTTGATTTCCTTTGTACTCCTTTGTACAATCCCTCCCCCCCCACCACCACTATCACAATCACCCCCCTCCCCCCACCACCACTATCACAATCCCTCCCCCCCCACCACCACCACCACCACTATCACAATCACCCCCCCCACTACTACCGCCACTTCCACCAACCCCACCCCACCCCTACCCCCACCACCACCACCACTATCACAATCACCCCCCCCCCCCCCACCACTATCACAATCACCCCCCACCACCACCACCACCACCACTATCACAATCACCCCCCCCCCCTACTACCGCTACTTCCACCCACCCAACCCCACCCCTACCCCCCACCACCACCACCACTATCACAATCACCCCCCCCCCACTACTACCGCCACTTCCACCCACCCCCGCCCACCCCTACCCCCACCACCACCACCACTATCACAATCACCCCCCCCTCCCCACTACTACCGCCACTTCCACCCACCCAACCCCTACCCCCACCACCACCACCACCACTATCACAATCACCCCCCCCCCCACTACTACCGCCACTTCCACCCACCCCTACCCCCCCCCCCACACCACCACCACTATCACAATCCCTCCCCCCCTACCACCACCAGAACCCCTCCCCCCCTACCACCACCACCACCACAATCACCCCCCCCACCACCACCACCACCACTAATAACATCACAATTATCCCCACCACCACCACCACTACCAACATCACAATTACCCCACCACCACCACCACCACCACTATCACAATTACCCCACCACCACCACCACCACTATCACAATCACCCCCCCCACCACTATCACAATCCCTCCCCCCCCACCACCACCACCACTATCACAATCACCCCCCCCCCCACCACCACCACCACTATCACAATCCCTCCCCCCCCCCACCACCACCACCACTATCACAATCCCTCCCCCCCCACCACCACCACCACCACTCCTACGATCACAATTACCCCACCCCCCCCACCACCACCACTATCACAATCACCCCCCCCACCACCACCACCACTATCACAATCCCTCCCCCCCCCACCACCACCACCACCACTATCACAATCACCCCCCCCCCCCCGCACCACCACCACCACTATCACTACCAGCCCCCCACCCACCACCACCACTATCACAATCACCCTCCCCCCCACCACCACCACCACCACTATCACAATCACCCCTCCCCCACCACCACCACCACCACTATCACAATCACCCCCCCCCCACTATCACAATCAACCCCCCCCCACTACTACCGCCACTTCCACCCCCCCCCCCCCACCCCCACCCCCACCACCACTATCACAATCACCCCCCCCCCCACTACTACCGCCACTTCCACCCCCCCACCCCCCCCACCCCTACCCCCACCACCACCACCACTATCACAATCCCCCCCCACTACTACCGCCACTTCCACCCCCCCCCACCCCACCCCTACCCCCACCACCACCACCACTATCACAATCACCCCCCCCCACTACTACCGCCACTTCCACCCCCCCCACCCCACCCCTACCCCCACCACCAAAAGCATTACCACTTAAGAAAATGAAAAGTGAACTAACCACGGAACACAAAATTTGAGCATAAAATTGTCGTTAATTTTTACAATATTGGCACAGGGGGGGAGAGAGAGAGAGAGAGAGAGAGAGAGAGAGAGAGAGAGAGAGAGAGAGAGAGAGAGAGAGAGAGAGAGAGAGAGAGAGAGAGAGAGAGAGAGAGAGAGAGAGAGAGAGAGAGAGAGAGAGAGAGAGAGAGAGAGAGAGAGAGAGACCAACGATCCTCACCAATGTTAACCCCTTGAGGAACATGACGCATTTTGACAGTTTCTTCTGGCTATCATTAGACGATTTTATACAGCTTAGGAGGGATCGGTGGGTAATAAAGACCGATTTTATACACCTTAGGAGGGATCGGTGGGTAATAAAGGCCGATTTTATACACCTTAGGAGGGATCGGTGGGTAATAAAGGCCGATTTTATACACCTTAGGAGGGATCGGTGGGTAATAAAGGCCGATTTTATACACCTTAGGAGGATCGGTGGGTAATAAAGGCCGATTTATACACCTTAGGAGGGATCGGTGGGTAATAAAGACCGATTTTATACACCTTAGGAGGGATCGGTGGGTAATAAAGACCGATTTTATACACCTTAGGAGGGATCGGTGGGTAATAAAGACCGATTTTATACACCTTAGGAGGGATCGGTGGGTAATAAAGACCGATTTTATACACCTTAGGAGGGATCGGTGGGTAATAAAGGCCGATTTTATACACCTTAGGAGGGATCGGTGGGTAATAAAGACGGATTTTTATACACCTTAGGAGGGATCGGTGGTAATAAAGACCGATTTTATACACCTTAGGAGGGATCGGTGGGTAATAAAGGCCGATTTTATACACCTTAGGAGGGATCGGTGGGTAATAAAGGCCGATTTTATACACCTTAGGAGGGATCGGTGGGTAATAAAGACCGATTTTATACACCTTAGGAGGGATCGGTGGGTAATAAAGGCCGATTTTTATACACCTTAGGAGGGATCGGTGGGTAATAAAGACCGATTTTATACACCTTAGGAGGGATCGGTGGGTAATAAAGACCGATTTTATACACCTTAGGAGGGATCGGTGGGTAATAAAGACCGATTTTATACACCTTAGGAGGGATCGGTGGGTAATAAAGACCGATTTTATACACCTTAGGAGGGATCGGTGGGTAATAAAGACCGATTTTATACACCTTAGGAGGGATCGGTGGGTAATAAAGACCGATTTTATACACCTTAGGAGGGATCGGTGGGTAATAAAGACCGATTTTATACACCTTAGGAGGGATCGGTGGGTAATAAAGACCGATTTTATACACCTTAGGAGGGATCGGTGGGAAATAAAGGCCGATTTTATACAGCTTAGGAGGGATCGGTGGGAAATAAAGGGGTAAAGACTGTCTCAATGAACCCTTTTGACTTCCACATACCCTTCCCAATCAAGATAAAATTATCTAATGTCAGCCAGAATAAACTGCCAAAACGCGTCATGATCTTGTAAGACTTAACCCTATATATAACCCTATATATATACCGCCGACGTCTTTTTCATATTATTCTAGCTATATTTAGAGGATTTTGTGAAGCTCAAGAAGGATCTGTGGTAGTAAAAAGGTTAAAGTGAGATAGTTCGAAGCCTGTTAATTGCTGGAGGCCTTTTTGAAACTGAATACACCTGTCTACTAACAGCCAGAGTAAAGTTAACAAGACGTTGCCGGTACACAATGGGTTAAGGGGACCGACCCGCTTTTTTTCGCTCTCTCTGTGGCTTGTATCCATTCGGCTCCATTCAGTCTACTGTTTGAAGACGTTTACCCATATCCAGGTGTCAATATTTTCCTGGCGAGCGATAGCGAGCCAGCATATATATATTTTTGTTTTGACAGCAAGCTAAATTTGTACATTTTTCGATAGAAATATTTTTCCGGCGAAGCCGGATTTCTCCATACAATGCTGGCTCGCTATCGCTCGCCAGGAAAAAATCGAAACCTGGATGGGGATAAACGTCTTAAAACAGTTGGCAGAATGGGGCAGAATGGATACAAACCAGAGAAAGAGAGAAACGGAGAGCAAGATAAAAAAAAAACAGGTGACCCCCCTTAATAGCAGGTGACCCCCCTTAATAGCAGGTGACCCCCCTTAATAGCAGGTGACCCACCCTTAATAGCAGGTGACCCCCCTTAATAGGTACCAAGACGTAATAACCACAGGCGGAGTTAAGGGGAGATGGACCGTGTTTTTGGTCTATTAATGAATTTATTCCTTTATTTCTTAGTTTCCTCGCCAGACCTCCATCAAGCTTAGAAAAAAACACGCCCTAGACCCCCCTTCAAGATAAATTTGTAATTTTATTGGTACCTCTTATAATTTCAGGCTCGCTTTCGCTCGCCAGGAAAAAATCGATACCTTAATGGCAAGACAAATCTTAAAATTGACAACGAAAAGGGGCAAAAGGATTTAAAATCGCCAAGATAATGGGCCTGACGTCTTATAATCTAAAAAACAAACAAATGGAGCCTAACACGAGGGAGAAAGGGGACCAGAAAAACGACCCATCTCCCTTTAAAATGATTATGAGAGTGAGATGTATCCTAATGTGATAATAATTAGAAGCCCCCCCCCCCCCCCACCTTAACTACAGAGGTCTGGGGGAGGGGGGGTCCAATCCACTAATGCACCCCCCCCCCCCCCCTCGGGTCGGCGTCGCAGAGACCTAGGACTTCAGGTTAAGAGATTAGGAAAGCGATTTAGATATCTTGAATTTAGATATTGAGGAGTATCCTACCCCGTTATTAACATTAATTCTCCATTACATACCCCAAGGCACTTGAATAAACTAATGATAGCATATGGTGCTCCCAGGATTCGAACTCGGGACACCACACCCAGAACATAAGCATCTAAACCATTACACCACCAAAACACAGTTAATTAGAAGCCTGGGGGATAAGAAATACGGTTTAGGTATCTTAAAATTGAATATAGAAGCCTGGGAAATTAACTTAGTTGGATATCAGAAAGGCGGTTTAGATATCTTGAATTTACAGTAGATATAGAAGCCTGGGGGATTAGAAAGGCGGTTTAGATATCTTGAATTTAGATTTAGAAGGCTGGGAAATTAACTGTACTAGCATTTCAAGTTAAGATATTAGTAAAGAAGTAGTGGTAGCAGTGGTAGTGGTGGTAGTAGTAGTGGTAATAATAATAATAATCTTCTGGTTACTTATATAGCGCCCGTATCTCCTCCTTCGAGGAATCACAAGCGCTTGGCTTTCTTTAGTCTACAAGAGACCATTACCCATCCCCCTTGCTCATGGGGAGATGGTAACCGCCGGCGGCATCCCAGAAAAACTTTTCAATCTGAGCGGGGATTGAACGCGAGACCTTCAAGATGGGAATCAGGCACGCTATCAACTGAGCCAGCCGGACGGCTGGTAGCAGAGGTAGTAGTGGTAGCAGTGGTAGTAGTAGTAGTGGTAGTAGTAGTAGTGGCATTAGTGGTAGTAGTAGTGGTAGCAGTGGTGCAGGCAGATTAACCGGTAGTTCCTGGACTGATAATAAAACTTTGGCCCGCACCGCAACAACCAGCCCTCCACAACACCGTACCCGGACAACTGAGGGGCAGGTATCCGATATCAGAGTCGGTTAAGGGGGGTCACCGGATTGTTTGATCTTTTTATCCTTTTCTCTCTTTCCCTGGGCTTGTATCCAATCGGCTCCATTCAGCCGACTGTTTTAAGACGTTTACCCCCATCCAGGTGTCCATTTCTTCCTGGCGAGCGATAGCGATCCAGCATTGTATGGAGAAATCTGGCTTCGCCGGAAAAAAATTTCTATCGAAAAATGTACAAATTTAGCTTGCTGTATAAGAAAAATATATATATGCTGGCTCACTACCGCTCACCAGGAAAATATTGACACCTGGATGGGGGTAAACGTCCTAAAACAGTAGGCTGAATGGGGACGAATGGATACAAGCCAAAGAGAGAGGGAGAAAAGAAAAAAACAAAAAAAAGCGAGGTGGGCTCCCTTAACTTCCAGCTGACAATAAATTATCCCCTGCTTATCTTAATGACGCAACGATTATCCCCTGCTTATCTTAATGACGCAACAATTATCCCCTGCTTATCTTAATGACGCAACGATTATCCCCTGCTTATCTTAATGACGCAACAATTATCCCCTGCTTATCTTAATGACGCAACGATTATCCCCTGCTTATCTTAATGACGCAACGATTATCCCCTGCTTATCTTAATGACGCAACAATTATCCCCTGCTTATCTTAATGACGCAACAATTATCCCCTGCTTATCTTAATGACGCAACAATTATCCCCTGCTTATCTTAATGACGCAACGATTACGATTTTATACCGAAATATGTTGCTAATTACGAACATTTTACATTAATATAAGGTAGAAACAGTACAAAGGAGTACAAAGGAAATCAAGCAACAACAGGTCCAGTGACCCTTCTAGGCTGCTTGTAGTAGTTTCATATTATAACGTAACAAGGTCAGGGTGTGATTGAAAGGGTTAATAAGGGAAAGAGAGAGAGAGCGAGAGAGCGAGAGAGCGAGAGAGCAAGAGAGCGAGAGAGAGAGAGAGAGAGAGAGAGAGAGAGAGAGAGAGTGTGTGTGTTCGTCTAATTTACTATAGTTAAACAGTTGCTAAGTCCCTACACGATTTTTAATCATAAAGAATCTATACACGTCAATAAACTGATTGCAAATTAATACATGGACAAAAAAGACATGAAATGCAATAAACTTGTTGAAAACTAATAATCGAAAATAAAACGAAAGGACGGTATAAAATGCAATATATATGCAAATAAATAAATCAATAAATATAAACATCAATACATCTCAATATACTCAAGCCCATTCCCCATTTTTTTTTTTTTTTTTTTAGTATATTAAGCTAACCCGGGGCTAAAATGTATTGGTTTTTCCATTGTGTGTCTACTAAAGGGTCGGAAGGAGCGCCGAGCCTGCATAATACATCTTATATATATACCTAGGCTGGCTCCTCCACTCGTGCTTGTGTGTGCTTAGGGGGGGGGGGGGCGGCGTCTATCGGGAGACTACCACAGATACCTCTCTCGCTTTTACTGACCGGCGCCATCTTAAAACTTCAATATACATATCAAATAGGTAAGCACTATAACAATAATTTGAAAAGGAGTTAAGTTGGTACCACAATTCTCCCCATAGGGAACTCGGATGCCTTTTTTTTGTTTTTTTCCCTATGTGAATGAGGGAGACAAAAGGTACAACTGCCTGCAGCGAGTGCCTCCCCAGATTTCAAAGAGTGACAGGGCCGAAATCAAGGGACGTTCGAGCTAAAATGCCTGGACACAGGGAGTTTGAAGCAATTTAAGTCATAGGAAGAGGGAAAGACTGATTCTGGGAGAGAGTTCCAAAGTTCAGCAGTTGAATAGAAGAAAGTCTGAGAATAGCTTGCCTGGCTATCCACAACCATATTTTCTGCAACCATGATGAGCAGGTCGTACAGTCACGGTCAGAAATACGTGACCATCTCCTAACGAGGAAAACAAGGTTGTGAACACTAAGGGGATTTCTTTTCTTTTTTTGAGCCCCTTCAATTTTTATGTTTAACCCCATTAGGTCTGAGATTTTAAGATGTTCGCCCCATTAGGTCAGAGATTTTAAGTCGTTCGTCCCATTACTTTGGCGATTGTAAGACCTTTTGTGCCAATCAGGTGTTGATACTAGGGTAAAGTATCTCATAATTATTGTCAGGAAAATGTTGTATATAGACAGTTGCCAATACTAGAAATATTGCCGGGAAAATGTTGATTATAGAAAGTTGCCGTTACCAGTTTAAAAAATCCCAGGAACATTGTCAGGAAAGGGTTGGATATAGAAACTTTGCGATACCAGTACCAAGGATTCCAGAAATATTGCCCGGAAAAGTTGACGATATAGCTCTTGTGTGATACCCCCTTAACAGTCGCGTCGGGTTGTGTTCTTTGGTAGTGTGTGTGTGTGTGTGTGTGTGTGTGTGTGTGTGTGTGTGTGTGTGTGTGTGTGTGTGTGTGTGTGTGTGTGTGTGTGTGTGTGTGTGTGTGTGGTTATTTATGGGGCTTTATATTTAATAGTGTGTGTGTGTGTGTGTGTGTTCCTTGGTCAAGTGTGTTTGGTTATTTATGGGGGTTTATATTTAATAGAGTGTGTGTGTGTGTGTGTGTGTGTGTGTGTGTGTGTGTGTGTGTGTGTGTGTGTGGTTATTTATGGGGGTTTATATTTAATAGTGTGTGTGTGTGTGTGTGTGTGTGTGTGTGTGTGTGTGTGTGTGTGTGTGTTCCTTGGTCGAGTGTGTTTGGTTATTTATGGGGGTTTATATTTAATAGAGTGTGTGTGTGTGTGTGTGCATGGGTGTGTGTGCATGGGTGTGTGTGTGTGTGCATGTATGTGTGTGTGTGTGTTGTTTTATAGTGTGTGTGTGTGTGTGTGTGTGTGGTTTATTTTATCGTATAATACAATTACAGTGCTAATTGTACTTTAATCGTGTACTCCCATCGTCATATTTTACATTATTGTCGTTCTAAACTTTATTTTGATATGCTCTTTCACGATAAAGCCTTTATTATTGAATTGCTAACTTGTTCTTAATTTCCCATTGCTTTCTTTTTGTTCTCGGAAACGTTCTCTAGTTTTCTATATACTGTATGTGGTTTTGCAGAGACAGTAGGACAAATGGACAGTCAATCAGTTAGCCAGTTTCATTTCGAATAATGATTGAGATAGGTAGATAGATACATAGATACGTAGATAGATAGATGGATAGACATATACATAGATATATAGGCATAGATATATATATATATATATATATATATATATATATATATATATATATATAGATATATAGATATATATATATATATATATATATTCTCTTTTAAACAGACGAGGTTAAAGGCAATAGCAGTTTCAGCATTCAGGATTTTATTGTTACAGCTTTCAATAGTTCTAACAATTTTCCTCTGGGGTTCAGAGATGAGGTACAACAGGTTAGCAAAATTCATGGTGGATCCAACGTTTCACAAGTAAACATCTTGCATCTTCAGGGAAAGGAGAGGTAATGCTTAGAACGGGTTACGGGTTACGTAGAAGCTAGAGTGCTTCTCAGTGGGGGGAAGAGATTGAAGAAGTTAGAGCAAGTATAGTTCGAGAAAATTGACAATAGAGGGAGATGTATAAAGATGGTGGGCTGACCACCTTGCTGTTGTTCATTTATACTGTATCTTGTACATCATGTTTTGAAAAAAAAAAAAAAAAAAATCTATGTTATAAAAGTTTTAAAAATGTTGACCCAAGGCCACTGAAAAAGTATGTCGACTCTTTGGTAATTTTATTCCAATATGTTTCACTATGTTTCACTGCCTGCCGTCCTGCTGTTCCGGCCGCTTCGATAGGTCCCCTGTCTGGGGTCCACCGAAGTGGGCCCCAGGCAAGAGATCCATCTACCAGATTAAGTGCTCTCGGCAATGCTCCCCATACGACATGCAGTCTTAATGGTTCTCCTGCCTGAGGTCCACCAGGGTGGGCCCCAGACAAGAGCTCCACCAAAAGTACATGTTTCCAGTAAGGGATAGGAGGATAGGCAGTCACGGGCCCCAGCAGTGCACCAGCTCGGGAGCATCACCATTGACTGCCTCAGAGTGGTACTGTGGGATAGTTATGATGAGGCACTGATATCTCCACCCCGAGATCGGTGCTATCTCGAGGGGTTCTATACTGGCACTCCTATCGGTGTTGTCATGGGATTACAGCTGGCAGTGATGTGGGACGCTCTACCACCCCCACCAACCTGCAGAGCCCCTGGTTAAGTCATGTTTCGTTGTCATAATCGGTATTGGCATAATCGGTATTGTCATAATCAGTATTGTTAAGATTGTTAGTTTCGTTATTTATGGATAATTCCTTCTTGTATATAAAGGCTGCGGCTGTTGAGGATTATTATGTAATGTTGTTGGGAACCATGCATGAGATCTGTTATTCATTGATTCTTTTAATTCCAGGTAGTACGGATCCTCCAACAGCTCTAAATTATTCCAGACCTTATTTGCCCTGTTGTGCAGTTTTTAAGTAAATAATGAGTTTTATTTTATTGTCAGGGTTGGTGGGGTCATTATTTACTACAAATCTCCTAAGACCTCCAACCTTGTCCTCCGTAACCGCCCCATTTCCACCAACCAACCGAAAGACGATCATGTGATATATCAGCATATCTGCACCTTTGGGGACTGTGGACCCCTATCCTATGTTGGTATGACACAGACTCGCCTTTCCCGTCGACTAACCCTCCACCTTCAATCTGGCGCTATAAAAGATCACTATCAAGCCCCCCACCATCTTGCCCTAACTCGCGCCGACCTAGACAAACAAACCACCATACTCGACAAAGAATCAGACCCCAGAAGACTAGCTATTTTAGAAGCTCTATACATCCAAACACTCAACCCCAGCATCAACAACCAAACACAAGACCTTCAAATTCTTCCTTCAGGCAAGCGCTACAGGCATGTTGCCCCCCTTCCTCTCGCCCCGTGCCCCCCTACCTTACGCCTCCGCGCTCAGCACACAACTGACAACACCAACCAATCACAGCCACCCACAGCCAACAACCAACCACCGATAAGATTTAGTGCCCGTCTCCCGAACAGACTGCCTTCCACCAATGAACAGCCACCACACACCCAGTAGCTCCGCCCACCTTCCTATTGTTGATCCTCGAATTTTGTATAAATATGTTGCTTTGTCCCTATTCTAATCATCCTGAGCACACCTACCTCACCTCTCTCTCTCACAACCGACCATTCACCATGAGTTCAGCAACTCCCATCCTTGCTGGACTTGTAAAATGGTTCAATGTGAAGAAGGGGTACGGCTTCATCACCCCTGACGACGGCACCAAGGACATCTTCATCCACAAGGGCGCCATCAAGAAAAATAACCCCCTTAAGGCTGTGCCCTCCCTTGGTGATGGAGAAAGGGTGGAATTTGTGGCAGTGGCTGCTCCCAGAGGTCCTGAAGCCAGACAGGTGACGGGACCAAAGGGCGCCGCTGTCAGGGGCTCCACTCACGCCAGGGACCTCCTGAGGGAGGGGCAGAAGGAGTCAACCAGCAGGAGACCCACCAGGCCGAGCCCAAAATCCAATACCACATCTTTTTCCATCATAGATGTGGTTATTAGGACGGCTATGGCTCTGGCTGGAGACGACACCTCCCTCCTGCAGCAGATTCTGCCCGCCCTCCTGAAGGAGAACAACCTACCTGTAATATCAATCCCAGCCAACCTTCCAGGGAGCCACCAGAGAACACCGAGGCAGAGGAACACACCGGCTCCAAAACTTCTCCTGCCTCGCCCTCTGAATAGGAAAAACTGCCCACCACCACCTTCAAGCAAACTGGTGCACTCCTCTACACCATCTACCGCTTCAACACCAACCAAAGAGAAGGCACCACCATCTACACCAACAACAACTGTGCACCAAACACCAGACCAAGGACCCCAACGACAACACCAATGGCCAACGTCACCGATTCCCAATTCGGAAGCTGACCAAGAACATGAACATGATCTCGCCACCACCTCGGACAGGACCCGGCTATTATCTGCTCACTACTTCCATTCATCATGCTTCGACTTCCAGCCCGAACTCCAGTTCAGGACCTACAAGAACAAGAACGCCCCTCCTTCAACTCCTTCAACTCCGAAAACTACCTTTGAGCCTCCCGACCATCCCAGCGTGAATGATCTGAAGGCGCGAAGAAAAAAAAATCAAGATCGACAAGTCGAAACTGCTCCACAACCAAGACTCCAAAGATGAAGAACAACAATAGCAAGGTGGTCAGCCCACCTATTTTTTACCTCTCCAACTCTTCACCTTTCATCACTTCACCTTGAACTTCAACCTCTACTTTCTCAACTATGGGGACTCTTCCTCACCAGTATCCAGTATCCAGTATTCTAATCATTACCTCTCCTTTCCCTGAAGATGCAAGATGTTTACTTGTGAAACGTTGGATCCACCATGAATTTTGCTAACCTGTTGTACCTCATCTCTGAACCCCAGAGGAAAATTGTTAGAACTATTGAAAGCTGTAACAATAAAATCCTGAATGCTGAAACTGCTATTGCCTTTAACCTCGTCTGTTTAAAAGAGAATCTATTACCTGGCTATACTAACATATATATATATATATATATATATATATATATATATATATATATATATATACATATAGATAGATACATACATAGATAAATATATAGTTGAATATATAAATATAGATACATAGATAGATACAAAACATAGATACATTATATAGAAATACACATAGACAGATAAACAAACAAATGAATAGCTAGCTAGATAGACATAATTATACAGTATATAGACCTACAGAAACATAACACGAATCAAGTTGTTGTCATGTTATAGAGAATACAGAGGAAGACAAGCAACAACAGAACTCCACGATCCTTACCAGGCTGCTCTTTTGATCGGTTCAACATTCCCTGCATGCCCCCCTCCCCCCCACCCTCTCCCCGTTGTATCGCATGCTTGTGTTCACGTTATGACCAGAACCCCAGACCATGTTGGCTAATGGTATTTCAGGATATTGCATTCTTAACTGTGTGTGTTGGGGTGGGGGGGGGGGGGAGAAGAGAGAAAAAGAGAGAGTGAGAGAGAAAAAAAAAAAGAGAGAGAGAGAGAGAGAGAGAGAGAGAAAAGTAGGCAGGGAGGGGGTAGTGTGTGTGTGTGTGGGGGGGGGGGGGGGGGGCTTGTGTGTGAAAGGGAGGTAGGCAGGGAGGGGATAGTGTGTGTGGCGGGGGGGGGAGAAGAGGTTGTGTGTGGCGGATGGGAGGTTGGCAGGGAGGTGGTATTGTGGATGGAGGAGGGGAGGTAGGTAGGGAGGGGATAGAGTGGGGGGAGGGGGGTGGTACACAGGGAAGGGGTAGTTTGTAGGGGGGAGGAGGAGGGGAAGTATTGGCAGGGAAGGGGTAGTGTGTGTGGTGGGAGGGGTTGTGTGTGGGGTAGGGGGCTGCTTGTGGGGGTATGTGTGGGGGAGGAGGGAGGTAGGCAGAGAGGGGGTGGTGTGTGGGGGGAGGGGGCTATTTATTAGGGGTTACGTGGTGGGGAGGATGATGAGGGGGTATTGTGTGTGTGGGGAAGGATGAGGGATATGTGTACAAAGGAGTACAAAGGAAATCAAGCAACAACAGGTCTAGTGACCCTTCTAGGCTGCTTGTCCTCCAAAACACTGAGGATCAAGTGTCCACACAGTGGTTTAGAGTGGGTAAGGGAACATTGGAAAGGGAACTACTGCCCTAGAACTAATGTCCGTGGCAGGATTAGGAAGTTAGTAGGGGACAGATGGGTTAGTAACTGAGGGGGGGATAAAATAAAGTTATTCATTTACAAACGCAGTCAGTCGCGGGTTTGATGCGAGATATTTGTCTAGGCGGAGTTTAAATGAATCAACGGTGCTGCAGTCTATAACGTCTCGGGGAAGCCCATTCCACAAGTTGACAACTCGATTGAAGAAGAAATTCTTAGATTCGTGTGAGTTAAAAGATTTACCAATAATTTTGCAAACCGTTTCCCGCGTGTAATTAGATTGGTCGATAGTGAAGTACTTACTACAGTTCATATTGTCGATGCCTTTGATGATTTTGAACACTTGAATTAAGTCACCTCTTAATCTGCGCTGGGTTAAAGGAAATAGATTTAATTCTCTAAGACGCTCTTCGTATGGTTTGTTCTTTAGGCTAGGTATCATTTTGGTAACTCTACGTTGAACTCGTTCTAGCTTGTTTATATCTTTTTGGTAATAAGGGCACCAGGATTGAACGCAGTATTCCAGAAGAGGGCGGACTAAGGAATTGTAAAGGGTTAGGATAACTTCTTTGGATTGTAGGGGGAAGGAAGGGACGAGGAGGGGGTGGTATGATGTGGAGAGGGGGGGGGGGGGGGAGGATATGTGTGGGGGGGCAAGGCTGTATGGTGGTCGAAGGGGGAGGAGTGTGTTGGGGGAGAGGGAGGGGTTGTGTGAAGGGAATGTGTACTGTATATGTGGAGGGATGTGTGTAAGGGTGAGGAGGTGGTTGATTACGTGTGTGTGTGTGTGTGTGTACAAGAATGTATATGGAGCTACAATTATCATACACCGACGAACCACTTTGATAAACTACTCGATCCACAAAGAACCAATGAGTTGGATTTACAACGTAAGGTTCGCCGTCTTGTTAACCCCTTCAGTAGCGGTGCCGTCCTTTTAACTTTATTCTGGCTACTGTTAGACGACTGTAATCAGTTTAAAAAGGGCCTCCAGCAATTAACACTATTTAACAGGCTTCGAACTATCTCACTTAACCCTTTCTACTACCACAGATCCTCCGTAAGCTTCACAAAATCGTCTAAGTATAGGTAGAACAAACATAGAAAGACGTCGCCGATACAGAAGTTAATTTCTTCAGGAGGTCCTTAAATATTCCTAACCAAGGCTGTACGTGCAACTGGGTGAAGACTCTAGTGGCTGGTTTTGTTTTGGTCTATTAATTAAATGTTTCATTTATTTTTTAGTTTCATCGATAAACCTCCAAAAATCTTAGAAAAACACCCTCTAGCCCCTCTTCAAAATACATGTGTACATTTTTTTGGTAGAAAAATGTCCCGGCCAAAGGCCGATTCCTCTTAAAATAACAGGCTTGCTATCGCTCGCCAGGAAAAAATCGACACCTAAATGGCACGAAAGGTCTTAAAATTGACAATGAAATGGGGCGAAAGGTGCAAAAATCACCAAACTAATGAGCCGAACGTCTTAAAATATCAAAACTAATCGGGCTAGACACGAGGGAGAATGGGGTCCAGTGAAAACCAACCATCGCCCCTTAATGTGCTCTAATGTGTGTGTGTGTTCGTGTACTTATTGATCGCGGCGGAAGGGCACTAATGATGTACTATTATGTGTTCGTTACGGAGAGTCTAAAAAGTATGACCGCTAATCATTTGTAACTCATGGTCGGTTGAAGCGAACGGGGGTAATTTTCCGCACCTATTTAAGGGGGGTGTTTTTTCTGGACCCCCTTCTCCCTCATGTTTAGCCCCGTTAGTTTTGAGATTTGATGACGTTCGCCCCTTTAGTTTGCCTATTTTAAGACCTTTCGACTCATTTCTTGGTCAATTTTAAGACCTTTCGTGCCATTTAGAGTAATCCAGCTAGCTCTCACAAACACCCTCTTCCTCCCTTATACATTTCACTACACTAAACAAGCACGCCACTCCTCTTTCCATACTGTACACCAATATTTTTGTGTTTAATTTGGCTCTCTCTCTCTTTCAACTTTAGGGGAGACACTTGTTACTAGCAACTTTGTCTTTTGTCTCCTTCATACACATAGACAAAGAAAACTAATGTCAAAACGTGGCATGATCTCCAAAGGGTAAATGGAAAGGTAGTTGCTTTTTCTGGACACCTTTCTCCCTAATGTTTAGCCCCATTAGTTTGTCGATTCTATGACCTCTCGTCCTAATGATTTATCAATATCAAGACCTTTCGTGCCATGTAGGTGTTGATTTTTTCCTGGCGAGCGATAGCGAGCCTTTAATTTTGGAGGAACCGACCATTGACCGGAACATTTTTCTACCGAAAAATGTACACATTTATCTCCAAGGGGGATCTCGCTATTCTATCGCTACTACAATAATCAGTGTTCCCCAGAGCTCTCCCAGAGTATACCACCTCCTCTACGTAGGGTACGTGGTACCCGTCTTGAAACTCAATCCCACCCCTACTCTGTGCGACTTTCCAATCCAAGAGTGAAACGTTACTCTCAATCTTTCTTCTATTCAACAGCTGAGCTCTGGAAGTCTCTCCCAGAATCAGTCTTTCCCTCCTCCTATGACTTAAATGACTTCAAACTCCGTGTGTCCAGGCATTTTGGCTCAAACGTCCCTTGATTTTGGCCCTGTCACTCTTTCAACTATGGGAGAGGCGTTCGTTACAGGCAGTTCTGCCTTTTGTCTCCCTCACTCACATAGAAAAAAAAATAAAATAAATTAATTACCATATACTGTATATATATATATATATAAAAGTGTGACGTACCTGCTTGCCCTGTATGAACCACTGCAAGGTAGGCTGGTGGTCCGGGTGATAAGGCTGTTTAGGGTGGCAGGCGATCTTGATGGTCTCTCCCTCCTCGTACACCTTCCGGGCCCCCACCAACACCGGCGCGGTTACCGGCTCACCTGCGGAACAAAAGATATACCTGGTTAAGGGGAGATCTCCACTCGAGGGATTTTTTTCTTGACCCCTTTCTCCCTCATGTTTAGCCCCATTGTTTTTGATACTATAAAACGTTTGCCCCATTAGTTTAGCAATTTTAAGAACTTTCACCCCATATTAAAACTTTTCATGCCATTCAGGTGTCGATTTTTCCCTGGCGAGCGATAGCGAGCCTGTAATTTAAGGGGAACCGGCCTTCGGCCGGGACATTTTTCTACCGAAAAATGTACAAATTTATCTTGACCCCCTGTCTAGGGGGAGTAATTTTAAGCTTGATGGAAGTCTAGGGAATCAACTAAAAACCTCCCCTTAAAGGAGACGATGTTGAGCGGTACTTTAAGAGTAGATATAATGGATACCAATTACCATCTGGGGAAGAGCACGAACAGAAACAACAAAATAAAACAATAAACAAAAATCCCACACATCTAGGTCGTCCAGGAGACCCCGAGACCAAAGCCCATTTGGTCCTAGGTCCCAGCCCTAAAACACGGCAATAGTTTTATTATATATGCATCCAGTTACATTCAGTCAGTTTTCTATCCATAACAACATTCGCACAATATTTGTATTGTGGCTTTATGTCAATGCTTACTGTTTCAACTTCTTTGTAGCCCAAACCTCGCAAGTAGGTAATTTGGGAATACAGGAAGTGACGTCACGAGTGTACCCGCAGGAGGAAACACACACACACACACACACACACACACACACACACACACACACACACACACACACACAGCACTGCACAGCCTAATCATCATTCCTACAACATTTAAACAACACAATATACAAACTCAATGTACCAGAGAGGGAAATATATACACAATCTCTCTCTCTCTCTCTCTCTCTCTCTCTCTCTCTCTCTCTCTCTCTCTCTCTCTCTCTCTCTCTCTCTCTCTCTCTCTCTCTCTCTCTCTCTATCTCTCTCTCTCTATCTCTCTCTCTCTCTCTCTCTATCTCTCTCTCTCCTCTCTCTCTCTCTCTCTCTCTCTCTCTCTCTCTCTCTCTCTCTCTCTCTCTCTCTCTCTCTCTCTCTCTCTCTCTCTCTCTCTCTCTCTCTCTCTCTCTCTCTCTCTCAGAACAACAACCACCACCTCCCTCCCCATTACACATCTCCCCCAGCATAACCCTTTAATCATTCCTGCAATATAAATAATTCACTCCACTCTCTCTCCCTCGTACACTGACGCAATTCCACTCTCTCTTTCTCTCACTACCAATCCCAGTTCCTCTCTCACCCCCCACCCCCCCACTTACACACACACACACACACACACACAACCTTATACTCACTCTCACTGTCTCTCTCGAAACACCTTACTCTCTCACTCCGACTCTCTAATTTTCTCTCAGCCCTACGATCTCACACAAACCTACTCTCTCATTCTCTCTTACACTTCTACTCTCTCTCACATCCCTACTTTCCCATTCTCTCTCACAACCCTCTTCTCTCTCACTTCCTTACTCTTTCTCACATCCCTACTCTCTCATTCACTCACACTCTCTCTCTCTCTCTCTGATCCACGCGTCACACAAGACCACCACCACCACCACCACCACCACCATTACGACCACCACCATTGTGACCACCACCACCACCACCACCACCATTACGACCACTACCACCACCACCATTGCGACAACCACCACCACCACCATTGCGACAACCACCACCACCACCATTGCGACAACCACCACCACCACCATTGCGACCACCACCACCACCACCACCACCACCATTACGACCACCACCATTGCGACCACCACCATTGCGACCACCACCACCACCACCATTACGACCACTACCACCACCACCACCATTGCGACAACCACCACCACCACCATTGCGACAACCACCACCACCATTGCGACAACCACCACCACCACCACCACCATTGCGACAACCACCACATCTCTAATTATTAAAATATTAATTACACACACTAATGGGCGCGGGTCAGGTGTGAGGGACGGGCATTAAAGGCTATCAGTCATTTATAGCCCAGGTGAGGGACAGTCTTGGTTGTGGGAGATATAGATGGATTGATGGATGGCTGTTGCTATTAGTCACCCATCTATAGTTACTCTAGTTGATGTGTAGATAGATAGATGGATGGAAATATATATACATAGGTAGTTATCTGTTATTTGTTATCAAGATCGCCAACTGCAAGTGACACCGATTAGAATGTCGCCCCTCGGTAATTTGTATAGGGTTTATTCCCCTAGTTGGGTTGCCCGCCAAGGCTATCGACTTAGATAAATAGATATATGCATAGATATAGTAAGATGGATAGATAGATAGATAAATAGATAGACAGACAGACAGATAGACAGATAGACAAAAAGATAGATAGAGAGACAACTTATTCAATAAATAATTCAGTTAGTTAAAACACAATAGATGGGTAGATCTTTAGATGGATAGATACATATATTAAGGGGAGGTTTCTACTTGATTCCCTAGACTTCCATTAAGCTTAAAATTACCTCCCGTTGACCCCATTTCAAGATAAATTTGTACATTTTTCGGTAGAAAAATTTCCCGGCCAAAGGCCGGTTCCCCTTAAATTACAGGCTCGCTACCGCTCGCCAGGAAAAAATCGACACCTAAATGGCACGAATGGTCTTAAAATTGATAGAAATGGGGCGAGGGTTCTTAAAATCGCCAAACTAATGGGTCAAGCGTCTTTAAATCTCACAAGCAATGGGGCTAAACATGAGGGAGAAAGAGGTTCAGAAAAAAAAATCCTCCAGGTGGAAATCCCCCCTTAAATAGATGATAGGTGGATAGACAGATAAACGGTTATTCTGCCTTTCTTTACTAATCTATTTATCTGATTAACATTATATTTATTTAATTAATTAGTTAAGAGTGAGATGTGTGGAGCTTGCATTAACGGCTGTCTTTAATTAATCGGTCCAACCATTAAATAATCTTGGTCCAGAGGTGTACTGTAATCTTGGTCCAGGGGTGTACTGTGATGCCCAATAAATATAGCAACGTTATTTATAAAGGGCATATAATTTACCAGAACGGCCAACACATCCATCTACATTCTCCTGCACTCCCATTCCCAAGCAAGAATAATTAATCACGGATACAAAATTGAATACAAACCTGGACTTGGAGATAACGAAATAAAATACAAGATGGAACAAAACTAGGACATCTACGTTTTTCCCTTGTTTTTTACGTTTTACTTTATTTATTTATTTTGTTTTAAAGTGTAAACCATTAACTCCCTGAATGACACATTTTCTCCACTTTGTTGGGAAGCTCACGCATTACTGGTGGATTGGAAAAGAGAAGGTATAATAATGGCATACCAACGAGTTTTGGGTGCAGTTGGTCTCATGAGTTTGTTTAGCTTAGGAAGAACCTGCTCGTGTTTATACCCCTTTCATTCACATAAGATGGAAGTCCCCGCTACTACTCAACTATTACTTTAATATCGAAGTGCTTGGTACAACTCAATTATATATTCTCACCCAACTCATATTGACCAGAAATGCAAAGAGAAAAAACTCCACACACAGCGCATTAGTCTTGCAAATCATTATCACACTCGATAAAACTTCACATTCAATACAAGATGTAGTACCTCTTTATGTCTTAGGAAAAAGGCTTATAAATTTACATTCAATACAAGCTGTAGTAGTTGTTTATGCCTTAGGAGAAAGGTTTCTAGATGACAAGTCGAAACACTGATACTAAATAATGATGTTCGTAAATATCCTGTTCCTCCTCTTTCTCCACAGACTAAGATTCCCAAGGACCAAGCCTATTTCCCAACTGTTTACGTCTGCAACACTTCACAGCCAGCAGGAATATGGAAGTCCCCGGTACTGTCACAATCTCTTATCCTTCCCGGACTATCAAATTTCCCAGAATCCGCCTGAATAACTCAGAACTGAAAGCTTCCTAAAGGACAGCCTTCCATAACGGCGTGTTCGGTATCTCACATGGAATGCTTGGACTCCTTCACTGTGGGAGGCCTTCGTCAGATTATAATCATCATCTATGCTGTCAAAAGCTATGGGTATGAAAAAGGTTATTAAGTGTCAATAATAATATACCATTTTAAAGGAGTATTGGTGGTAGAATACCCAACTAAAACACAATATTTTACATTTATGTTTAAGTTGAGGGACCCGCAGAGGGCCGGTCTCGGGCGGCATGCTATGCGAGGGTTGTGCATTAGGACTAGTGGTTGGGGACAGGATCAGGAGGAGGATCAGGATTAGGGATGTAATGACTGATGATCCTAGTTCTAAGATAATCAATAATGGGGCTATTAACTCCATGAAATGGGAGGTGGTTCCATTCTTGGATGCTGCGGGGGAAAAATGATTGTCTAAATATGTCCGTGCTTGCCTGATACGTGGATAGTTTCATCCCAAGACTTCCATCAAGCTTTAAAATATTCCCAAGACCCCACATCGAGATATGTTTGTTCATTTTTCGGTTGAACAATTCCTACTAAATTACAGGCTCGCTATCGCTTGCCAGGGGAAATTGACACCTAAATGGCACAAAAGGTATTACAATCGCCAAACTAATAGCACAAACGTCTTAAAACATTAGGGAGAAGGGGGTCCAGAAAAATCCCCCCCCCCCCTTAAACACCTTATATACCCAAGATATAGAGAGATAAACCGCTATCAATGTACCCAATGATTGTATATATCTGTTCACCCCTTATATACCCTAAATTTAGAAAAGTAAACCACATCAATATACTCAATGGTTTTATATACCCTTTTCACTAGAGTTAGAAAGGTAAACCACACTCATTATACCCAAAGATCTTCTATACCTTTTCACACCTTATATACCCAAGATATAGAAAGGTAAACCAGTATCAATATACACAATGATCTTATATACATTATTCATTATATATAAAAAAGGTAAATCATAATCAATATACCCCATGATCTTATATTCTATGTTTATAAATTCACTCCAACACCAAACACCTCCCAAAGAAATTAATGAAAGCCCGCATGTGATCCACCGGGTATCGAACCTGGGTTACCACATACATATCTTAAACACTCTAAATGCCGGTATCACACGAGAGCTTTTATAGTCAACATTCGATGATCAAAAAATTTCTGGCAACATTACTGGAATATTTTACAATGGTATCGGAAACTAGACTGACGATAGATGAATTTAAGTGACCGAAATATAATAAATGGCAGCTTATGAGCTGCCAGACCAGTGTTGAGGATAATTGTTGATTGAAAAAGCGCTCGTGTGATACCGGCTTAACCATTACATCACCATACTCTTTTTTTTTACACACTCGACTTTGGACAGCGTCGGAGGTAAACAGTCACAAGGCAAACCCACCAAAGTCAACACCAAAGAAGGCAGCCAATGTAAAGTACTCGGCCTTACGGGGACTCCATGGGTAGTTTTCCTGCGCCCCTTTCTCCCTCGTGTTTAGCCCCATTAGTTTTCAGATTTTAAGATGTTTGCCCCATTAGTTTGTTGATTTTAAGATCTTTCGCTCCATTTCTTTGTCTATATTTAGACCTTTCGTGCTATTTAGGTGTCGATTTTTTCCTGGCGAATGGTAGTGAGCCGGTAATTTTGGAAGAACCGGCCTTTGGCCGGAAATGTTTTCTACCGAAAAATGTACAAAATTATCTAGAAGGGGGATCTAATGGATGTTTTTTTAAAGTTTGATGGACGTCTAGGGAGGAAACTAAATAATAATAATAATAATAATAATAATAATAATAATAATAATAATAATAATAAAACAATAAAACAATAAGTCAATAAATACGGCCACCTCCCCTTGATATACTGTATGTGAAGGTGTAAAGTGCTGGTCCTCCGCTCTTTATAATTAACGGGGTGCTAAATGTAATGATCTTGAACAAACTCATATCGCGTGACTTAATATGCACCGGGGCTTTTGGGGGTTGTGGTGCGCCTAACCCACCTCTATACCTGTGCCGTTCTTTGGGGGTTGTGGTGCGCCTAACCCACCTCTATACCTGTGCCGTTCTTTGGGGGTTGTGGTGCGCCTAACCCCCCTCTATACCTGTGCCGTTCTTTGGGGGTTGTGGTGCGCCTAACCCACCTCTATACCTGTGCCGTTCTTTGGGGGTTGTGGTGCGCCTAATCCACCTCTATATCTGTGCCGTTCTTTGGGGGTTGTGGTGCGCCTAACCCCCCTCTATACCTGTGCCGTTCTTTGGGGGTTGTGGTGCGCCTAACCCACCTCTATACCTGTGCCGTTCTTTGGGGGTTGTGGTGCGCCTAACCCCCCTCTATACCTGTGCCGTTCTTTGGGGGTTGTGGTGCGCCTAACCCACCTCTATACCTGTGCCGTTCTTTGGGGGTTGTGGTGCGCCTAATCCACCTCTATATCTGTGCCGTTCTTTGGGGGTTGTGGTGCGCCTAACCCCCCTCTATACCTGTGCCGTTCTTTGGGGGTTGTGGTGCGCCTAACCCACCTCTATACCTGTGCCGTTCTTTGGGGGTTGTGGTGCGCCTAACCCACCTCTATACCTGTGCCGTTCTTTGGGGGTTGTGGTGTGCGCCTAACCCCCCTCGATACCTGTGCGGTTCTTTGGGGGTTGTGGTGCGCCTAACCCACCTCTATACCTGTGCCGTTCTTTGGGGGTTGTGGTGCGCCTAACCCACCTCTATACCTGTGCCGTTCTTTGGGGGTTGTGGTGCGCCTAATCCACCTCTATACCTGTGCCGTTCTTTGGGGGTTGTGGTGCGCCTAATCCACCTCTATATCTGTGCCGTTCTTTGGGGGTTGTGGTGCGCCTAACCCCCCTCTATACCTGTGCCGTTCTTTGGGGGTTGTGGTGCGCCTAACCCACCTCTATACCTGTGCCGTTCTTTGGGGGTTGTGGTGCGCCTAACCCACCTCTATACCTGTGCCGTTCTTTGGGGGTTGTGGTGCGCCTAACCCACCTCTATACCTGTGCCGTTCTTTTAACTCTATTCTAGCTACCATTAGATGATTATATTCAGTTTAAAAAGGACCTCCAGCAGTTAACAGGCTTCAAACTATCTCCCTTATCCCTTATTACTACTACAGATCCTTCTAGAACTACACAAAACTCGTCTAAATATAGCTACAATAAAATAAAATAGATGTCGCCGGTACGCTATTATTACGATGACTCCAATTTGGTTTTATTGTAGCTATCTGCAGACTACTATTACTACTAATAATAATAATAATATTAATAATAATAATAATAAAAAAAAAAAAAAATAAAAAAAAAAAATAAAAAAAAAAAAAAATAATAATAATAATAATAATAATAATAATAATAAACACCATAATAATAATAATAATAAAAGTTAGTAATCCAACTTGTCAACACACCACTGGGAAATATCAGCCCACTACACATTTTGCATTACAACTTTGAGCCCCAATCTGTCATGCATTACATGGCGACAGGTCATTAAGTGGTGTATATGAAGTGGTATATATTTCATGACTAGTATTATTCATTGGGTGGCTAGGGTATTATTATTAATTAGCAGCACGTTTGGTTAAGGTCACATTCGTCAACACAATGAGTCTGTCAGTAGGTGCCATGTATTGTAATTAAGGGGGTAGAGGCTTTTTATTAGTATATATTATATATATATATATAGCATATACACTTATACAGTATATACAGCATACTGTATATATATATATATATAAAAATAAAAAGTTTTCTCCCTAGCTTAATAAATTATGCTAAAGAGCCCCCTTCAAGATAAAGTTATAAATGTTTCGATTGAAAAATGGCCCGGCCACAATTACAGGCTCGCTATCGCTCGCCAGGAATAAACTCGACACCTAAATGGCACACGAAAGGTCTTGATATTGACAAAGAAGTGGGACGAAAAGTCTTAAAATCGAAGAACTAAAGGGGCGAACGTCTTAAAATGTCAAAACTAATGGGTCCTAAGCATAAGGGAGAAGGGGGTCCAGAAATATGGACTATCTCCCCCTTAATGCCTTGATGATTATGACACGTTTTTACTTTTTACTGCATCTCTATAACTCTTCTACCACCTTGCAACACACTCCCACCCTTAGTCTGTCTAACTCTCTAACCCAAGAGTCAACCGGTTTACTAAATATTTCTTCCACTCAACAAGTAAGGTTTGGATCTATCTCCCTCAATCTTTCTTTCCCTCATCCTATGACTTAAACTGCTTCAAGCTCCGTGTTTCATGCAAATCTTTGAAAACTTAATAACACAAAATATAACACTACCCAAAATAAAAACCCTCTTAGCATTCTTGAACCAATTTTGATCCATCATTAAACCCGTACAGTACCAGGGACGTCCTTTTCATCATTTTCTGGCAACTAATAGACGATTTTATTCAGCTTAGGAAGGACCTCTAGCAATAATAAGGCTTCAAACTATCTCAACCAACCCTTTTAACTACCAGCGATCCTTCCCAAGCTGCAAAATATCGTCCGAATATAGCTAGAATAAGACATAACACACGTCGCTGGCACTGAAAGGGTTAAAATCAATAACAACGTTAACCCCTTCTGTACCGGCGACGTCTTTTTAGTTTTATTTTAGCTATACTGTATTTAGACGATTGTGGGCAGTTCATGAAGGATCTGTGGTAGTAAAAAGGGTTAAGTGAGATAGTTCGATGACTGTGAATTGCTGGAGGCACTTTTTACACTCAATTAATACATCTATTAGTTGCCAGAATGTAATGCAAAATACGTCGCCGGTACAGACGGGGTTAATTCCAGTACAAACAAAGACAAACAATAACAAATACTACTGCCCAACATACAAAATACCAGTGCAAACAAAGACAAACAATAACAAAATACTACTGTCCAACATACAAAATACCAGTGCAAACAAAGACAAACAATAACAAATACTACTGTCCAACATACAAAATACCAGTGCAAACAAAGACAAAACATAAACAAAATACTACTGTCCAACATACAAAATACCAGTGCAAACAAAGACAAACAATAACAAATACTACTGCCCAACATACAAAATACCAATGCAAA
>CM064503.1:12638670-12646170 GCA_032716605.1 Paralithodes platypus
GAAAAGGAGAGAAAGGTAAAAAAAACAGGTGACCCCTTCTGTCCCTCGTGTCAAAACCTCAAGTTGTGAACGTCGACACATCTTTTGTGCTAATAAAGAATAATAAAGGTACAACAATAATACTTGCGTTAATATACAGACCTCCAGCTCAATCAGTGAAAACTGACCGAGTTAATACATTTACGAAACAAATTGCAGATGTAAGTAACTCACAGGATACCAGAATTTTTGGCGCACTTTAATTTAACTGTGACCAAGTGGGGCACAGGATACTCGTATGCCACACTCCGGACATGACTTGCTATACGAACTTGCACAAGCAGAGATCCCTTTATCAATTTGTTCGGAACGCCGTCCCGTGGTAATAACGTTCTTGACATTGTAATTGCAACACAAGAAGAATTGATAGAGAATTTGAATGTTGGTGATGGACTTTCAGTAAAAGCGAGCCTCGTACGATAACTTTCACTTTAAAGTTATACTAGAATCGAACCAAACATAGTAGCATCGAAAAAGTCCCTAATTTCAAGAAAGCAAACTTCAATAAACGTTAGAGCTATGTTTAAAGAAACTGAATGGAGCTTTTTTAAATTAACAATCACGACATAAATAACCTCTTGGAAGTTATTCGAAACCACTTACATAAAAGCAGTGCAAGACTGCATACCATCGAAAATACGGCGCGTCCCAGGCAATATCTAATAAGACCAAATGGTGGGAATAAAGATATTTCAAACTGCCTGCTTGCTAAAAAATTTGTATACTATGATAGCTTAAACTCCTCACAAAATGACGACGAACGGGTGAAATTTGTAGAGCTACGACGCAAAGCCAAAAAGTTAATTAAGCAAAGTAAAAAAGACCTTAGAGTTACATATTGCGACTCAAAAGTAAAACACACCCGAAAGAATTCTATAGTTATATCCAGAAAGAAAAAAGTAGGTACTGCCAATGTTGGACCGTTAGTCGATGAAAAATGCGGATACACCAAAGGAACGAAGTACAAATGAGTATCGACCTCAATACCTTCTGTTGCATTCAGTGTTTACAACAGAAGACCTCAGTGATATCCCTACCCCATCGCCGATCCAGATTGATAATTCAGATGTTCTCAAGGCACTATCCACCTTTACAGAGAGAGAAGTATTGAATTGATTAGATAAACACAAGGTAAAGAAAACGCCACACAGGACATGATACAATCTAGCCTAGAGTTCTAAAGGAAGCTAAGGATGAGCTATCCAAACCACTGAAATTACTATGCAGAAATATCCTTCCAGTCGGGAACCTATGCATGTACAGTGGAAGCTAGCCAACGTAACACCGATATTCACAAAATGGCAGGAAAATCCCTAACCAGTAAACTATCCGTGCAATTAGCTTAACCTCTATTTGTATGTAAAATGCAGAGAAACGGTCATACGAGACAGCAGACTCGTAAATCACTTAGAGGAAAAAATAAACATACTTAAAGATTACTCAACAAGGCTTTCGTACAAAACGTTTACTGTTTAAACAAACCTCTTAGACTTCTTCCACGCATACTCCTCACACCTCTACGATGAGAGTCAAAGCTTTTGTAGATATTATATAACTTGATTTTCAAAAGGCCTTTGACCAAAGTTCCACACAAACGTTTACTGGAAAACTAAAAGCGCATGGAATACAAGACGGTGTGTTGCCCAGGATAGAAAATTGGCCTCAGCAACAGAAAGCAAACGGGTAGTCATAAACGGTGTTAAGTGCATATAACATGGACCAATGTAAGGGCGGGGTACCCCAGGGACGCGTTACTAGGACCAAATTCTCTTCTAATTTACATCAAACGTAATAGATGAGGGTTCTCACCTGTACAATTTCAATCATTGCTGACGATATAAAAAATGGAAATGGCGTAGTCTCAAAAGAACAACGTTGACGATATGCAACACAATCTAGATACATTGTCAGGTTGGGCCCAAATTTGGCACATGAGTTTCACATGCGGATAAATGTAAAAGTACTATCATGTCGGATTACTAAATGAGAAAGCAAACTATTTCCGATGAATGGCACTCCGCTTAACAATGTAAACAGCGAAACCGATCTTGGAGTAACAAGAGCGAGTAACCTAAAACCGAGTCAACAATGTTCAGAAGTGTTATTAAGAAGGCCAACAAAATAATTGGCTTTCTAGGCAGGTCATTTGAGCATAAATCCAAAGAAGTTATTCCTAAACCCTTTAACATTCCTTAGTCCGCCCTCTTCTGGAAATACTGCGTTCAATCCTGGTGCCCTTATTACCAAAAAGATATAAAACAAGCTTGAAACGAGTTCAACGTAGAGTTACCAAAATGATACATAGCCTCAAGAACACAACATACGAAGAGCGTAGTCGTCGAGACTTTTAAATCTATTTCCTTTAACCCAGCGCAGATTAAGAGGGGGGGACTTAAGGCAAGTGTTAAAAATTCATCAAAGGCATCGACAATATGAAATGTAGTAAGTACTTCACTATCGACCCAATCTAATTACACGTTGGGGAAACGGTTGCCAAAAATTATTTGGTAAATCTTTTAACTCGCACGAATCTAAGAATGTCTTCTTCAATGCGGGTTGGCAACTGGTGGAATTGGGCTTCCCCGAAACGTTATAGACTGCATCACCGTTGATTCATTTCAAATCCGCCTCATTAGACAAATATATCTCATCAAAGCCGCGAATGACTGGGTTTGTAAATGAATAACTTTATTTTATCACGCCCTCAGTAACTAACACATCTGCCTATTACTAACTTCCTAATCCTGCCACGGACATTAGTTCCAGGGCAGTAATTCCCTTTCCAATGTTCCTTAACCCACTCTAAACCACTGTTTGGACACTTGATCCTCAGTGTTGGGAGGACAAGCAACCTAGAACCGGGTCACGATATTCTGTTGTTGCTTGATTCCTTTGTACTCATTTGTACCGGCACACGTCTTTCTCAATTTTAGCTATGTTAGACGATGGGTACAGTTGAGAAGGGGATCTGTGGCTCAATTATAATGGGGTTGAGTGACGATAGTTCGCAGACAGACTGTTAATTGTGTGAGGCCCTTTAGAAAATGGAGAAGGATCGTCTAAGAGTAGCCAGAAATAAAGTTAAAATGAAAGCATCGAGTACCTCTGAGGAGGCGTAATATTGCCACACTCTCCTTTTACTCATCCATATAGTCTATTCGCTGTAGGAGGCGAGAAAATCTGCCGCTAACCTCTGACCTCACAACGACCCGCGAGTAATCGAGCGAATTTTTACGAGTTGAGAAGAGCATGTACAAGGAATAGATGTGGAAATTTACATCCTATTTGCTCTAGCCCTCTTTGAGTTACAGAGGACAAAGGTCATTATTTCTCGCCTACTTACAGCGAATAGACTATAGTATAAAATAAACAACAACAACAACAACGTGACGGAGGGTTCCATCAAGAAGGGTTTGGTTTTATGGGGGAGGTAGTTGTTTTTCTCCCTCATGTTTAGTCCCATTAGCTTTGGGATTTTAAGACGTTCGTTCCATTGGTTTGGCTATTTTAAGACCGTTCGCCCGATTTCTTTGTCAATATAATGACTTTTCGTGCCATTTAGGTGTTAATTTTTTTCCCTGGTGAGCGATAGCGAGCCTGTAATTCTAGGTGAAACCATCCATTTTTCCACCAGAAAATGTACACATTTATCTTGAAGGGGGGGGGGGGGTCTATTTTTTGTTTTAAAGCTTGATGGAGGTCTAGCGAGGTTAGCATAAAATAAATATATAAATAGACCCAAGAACAACCATTACCCCCTTATTACATAATTATACAGTACGCTACTTGAAGACTAGTATATGACAAGAAATAGATGATAGATAAATACAGTACCCCCACACGAACCTAATTCCGCTATATATTCACACAGCCCCTCAACACGCACACTTATCATATTTTTATATTAATTTAATATGAAAATACAAGTAATATTTTTGTATAGCTAAAAGTTATAGATATACCAGTCTCTCTCTCTCTCTCTCTCTCTCTCTCTCTCTCTCTCTCTCTCTCTCTCTCTCTCTCTCTCTCTCTCTCTCTTCTCCTCTCCCGCATCCCCCCCCCCAGCTCCCTGCCACTTTTCCTTTTCCCCTCCTTCCTGGGGTCGGCCGGCCGCTCGCTCCCGGTCCGAACCTCGTCCCCCGTCCGCCCCTGGCCACGTCCCATGCCCATCGTAGGGTCAGGAGAGGAGCTGTTGGTGGGGGGGGCGGAGGCGGCGGCGGGGGCGGCGGTGCGGCGGTGGTGGAGGCGGCGGAGGCGGAGGCGGGGCGGGTCGGCGGAGGGTGGGGGCGGCGGCGGAGGCCGGAGGGGGGGGGGTGGAGGCGGCGGCGGGGGGTGTGGCGGAGGCGGCGGCGGCTGTGGTGGGGGCGCGCATCCTCATGGGCCAGCTGGAGGAGGCGCTGTAACCGGGGTCTGGCGACCCGGAACGGGGGGTCTGGCGGCGGCTCCGCCTGCCGACCGCTGTCTGGATGTGGGCAGAGATGGGAATAAAGGAGGAGGGAAAGGGTGGATGATGGGGAAGAGAACGCGCCAGGAAGCGGAGGGGAAGAGGACGCGCTGTCCCCAACACCGATCAGCGTACTAACACGACGGAACGACCTCAAGCCGACGAAGACGCAGCAGAAGAGCAACACCAGAGACAGACTACAATATGAAGAAGACAACGAGCAAAAGAAAACAGAGAAAGATAAAGCAGAAGATTAATGTGAACCAGAAGAAGAAGAGAAGAAGAAGTAGAAGAAGAAATAGATATGAAAAGAAGGCGAAGAGAAACGACAAGAAGAAGAAGAAGAAGAAGAACGAGGAGAGGAGAGATAAGGTGATAAGAAGAGAAAATCACGAACCTAGTAGGGTGAATATTTGAGAGCAAGCCAGAGAGAGAGAGAGAGAAAGAGAGAGAGAGAGAGAGAGATAAGATGGCCAGATAGCAAAGTCAGTGTGTGCGTGTGTGGAGAGAGAGAGAGAGAGAGAGAGAGAGAGAGATTGATTGATTGATTGATAAAGATTTACACACTGACCACACAGACCTTCCGATCCAAACGAGGTGGTCAGGACTTAATCTTAGTATACAGGTATATAGCAGAACCCCAAACAAAGGAAAGGATAGGATAGGACAGATACAGACAGACAGACAAACAGACAGACAGAGATAACATTACACAGATAGCCACCAACAGCCATTATAAACAGCGACATCCAAGAACCAGACAGACAGAGATAACATTACACAGCTAGCCACCGACAGTAAATTAACCTATTCAGTACCGATGACGTCCTTTTAACTGTATTCTGGCTACTACTAGACGCTTAATTCAGCTTAAAAAGGGCCTCCAGGAACTAACAGGCTTGCAACTATCTCCCATAATTCTTTTGACTACCACAGATCCTTTCTTAAACTGCACACAATCATCTAAAACATACTTAGAAAAAATAAAAGACGTCGTTGCTACAGAAGGGGTTAAGGGGAGAGAGGTCGCTTTTCTGGTCCCCCATCTCACTTATGTTTAGCCCCCTTAGTTTTCATATTTTAAGACGTTTGACCCACTTGCTTGATGATTTTAAGACCTTTCGCCCCTTTTCTTTGTCAATATCAAGACTTTTCGTGTCATTTAGGTGTCGATTTTTTCCTGGCGAGCAATAGCGAGCCTGTAATTTAGGAGGAATGGCCGGGACTTAATGGGGCTTCGCTAAAACGTAGGGCGGGAGGAGAAAAGCGACCCAGAAAGCTTGAAATATTGTTCGTCTCTAGTTTTCCACTGATCCTTTGAGTACCAGCGACGTGTTATATTTTATGCTAGCTATATTGAGACGATAGTTTGCAGCTTAGGAAGGATCTGTGGTACTTAAAAAGGGTTGGTTGGAATAGTTTGAACCCGTATTATTGCTAGAGGTCCTTCTTAAGCTGAATACAATCGTTTAATAGTTGCCAGAATATGATGAAAAGGACGTCCCTGGTACTGAATGGGTCGGTCAAAGGACTACATTCTCTGGCCCCTGTGATTCCAGTATTATGGGTCAGAAGTGGGTTGGGTTATATGACACCCCGGGGTCCTATAAAGTACTATCAGGCGGCCTCAATATAACTCCGGTATCACACGGGCTTGTTCATCCTAAACCTTTATAAACATGGTCTGGGCAGCTTATGATGGTAAACATATTAAATGATTGTGGCTCAGCCCCTAAATTCATATATTATCAGTCTAGTTTCTGATACCGTTGCAAAATATTCCAGAAATGTTGCCAGACAAATGTTGATCATCGAATGTTGACTATTAAAGCTCTCGTGTGATAGCGGCTTTTACTCCGGCTCACAATACAGCGACGCTCACCCAGGCCACACTCACACGTCCAGTTTTAATGCGGGGTTACATTGTGGTGTCGATGTGGATCTCTCTCTTCTAGCTATCCTTCTCTCTCTCTCTCTATCGCTCTCCTCTTCTCGCTCTCTACCTTCTCTCTCATCTCTCTTCTCTCTCCTCTCGCTCTCTTCTCTCTCGTCTATCTCTCTCTCTCTCTTCTCTCCTCTGTATCTCGCCTCCGCTCTATCTCTCTCTCTCTCTCTCTCTCTTCTCTTCTCTCTCAACACCTATATTGTAAAACCAGAATATGACGACTCTTCTCGTCCTGTCTGTTTGGAGACCACGAAACTATTATTATTCAACACTTTGGCGGAAGCAACTATTTATATAAACTGGCCTGGATACTCAAAGATGCTTTGAGTTGAGGATTTTATCTGGAACCCCTTCTCCCTCATGTTTAACCCCTTTAGTTTTGAGATTATAAGACGTTTGGCCATTGTAGGATCTTGAGCGCCATTTCTATGTCAATTGGAAGACTTATCGTGCCATTTAGGTGTCGGGAAAATAATATAAACATAGCCACCACGCCATTCACTATTAAATTTAACTGGCTATATTAACAATAATAGATACAGGCTGAGTTGTGTTACAGTGAGACAACTAAAGATGAAATGCGAGTGAACTTGATGATACTATGTAATAGGGCTTTCGACTCTGATTGTAAGTTATTTCGTCGACCGCCACATTTCGTCTAATTTACGGGAGCACAATACGGGAGGTTTCGTCTTTTCAGCAGGATTCGTCATTGTGTTGGTTTGGTGAGTCAGATTATGATGTGTGTATATGAGAGAGAGAGAGAGAGAGAGAGAGAGAGAGAGAGAGAGAGAGAGAGAGAGAGAGAGAGAGAGAGAGAGAGAGAGAGAGAGGGGGGTGAAATTGAGACCTCTATACAGTATCAGTGTACATTACGTACTTGTGCGATGGTGTACTGTATGTGTGTGAGACTGCAAAAAGGAAAACAAGCAACAACATATATATTGATCCTCTGCTTCTAGGTAATTTAACTAATTTTGTATAACATAAGGAGAGGGTATTTGTAAATGCAGTTAATCGGGGGTTAAGAGCAGTGAATTTATGTGGTCGATTGTTTAAGATATGGGACAGT
>CM064503.1:12651170-12877237 GCA_032716605.1 Paralithodes platypus
AAAGAGCGGGAGAGAGAAAGTAGTAACTGATGAGGAAGGGAACGGAAGTGGATGGGAGAGAGTCGGGGCTTGACAACATTTCACATATGGTAATTATTTGGTATATGAAAGAAAAACTCTAATCATGGACATGTACAGTTACCCACATACATTTTGTTCCTCTTCGTGATCTTACAGGATGCATGGACATATAATGCACACGATTGAATTACGAGTGTAGTTTCTTATGCAGTGTTTAAGGGAGCCCACCTTGCTTTTTTTTTCTCTCCCTCTCTCTTTGGCTTGTATCCATTCGGTCCCATTCAGCCTACTGTTTTAAGACGTTTACCGCCATCCAGGTGTCAATATTTTCCTGGCGAGCGGTAGCGAGCCAGCAGATAAATATTTTTGTTTTGACAGCAAGCTAAATTTGTACATTTTTCGATAGAAAAATGTTTTCGGCGAAGCCGGATTTCTCCATTCAATGCTGGCTTGCTATCGCTCGCCAGGAAGAAATCGATACTTAGATGGGGATAAACGTCTTAAAACAGTTGGCTGAATGGGGCCGAATGGATACAAGCCAGAGAAAGAGAGAAAAGGAGAGACAGATAAAAAAAAAAACGGTGACCCCCTTAACTTATCTGATTAATCAACTGATAATTAAAAGCAACCACACTCGCAATTCAGTCATACTAATTATGCTCCCATACATAAGATCACGACGAGGAACAAAATTTATGTGGGCATCTGTACCTAGTATTTATAGACTGAATACTCCTTACAGAAAATATCCTCTTAATGTCTGTTTTGTGGGGATGAGGAAAAACTACATCCCTGCCATTAAGGGTAACAATATGTCGTCTATGCTAAAACTACATCCCTGCCATTAAGGGTTACAATATGTCGTCTATACTAATATACCTCTCATCTTTCTTGGCTTCTTGGAATTAACTCACACTCTGTTGTCTGCCCATATCTCCTATACCTTTGTGTGTTTTAGGACGGTCTTGAGCATATTATCAGTCTTGCTAAGGCAACCTCCCAGAAGCTGGGTGTGCTCAACCGCCTCAAGGGGTTCTTTACCCCTGAACAGCTTCTTGCTCTGTACAGGGGCACAGTGCATCCTTGTATTGAGTATTGTTCACATGTGTGGCGAGGATCCTCTCACACCGCACTCCTAGACAAAGTAGAAAGGAAAGCCTTTCGTATCATTAACTCCCGTCCACTCACCAACTCTCTGCAATCTCTCTCTCTCTCTTCGCCGCAATGTTTCATCTCTCTCGCTATTCTATCACTACTACAATAATCAATGTTCCTCAGAGCTTTCCCAGTGTATACCACCTCCTCTAAGTAGGGTACGTAGTACCCGTCTTGCAACACCCTACTCTGTGCAACTCTCCAACTGAAGAGTGAAACGATACTCCCAAGCTTCCTTCTATTCAACAGCTGAGCTCTGGAACTCCCTCCCTGAATCCATCTTTCCCTCATCCTATGACTTAAATTGATTCAAACTCCGTGTTTCCAGGCATTTTGGCTCGACTGTTAATTGATTTTGGCCCTGTCACTTTCAACTCTGGGGGAGGCACTCGTCACAGGCAGTTTTGCCTTGTGTCCCCTCATCCACATAGTATAATATATATATAATATATATATATATATATATATATATATATATATATATATATATATATATATATATATATATATATATACTGTATATATATATATATATATATATTAATTTTTGTATGTACAATATTTACCCAGCAATCAGGTAACTTCCACCTCAATAACCATGCCCCCATCACGTCCACCCCAAATATAAACCCCATTACCCTAACGATATTGGCCGTGCATCTCCCGTAGACTTTATCACCATATTTTGGGAACTGGGAGGCCCAAGTGAATTATTTGTTTATTACCTTTAATATAAACAGGTCTTGTATGGTTGGCATGGTGGGTGTTTTAGGTTAGTTATGGGAGTAGTTTGGGATTATTGGATGACTTTGATGAGGGTCAGTGCTTTGTTTCCCCTGTAGATTGTTTTATATGTTAATGGATTTTGATGAGGGTCAGTGCTTTGTTTCCCCTGTAGATTGTTTTATATGTTAATGGATATTTATTTATTTGCTATTGATATACAGTACTGTTCTTTTTATGTACTCTGGTTTATTATTATTATTTTTTTTTTATTTTTTTTTTATTTTTTTTATTTTTTTTTTTTTTAAAGAACATTCCATGGTTTAAGATTTTGGAGCATTAACCCCTTCTGTACCGACGGCGTCTGTGTTAATTTTATTTTAGCTATAATTAGGCGAGTGTATGCAGTTTAAGAAGGATCTGTGGTAGTACAAATTATTAGATGAGATAGCTCGGAGCCTGTTAACTGTTGGAGGCCCTTTTTAAGCTGAATACAATCGTTTAATAGTTGCTACAATAAAGTTAAAGAGACGGAATCGGTACTGAAAAGCTTAAGCGTTTTGATACGATATTTGTTTATTTGTTTATTCAAATATTTTTTTTTTTTTTCCTCAAACAGAATAAGGGAGTCAGGGTCGATTAGAGATCCTGTTGTAAGAGAGAACGGTTATCGTTTTGTTGTACGCCATTTTGGGGCCATAATTATGTACCCCTTCTTTACCGGGGACGTCATTATAGTTTTATGCAAGCTATATTTAGAGGATTTGGTGTAGTTTAAGAAGGAGGATCTGTGTTAGTTAAGGGAAGGTCTCCACTTGAGGGATTATTTTCTTGTTTGACCCCTTTCTCCCTCATGGTTATCCCCATTGTTTTTGAGATTTTAAGAGGTTTGCCCCATTAGTTTGGTGATTTTAAGAATTTCCGCCCCATTCTGTCAATTTTAAGACCTTTCGTGCAATTTAGGTGTCGATTTTATCCTGGCAAGCGATAGCGAGCCTGTAATTTAAGAGTAACCGGCCTTCGGCCGGGAAATTTTTCTACCGAAAAATGTACAAATTTATCTTGAAAGGGGGTAAAGGGGTGACATTTTAAGATTGCTGGAGGAGTAGGAAACAAACTAGAAACCTCCCCTTAAGTGTTAAGTGAAATTGTTTGAAGCCTGTTAATTGCTGGAGGCCTTTTTATACTGAATAAAATAGTCTAATAGTACCAAGCTTATAATTAAAGAGACGTGGCCGGTACAGAAGGGGTTAACCCATTCAGTACCGGTGACGTCTTCTTTATTATATTCCCTCTAAAATTAAATTATTTAATGTAGTTTAAGAAGGACCTGTGATATTAAGAATAAACCTTCTTAAGAATATTTGAGTCGTATAGGTAGATTACAAACTAAAAAAACTCGTCTGATGGTAACCAGAATGTTTGTTTTTTTTTTTTTTTTTTTTTTTGTTTTTTTTTTTTTTTAAAGCTTACTCCCTAGACCTTCATCAAGCTTTGAAAAATATGCCTAAGACCCTCCTTCGAGCCGTTGAGTCATATATTACTGTGACTTAATATAGCTTGTATGTGTGTGTGGGTAGGTGTGGGCGGCTGGGTGGGTGTGAGTGTCTGTGTGTCGAGGTGTGTATGTGTGTGAATGAGTGAGTGAGTGAGTGTGTGTTGGAGTAATTGAGCGTGTGTGTGTGAATGAGTGAGTGAATGAGTGTATAAGTAAGTGTGTGTGTGTGTGTGTCGAGGTTGTGAGTGAGAGAGAGAGAGAGTGTGTATGAGTGTGTGTGTGTGTGTGTGTGGGTGGTCATTAAGTAGTTCATCAGTCAGCCTGCCGCCTTCCACCCGTCAACCATGATACGGCACATTACCATATCCACAGTTACCAAGGAGGGAGGGGGGGGGAGGTTGTTTATCACTACTACTGCTCTCTATCTCTCTCTCTCTCTCTCTCTCTCTCTCTCTCTCTCTCTCTCTCTCTCTCTCTCTCTCTCTCTCTCTCTGTATATAATTATGTGTATGTATGTGTATGTATGTGTATGTGTTGCGCAATAAACGGTCTAAATCTTACTATAATTGAACAAAATCTTACTCCTCTTTCAGCGTCTTAACGGTTGTGACGTGTTTAACCCTTTCTGTACCGGTGACGTATTTATTATTTAATTTCAGCTACATTTAGAAGATTTGATGAAGCTTAATAAGGATATATGGCAGCTAAAAGGATGAATTAATATAGTCTGTAGCCTATTGATGGGTAGACGTTCATTTTAAGCTGAATTAAATTGTCAAATAATTAATGGAATATTATGGAAATGTCGTCACTAGCATGGAATGGGTTAACCCCTTCTGTACCGACGACATCTTTTTCCGTATATTCTAGCCATATTTAGAGGATTGTGTGCAGTTTAAGAAGGATCTGTGATTGTAAAAAGGTTAAGTGAGATAGTTCGAAGCCTGGTAATTGTTGGAGGCCTTTTTGAAACTGAATGTAATCGTCCAGTAGTAACCAGAACAAAAGTGAAAAGGACGTCGCTGGTACGGTCGCACTAATAAGTCATGTTCCAGCTGTCATTACGTTTGGCTCGCTCTGTGCTGTATTAATGTCTGTCAGATGTTGAATAGGGTAGATAAGTATACGAGCATGTTTGTCTATCTCACTCGAAACGAATAAATAAAGTTATAGATATTGCTGATGCCAATTATTGATCAAAACATACTTGGTGCCGAGACATCACTTATTAGGCCGACTGTACAGAAGGGGTTAATATTTCACCTTCATAACACGTTGAGACAACCATGCTGAGAGAGTTAGGAAAGTAAGCAGAAGACTCCCAAGGAAATAAAGCCAAGAATAATATATACATTCCGGACATAAATATAAGAAGAATGTGAGGGGGAGCCGAAAATATGACCGTCCCTCATTCCCCCGTAAACTGCCGGGAAACATGAGAAGCGATAATTAACCTCCTCCGTGGGGTGACGCTTTTCTTTCTTGTATTCCGGCTATCATTAGACGATTTTATACTGCTTAGGAAGGATTTGTGTTAAGTAGTGGTGTTAAATTATACATACTTTACCCCCTTAGGTTCTTACTAAACCAACTAAAATCGTTTAAGGGGGCTAGTGGCTTTCATTTTATTTGATTTTTTAATTATTTGTTTTATTATTTTTTTTTTTTCTATTAATTAAAAATTTATTCGTTTATGTTCTAGTTTCCTCGCTAGACCTCCATCAAACTTAGAAAAACACCACCTAGACCCCCCATCAAGATAAATTTGTACATTTTTTGGTAGATAAATGTCCCGGCCAAAGGCCGGGTTCCTATTAAGATTTAAGGCTCACTATCGCTCGCTAGGATTTTTTGTTTACACCTAAGTGGTACGAAAGGTCTTTAAGATTGTCAACGAAATGAGGCGAAAGGTCATAAAATCGCCAAAGTAATGGGCCTAACGTCCTAAAATCTCAAAACAAATGGGGCTAAACACGAGGGAGAAAGGTGTCCACAAAAACCAACCACCCCGCCCTAAATGATAGTGATAGCTATTTTGTTAATGCATTGATCATACGATAAACTTCATTAAACCCTTTCAGTAGATGTTGTCGCTTTTCTTCATTTCATCTCGGCCATCATTAGACGATTTTATGCAGCAGAGAGAGGGCCTTTTGACATCAACGGGAACCAATTTACCTCATACACCTTTTTACCTCCTACACATTCTTCATAAACTCCCAAAAATCGTCTAATAATAGCCAGAATCAAGTTTAAAATGCTATTTCAAATACTAAAAAAGGTAAAGCTTCACTCTCGTCATCTTCTCATTTCCCAGGTTCTGAGTGGGTGAAAACAAACAGTAGCCCAGTCTTTCCATTAAGGGGAGGTCTCCACTTGAGGGATTTTTTTCTTGACCCCTTTCTCCCTCATGGTTAGCCCCATTGCTTTTGAGATTTTAAGACGTTTGCCCCATTAGTTTGGTGATTTTAAGAATGTCCGCCCCATTCTGTCAATTTTAAGACCTTTCGTGCAATTTAGGTGTCGATATTATCCTGGCGAGCGATAGCGAGCCTGTAATTTAAGAGTAACCGGCCTTTGGCCGGGAAATTTTTCTACCGAAAAATGTACAAATTTATCTTGAAAGGGGATCAAGGGGGTGACATTTTAAGATTGTTGGAGGAGTAGGAAACAAACTAGAAACCTCCCCTTAACCAGATTATCGAAGTTCAAGAGATGCTTTTTGAAGTATTCTAATTCAAATGATCAAGGAGACCGAATTGCTATAGTTTCGTGCAGTTATTTTGTGAAGTTGAATTAAAGTATTTATTTAGAAATAATGTACATTGTACTAACCTCCCTCTCATCTTTCCTACTTAAACATTTGTGTTGACTTCGAGAGATCCTTCTTGCACAACGCTGAACTAAATAGTCTAGTGATGCTAATATGTAAGTCTTAGGATAGACTTGTTTTGTTAACCCTTTCAAGATCCAATACACGTTTCTTTTCTGTTTTCTGGTTATTATCAAACGATTTTTTCAGATTAGGAAGGGTATATGGAAGTCAGAGGGTTAATTGAGACAGTCTTTACTCTTTTAATTCCCATAGATCCTTCCTAAATTGTATAAAATCGTCTAATCATAGCCAGAATATACTGTCAAAACACATCATGATTCTCAAGGGGTTAACCTCTCTATCTCTATTCCCTCGGTTTGGGTGTCTGTATCGAGAGTTCATATGAGAGGCCTTTCCAGAGTCAAATTAATTCATCTGGTTGTACCAAGCCTAATCCTTACAATATCCTTACAAGTCCTTCCTAAGCTAAATAGCCCTATAATCATGTTTGTTTGTTTTGTTTTTGTTTTAATTTTGCCATTTTATTTTACTCTCTCTCTCTCTCTCTCTCTCTCTCTCTCTCTCTCTCTCTCTCTCTCTCTCTCTCTCTCTCTCTATCTCTCTCTCTCTCTCTCTCTCTCTCTCTCTCTCTCTCTCTCTCTCTCTCTCTCTCTCTCTCTCTCTCTCTCTCTCTCTCTCTCTCACACACACAAATAAGGAAGAAACTTGTGATAATTTACTATAATAAAAACTAATACACTTTTAAGGCGAATTTCTAATTACTCTTTTTCTTCCCCAGGTTCCGAGTGGGCGGAAGCGAGCAGCGGACCCCTAAACCCCCCTTCCGGAGCCGCCCCCGTGCCCTCCCTCATCAGCACCGCCCTCTTCGCCCTTCCCGCCGCCCTTATAGCCTTCGTGGTGTTGCTGTAGCCATCCGTTATCCTCATCCTCTTCCTGCTCTTCATTGCCTCCTCGTTTTAATCGGTGTCTTCTTACGTCGCGATTCGGGTTGGTCGTTCGTCGCAATTCGGGTTGATCGTTCGTCGCGATTCTGGTTGATCCTTCGTCGCGATTCGGGTTGGTCGTTCGTCGCGATTCTGGTTGCTGGTTCGTCGCGATTCTGGTTGATCGTTCAGCGTTCAAATATCCTTTGTTGTCTTGCTGTAGCCATCTGAAATCCTCCTCCTCTTATTTCTCTTCATTGCGTCATTGTTTTAATAAGTTTGTTCTTATGTTGCGATTCTAGTTGATCGTTCCGCGTTCAAATAACCTTTGTCGTCTTGCTATAGCCATCTGAAATCCTCCTCCTCCTCCTTTTTCTTCGTTAGGTCCTCAAATTATTACGTTTCTTCTCTTGCGTCACGATTCTGGTTGATCGATCCATGTTGACGAACCTAAGTCGTCTTGTTGTCATCCTCCTCCTTAAGGGGAGGATGGGTCGTTTTCTGGTCCCCCTTCTTCTTCATGGTTAGCCCCATTGATTTTGAGATTTTTAGACATTCGCCCCATTAGTTTGGCAATTTTAAGAACTTTCACCCCATTTCTTTGTCAATATTAAGACCTTTCGGGCCATTTAGTTGTAATGTTTTTCCTGACGAACGACAGTGAGTCTGTAATCTTGAAAGAACCGGCCTTTGGCCGGGAAATTTTTCTACCGAAAAATGTACAAATTAATCTAGTATTGGGATCTAATGGATTTTCTTTTTAAAGTTTGATGGAGGTCTAGGGAGGAAACTAAAAAATAAAAAAAAATACTAAATAATGAAAATATCGACCAAAAAGTGAACCATCCCCCCTTAACATTCTCTTCAGTAAATTGTATTTTTTATTTGTTTCTTCTTGCATCACATTTTTTTTCTCCAAGAGCCTATATTATCGTAATATAAAAATCGGTAAATTATACCCACGCTTCCTATTTTTTTTTTTTTCCCTTCATTTCGTCGTATTTTTAATCTCAAGTTTCTTGTTGCGTCACAATTTGGTTCTTGGAGAGCCTTTCTTATCTTGCAGTTAATTCCACCCTCCTCCTCACAATTCTTCTCCCTTTTGATTGGTTCTTTTGGACATAATAACACCTCATTAGTCAGCGTCCTACTAGCAGCCTGGTAAGGATTAGTAGGTCTGTTGTTGCTTATTTTCTTTGTACTTTGAGGGTCACGACACACGCCACTGCCAACCAATCAGGCTCGGTCAAATCAGTGTGTCAAACCGGAGCAATTTTGTTTGAACACTTGAATGAATATGAGAAGGAATACAAGAAAAACTATTATATCAGGTCAGGTGATGGTATTGAGGGATAAGCCTTTACAACGGCACCTCGTATTTACTTTTCGAAGAGTGTTGAGAGGGGAGAAGGGGTGTTAGAGAGACAGGAAGCTGTTGGAGTGGCTTTGTATTATTTAGAGGCTCTTTTGCGTTGACATCCGCAGTTGGGTGGAAAGTTGATGATCCTAGGTGGCTAAATTATTATATTTAATACAAATTCTTATTCTAGGCCAGAATGCTTATGATAACCATTGCTGCATAAATTACTCGTGTTACTCTATAAGATATTGAGGCCATTTAAAAACAAAAATTTGCTCCAGTAATTACAATATATATATATATATATATATATATATATACTGTATATTATCACAATTGGAAATATTTTGGTTATTCGCAAAACAAAACAAAAGTTAACGTATTTGTAGCAGGTTGTGTTATATATATACAATTATTTAACAGTAGTAATATAGACAAACAAAAATGTTGGAGTATGCCCAAAGATTCCCAACTGGAAAAACGGCCTGGAGTAGGGAATTTGATGTCCTCCAGTTTTTGTAGAGATATCCTTGTATTTTTACTTCTGCAGTTCATTAACCCCTTGAGGACTATGACGTGTTTTAGTGGTTTATTCTAGCTATCATTAGATAATTTTCTTCAAGCTTAGGAAGGCTCTGTGGGATTCAGAGGCATAAGCGCGATGGCTTCGACGCCTTACATCCTAGAGACCCCCCTAAGCTGCGTAACATCTTTTTATGCTAGCCAGAACATAATGAGGAAGGGCGTCATATTTTCCGGAAAGGGTTGGAACCAAAGGATTGAGTGTGGTAAATGAGGGGTCACACAATCCCTTTATCCATTAAATTGAATCGGCAACTTTTTTTTAGCCTCATTTTCAGGTTCATAATTAGGTATTGATATCCACAATGAGACTGAAGCGTCGATAGATTAGGGTGCTTGATATTTTTATGAAGCTTTTATTCAGAAGCTGCTTGAGAAGAATTGCTGAAAAAATATATAGGAAATAGTAAAGTGTGAAACTGCCTTGTGTTAAAGGAATATGGCCGTACATTTTTCCTTGGTCTATTCCTTATCTTCATTTTACCCATCATAGTTTTTGTTTGCATGATTCTATTCCGCAATTTTGGCCTGTGGAGCGTGTCTTGGCCATTTACTTTGTCCGTATTTAGCACTATATATTTCCTCTTATGTGCAAAATATTTATGGGTGAACAACAAAGTGAGAAACTCCAGCATTACTTTTTTTTTTTTCAGACATATTTTAGCACAGGACAAAATCGCGGCACAGGCCAAAATCTCGACACTAACCAAAATTGCGATACAGGCCAAATTCTCGGCATAGGACAAAATTGCAACTCAGCCCAAAATTGCAGCACGGGCCAATTTCGCAGCTTGGGCCAAATTCACAGCACAGGACAAAATATCAGCACAGGCCAAAATTGCAGCACAGGCCCAATATCTTGTCACAGGAGAAAATCGCACCACGGGAAAAATTCTCGGCACAGGACAAAATCGCAACACAGATAAATTCCCGGCACAGGAAAAATTGCTGCGACAAAATCGCGGCACAGACAAATCCTCAGCATAGGAAAAAATCGCAGCACAGACAAAATTGCAGCACAGGCCATTATCGCGGCATATGGCAAAATCACAGCACTGGACACAATCTTGTCACAGGCCAAATTTTCGGCACAGGATCTTCTAAAGGTTAATTCTTTCCCCATATTCTCTTCATCTCCTATTAAATCAACTTTTCATCATTCTCTACACATAGATGATACAAATTTAGTCCATGTATGTCTCAAAATTTAGTCCACCGCTATGTCGATTCTGTCTATACCCTGTTCACCATAACTGGGCGAGCAATGTTCTACCTTAGCCGCCAGATTCCTGACACTGAAGCTGCTATGTTTCTGCTTCATGATAATAATTTGTTTCTGTAATTAACAGTATATGCCATTGCTAAAATTAAATCGCAGCTCAGTGGCCAACATAGGGACCTGACAGTTTCTCGTCCGGTTGAGATGAAATGAGTATAGTTTTTATTAGTCAAGGAAATATAAACTTATTTCAGCCTTATAAAAAAAAATACAGTGTGTGTGTATATATATATATATATATATATATATATATATATATATATATATATATATATATATATATATATATATATATATATATATATAATAGTTTGACTAACTTTAATAATAGCCAGACCTATAGATTAGTCTAGCTCCTTGGAAGTTAGTCAACAATTTGTCTGGGGTCTCTTGACGAAACAAAACCGGTCAACCAGACGAATTGTTATGATTTTATTTAAGTTTAGGAAGGGGACAAAAGTAAAAAAGCCAGTCACGTTTATCCCTCATCTTTCTACGACCTCACTTTCCTAATATCTTCCTTCGTTTTCATCCTTTATTTCGTCTGCATTTCTTTCCTGATTTGTCTACTTTCTGTATCTGTTTCCTTTGGTTGTCTACACATCGTCTTGTTTTTGTATTTCCTTTTTTTACTTGAGCATTTGCACTGTCCTTTTCATTGTTTCGTGTCCCTTGTCGGATCTTTCTTCGCTACTTGAATTTTACATTTACATTTCCCCGTTCCTTCCCGCCGCCTTCTTCTTGCTTCTCAATTTAGTCTGCTTAACGTCCTCTTTTGTCTCCATTTCCTCTACTTGTTTATTTCATATTTTATTTCCATTTTGCCATTTTTTTGTCGTTCGTATATCATTCTTGAACTCTTCTTGAGCTTAAAGGGCTGTGAGGACCATAACACCTTATAAACCCTGCCAGTTTATTTTCCAGTTCTTCATAATTTCCCTTACCCATTTCGTTGTCATCTATATCGAGTAGCCACCACCGATCTCTATATATAATCTCGGTGTCTCTTTGCTCGTGTTAGTTGAAGCCACCGCAACCACTCTTTCCATTGAAAGTGCATAGAGGACAGAAAGTTCGCTCTACTAAAAAATGTTCATAGGTAGGATATGCTTGGCAATTATCTGTAAAAATAGGTATTTTATATTTAGGGGATGAATAGCCCGTCGGTGAATAACGTTTTCACAGTACGCATAATCAATAATATGCAATTTTATATCACTCCCAACTCCCTTGCGGTGGCTTCAATTGTTTACACTGAGCCCTGCGAGCGATGAGCCTTCCCAGATTCTTGTTATGGAGGTCAGTGGCAGCCACGTCTTAAGGACCAATTAAGAGACTGGGGGCCATACACTGTAACATCTGTGTGTGAAATATACAACACATATCAATAGCAAAACCTGTACACATGATTAGCGTTTTGCGTAACATTTTAAGCACTTTTATACAGGCTTTTTGAGCGTACCTGTAATGGGATGAATTTTATGAATGTGATCTGCTATGAATGACGTATTAGTGATAAAATATAAAGTGTTTTCAAATGTGCACACTTACGCTGTGTATCAGTTTGTTTACTACCCATGTGTTCTATTATATACACACACATTTCACAGTGTAGTCTTAAGCATTGGGAATGCATTCACTCTCCCCTTCCCTTGTATTATTTTTAGTGACGGAAGGGTACAGCGACCCCCTTCCCATGTTTAAGACTGTAGCCCCCATATATTATACTGTAAATGCCTTCAGAACCCCCCTACCCCCGTTACCCCTGTATATACATATAGTCCCACGTCACTGTTGTTAACCCTTCATCACATCTGTATCATCGTCATTATTAGTTACTTATTGTTTATCGTTAATCATACACATCGTTATTATCTCCACTTTCTCCTTAATGTGCTACTCTGTGCCATTCTTCTTCTTCTTCCATCTCCTCCTCCACTTCCTCTTCTTCTTCTTCCTCTTCCCCCACCACCTCTTCCTCCTCTTCCTCTCCATCTCTTCCTCCTCACCCCCCTCCTCCATCTCTTTCTTCTTCTGTTTCTTCTTCTTCTTCTCACTTCCTGGACCAATACCATAAGGCCTATATAGACACACTCTGTATATAATAGATCATCCATCGTGTGTCTATTGCCTCTTCCTGCTATATAATATACCCCCCCCCCCCCCCTCTCTCTCTCTCTCTCTCTCTCTCTCTCTCTCTGTGTTTTAACCCATTCAGTACCGGTGACGTCCTTTTTATCACATTCTGACAACTATTCAGAAATTTTATTCGGCTTCTGAAGGACGTCGGCCAATTTAAAAGGGTACAGACTATCTCCATTAGTCCTTTTAGCTACCATATAATACTTCCTAAGCTTCATTCAATCGTCTAAATGTAGCTTAACCCTTTGAATATCATGACGCCTTTTGACAGTTTATTCTGGCTATCATTAGAAGATTTTATACAGCTTAGGGTATACTTGTAGGAGCTATAGAGTTCATCGAGATAGTATTTACCCCTTAAATTCCTACATATGCTTCCTAAATTGCATAAAATCGTCTACTGATAAGCAAAAGACAAAAAACAAATGCGTCTTAGATCCTCAAGGGGTTAAATCAAATAGAAAAATACGTCACCGGTACTGAAAGGGCTAAGTCAGTCAAACTCAAGGCTACTGACACCCACAACGCCTGCACAACGGTACCCCCACTGCCCTTCTTCCTGAGCCCACACTGTTGTTGCAAGTGTTCAGTAGCTTATTCTCTCTCTCTCTCTCTCTCTCTCTCTCTCTCTCTCTCTCTCTCTCTCTCCGTATTATCCTTCCTTCTCCTGGTTCACCTATTCCACTTGTTCTGTCCCTTTTCAGATTTTCGTCACTTTCTTCTCCCTTTTTTTTTCCCTCCATCTTGTCTTCCTCTGTCTTTTGCTCCTCCCTCTCCTTCTCCTCTTTTTCCTCCTCCATCCATCTCCTCTTTGTCTTCCTCCTCCTTCTCCATCTCCCCTGTTTCTTCCTCCTCCTTCTTCCTCCTGCCCCTCCAACCATCTGCTCTTCTGCATCCACCTCCTTCTCCATCTCCCCTGTTTCTTCCTCCTCTCTCTTCTTCCACCTCCTCCTTCTACGTCGCCTTCGTCAGTCTAGCCACGCCTCATGGACCAAAACATCAGGGGCCTCTCCAGTCACTATACTGTATATATTATATTATATTATACTATAGAGTAACCACCACCAACACTGTATATGTATTTCATAAACAATAAAAATCACAACCCAAAAAATGGAATGTGTGTTTCTTTTCATATACCTTAAAAGAGCATCCTGGATTCGAATCCACGGACTGCCACAAGTGTTTGTAAATTTCATTAATCGATTTTAGGAGTATAGTTGGTTGTTGGAAGGAACATAATAATATATATATGGTAGGTTTAATTATAATTCTGCTAATATTATTTATGATATTGATACTAAACCTTATTAATACTACTGCTACTAACAATACAAATACTGTATATATATATAGTAATTATCATTATCAATATCCTGTTATGATAACACTGATAATTATTATGATTATAATAGCCGTACTACTACTAATAATAACAACAATATTGCTGGTAATACTACATCATTATTATGCTAACAAATATGTGTTTAATTTCTTATACACCTAATACTGTTTTTGTTTTTTTTGGGTTTTTTTTGGTTTTTTTTTTGGGGGGGGGGGTTTGCTTTGTTTCTGTTAGTTTTTATTTTCGTGTTTTACTTACTTTCTTTTCTGTTTTAAGTTATGAGGGTGGTAGTACTGTAACCCTCCTCAAAGGAGCTACGACCCCCCTGGAAGACCGCCGCTGCTGCCACTCAAGAAGGAGTAATGCGTAAAGGGGAACAAAAGGGCCCATCCCTTTCCCATTCTTAATTAAGTAAGCATATTTCCTTTTATTATATTATTTTTTAGTTTATTTGTATTTCTTTCTTTCTTTATTTATGTATTTTGTTTTGTATATATATATATATATATATATATATATATATATATATATATATATATATGTTTTTTTAATACGTAACTTCGTAAGGTGGTATCGCAGGAAAGCATGTATCGGTCATTTTAGCTGGTCCTCATTTTGCTGGCAACAATGCTGGAGGAGCTCGAGGAAGTTTGATGGAGGTCTGTGGAGGAAACTAAGAAAATAATAAACAAAATATTGGCAAATAAATACACCCATCCCCCCTTCACCCATTCAGTACCGGCGTCATCCTTTTTCATTGTATTCTGGCAACTATTAGACGGTTCTATTCAACTTAGGAAGGACGTCTACCCGTTAAAAGATTACAGACTATCTCAATTAATCCTCCTAGCTGCCATATATCCTTTCTAAGCTTCATGATTCATCAAATCGTCTAATTGCAGCTGGGAAAAAAAAAATAGTTAAATGAGCTCGAGGAACACAAAGAACATCCAATCTTATTCCCTGCAGTACAATGACGCATGTGTTCCTTTTATTATGACTCTTATTACAGGATTTTGGTCAGCTTAGGCAGGCACGATCAGAGTCAGAGGATACATTAACCCTTTCACGCTTATGGCGCAGAGGTTGCCAGATTAGCAATAAGAAATAGTTCTCTCACTCTTATAATTACCTCTCCAAAATTAGTTTTCTGTCCACAGCTAACTCAAAGACAACTGCAGAGGTTGAAGTAACTAAACTAAAGGTTTCTAAATATCCCAGATGGTAACAAAGGCTTTAAAGTATCCCAATAGGCTCAAAATCGCGTCATATGTCGGAGAGGGTTAAGGAGGGAAGGGTTTATTTATTGGTCGATTTAATTATTTATGTATATATAATTGTTTTCAGTTTCCTCCCTAGACCTCCATCAAGCTTTAAAAACAACTTCCCCAAGATTCCCCTTCTAGATAAATTAGTACCTTTTTCGGTAGAAAAATGACACAGCCGAAGGCCGGTTCTTCCTAAATTACGCGCTAGCTATCGCTTGCCAGGAAAAACTGACTCCTAAATGGCACGAAAGGTCCAAATATTGACAAAGAAATGGGGCTAAAGGTCTTAAAATCGCTAAAAGAATGGGGGCGAACGTCTTAAAATCTGAAAACTAATGTGGCTAAACATGAGGGAGAAGGGGGCCAAAACAAAGCCATCTCCACTTAAGATATATTTCACCCCTTTGTTTATCTCTAAAGGCAATTCATAGATAAAGTAATATCTTCTAACGTTATCCAGAATATATATTGGCAATCCCTCCATTGTATTGCAGGGGTTAACCGTTTGAGTACCAGCGACGTGCGTTATATTTTACGCTAGCAATAGTTAGTCGATATTATGCAGCTTAGGAACGATCTGTGGTAGTTAAAATGGTTGGTTGTGATACTTTGAAGCCTTATTATGGCTAGAAGTATTTCCTACGCTGAATATAATAGTATACTAGTTGCCAGTATATGATGAAAATAACATCCCTGGTACTGAATGGGTTAACTAAGATTTGTTGTCCCCAAGTTGTGTGTACATCTGTTGGCAAGTTTTTGAGATATCTTGGCTACATTAACCCCAATCAATACCGGTGACGACATTTTCATTATATGCTGGTAACTATTCGACGATTTTATTCAGCTTCGGCAGGACGGCTATCAATATAAAGGCTACAGACTCAGTTCATCCTTTTAGCGACCACACATATTTCCTAAGCTTAATAAAATCGTCTAAATGTAGCTGAAATAAAACAAAAGAGACGTCACTGGTACTGTAAGGGTTGACACAGACAGACCAATTGACAACGAAAGATTCCAAACGGATGAAAATTGCAATAAGTAGGGGATAGGAAATATTATATAAAAATACTATAGGTCAATTGATAGTGATTTACCTTTCAATCCCCTATAATAGATGAGTTTATTACTAACAATGTACCTTAACCCTTAACTGGCGGCGCGCAACATAAGTCGAGTGAAATAATAGATGAGTTTATTACTAACAATGTACCTTAAGGGAGCCCACCTCGCTTTGTTTTCTCTTTCTTTACCTCTCTCTTTGGCTTGTATCCATTCGGCCCCATGCAGCCTACTGTTTTAAGACGTTTACCCCCATCCAGGTGTCAATATTTTCCTGGCGAGCGGTAGCGAGCCAGCATATATATATTTTTGTTTTGACAGAAAGCTAAATTTGTACATTTTTCGATAGAAACATTTCTTAAAACAGTTGGTTGAATGGGGCCGAATTGATACAAGCCAGGGAAAGAGAGGAAAGAAGAGAAAGATAAAAATAAAAATAAATGCCCCCCCCCCCCCCTTAATACGACTATTTTATTATTGACACTTTAAGGGGAGGTTTTTATTTACTTGTATTTGTTCATTTATTTATTATTATTGTTACTTTCCTCCCAAGACCTCCATCAAGCTTGTAAGAAATACGCCCAAGACCCCTTCGAGATAAATGTGTACACATTTCGATGGCAAAAATTATCCTCCTAAATTACAAGCTCGCTATCGCTCGCCAGGAAAAAATCGACACCTAAATGGCACGAAAGGTTTTAATATTGACAAAGAAATGGAGTGAAAATTTTAAAATCGCCAAACTAATGGACCGGAAGCTTTATAATATCAAAACTAATGGGGCTAAAAATGAGGGAGAAGGGGGTCCAGAAAAATCAAACTTCCCCTTAACACCTCTTACCGTACCTTCTTTAACCCCTTCTGTACCAGCGACGTATTGTTAATTATATTCTAGCAATATTTAGACGATGGTGTGCAGTTAAGAAGGATCTGTGATGGTCAAAAGGGTTAATTGAGATAGTTTGAAGCCGAATTATTGCTGGAGGCCCTTTATAAACTGAATAAAACCGTCTGAATAGAGTTAAAATAACGGCGCCGGTTCAGAAGGGGTTAAACCCTTATATTTCACAGTTTACTCTTGATGGAAACAACTTCTAAGTTACTTTTTCAGCACGATGATGCCTTTGTCATTTAATTGTCCTTATTATTAGACAGCTTTATTGAGATAGGAAGAAGACAAATAACATGTGGGAGTAAGTGGATTTCAGCCAGATCATTTTGTTTTCCATTTGGTTTCATTAGGCCCATCCTAATCTGAATAAAATAATGTAATGGTAAGCAGAACAGTATTCAAAATTGCATCATAGTATACTGAAGAGGATAATCACCATTAGGTGGATGACCAAAAATTTAACTTAACACCCAAGCTGCAGGCATAATTGCCAATAAGTACCTTAATTCCATGCTCTTTTTTTTATGCATAAGCAAATTCAATTATATATCTGTGAAAATACAATGATAGAGCTTTCCAATGACACCTGAATCATCCCTGTACATCTTGTTATCTTGCAACGATCTTGCAAATGAAGGCCTAAATCGGTAAAAAAGGGGCATCTCTCGCCCTCAGTGTGTGCCCGCTCGGCCCCCTATGTTCCCTCCAACTCCTGGCCTCTTTCTCAGGGTTCATAATAGGCTCAAAATTGTGCCCGTCATTTGACAGTCGCCGTACAGAAGGGGTTAAAATTGTAAGTTTTTGGTATATCTCGTGTACAGACAAACTGATCAAAAGACAGATTACACAGTAACTAACAAATGATGTTTGACATAATATAACTATGTATAAATGACCAAAAATAAAAACCAGTGACGAGTGGACAAACTGACCAACAACCATATTGACTGACAGACGTTGATCACATAACACAATTACTAATGACAGAAAACAAGTGACGAGCGCACAATCTCCCTCGAACTCCCATTAAAGCGGAGATAATAATAGCAAAATACTTGTTTGGTTACCTTCATTGCTTGAGACAGCCGGCCGGCGAGGCACATTAGCCGAAATGCCGGTATTATTCGCGTAATGTGTAAAAAGGGGCCCTTAACTGCGGATCCCATTTGTGTTGCGCTCATATTTCAGGTGCGTTCTTAGGCTGCTTTGTTTACATGCAGATGGTAGTGCTCCGCCGTCGCGCTGTCTTCTCCCTCTTCTTTATCACGCTCCTCCCTTGTTCTGTCTTTCATCATCATTTTCTTTGTGCTTTCTCGCCCTCGCTTATATGCGCTCTCTCTCTCTCTCATTTTCGATACACATTTCTTCTTTTGCATTTTCTGGTTTTATGGTTTCAATTTTCATTGTTTTCTATCGTGTAGGCTATCTTATTTCCTGTCTCGATTGTTTTTCATACACGTTTTTTCTCTTGTTTACTCTTCTATTTGTTTCTCTCTCTCTCTCTCTCTCTCTCTCTCTCTCTCTCTCTCTCTCTCTCTCTCTCTCTCTCTCTCTCTCTCTCTCTCTCTCTCTCTCTCGTTTCGTTTCTTCTTAATTATCGTCCCGTTCCCTTATTCCGACTTTCATCATTATTTTCTTTCTGCTCTCTTGCCCTCTCGTCCCTCTTCTCTTCACTTCCTGTATCGAATGTTCTGTGTTCCTTTCTCCTTGTGTTTCGTTTTTCTTGTGTTACTTTAATGTCTTGCATTATTACCTCTCTCTCTCTCTCTCGAATTTCCTATGCTCATTGTGTATCTTGTTCTTTCCAATCTCCCGTTTTCTTTTCATACGTTGTATATGCTTATTTTAATCCGTTTCTTTCAGCCAGCTTATCTCTCGTGTTTCGTTTTCTTGCTCTGCTATTTTTATTTATTTATTGATTCATCTTGTTAAAATCTGCATTTTGTTGCCAACGTTTTTAAAACTCGTGTAGGCTATATTCCATTTTTCCTTGTTGAACACACGGTCGGTTACCATAGTCTCTAGCCCAGTTATAAGTTGTAATAATAGTAGTAGTAGTAGGCTATATACTGTTATTATTATTATTCGTAGTAGTAGTAGTAGTAATAATAATAGTAATAGTACTAGTAGTGTTTGTTTTATTATTCCTCTTTGTTCCTTGTGTTTATTGTTCTTTTAGCTGTTCTTCGTTTATCTGCTTCCTTACCTCCTCCCTTCTCTCTCACTCTCTCACTCTGGCTTTCTCTCTCTCCGCTAACTCCTATCGACACTTCCTGTTTTGCTCGTCTTTCTCAATTAGCAAAATGTCTCGAATAAGACCTTCTTGCGCTTTCTCTCTCTCTCTCTCTCTCTCTCTCTCTCTATATATATATATATATATATATATATATATATATATATATATATATATATATATATATATATATATATATATATACATAATATATATATACATTTACTTCAATGTTTCCACATTTGTATTATAATGTGTTTTGTTTTGTTTTTCGTTATTTTCATCTACCTCTATTTGCATGTATATGTATGCAAGGGGTGCACCAAGACCAAGGGACTCTCCCAGCCCGGTCAGATGGCGGTATATATCAAGGGGTGAAGGCTTAGAACGGCCAATGTCAAGCTTCAATGCCGGAGGGACCGAGTTTTTTATTGGCTCTTCAGTTCCGCATAGATTTTTTTTTTGTTTTTACCTCTTTTGTTTTTATTTGTTTTCGTGGAGATTATTTTGCTAAATTATCATTATAATTATTCTGTGTGTTTGTTTCCTTTTGTTCTCTTTCCGCCCATGCTTGTGTAGTGTGTTTTTTACTGACTCCATATTGGTCTATTTATATATATATATATATATAATATATAATATATATATATATATATATATATACCGTATATATTATATTATATATTTTTTTTATTATTTTTGTTTTCCTTAGTCCTCCATCAAGCTTTATTTAACATCCCCAAGATCTCCATTCTAGATAAATTTGGTAATTTTTCGATAGAAAAATGTTTCGGCCAAAGGCTGGTTCCTCATAAAGTACAAGCTCGCTTTCGCTCGCCATGAAAAATCGACACCAAATGGCACGAAAGGTCTTAATATTGACCAAAAAATGGAGCGAAAGACCTTAGAATCGCCAAACTGATTAGCCGAACGTCTTAACATCTGAAAACTAAATGGGGCTAAGCATGAGGGAGAAGGGGGGCCAGAAAAAAACAACCATTCCTCCTTAATGTAAGTTAACCCTTTCAAGATCCTATTGTTTTTTTGTTGTTTTTTTGTTTTATGTCTGGCTTTATTATTAGACGATTTTATTCAGATTAGGAAGGGTATATGGAAGTCAGAGGGTTAATTGAAATAGTCTTTACCCTTATAATTCCCACAGATCCTTCCAAAATTGTATAAAATCGTCTAACGATAGCCAGAATAAACTTGTCATTATCTTCAAAGGGTTAATATGATCTCTTTCCCTTTTATTAATTGGTGTTGATTTGGTACTGGTTGAGAGCTACTGGTTGAAATGGTCTACTGGTTGAGTTGACCGGTCACCGTGTTGATTTTATTTATTTATCTTCCATTATCTTGTTTGTTTTAATGTGTTTTTTATTTTATTATCTTCGTTTCTTTTAATAGGATCTCTTTCTCTTTCATGATCTTGTTTGTATTAATATTATCTCTTTCTCTTATTTGTTTTGTTTGTGTTAACCCCTTCTGTACCGGCAACGTCCTTTTAGCTTTAATCTGGCTACTATTAGACGATTTAAGTAAGTTTATAAAGGGCCTCCAATAATTAACACGCTTCGAACTAAGAGGGGTGACCTGCTTGTTGTTAGTTCTGTCCTTTTCTCTCTTTCTCTGGCTTGTATCCATTCGGCCCCATTCAGCCAACAATTTTTAGACGTTTATCCCCATCTAGGTGTCGATTTCTTCCTGGCGAGCGATAGCGAGCCAGCATTATATGAAGAAATCCGGCTTCGCCGGAGAAATTTTTCTATCGAAAAATGTACAAATTTAGCCTGCTGTCTAACAAAAATAAAAAATATGCTGGCTCGCTACCGCTCACCAGTAAGAAATTGACACCTGGATGGGGATAAACGTCTTAAAACAGTAGGCTGAATGGGGCCAAATGGATACAAACCAGAGAAAGATAGAAAAGGACAGACCAAAACAGGTCACCCCCCTTAACCCTTTTAACTACCACACATCCTTCTTAAACTGCATAAAATCGTCAAAGTATAGCTATAACAAAAAGTTAAAAAGGCGTCTCCGGTAAAGAAGGGGTTAATATGATTTCGTTCTCTATTAATATCTTGTTTGTTTTAATAGGGTCTTATTCATCTATTATCTCGTTTTAATAGGGTCTTTTTCATATATTATCTCATTTGAATAGGGTCTTATTCATATATTATCTCGTTTTAATAGGGTCTTATTCATATATTATCTCGTTTTAATAGGGTCTTATTCATATATTATCTCGTTTTAATAGGGTCTTATTCATATATTATCTCGTTTTAATAGGGTCTTATTCATATATTATCTCGTTTTAATAGGGTCTTATTCATATATTATCTCGTTTTAATAGGGTCTTATTCATATATTATCTCGTTTTAATAGGGTCTTATTCATATATTATCTCGTTTTAATAGGGTCTTATTCATATATTATCTCGTTTTAATAGGGTCTTTTTCATATATTATCTCATTTTAATAGGGTCTTATTCATATATTATCTCGTTTTAATAGGGTCTTATTCATATATTATCTCGTTTTAATAGGGTCTTATTCATATATTATATAGTTTTAATAGGGTCTTATTCATATATTATCTCGTTTTAATAGGGTCTTATTCATATATTATCTCGTTTTAATAGGGTCTTATTCATATTATCTCGTTTTAATAGGGTCTTATTCATATATTATCTCGTTTTAATAGGGTCTTATTCATATATTATCTCGTTTTAATAGGGTCTTATTCATATATTATCTCGTTTTAATAGGGTCTTATTCATATATTATCTCGTTTTAATAGGGTCTTATTCATATATTATCTCGTTTTAATAGGGTCTTATTCATATATTATCTCGTTTTAATAGGGTCTTATTCATATATTATCTCATTTTAATAGGGTCTTATTCATATATCTCGTTTTAATAGGGTCTTATTCATATATTATCTCGTTTTAATAGGGTCTTATTCATATATTATCTCGTTTTAATAGGGTCTTGTTCATATATTATCTCGTTTTAATAGGGTCTTATTCATATATTATCTCGTTTTAATAGGGTCTTATTCATATATCTCGTTTTAATAGGGTCTTATTCATATATTATCTCGTTTTAATAGGGTCTTATTCATATATTTTCTCGTTTTAATAGGGTCTTATTCATATATTATCTCGTTTTAATAGGGTCTTATTCATATATTATCTCGTTTTAATAGGGTCTTATTCATATATTGTCTTGTTTTAATAGGGTCTTATTCATATATTATCTCGTTTTAATAGGGTCTTATTCATATATTATCTCGTTTTAATAGGGTCTTATTCATATATTAGCTCGTTTTAATAGGGTCTTATTCATATATTATCTCGTTTTAGTAGGGTCTTATTCATATATTTCCTCGTTTTAATAGGGTCTTATTCATATATTATCTCGTTTTAATAGGGTCTTATTCATATATTATCTCGTTTTAATAGGGTCTTATTCATATATTATCTTGTTTTAATAGGGTCTTATTCATATATTATCTCGTTTTAATAGGGTCTTATTCATATATTATCTCGTTTTAATAGGGTCTTATTCATATATTATCTCGTTTTAATAGGGTCTTTTTCACATATTATCTCGTTTGTATTAATATGATCTCTTTCTCATTTATTATCTTGTTTTGTTTTTTTAATGTGATCTCTTTTTGTTTGTTTGAATTTGTTTGTTCTTTTATTATCTGGTTTGTTTTAATGTGATCTCTTTTTGTTTGTTCTTTTATTATCTTGTTTGTTTTAATATGATCTCTTCATTTGTTATTATCTTGTTTGAGCCAATAGGATCCTTTTCCCTTATATGATGTTGTTTGTTTTATTATGATTGATTTATCTTTTATCATCTTGTTGGTTTAAAGGGAGACAGACCGTTTTCTTGTTTGTTTTTTGGCCTATTAATTCATATGTTCCTTAGTTTTCTCGCTAGACCTACATCAACCTTAGAAAAACACCCCCTTGACCCCCCTTCAAGATAAATGTGTACATTTTTCGGTAGAAAAATGTCCCGGCCGAAGGCTGGTTCCTCTTAAAATTTTAGGCTCGCTTTCGCTCGACAGGAAATAATCGACACCTAAATGGTACGAAAGGTCTTAAACTTGACAACGAAATGGGGTGGGTGTTAAAATCGCCAAACTAATGGGCCGAACGTCTTATAATCTAAAAAAAAAATGGGCCTAAACATGAAGGAGAAGGAGGTCCAGAAAAACGGTCCGTCTCCCCTTAAAATTAAGTTAAAATTAATAGGATCTCTTTCCCTTGTATTATCTTGCTTGAACCGTTAGGATTTTTTTTTTTTTTTTGTATTATGTCTGTGTTAATAGGATCTACTTCGCTTATATTTTGTCCACCAACATAGAAAATGGAGTTTAGATAAAGACAGACTGAAAAATAAACGAGGGCTTTGACTCAATATAGGCTATAACGCAATCATGTTTTAATAATAGCTGTTACTCTTTTGTTTTATGTGTTCCCTCTTTCTATACCCCTCTTTTCTTACCTCCTTCCAAAGTATAAATGGACAGTCGATGAAAACAAAAGAGAGTGAAGAAAATTAGCTCGGCCTTCTAATATAATGCAAATCATCTTTTATATATATTTACAGTATATGGTGTTTATATTCATTTGGAATAGGTTCTTTTGGTTTATTCCTCTTTTCTTATCCCTTTCAGTGTAGAGAAATATACTGTAGGAAGAGAGAGAGAGAGAGAGAGAGAGAGAGAGAGAGAGAGAGAGAGAGAGAGAGAGAACAGTTCTTGCTTGAAATATATACAGTTCGTGTTGTGTAATAGCTAGTACATACAGTATATATATATTTTTAGAATAGTCTCCTGTACTCTATTTCTCTTTTATTATCCTTACCAAAGTAGAAAAATGGAGTGTCGAAAAAGAGCGAGTGAAAAAAGAGGGCTCGGACTTCAAATATATGCAAATCGTGTTCGGCAACTCCTCGCTAGAAGAAATTTCACGACCCAACAACTTCGGTTCGTGGGGGAATTTTCGGCTCGGCTCGCCCCTGGACCAGATTGGTGGTGCCGAGGTGGTGGGCGTGGGACGAACTGGTCATCACTCGTCATCTAAGAATAGAGGTCCCAAAAAGACATGAATTTAAACGAGATTGAAGGAAAAAAATTGAAAAGAAGTTAAAAGACGGTTGGTGCCGAGATGGTGGGTGGGTGAAGAACTGGCCATTCACTTGTCTTATGAATATACTGTATTATACTTTAGTAAAAAGCCTATGACTCTATAACAAGAGAAAAAATCATAGATACACTAAAATCCCTATGAACACATGAACATTTAATAGACAAAATAGAAGAAATACATGTCGGGACCAGACCACAATAAAATTAAGTCAAAATTAACAAAAGGGAATTAATAGAAGTAACAAGTAAATTGGAATAAGAGAGGGATGTACAGCGTCAACTACCGTATTTAAACTTGTTACATTAAATATAATTCAACATTACAGGCCTAGAATTCAGAAATGAGAAAATTATATTTAACCCTTGTCTAGCGGGGTGTTTTGGGCTCATTTGGGCATATTCAGGCCCTCCTGCATGAAAAAAATATATATATTTAGCAAAAAACTAGGCACTAAAAGCTTCAAAATGAGACCAGAACGAGCTACGTAGCACTCGTCGTTCTCTTGCAGTGGTGCCACGAACATGGAAGTTTAGCATATATCGGTATATTTTTCGCAGCTATGCTCACTACTGGCTACACTGCCGGCCTCTCGAGAACACAGGGAACATGAGTTAATGGGCGGCGGTAAGCCCTGGGAGTCGGCTGTCTGGCCCGCTGCGCTCCCGGCCATTTGCACTCGATTTTAACCCTTCAAAAGCCTTAATAATGCTCCTAACTTGCTGCAAATTGGTGCACGACTTAAGTCGAACGCCGCCAATAAGGGGTTAATATGTTTTGTCTTTGCTGCCTATGGCAATCCCAATCCCTGACAGAGGCTAAGGCAAATATCAGAAACCTTATGAAAGCAGGAAAAGAATGTGGCCTGGAAATATATAAGTTAAAAAGTAAATTTATGATATTTAATATGAAAGAACAACCAAGCAGCATCGAAGATATAGAAGTAGTAGAATCAATAAAATATTTGGGAGTAACAATCACAAATAAAAGAGACTGTTATAAATTACATAGAGAAAATATGATCAATAAAGCACAAAGGTTAGCAAATCGTACTCACTCAGTAACAGCAATGGAGTTGTAATAAGATGTTAATTGGGAAACATTCTGGAAAAGTTTAGCTCCACCCGGGATCCTATAATTATGCAGCTAGTGTTTTGAAGTACAATATAGAAGAAAGAAAAAACTACAAAGAATAGAAAATTCCGTTTATAGAATGATATTGGGAGGATCTGAAGGAACCCCAATCAGCTGTCTTCCAGGAGAAGTATAGGAGCATCCCTGTTAGAATCAAAATTAATGGGATCAAGACTGCAATACTTACAAGGCATAATGAACGGTGATGGAAATAAAATTGTATATGAAATAATTTAATAGGATTAGAGGAAAACAATGCAATAAATATCTTAGAGCTTAACATAAATAGAACAAAATTGAGTAGGATGACAAAGACAGAACTGGTTAAGAAGGTCTATGACTGGGATACACTAATGTGCAAAAAGACATGGAATAAAAAACCAGTCTAAACATTTAAAATAAAACAAAATAAAGAGATTGGGGAAGAAGATGAAGTATATGACGACACAGCAGCCTCAGTCACACTTTTTAAATGCAGATCTAACACCCTAAACCTAGAAGACAGAAAAGTAAAATTTTCAAAACAAGGGCAAGACTTAACCTCAGGATTATCAGGATTATCTGGTACTGCGGGCCTTTAAGTACTCCTTCACACAGGATTGTCAATAACTGGAATGTGTTGCCAGAGTGGGTAGTTAACGCTGACACAGTAGTAAAGTTTGAATCTGGCTTAGAAAAAGTGTGGAGGGGCCAGGATCAAAAGTTAAACAATTATAGGGCACAAATAACCACCACACACAGGCGAAGCCAAGGTCAAAATAGTGACCAGGTTACTGAGCTGGAGCCACAGGCCCTAGCCTCTTCCAGAAGATCATAAATTATGTAGTATCTGTGAGTTACTCTGAGTATAGGGTCTCTAAGTCCTTCCGGTAAACAAAGGCCAATTGGTATACAAGTCACAACCTCTTTATTTAAATTTGTATGGTCACTCCAGGGACAACAATGAAAGAGAGATAGGTGAGGTCAGGTGCAATGTTCATGTGAAAGTATTAAGAGATAAGCCTTTACAACGGCACCTCGTATCTACTTTTCGAAGTGTTGAGAGGTGAAGCTGTTGGAGTGGCTTTGTTATGTATGTTATTAGCCTGTAGTGTGTGCGTGTGTGAGTTAGATAAATATATAGAGAGTAAGTGTGAAAGTGAGGAGATAATGAGTGTGAAAGACAATATATTAGTGGCAAATATACAGAAAATCGATGAATATATATAATGAACTGAAATGAGGATACCTTGGCAAGAGAGAGAGAAAGAGAATTCCAACCAGTCCCACACCCTGCCATAAAACTCCTATCCGCGCTATATATAGATCGAAACAAGAACCCTCTACGGGATTAACAGTTTTGCTGAGCCCTATACGACCAATTCCAAATCCCCTAAGCCTGAGCGAACGTTTTCCTAAGCTGAGTGAAAACGTTTGAAAGTAACTACAATATATAAATGGGAAGTGATGAATATGCCAAGATCCACTTTTGTTTGTCTATTTATGTTTGTACTGTATTGATAAATTATTTGGTTTATTTGTTTTGGCATACACACATGCGCACACAGATCTCCCTTTTTGTAACACTCCCACCCATGGTAAAGAGACTAATCCTCACACCATGTCCCCACCCACCCTGCAAATGCACATACATATATTTATGTGTAAATGTTTGTAACTTATTTTTTTTTGTAATCAAAATTGTTCCGACTTTCTGTAAAAGGCTCAAAGCAAATATGTACCCCGTTTGTAATTCTGTTATTTTTATAAACTAAATTATACTTTAAAACAAAGTCCATTGAGTAAGAAAAATATCCTTCATAATATTATTAAACCGTGAGGCAGTTGCTAAAATTATAGCTGCATTTTGTGTTACCACCACTGATAAGCCATTGGGCTTTTGGCAGAAAATGCCAAATATTATCAGTGATATCCGAGACATGTTTACATACATTGTTCTCATCGTCCAGCATATTACTGCTTCATATTCATCAACCAACTTAAAATAGCCCTATATAATATTTAATTATCACTAGAACAATACACTATACCATGTAGGAAGTCTTCTGGAGAAATAGGGCAAATTTAGACAAAAATGCAAGATAAACTAAACCACAAATGTATGCTAGAATAGCATTGACAAATCGCTAGATAGTCACCAGACACTAAAAACTTGTAGGCCTATGTCACTAGAAACCATATGTTGAAGTATCTAGAATAATCTTTAACAATCGAAACATCTCTCCAATTCCTTAAAATAGGGAAACTAATTTGAATATCGCTAGAATTCATCACATCTTGATGTCGCTAGATGGAAGTGATGGAAGTGATTCGCTGGATCTAGCCGCGGCAGCTACATTGGCAACATCGTACCAAGAACCTTCATTCCGTTATAATGATCAAGGTCAGATTTCGAAACTACTACAATTATTTCAAAGTTCAGAGATCATCAGATCGGTTTGGAAGTCGATGTACACAATTTCAGTTCCATTAGTTTAAGAAACATTCACATAATATGCTACTTAGAGGGTTAAATAAAGAAGCATTCCTCTCCTGGCATCAGTCGTATAAGCGAACGCAAGCTGTTTTTTTTTGTTTTTTGTTTTTTAAGAAAGTCAACAACGCTTCGTATATTTGGGTTTGGTGAACCTTTTGGGGTTCCTAGTTATACATTAGAACATATTTATATTTTGCACACTCTTATAAGTATAAACACTTACTTGTTAAAGAGGAAATACACAAAAGCCCAATTTCGAATGATCGTGAATATCTTTACTTTGGCGTATGTTTGGGCTAATTTAAGACTACATTTAGATAGATAGAATTTTTTAACACTCGCCAATGAAATATGATGACTTGCTTACAGATATATACTTAAAGCCCGAATCGGCTTGACTTTAACCCAGTTGTTCACTTCCTCAAGCCTGTGGTGGAGCAGGGTTGAGTTGGCTTGATATTGGACACCCTTTTATGGCATTTGGGTGTGAAATACGACACCATTTCCAGTCTATCGGAGATAATGATGGTAAAGGAAAATGCGGCTCAAGTAGGAAAGTTGTCATCAGCTTGAATCCGGGTTATCCCCCAACAGGTAAGGTAGAAGGTCGGCTTCTCCCTTTGATCCTGATTCCGGGATTTTCCCCATTTAGATGAGGTCTAATAAGGTCGGGCAATTCAGCCTGTCTAATCACTGTCCTTGGTTTCCTCTTCTTCCAAGAGGTTTGTGTCCATAGTACCTGGTTAGATGGGGCCGTGGAGGGGTAATCATCAGAGGGTCGTGTCAATTGCAGCGGCCTAATTCTTACTGCCGAAAATGTTGGGGATATTTTTTTTTTTTTTTTTTTCTATATTCCAACTACTCCCTCTCGGGCATAGGCTGAGAGCCTGTACATTCCACCACTCAACACGGTGAAGCCCGTGAGGTCTTGTTCCAGTCTGGGGAGTGAGACATGCGAAGCATCCATCATGGCTCGAAGCAGCTCCATCTCTGAAGCGGCCGGTTGCTTCGCTCAAGTGCTTCACGGTCTCACCCTCCAGACTCAGACCCTCACTCTCAGAACGCCACCTATTGAGCAGTGAACTCACTAGGCATTGTCCCCCTGTAACATATTTTGAATATAGGAGTATTCATACAGTGTTATTTAGTCAGGGAACAATGAGGGTATTTTTTTGGCATTTCGGTGGGCTTTGTGGTAATGCACTGATACTAGGTACAGCACAAATTCAATCCCAATAATATCTTCCCATTGACATATCGGGATATATATATATATATATATATATATATATATATAGAGAGAGAGAGAGAGAGAGAGAGATCAGGACGGGAAACTCGCCCCCCTATGATACACTATCCGCTTAAAGTTTTCCAGCAATTTCCTGTTTAGTCCTTGACATTCCTGTGGGGTATATTGGTATCAGGGAGGGTATGTTGGTATCAGGGAGGGTATGTTGGTATCAGGGAAGCTATGTTGGTGTTAGGGAGGCTATGTTGATGTTAGAGAGGCTATGTTGGTGTTAGGGAGGTTATGTTGGTATCAGGGAGGCTATGTTGGTATCAGGGAAGCTATGTTGGTATCAGGGAAGCTATGTTGGTGTTAGGGAGGCTATGTTGGTATTAGAGAGGCTATGTTGGTGTTAGAGAGGCTATGTTGGTGTTAGGGAGGTTATGTTGGTATCAGGGAGGCTATGTTGGTATTAGAGAGGCTATGTTGGTGTTAGAAAGACTATGTTGGTGTTAGAGAGGCTATGTTGGTATCAGGGAGGCTATGTTGGTATCAGGGAGGCTATGTTGGTGTTAGGGAGGTTATGTTGGTATCAGGGAGGCTATGTTGGTATCAGGGAGGCTATGTTGGTGTTAGGGAGGCTATGTTGGTATTAGAGGCTATGTTGGTATTAGAGAGGCTATGTTGGTATCAGGGAGGCTATGTTGGTATCAGGGAGGCTATGTTGGTATCAGGGAGGCTATGTTGGTATTAGAGAGGCTATGTTGGTGTTAGAGAAGGTATGTTGGTGTTAGAGAGGCCATGTTGGTGTTAGAGGCTATGTTGGTATTAGCGAGGCTATGTTGGTATTAGAGAGGCTATGTTGGTGTTAGAGAGGCTATGTTGGTGTTAGAGAGGCTATGTTGGTGTTAGAGAGGCTATGTTGGTGTTAGGTAGGTTATGTTGGTGTTGGAAAGGCTATGTTGGTATTAGAGGGGCTATGTTGGTGTTAGAGAGGCTATGTTGGTGTTAGAGAGGCTATGTTGGTGTTAGGAAGGCTATGTTGGTATTAGAGAGGCTATGTTGGTATTAGAGAGGCTATGTTGGTGTTAGAGAGGCTATGTTGGTATTAGAGAGGCTATGTTGGTGAGAGGCTATGTTGGTATTAGAGAGGCTAGGTTGGTGTTAGAGAGGCTATGTTGGTATTAGGGAGGCTATGTTGGTATTAGAGAGGCTATGTTGGTGGTAGAGAGGCTATGTTGGTATTAGAGAGGCTATGTTGGTGTTAGAGAGGCTATGTTGGTGTTAGAGAGGCTATGTTGGTATTAGAGAGGTTATGTTGGTGTTAGAGAGGCTATGTTGGTATTAAAAGGGTTATGTTGGTATCAGGGAGGCTATGTTGGTATTAGAGAGGCTATGTTGGTGTTGGAGAGGCTATGTTGGTATCAGGGAGGTTATGTTGGTGTTAGAGAGGCTATGTTGGTAATAGAGAGGCTATGTTGGTGTTAGAGAGGCTATGTTGGTATCAGGGAGGTTATGTTGGTATCAGGGAGGCTATGTTGGTGTTAGAGAGGCTATGTTGGTATTAGAGAGGCTATGTTGGTATTAGAGAGGCTATGTTGGTATCAGGGAGGCTATGTTGGTATTAGGAAGGCTATGTTGGTATTAGAGAGGTTATGTTAGTGTTAGAGAGGCTATGTTGGTGTTAGGGAGGTTATGTTGGTATCAGGGAGGCTATGTTGGTATTAGAGAGGCTATGTTGGTGTTAGAGAGGCTATGTTGGTGTTAGAGAGGCTATGTTGGTGTTAGAGAGGCTATGTTGGTATCAGGGAGGCTATGTTGGTATCAGGGAGGCTATGTTGGTGTTAGGGAGGCTATGTTGGTATTAGGGAGGCTATGTTGGTATTAGAGAGGCTATGTTGGTATCAGGGAGGCTATGTTGGTATCAGGGAGGCTATGTTGGTATCAGGGAGGTTATGTTGGTATTAGAGAGGCTATGTTGGTGTTAGAGAAGCTATGTTGGTGTTAGAGAGGCTATGTTGGTATTAGAGGCTATGTTGGTATTAGCGAGGCTATGTTGATATTAGAGAGGCTATTTTGGTGTTAGAGAGGCTATGTTGGTGTTAGAGAGGCTATGTTGGTGTTAGGGAGGTTATGTTGGTGTTGGAAAGGCTATGTTAGTGTTAGAGAGGCTATGTTGGTATTAGAGGGGCTATGTTGGTGTTAGAGAGGCTATGATGGTGTTAGAGAGGCTATGTTGGTGTTAGGAAAGCTATGTTGGTATTAGAGAGGCTATGATGGTATTCGAGAGGCTATGTTGTTGTTAGAGAGGCTATGTTGGTATTAGAGAGGATATGTTGGTGTTAGAGAGGCTATGTTGGTATTAGAGAGGCTAGGTTGGTGTTAGAGAGGCTATGTTGGTATTAGGGAGGCTATGTTGGTATTAGAGAGGCTATGTTGGTGTTAGAGAGGCTATGTTGGTATTAGAGAGGCTATGTTAGTGTTAGAGAGGCTATCTTGGTATTAGAGGTTATGTTGGTGTTAGAGAGGCTATGTTGGTGTTAGAGAGGCTATGTTGGTATTAAAAGGGTTATGTTGGTATCAGGGAGGCTATGTTGGTATTAGAGAGGCTATGTTGGTGTTAGAGAGGCTATGTTGGTATCAGGGAGGTTATGTTGGTGTTAGAGAGGCTATGTTGGTAATAGAGAGGCTATGTTGGTGTTAGAGAGGCTATGTTGGTATCAGGGAGGTTATGTTGGTATCAGGGAGGCTATGTTGGTGTTAGAGAGGCTATGTTGGTATTAGAGAGGCTATGTTGGTATTAGAGAGGCTATGTTGGTATCAGGGAGGCTATGTTGGTATCAGGGAGGCTCTGTTGGTATCAGGGAGGCTATGTTGGTATTAGAGAGCTATGTTGGTGTTAGAGAAGCTATGTTGGTGTTAGAGAGGCTATGTTGGTGTTAGCGAGGCTATGTTGGTATTAGAGAGGCTATGTTGGTGTTAGAGAGGCTATGTTGGTGTTAGGGAGGTTATGTTAGTGTTGGAAAGGCTATGTTGGTATTAGAGGGGCTATGTTGGTATTAGAGAGGCTATGTTGGTATTAGAGAGGCTATGTTGGTATCAGGGAGGCTATGTTGGTATTAGGAAGGCTATGTTGGTATTAGAGAGGTTATGTTGGTGTTAGAGAGGCTATGTTGGTGTTAGGAAGGCTATGTTGGTATTAGAGAGGCTATGATGGTATTAGAGAGGCTATGTTGGTGTTAGAGAGGCTATGTTGGTATTAGAGAGGCTATGTTGGTGTTAGAGAGGCTATGTTGGTATTAGAGAGGCTATGTTGGTGTTAGAGAGGCTATGTTGGTATTAGAGAGGTTATGTTGGTGTTAGAGAGGCTATGTTGGTGTTAGAGAGGCTATGTTGGTATTAAAAGGGTTATGTTGGTATCAGGGAGGCTATGTTGGTATTAGAGAAGCTATGTTGGTATCAGGGAGGTTATGTTGGTGTTAGAGAGGCTATGTTGGTAATAGAGAGGCTATGTTGGTGTTAGAGAGGCTATCCTTCCTCCGTTCATTGTCTATTAACAAAAAAAAAAAAAAAAATGGTATCAGCGAGGTTATGTTGGTATCAGGGAGGCTATGTTGGTGTTAGAGAGGCTATGTTGGTATTAGAGAGGCTATGTTGGTATTAGAGAGGCTATGTTGTTATCAGGGAGGCTATGTTGGTATCAGGGAGGCTATGTTGGTATCAGGGAGGCGATGTTGGTATTAGAGAGCTATGTTGGTGTTAGAGAAGCTATGTTGGTGTTAGAGAGGCTATGTTGGTGTTAGCGAGGCTATGTTGGTATTAGAGAGGCTATGTTGGTGTTAGAGAGGCTATGTTGGTGTTAGAGAGGCTATGTTGGTGTTAGGGAGGTTATGTTAGTGTTGGAAAGGCTATGTTGGTATTAGAGGGGCTATGTTGGTGTTAGGAAGGCTATGTTGGTATTAGAGAGGCTATGTTGGTATTAGAGAGGCTATGTTGGTGTTAGGGAGGCTATGTTGGTGTTAGGGAGGCTATGTTTGTATTAGAGAGGCTATGTTGGTGTTAGAGAGGCTATGTTGGTATTAGAGAGGCTATGTTGGTGTTAGAGAGGCTATGTTGGTATTAGAGAGGTTATTTTGGTGTTAGAGAGGCTATGTTGGTATTAAAAGGGTTATGTTGGTATCAGGGAGGCTATGTTGGTATTAGAGAGGCTATGTTGGTGTTAGAGAGGCTATGTTGGTATCAGGGAGGTTATGTTGGTGTTAGAGAGGCTATGTTGGTATTAGAGAGGCTATGTTGGTGTTAGAGAGGTTATGTTGGTATCAGGGAGGCTATGTTGGTGTTAGAGAGGCTATGTTGATGTTAGAGAGGCTATATGTTGGTATCAGAGAGGTTATGTTGGTGTTAGGGAGGCTATGTTGGTGTTAGAGAGGCTGTTGGTGTTAGAGAAGCTATGTTGGTATCAGAGAGGCTATGTTGGTATTAGAGAGGTTATGCTGGTATTAGAGAGGCTATGTTGGTGTCAGGGAGGCTATGTTGGTGTTACAGAGGTTATGTTAGTGTTAGAGAGGCTTTGTTGGTGTTAGTGAGCTTATGCTGGTGTTAGGGAGGCTATGTTGGTATCAGAGAGGTTATGTTAGTATCAGGGAGGATATATTGGTGTTAGGGAGGCTATGTTGGTATCAGATAAGCTATGTTGGTATCAGGGAGGCTATGTTGGTGTTAGAGGGGCTATGTTGGTGTCAGGGAGGCTATGTTGGTGTCAGGGAAAGTGTTGCTGTCACGGGAGCTATGAGAATGTTGGATTGAGGGGATTATGTTGGTGTCATGTGAGGTATGTTGGTGTTAGGTGGGCTATATTTGTTGGTGTCTGCTTGGCTGTGTTGGTGTCAGGGGTGGCTATGTTGGTGCCAGGAGGAAATGTTGGCATATGGGAGGCTAAATTGTTGTCAGGGGGGCTATGTTAGTGTGAGGGGTGGATAATATGGTTTCATGGGGCTATATTGGTGCAAAGAAAGGTATGTTGGTGTCAGGGAAGCTATGCTGATGTCAAGGGGGCTATGTTGGTGTCAGGGGAGTTATGTTGGTGTCATGGGAGCTATATTGCTGGCGGAAGGGTATGTTGATGTCAGGGAGACTACATTTTAGTCAAAGGGCTATGTTGGTGCTAGGACCTTCCTCTGTGTATCAGCTATACCTGTGATCTTCACATAAATTTGGGTGTCATCAGCATAGCAATGATAGCTGACACCGTGTGCACGAAGCAGAAGAGACAAGCCACTAGTGTATATCGCGAACAGGACAGGACCCAACACTGATCCCTGCGGAAATATAGCTAGAATAAAATGTTATAGAAGTTGCTCGTAGAGAAGGGGTTGAGGATAGATAGATAGGTTTTTTATGCTGGTAAAGTATATACAATTTGTATTCACAATTGCACAGTTCAGAGGCACGTAAAAATCCTGATTTAAGCCTCATAACTTGTAATTGTAACCTCGTACATTGTTGAGCGAGTGAGAGAGAGAGAGAGAGAGAGAATGTGTGTTTGGGTGTGAGAGTAGGTAATACGTGGGAAACGCGTACAAATTGTTATATTGCGAGAGAGAGAGATTCTGGCAGGTGTAACTGTTTTCTAATAAAAAAATAATAAAATAAATAAATAAATTTGCCCTACTAGTACACGTGTTTTGTTGAGGTTTACAAGCTGATTTTTGTGTGTAATCATATGTAACAAGGTTATATCTTATGTTACAGACCACACCAAGTCTTATACACTTACACAAATGATAATACAGCAGGAAAATGCCCAAAATGTATGCTTCGTTGAAAAAGCTTGAAAAATATCCCTGTTGTGGCTGTCGACTTTCAATGATACTTATATTGCTGAGTAGAGTAATGAATGACATACATCATAAATTATGTACAAAGGAACCACCCTGCTTTTTTAGTGTTGGAGTTAAAGGCCCATGAGTACCTATTGGACCGGCCGAGTACGTTTAGGGCGCCGAGGAATAATAATTACCGGTACGCATTAACTTTCAGCCTATTTTTCTCAACAATGAATAAGAATAATCACAAAAACTTTGTGTCATATGAAACTACAACCATTCATGCATAATATGAGACTAAATAGGATATGCTTCTGAAATTTGGGAGACGGGTAGGCCTACAGTCATTAAAAGGAAACTATCCATGTTTTTTTGCATACAGTAGGGTCCCGCATAGAACGTGTTCACATAGAACTTTCCCCTATAGAGCGAACGACCAAAAATATTATTCCAAAATGTTTGTTAAGAACGAATGTGTTCTGTTGAAGCGATTCCGCTTCTAAAGTAGGGCAAATCCGGGGAGTTCTCTATTAGAGCGCCCTATTATCATACAGGGCGCCTGACTTGTGACAAATATTTATATATACATACTTATAAATGCATATAAATACTTGTAAATACATATTATGAGGAGATTACTTACCACACACTTTATTTGAAATCATTGTCATTATAGCCTAGCTTATAACTAGTCGTCCATTTCCGCCGCTTTCGTCCGACAAGGTAGGAAGCTTGACTGGCCAATGTTCTGTTTTCATGGTCTCAAGCATTCAATTCTTTCATCATTACCACCCTCATTAACACTGAATGCACTAAAGCCCTAATAAATGTGAGATACGACATTTGGGCAGAACAAATCTTGTAAACAGGTGGTTTTTCAACACAATGGAGGTTCGGTCTTCTCCTTCTTGCGCAAGTGAAGCCGGATTCACTCGGATTTCGTATCCAAGCAACAAACACCTTGACGTGGCAGATTCATGGAGTTCAGTTTACTTGTTTGTTTTTGTATATGTTTTCTAGTTTGATATCGAGTTTTTCATTATTTTTGCTCTCTTTTTTCGGGTTTTGACTGGAATATTTTGTTGAGAACATGGAACTAGGGAATGTTTGGGGTAGGCTATGGTACGTACGGAAGGATAGATCGACCAATATAGATTTTTCCCATAGGGTACCGGTATGTGTTTCACATAGAACGACCTCGTTTATCAACCAATTTCTACTGTACCTATTGGTTACCTTACCCTAGGTGAGATAATTCCCCTCCATTACTTGCTACCACTCCTACATATGTGTCCCAACCCCCCTTCCCCTCCTCAATTATCAGCTATTTTTCCTCTTATTCCCCCTTTTATCGGGTAATATTCGGCGCGAATTTCCCTCACCCAGTCTCTTTAACATGGGCAAGGCAGCTAGATATCCTTGCAACAGAGAGACTTCTAGTGCAAGGCTTCAGTGTCACTCTTCAGCTCAGAAAGAAAGGATAAATACGTCCCCCCCAGCTCTCGTTGGTTAACCCGGCAAGTGCAGATCTACTTATATAAGGTGTACCGGTGTGCTGCGGAACTCCTTATATAATCCAAGGCCTAAAAAAAAAACATTTAAACCAGCCCAGTATCAATTTTTTTTTATTGCCCCTTGGCCATGCCAAATATCACTCCTCCACATTCCCTCCTTACCCCCCCCCCCCCTTCAATTATCACCTATTCTCTCTCTTATTCCCTTATTTCGTCGATATATTTTCGTGCTATCAATAGCGATTCATAAGCAAGCTGTGCTTGTTTGTGCTACACAGTGAATGAAAGAGAGGGAACAACACGACAGTGTCGCTCCAGACGTCGTGAGGGGTGGTAGGCTGGCAGGCTGTCTCAGCCTTCAGTTATGTAACTCCCGATCTAATTTGCCGATTTTGACCATCCAAACGCTGTTTCCACTTTTGTTATTGTTGTAACAGGTTAATATATTTTTAATCAACGTAAAATAGGCGCATATGGATAAGTATTAATGATATTTATGGTACGACGACGATATGAGTGTAGGAAACAGTCTAAATACCTCCGCACAGGGAGGGGTGGCCACTACCCCACCTGCGCAGCGGAGAGGTTAATGGAGAAAACACTTTTTCCGTGGATTGTAACTAATTTCAACTACTGTACTGTACTGTTTAAGGCATATCATCAATGATGGAGGGGCCACTAATAAATTATTATTTTAAGTATAGTTGGTCAAAGTTCCAGCTGACCCACCCTCGCTCTGGGGCTCGCAGGATTAGCTGGCAATACTGGTGTAGTGGTGCAGGGATACCACTTGCCATTAATGTGTTACCTGTGTCTGTCCTGTATATTACTGCAAATTATACTATGTAATGTTCACGTTGTGAAGACTAAATGCTCCTTCATTAACCTCTGAAGTGCGCATGGGGGTAATTGGAAACGTCCCCCTGTGCTGACGTATTTGAGGTGTTTCCGTCACTAAAATATTCATTGTGCCATTAATAGCATTAATACTTATCCATATGCGCCTATTATGGGTTGATTATAAAGGTATTAACCTGAAACAACAATAAAACGAGTGAAAACAGCGTTTGGATGGTCAAAATCGGAGATATAGCCCGCGAGTTGTATAATGTATGGGTGAGGCAAGCTGCTTTCCCGCCAATTTCCCCCAAGGCCACTGAGACACAGTCGATCGATACTCTCTCTCTCTCTCTCTTGCACTCGCTTGCCATCAGTGATGACAACACCCTGCTTGCAACTCGCTAATGTTAGCACGAAAATATACCTCAGAATAAGGGAATAACAGGGAAAATAGGTGATAACTGAAGGAGAGGAGGAAAGTGGGGAAGGAGGGGAGGTAGAGGACTGAGATTTTGCATGGCCCAGGGGCCAAAAAAAAAAAAAAAAAAAAAAAAATAAAAATAAAAAAAAAAAAAATTCTTCGATGTCAAAAGTTGATTTTTTTTTCACTCACTCATAAGAGTCTCCCCGCAGTCCGCCGGGGGAACTCTTAAGAGTCTCCCCGCAGTTCCCGGGTTAAGCAGCCACCGATATAATAAAAATATGTATTTTTATAAAATCGAGTAAAGTATGTTGTGGCAGCCAGCAGGTTTTATATGTGTTGCCAATCAGTGGATATAATAACTTGAATATTTAAGCAAATCTACGAACTTTGGGTGAATGTTCGATATCATACATAGCGATGTATGCATTTTTATTTGAGATAGGCTTACTTTCCCTTGTTTAGTATATGTTCTAACAATGATATAGCCGAAATCAGATCTACCAATCCCAATCATTGTAAGACACGCGGCCTTGGACGTCTTATCCACCACGATTTTCACATTTGTGACAGCCATCGTAATTTATGAATACTAGTAGGCTAAAAGCCTTTAGCTTAGTTATATAATATAGTATTAAACTACCAAATCGCTTACCTATACACAGGATTCTTAAATATCAATCGCAACAAGAGCACTGGGTGATATGGTGCTTTTAATGCTGTTGTATCACCAGCTGTGATTAAAGGGCCGAGTATTATAGCCTTATAGGGCTGGAGACAGTGTTGCCAACTCAAAACATGCATACCGTATCGCTTCATTAGTTATAAAAGTCGCTAGAATGTGGCTAGATAATAATAAAATCAAAGTTCTCTATATAATTCAACAACCTTTTAATTTCGATTTAAAATATATATAAATTTAAAGAATAGCAAGCATTCATGCAGCTAAATGTCAAATTATTTGTCGCTAGATCCAAGTAAAGTGGCTGAGTTGGCAACATTGGCTAAACAAGAACGTATTTATAATAATTTACTACATGTTTATACGTTTACGTAAAAATGCAGGAGTAATTCCTGAATTACCTAGCTTTCATTTACCAAAATTAGGTTACTGTTATGCCACGTTTCTAAGAAACGTGATATATTCTGATAATTGTTATTCCGGGACTGGGAAGTTGCTGGTCGCGGAAGCTATGCCTTTGCAACGGCGCCTCCCTTTTGTCGTGTTTTCAGTTTTCTAATTTAACAGTAAAATATACTGAAGGAAGAAATTAAGAAGAAAATTAAAAATTGGGATACAAGGAAATGGCAGGAAGAGCTAGGGGAGAAAAGCAGTTTAGAAATATACAGGGCCTTCAAATCAGAAATAAAGGGAGAAGAAGAACTTTATGATAATGCAGAAGCTTCAGTCATATTATATAGGTGTAGAACGAATAATTTAAATTTAAGAGACAGGAACAGGCATGTAGGAGGAGATATAAAATGCTTACTATGTAATTCTGAGATAGAGGACATCAAACACTTTATTTTATGGTGCCCTATATACATAGAGAGGAGAGAGTAAAGGAAACAGCGCTGCAACAACCTTACATTGAGGAGGAAAATCAAGTGATAGGAAATCTACTGTTCAAAGAAGAAAACCAGGAACGAGTGAAGATGATGTTATATGGGATGTGGAGAACAAGAACCAAGAAAATGAAGGAGCTGGAATAAGAAGAAATAGATTATAATGCAACATATAGAAAAAAGAAAAAGAAATACAATATAATATAACAGAGCACGTCACAAAAGGAAAATGACAAGAACCTCTCAGGGAAGTGCCGTTGTTAAGGCATTACTTCCCGAACCACATCTGAGCTGATCTGATATTATGTGCTATGTGCTATTTCTTCTTTCTTGCTCTTCTCTCTCCTTGCTTGTTTTCCTTTCTTCTTGGTTGATGATCTTGGTTCTTGTTTCTTCTTACGTCTTTATATTTTGTGTGCCGTTTCTTCATGTAGGATATTGTTTCTTTGTTTTCCTCGTTTTCTCCAAAAACTATATATTTACTTTTTTACTCAACCTATGCTTTGACTACTAAACAATAAGCTACCTAATAGGCCTACATGGGATTCATCTTCTATAAATGGTTGTTGGAATAGAGGTTCCCATCTTCTTTCCTCTGTGTATGCAGGGCACCACAGAATGAAATGCTTTAGGTCCTCTATTCCATCCCCACACATATCACATCCTGTGTTTCTTCCTGTAAATCTGTTTCTATCATTTAACTGTAGGTTATTTGTTCTCGCTTTGTATAGGATAACATATTGGTCTATTATCATATATTAGTTCTTCTCCCCTTATTTCTTTCTTATACTTTCTATAAATATCTAAACTAGTTTTCTTGTTCAGTTGTTCCCTCCACATTTTAGAATTCCATTCTTTTAATTTACCCTTTAACTGGACTTTCCCTATATATATTTAGTCATCGTATGTCAATTTCACTTCTCGAAGGTATTTAGTGGTGGATTCGAACCAGGGATTTGTTGCAAATTCATGTTTTTCTTCAATAATTCTTTTTAGTAAGTGGAATCCCTCGTTTTCCTCTATGTGTTTTAAATATTTTATTTGTGACTATAGATCAGGCAGGGGAAGTGGTGGTGGACAGGAGTAAATGGAGAATGCTTGTGAATAGTTGAGTGAACAAGTGGTCATTTGGAGGAAGGGTCGGGCGCAAGTTGGACTAGATAATAGTCCATCAGGCACCTGGCCCGGGGAGACGATTAATATGAAGGGTGCGCCTGGAAGTGTGGTGTGAGGGCTTGTGGCTTTGGCTCCGCTGCATGTCTGCCTGCCGAGATCGGAACCTCTCCGGGTGGTCGAGAACCGGGGGAGTGCTGGAGCGACCTTGGTGGCCCTGGTCTCTGGGTCTTCTCCTGGGTGACCTGGATGTGTGTGAATTTGCATGTGTTTTTTATGTGTGTTTGTTTGTTGTTTTATGTTGTTTTTGTGTTTTCTCTGTTCTTGCTCTGTCTTGGATCGGCTACCCCCAAATGGGGATTGTGTCTGAGCATATAGATAGATAGAATAGATTTGGCCCCCCATAATTCTAGTTTGCATTGATGATACACCTACTTCACCCCTTAGAGTTTCTACCTGTGCATAGTTGGGGGCTCCTAATATTTGCCTGTAAACTTTATTTTCTACTTGCTGCAGCTTATCCATCTCTGTGTTGGTGTATCCTAGCACACTAGCTCCATATAGAATTGAAGGTAGGGCTACACTCTTCCAAAAGTTTGTCCTATTAATTCTTTACTGCAGCTTTGAGCTATTATCGGGTGTGTTAAGTTTGCCATCTGTTCCGCTTTAGCCAAGGATATTTCTTTTTGAGATTTAAAACAGTTTCTTTTATCTTCAATATACCCAAATATTTAATATCACTGGTTACCTCAATGTCTCATATCTGTTCGGGCTTTTTTTTTACATTAAACATTGATATTTTACTCTTGTCTTTATTTATTTTTAGGCCACACATATTTCCTATATTTATTAAATTGTCTGTTATGCCCGGTCCAAATTGGAACGTGAGATATTCTTTGTACAATGAGCAGCTCTCTAACTGGATAGGTATACCTTAAACTTTAAAGAAAGAGACAACACGGCAGGATAGTAAGCACACAGGTAACAAGTTAACATGGGTTTTATTCAGTTTAACACCTGGTTCATGGAGGAGCAAGACATATATTTTATACCTGTAACCTGGAGATCATCAACAACAATGAGAATAATTAAGACATACAATAAATAGGTTATCAAGTAAGCAATAGGAGTCGGACAATGGGTCCGGACTCAAGGTAATAATAATACTCCTAGGATACAATTATAAGGTATCCAAAATGGTGGAGGTACACCTCCTACCCAAATAGATCTCAGAGAGGATCTCAACAAAAGACAAGAGTGCAGTAATGGCAAATGCCGTCTGGATCATGCAATGATGTCCCCGGCATATAGTGACGTTAACTGACTCTAAAGCAATAATGGCCAAGTGGTCATCAACAATGAAGTGGGCTCGGAAAGGCTCACAAATGATATTAATACTATAGGTGTGCTAGATCTCACCTGGCAAAGATTAATCCTTAACTCTGTGTACTAGCAAGGTGCTGAAGGCTGAGGCAACAATCGTCGGGAGCTGAGATAGAGTGAAATCTATTCGAGTTATGAACCTGACAGAATGTTAAATTAATTAGGCTAGAAGTTATACAAAGGGACTAGATTACATGTAACTATATGTTTGTGTTTGATGCTATGGGTCTTATATAGGCACGCCCCCTCTGTCGGGCTATGGGAGACCAATAACCCGGGAAGGTGCATATATAAGGATCCCCTGATAGGTATGTATAATGGGTCCCGGCAAGTGGGCTACTAACGTCAATTTAAGTAGGGAGAAGAAAGACCTCTCGCAAGACGTAATGTTAATGAGAACCCCTGAAGATAACTTCTACCACAACCCTGAGTCAACTCTATACCCAGAAACGGTACAAAAGCACTTAAAGGAGAGCTGTAGTGAAGAGGAGGGTCCGTAGATCGAGGGAAGATCCAGTAGTCCGGAGGGCGGCTGGGCGTGATGACTCCAGCTACTGGTCCAGGGTGAGTCACAAGATGATTCCTTAGACCTTGGCGCCTACCACGGGACAACCGGGTTCCTCTTGCACTCCCACAGTGCAGTGATCCCCAAAGGATATGCTGGAGTTCTGCTACAAGGTTTGGGGGGTTAGGGTGACTAGCATAATGATCTACCTAGAGTGGCAAGCAGTATAGATAGTGACATTATAGGTAGTCTAAGGGGGGTCAAGGTAAGTGTCTTCCTTCCTTGCTAGTTCGTGGAACTATCAGACCCATGTAGCAAAAAGAGAATCCAGAAAGGGGAGCCCAAAGTGGGTTGCCCAAAATTAGTCCTCTTCCTGATGGGGGGAACCCGATCTGGTAGATCTCAAGTTACTACATTATCCTCATAATCCCTTGAACAAAACAAGGTAGGAATCCTTTGGTACTTGGTTTGTGCACCGCATCGAAGGCCAGAAAGGGGGAGCCCAAAGTGGGTTGCCCAAGCTAGTCCTCTTCCTGATGGGGGGAACCCGACCTGGTAGATCTTCGATCACAGCACACAACTGACAAGTTGAACACCAGCTATCTCTGGCTGTTCTTACCCTGAACTAAATAATACCAAATGGCAAGCTTAGTTACTGATGTCCAGGCTGGGTGAGTATAAGGTAATCTTCTTGCCCCTACTTAAGGCGCCCGGCTTGAGAGGATCAAGGGCGCTGGGGTGGTGTTGGCGCGTGGTGGTTATGTCCTTGTAGCTCTGGGGGTGGCGCGCCTGGACTCTGGCTGTACCTTGTAGCTAGATGCCCCCGGGCAGATTCTGTTATAAGATGGGGGTGATCACTTCCTGGTGGGAGAGGAAGTGGATGAGAAATGGCATGTGCAGGAGTAGGGTTGGCTGCAGGTTTAGTGGCAGCTAGAGATGCGGTCTTATCATCCTGAGACCGCATCTCATTGTCTATGGCTCTTTCAGCTTTCTCTATATTTTGCGTTAGAATCAGACAGTCATCGGCGAAAAATAGTACGCTTAATTTAAATACCTGATCTTCATACCCCTCTCCAAGTTCTTCCATTTATTTTATAATATTATATGTTACTAGCTTGAAGAGTGTGGTTGATGTCGTGCATCCTTGCCTTATGCTGCTTGTTACATTTATTTCAACCTTTCTATAATAATAATATAATAATAATAATAATAATAATAATATTTATTCAGTTAGCAATTTACAGAGTTGGTACCACATAGTATGTTACAAATATGACATGTACCAGCCTTACATAATTCCAACTAAGGATAGCCCAATAAGGCTGTTAGGCGTATTTCCATTGGGGTCCTTGTGGGATTAGGTTAGCTGGGGAAATGGGGAGGATAAAGAAATAGATACTTTAGAGAAAGTATTTATAGAGGGTTATTTTAAGATACCTTACATCCTATAGTAAATATCAGTAATCCGTAATCAGTAATCATTTCAGTTTGGTTTGTCTATCTCTTATGTATAAATTTTGGCTACTGTATTACTTAGGTTAGGGTGGATTTTGTAGTCTTTCATCACCTTTATTAGATAGCTTCTTTTTACTGAGTCATACGCCTTGCTGAAATCTATGGATATTAGCCTACTATTAGTGGTTTCCCTACTATAAATTATTTTTCCATATAATGCTTTAATATGAATAAACTGTTTTCTATTCTTCCCACTTCTGTGAATCCGCTTTGCACTTCCTCATTATTTATTATTAAATGTTCTTCTATTTTGTTTTTTACTGTTAGGGATATATGATATATTGGCAAGGGATATTGGTCTTACGTCTTTAGGTTTGTTCTTCTTTGGGAGCGTAACTGTTCTAGATTTTTTCCACTCCTCTGGTACTACTGTTTCTTGTATAATTTTATTAAAATATCTTACCATCTCCTCCATACATTTATCACTGCTTAGCAATGCTTTGTATAGTTCGGGTTTCAGCTGGTCAGGGCCCGCTGCTTTTTTTTTTTCTTTAATTTCTTGAGACACACTTTTAATTCTGTTTTATCTATGTTGGGCATTTTCATGTGTGCTAGGTTCCTACTACTTTTGCCTATCATTTCCATATGTTAATTCTTGTAGTACTTCAGTTATTATTATCTGATTTTCAGGGGGTATTTTTTTTTTTTTTTTTCGATGTGATTGAGGGAGGCAAAAGGCAGAACTGCCTATAGAGAGTGCCTCCCTCATAGTTGAAAGAGTGGCAGGGCCAAAATCAAGGGACGTTCGAGTCAAAATGCCTGGACACACTGAGTTTGAAGCAATTTAAGTCATAGGAAGAGGGAAAGACTGATTCTGGGAGAGAGTTCCAGAGTTCAGCTGTTGAGTGAGTAGAAGAAAGGGTAATTTTTTTGAAAAGACTCGCAGCGTTATTATACATAATTTATTAGGGAAAGTAAAGCTCTATGGAATCCTTATAATATACTCACATAGATTCCACTGTGGAAGAATAGTTTTGATAGTTAACTATAGTTTTGATGTAAATACTACCGCAACTACGAATCTTGTTTCCGAGACCAGTATATTAACCTAACCAAACAACCTAACCTAACCTAACCCTAGAGTGCCCTAGACCCAGTACGTGGGATACAACACTAGCCCTTGCAAGTTGCATGCCAGCTACTGTGGGTTCATATATTAGACATACAATAACATCTTTGTAGAACATAACACTTTACCGTAGCGAGTGTACTCCATTTCGAACACTTTTTGTAAACATGAACACGTCCGTAGCAGAGCTCTCAAGATTGCGGGACTGAGTTGCGCGGGACTATTTATATCGACAAAATAAAACTTATCAAAACCATTCTACCACAACGGAATCTATGTGAGTATAGCCTATTATAAGGATTCCATAGAGCTTCACTTTCCCTAATAAATTATGTATAATAACGCTGAGAGTCTAGGCCTATTCGCGATAATTATCGGTAAGATTTTACGGTGTGACAGTTACAAGCCCCATCGATGTTTGTGTAGCCTATGGCCCTATAGGTATGTTATATAATAGTCTTCAGTCCTATATATGTCCTTCCCTTCGCAAATGTATTATAAGGGAGATATAGGGTAAAACACAGAGTCTTGTCTCAACTTGTCTGCATAATGACAAGTCCTGTTTTACGGGATTTCTGCTTTAGGCCTAGGCCTATATATTTTTTTTTCCCTCCTACCTTACGCTTCCCATCACCCCAGCTCACTGCAACCTACTCCATCCACATCAAAATAACGTCAAGGTTAGTTTCTATCCACATAGGCCTATTACTATTAGGTTAGGTTAGGTTTCTTAGTTAGGTTCATGACAAGGGATCAGCTGGTAGGTAAGGGTTATTCAGTATAGTCTAACTAAATAAGTTGGTCACCAATTATTTTGCAATATTTGAACACACATATGGATTTTATATGCTCTAAACATAATATGAAAATGTGTTTTAAGCCTCGGCAAAACCTAATAAAAATATATGGTACTAAAATGGAATTTTGTCGAAACACGGTTGTCAATCCCTTCCTATAGACGGCACCGATTCGTACACACGCTATTTTCACCTGTCTCCCAAGGTCTGTCCACCAGCTTTTTAGTCCACTCCACCTGCCCATCTCTGTCGATAGGTCGGGTTGTTTGGTTAGGTTAATATACTAGGTTTCAGAAACAAGATTCGTAGTTGCGGTAGTATTTACGGTATCTGGACACTTCGAGCGAATTCATATTCGAGCAGAGGCGCATTTAGGTTAAGTTAAGTTAAGTTAAGTTAGGTTAATTAGATTGGATTGTGCATCCGCTCGATCAGGAATTCGCTCGAAGTGACTCGCATTCGTATTTACAGATACGGCCGAATACCGGTAGGCTACTAAATGGGCGCCGGCCCAACCGCCATGTTGTATCCTTCTTCTTCTTCTTTTGAACCCGCCCGCAGACCGTGCAGATCCGCAGGGCTGACCTTTGTATCGGTACTGGCTCAGAAACGTTAGTAGGAGGGAAAGTTTAGAGTAGAAGGATAGTTTAAGAGACAGTTTTTGTTTTGTTTGTATAAACCCCCCCTCACTTCCCCCCCCCTCCCCCTCACCTCCGCTCCCCCCCCCCCCCCCCCCCCCCTCTCACTCATTTCTCTTCCTCCACATTTTCTCCAATATCCTCTTCATCATCTCCATGTCTTGTGTTTCCATCTCCTGTGTTAACCCCAATAGCGCCCCCACCCCTCTATCTTCCCTCTGCTTAATCTCCTCCCACCCCCTCTCCCCAACTCTATTCCTCATGTACCTCTCCAACTCCTCTCTCTCCTCATTATATCTTGTACACTCGGTTACTATGTGTTCTACATCCTCCACTATTGGATCCCCTCCCATTTCACATTGACTGCAGTGCGGTCCCACTCCATTCCATCTCCTTGTTCTCTCATTCGTTTCTAGCGATCCTGTTCTTGCTTTAAATAGGAGTTTCGATCCCCATCCCCCATCATAGTACAGTTCTCTAGCTGGTTTTTCCTTCTCTCTATAATATGCCAGCGTGGCTTTATTTTCTACCCCCTCCCTCCATCTTCTTCTCCCCTCCTCCTTTATCCCCTTCTCTATCTCTCTGACACATCCCCTCCCATTCTCTAGTATGACCCACTCCCCTCTCTCATTTCTTTTTCTAACGTAGGCCTACTAGGCACTACGGACACATTGTAGGCGTTAGGTGTGGATTAGGATTGTATCCAATGTACTAGGTCTATGTTACTGGATATTTATGATTTAAATAAGTGCTACATTTTCGATAAATCTGGTTATATGGCTTTGCAATTAGGGAAATCATGAGCCGATTTCCGACATGTAGTTAGTCTTTTTCGATTCTCAAAATACGATCAAAGTTTTCCAAAAAATTGGCTCGGGTTTTCCAAAATTATGCATTTTGGGGTTTGCAATTTAGGGAAACATGAGCCAAAATTCTAAATTAGGTTACTGTAATTTGTTTACTCTTAAAATTCGCAAAATCCGAGCCAAGTTTTGCCAAAACTTGGCTCGGGTTTTCCAAAATTCGGGTTTTATGCCTTTGCAATTTCGGGAAACCTGAGCCAAATTTCTAAATGATGTTACTGTCATTTTGTTGTCTACAAACTCTCAAAATCCGAGCCAGCTTTGGCCAAAACTTGGCTCGGGTTTTTGAAATATTGGGTTTTAGGCCTTAGAAATACCTTAAAACCCGAGCCAAGTTTTGTAAAATACGTTTTAATCGCCGTTTTACGCATTTAACCCCTCATTTTCCCTGTACTTCATAGCCCTCCCCACTATCGGGCGGCGTGTCTTAAGATCGTTGTATAATGGGGAAAACGGTTTCGCCGAGGGTTGCAATTATTTCCAAACACTATACAGTATATTGATGAAAACTAACAGGGAAAAATAAAAAAATCAATGGGAAAATTGGTGACCATCTTATTTAGTTTTTCCGGTTATTCTTGTATCCAACGTTCTAGGTTAGGTTACTGTGTTTTTTTACTTTAAAAAATCTCTAAACCCGAGCCAAGTTTTGGCAAATGTTGGCTTTCAAATTTTGGGGTTTAATGGGTTTAAAAAAACATGAAAACTCGAGCCAACTTTCAAAATTTAATTACTGGGTTTTTTTACTTTGAAAAATGCCAAAAGCCGAGCCAACTTTTTTTCCAAATTTTGGGGTTTTTGTACTCTGAAAAATAGGCCTACCCAAATCCGAGCCAACTTTTGCCAAAACTTGGCTCAGATTTTCACAGTTTAATGTTTTCTTACTTTCCTATATTTTATTTTCAGAGTTCTTCCCATATTAGGCCTACCCCTATTTTTCCCCTTTTACCCCGCAATTTCCCTGATCTTCATAGCCCTCCCCACTAGTGGGGGCCGTGTTTTTAGATTGTTGGATAATGGGTAAATACTGATTTGCGGTAGTCCTTGGTATAAACAACACTGTATAGCCTATCAAAGAAAAAATGCAAAAAAAAAAAAAAACACATGCTAAAACTCGTGACTGTCACACCGTATCAATTTACCTAATTATCTAATGTTTTATAGATGATTTAGGCTATGCTGTATGTCGGCAGTGGTACGCCCACTACTCCTAATCTTACCTTTTTCTTTGATATAGGCTAGGCTAGTGTTGTTTAATACCGAGGACCGTCGCATTTTAGTATGTTCAACATTAGCCTAACCTAACCTAACCTAACCGAAAACTAACCGACGGTCTAAACCCAGCTCACGTTCCCTGTTTATGGGTGCACGACGGTCTAAACCCAGCTCACGTTCCCTGTTTATGGGCACACGACGGTCTAAACCCAGCTCATGTTCCCTGTTTAGTTTTCGGTTAGGTTAGGCTAATGTTGAAAATACTAAAATGCGACGGTCCTCGGTATTAAATAACACTGTAAATCAAAGAAAAATAAACAAAAAAATAGAATTAACTAGTAAAAAGGCTGTCCGGGGTCTCTTCAATTTTTACCGAATTTCGTTATTGACACTTGAAAAAAACTGATTTCACAGAAAAATACACCAAAAATCTGTCAAAGATGTCAAATAGCGGGGGTGTGGGGGCGGCAGCCCCCACCCATAATACTAGGATTGGTTAGGTAAGGTTGTTAGGTTAGGCTAATGTCCTTTCAAAGGGGTATAGGCTAGTAAACACTCTTTTTCTTCTTGTTTGATGGGGTCACTGCGAGGAGGCTAGCGGCTAGCCTTCAGACCCGTCCGTGCGCCTGGTAACCAGCATTCCCCCATTAGAGAAAGTTTGAATATGTGTGATAAGGACAGTTAGAATATGATAGTATAAGAATGACAGTAGGAGTATAGTTTGAAAAAAAGCTGGTGAATATCTACTACAAGGACTTATTCCTCTCCCCCTCCCTCCCCTCTACCCTCCCTCTCCCCTTTCTCTCTCCTTTCTCTCTCCTAATCCATACTTCTTTCTTACAGTTTTCTTTCTTACAGTCAGGAATTTCTTCAGTATCATCATTCTTTCCTTCACTCTTCCTTCTTCTAGTCCTTCCAGCCCACATAACCATGCCATTCCTCTGTCCTCCCTGGTTTGCACTTCCTCCCACCCCTCTGCTCCCACACATCTCCTCATCCTCGTTTCTAGCCCCTCCCGCTCTCTCTTGTATGCTTCACATTCTGTTATTACATGCTCCACCGTCTCTTCCACCCTCTCTCCTACCCAGCAGTGCCTACATTCCTTTGCACCTCCGTTCCACCTCCATGTTCTCGTGTTTAATTCCCATGCCCCAGCTCTTATCTTGAACAGAATTTTGCCTCCTAAACCCCTATCATACCACTCTTCTCTCTTCGGCTTTGACTTCTTCCTGTACATATATAAGGTCTTTTTCCTATCCATTCCACTTCTCCATTCTCTTAGCCCCCATTCCTGAATTCTCTTCTCGACTATCTTTGTAATGTTTCCTCCCTCTCCAACTGTATCTCCACCCAATATTTCTTTCCATTCTGTTCCTGGTCTCTCTTGTCTCATCCCTATTCTCTTTAGCTTTCTCCTGCACTCCCCTCCCCACCTACTGTACTCTTATCCCTTGACCACTCATAGATTCTCCTAATCCAGGTATTGTTCTCCAACTTATCTAACCTAATCTTGTATTTCAATTTTGCCTTCATAATTCTTTCCCTGAAGGTGCTCCAACCGATATCCCCTCTAATTGCATCCACTGCCGTCCATGTTTTTGCTCCTAGTGCCAGTCTACCAACTCTGTTCTGTACCCTCTCCAGCCTCTCAACCTCCTCCTCAGTGCAAGCTATAGCCTCCAATCCATGTATTATTGCTGGTACCCCAATCCCTTTCCATAGTCCTCTTATCACTTCATACCTATTTACCCTTTCTTTAACTATATTTAACAAACTACCCCAGATTCTCACTCCCTTTCTTGCTTTCTCATTTATTTATCTCTTGAACCCGTTCCTTCCTATCCATATTCCTAAGGATAGCCTATAGCCTACCTGGTCAGAGGTAAGAAGAAGAAGAAGAAGAGGCCTGCTGTAGTCTCACTGTCTCCTTGAATGTTACCGTTTTGGGATGGATGTAGATTCCTGGCGTACGGTCGTCATGTTTACATAGGGCGATCGCCGCGGTTAACTTCGCGTCTATTTTGACGGCGATTGGTGTCGGTTATTTGCTCCCTGCTGGCAATATAGTGTATATGATGATGACACTATGTCATGTATCCAAATGGCATTCAAAATAGACGGGAACATGATTGCAAGCGTCTGACGTCTCCCCCGCCGCCGCCGCCGCCGTCATATTTACATTTGTCGATCGCTGTGGTTAAGTTCGCGTCTATTTTGACGGCGATTTTCTTCGGTGGTTTGCCCCTTGCTGGTAATATAAATAATGATGACAATATGTCATGGGGGGGGGCAAAGCCCCCCTCAACATATTATTGTATCCAAAGGCAGTCGAAAGAGACAGGAACATGATGGCAAGCGTCCGACGCCACTCCGGGTAGTGTAAGCAAGGCTGGCGGTACGCCCGAACTCTACATTCTACCCTTATTTTTTTCAAGTAATATAACCTATTGTTTTTATTGTTTTATTGCTGTTTTTCATGGTTTGAGTGGAGGATTTGCATTAACCTACCCATTATTCATTAACCCTCCAGCCCCGGCTATGTATTATATATATATTCCCCGAAACCCGGGGGTTTTGGCCGAAAAACGTCTACGCCTAGGCTACCGTATCTTTGTTATTCTAACTGCTTCCGCATTCCCGCACATCCCCAAGCGTAGATGTGTTTCTTACCTGTAGAATGGCGTTAAGTAAAGCTCTCTAAGTCAACTGGTTCAGTTGTGATGATGATTTCATTGGAGATAACTTTATGGCAAAAACAGCCACTTTACACTACTTTTCGATACTTAACAACAACATACAGGCACACACGAACAAGCGACGCACTCCTTCTTGTGGCCGGAGATGCGGGGCGTCGGTCCAGCCGGCTGTTGTTTACATGCGTCGGACCGACGCCTCGCACACCAAGCTCACAGGCTTTCAACCACTGGGCGTTCAAGAGCCCTTCCGGGTAGCTCGGGTATGCTTTTTTTATGGGCGTTCAAGAGCCCTTCCGGGCCTGATGGGTTAATCTGAAGATATGGCGTCAAATGGCGCCATTTATTTGGCGAATCGCTCTTTTACAGTACCGGTAGGTAAGGGAAATTGTGGGGTAAATTGGATACATGATGGGTTGAGCCTTTACCCCCCTTGACTTATTGTCATTCTCATAGCCTATATGTTGATCTGTAAGGGGGCAGAAACAGGTTGCCAGTACCGGTACTTTGTTTTGGTGAGTAACGCCCGCGCCATTTATTGGGTGAATTGCGCGCCGCCACCTACAAAGCAAGAAGGAGGTCAAGTCAACGGAATGGTTTATTTACATTCGGGACTAATATTCTTGGGTAGGATATAGTAACCGGGCATACCGCCATCTTTGTTTACATTACGCGTATTGGCGTTGGACCTTTCCCATCATGTTCTCGTCTATTTTAACCTAACCTACCCTAACCTAACCTAACCTAACCTAACCTAGTATTCATGTAGTAATGACAGGGGGCAAACAGCAGAAAATATAGCGTCGAAATAGACGGGAACGTAAGTGTGAGCGCGGCGATCGCCCTATGTAAACAATGACGACTGTACGCCCGAACTCTACATCCATCCCACATTCTTTTGTTATATTTAGTTGAAATCAGGATTTTTCAAGTTGTCTAACAAAATTCCTCCATGTGGACTATAATGAGAAAAATATAGCGAGTCTATTGCTCCTATTTTCCCTATCTATCTGCTCAGGCCCATTCCCCACCTTTTCTATTTTCCTTTTTTTTTTTATTGGGGGTAGCCGACTCGAAACAGAGCCCGAATAGGGACAACACAACAAAAATAAATAAATAAATGGCAAGAATGTTAAGTGCGGGCGTACCGCCAGCCTTGTTTGCACTACGCGTAGTGGCGTCGGACCTTTGCCATCATGTTCCCGCCTATTTTGACTGCCTTTGGCCCCCCCCACCCCCCCATGACATATTGTCATCATCATATATATTGTCAGCGGGGGGCAAATTACCGAAAAAAATCGCCGTCATAATAGACGCGAACTTAACCACGGCGATCGACAAATGTAAACATGACGGCGGCGGGGGAGGCGTCGGACCTTTGCAATCATGTTCCCGTCTATTTTGAATGCCTTTGGATACAATAATATGTTGAGTGGGGGCTTTGCCCCCCCCCCTCACCCCCTCATGACATATTGTCATCATCATATATATTGCCAGCAGGGGGCAAATAACCGAAAAAAATCGCCGTCAAAATAGACGCGAAGTTAACCGCAGCGATCGCCCTATGTAAACATGACGACCGTATGCCCGAACTTTACATCCATCCCCAATAAACACACAAACAAAAGCAAAAATTCACACACATCTACGATAGGTCACCCTGTCAGGTTTCTTATTTTTTCGTGGGATTGAGTTGAAGAGGCGTGTCCCCGTGAAAGTGAAGCAGTGGTGAATTAGTATCTTCACCCTTTTTGGATGCACCACCTGTCCTCCTCACGAAACATAGCCGACCTCTTCTGGGGTGATTGTTAACCTGCAGGCCCACGTTCGGCACCAGATACTCAAAAAAATTTCTAACGTAGATTATTTAATATCTCTCACGGCGTCTCTGGAGCGAGTAGACTCCCAACTGCTGCAGTCTTTCCCAGTAATTGAAGGGTTGCAGTCTTTCTATTTTGCTGATGAAAGCCCTCTGGGCTATCTATCTATTGCCTGACGCCGTGATCCCCGAAGGGGTGGCCACGAACGAACCGCCCCCATGCACCTCTGTCCCCAGTCAGTCGACGCCCCTCCCCCCAACCAGCACCGCCTTCGTTCATGTACTTTCTCACTCCATCCTTCCACCTCTCATTCGGTCTACCTCTCCCTCTCTGTCCCTCCACCTCGCTCTCGTACACCCTCTTAGTCATTCTCTCGCTTTCCATACGTTCCATATGGCCGAACCATCTCAAGTTGTTCCTTTTCACACTTTCCAGCACATCTACATCCACACCACACCTCCTTCTTACTTCCTCATTAGTCTGTCTATCCCTCTATGTAACTCCGCACGCACTCCTTAAATAATTAATTTCCACTGCTCTCACTCTTGGTCTGAGTCTCTCAACTAACGTCCATGCTTCGCTTCCGTAAGTCAGTGTCGGGATTACCACACTGTCATGCAAGGACTTCTTCACTTCCATACTGACCACCCTATTTCTTGTTACTGCTTTTAGCGCTCCTACAACCCTCTTCCCCTGTTGTACCCTCTCCCGCACTTCTTTATCCATAGTCCCATCTTTACTCAACACACTGCCCAGATACTTAAAAGAGTTGACGATCTCCATAGCCTGACCGTTCAGCTTCACCTCACACTCTGTGACTTCACCCCTTTCGAAGACCATAACCTTGCTCTTCCCCGCATTTACCTTCAAATTCCGTTTTTCGCACACTGTTCCAGCTGCTTCTAGTTTAACTATGTCCCCCACTTTGTGAGGGGACCAAAGTTGGCAGCAGTAATCTAGTCTTGGAAGCACCAGGGATTTCCAGAGAGACATCATACAGTCCTTCTCCCGTGTTTGGAAAGTTCTCAGAATCCATCCAGTTTGTTTCCGGTTATTCGCCTAAACAAAGATCCGGCAACCTGTTTTTTTGCCCCTTTACAGATCAATATATATGAGGATGACAATAAGTCAAGGGGGGATCGGGGCAGCTACCCCCTTCAACCAATTTACCCCACAATTTCCCTCACCTACTGTAAAAGCGCGATTCATCCAATAAATGACGCTGTATCTTTAAATTGATGGATAATGGGTAAGTTAATGCAAATCCTCCACTCAAACCATGGAAAACAATAATAAAACACTGTATATTCCTTGAACAAAAGAATATAAACATGGTAAATAAGGCTGCTGTAGTATTATTGAACGCTACTGTACCAGTGATTTATACCGGAAATTAATATTTCCCCATTATCCAAGAAGCGGTAAGGATGTAGGGTCAATATTAACACTTACGATGCAACGCTACATTGTCTCGCGAGATATGAGGCGAGAGTCTCAGTGCCCCGGCAGCCGTGCTGGAGAGCGGAGAGGAGCCTGCCGTGCTCCCGATCACTAACACTCGTTTCCACAGGCTGTAAGGGGCTTTAAGAGCCTGTCAATTGCTTTAAATTGTCAGGACGTTCCAAGGTGTTTTGGGAAGGATGTTGTATCCGGGCGTACGGCCTTCGTGTTTACATAGGTCGATCGCTCGCGGTTAAGTTCCCGTCTATTTTGACAGATATTTTTTCTGCTATTTGCCCCCTGCTGGCAATATATATGAGGATGACAATAAGTCATGGGGGGGGGTTATTGTATCCCACGGCAGTCAAAATAGACGGGAACATGATTGCGAGCGTCCACGTAGTGTAAACAAGGTGGGCGGTACACGCAGTAACTATATTCTTGCCGTTTTTTTTTTTTTTTTTTTTTTTAAATTCTAGATTACTTAGGAAGGATGTAGCATCCGGGTGTACGGTCTGATGGTCATCATGTTTACATAGGTCGATCGCTTGCGGTTAAGTTCCCGTCTATTTTTTCTGTTATTTGCCCCCTGCTGGCAATATACAGTATATGATGATTACAATAAGGCATAGGGGGGCAAAGGGCAAGAATATAGAGTTCGAGCTTACCGCCCGTCTTGTTTACACTACGAGGAGCGGCGGCGGACGCTTGCCATCATGTTCCCGTCTATTTTGACTGCCGTTAGATTCAATAATATGTTGACTCACTCCCCCATGACATATTGTCATCATCATATAATTATATTGCCAGCAGGGAGCAAATAACCCCAAAAAATCGCCTTTAAAATAGACGTGAACTTAACCGCGGCGATCGACCTAAGTAAACATGACGACCGTACGCCCGAACAATACATCCATCCTGGGCAAAGCCCCCCCTCAACCTATTATTGTATCACATGGCAGTCAGAATAGACGGAAACATGATCGCGAGCGTCCGCGAGGGGTTAAGACGTTTAACGAGTTATATGGATAAAAAACGGGAAGGATGTAGTATCAGGGCGTACGGTCGTCATGTTTACATAGGTCATGCGCTCGCGGTTACATTTCCGTCTATTTTGACTGGTTCTTTTGCTGGTATTTGCCCCCTGCTGGCAATATATATGATTATGACAATACGTCATAGGGGGGTGAGGAAGCCCCCTCAACTTATTATAGTATCCCACGGCAATCAAAATAGAAGGGAACGTGATCAGTTGTAGTGTAAACAAAGCGGGCGATATGCCTGGATACTGCATCCTTACCCAAAACACATTTTCCACACCTTTAATTCAATTCTAGTGGGGCCTGTCATATGACGGAGACAATTTTCCAGCTATTATGTAGCCTGTGAGCCAGGCCAGCTGTTGCAAGAAGTGCGGGGGGCTGTCAACCAGAGCCCACGACGATCGGGCTCATACATAGCAATGTCACATAGCAATGTCTCGTATTACTGAAGCGTTACATGTGGCGAAAACAGCAAAAAAATTCAAATTTTCACGATTTTTCCCTATGGTTGCAATATCGTTGCAAGATAACCAGACGTCGCACAGGGATGATTCAGGTGTCATTTGAAGACTATTACCGTACTTTCAAGGATATACAGTATAATTGCATTACGGTCTGGCTTTTGCTTATGAAAATTAGCAGAGAATGAAGGTAATTTTGGGCAATTATGCCCGCTCATAGTACAAGTACCTGTATATTGATACAAATAAACACAATAAGATAAAAAGAACACTGGGAAAAATCGTGGTATAAAATAAATATTTTCCAAATTGTTTCTAATAGTGCCGCAAAAGACATCTTTAACTCTTAATTCGCGGCGACCGTCATATGACGGGAGAGAGAAAATTGGCCTATCCTGCGGCACCAGTCATATGACGGGTGCTATTATGAGCGCTGAGAGAGAGGTCAATCGTTTGGAGGGAGCAGAGGCGGACTTCAACTGCTCGCCACGGATGCGCGGCGTACACTGAGGCCCTATGTACGGCTCTCTCACTCATGTACTGTACTGTCTCTCATACACTGAAAACAGCCAAATTGCCAATATTTTACCAATTTTTACCCTTTGGTTGCACTGTTGCACAATCGTTGCAAGATAACCAGATATCGTACAGGGATGATTCAGGTGTTATTGTAAACCTCTATCATTGCACTTTCACAGATATATAATTGTATTACACTCTGACTCATGCTTATGCACTAAAAAGAGCATGGAATGAAGGTAATTTTCGGCAAATATACCCTACGGTGATATATACATGACACCCCGCTTCACGAGAGTTAATGATATATTTTTTCTTCAGTACCGTCAAGCTAAATTTTCAACATATTTTTTCCTTCCCTATTTGTTTTGGTTATATGGTAATTTATATGTAGCTCGGAAAGTGAAAATGGTGTTGGGTGGGAGGAAGGGTTCCGGCTGCTGACATGACAGAGGTGCATGGAGGCGATTTCATTCATGGGGATCAGCACACTGTCTGGCTAAGGCTATAGATGTATAGAATAAGAAATACACCTGTCTGCTTATTAACCCTTAAAGAGCGGCGCTCAACTTAAGTCGTGCACCAATTTGCAGCAAGTTAGGAGCATTATTAAGGCTTTTAAAGGGTTAAAATCAAGTGCAAATGGCCGGGAGCGCAGCGGGCCAGACAGCCGACTCCCAGGTCTTACCGCCGCCCATTAACTCATGTTCCCTGTGTTCTCGAGAGGCCGGCAGTGTAGCCAGTAGTGAGCATAGCTGGGAAAAATATACCGATATATGCTAAACTTCCATGTTCGTGGCACCACTGCAAGAGAACCACGAGTGCTACGTAGCTCGTTCTGGTCTCATTTTGAAGCTTTTAGTGCCTAGTTTTTTGCTAAATAATGTTGTTTTCATGCAGATGCTTGATTTATCATGCAGGAGGGCCTGAATATGCCCAAATGAGCCCAAAACATCCCGCTAGACAAGGGTTAATACAGTTAATTTGGTAAAGTAAGACTGTACCAGAAAAAGAAAAAAAATACTGTACATGTACAGTAATGTAGAATCACTGTAATTGATGAGTACTTTTGCTGCAGCTTATACTTAATTATATGTGGGTACTGTAGTTATTTTGTGTAGACTTTGCTTATGATTTGGTTACTCTACCCTAGTCTTCTCACCCTAATGATTATCATGTCCGGTATTTCAGAATTTTCCCAACATAATGGAGACCAGTAAGCCAGTTGGACTGTACATATTCTACCAGCAAGTGAAAACAAAGGGTAAGAAAGTTCTGTTATTTTGGACTAGGTAGTGTATTAATATAGAGAATCTAAACCGTTTAAGGGGGTCACCGTTTTTTTTTTAGCTTTCTCTCCTTTTCTCTCTTTCCCTGGCTTGTATCCATTCGGCCCCATTCAGCCAACTGTTTTAAGACGTTTATCCCCATCCAGGTGTCGATTTCTTCTTGGCTCGCGACATCTTAAAATAGTAGGTTGAAGGGGGCCGAATGGATACAAGCCAAAGAGAGAGGGAGAGAAAGAGAAAAAAGCAAAGTGAGCTCCCTTATGCAATCTGTGATACTGTAGCATATATACAGTTGACTGTTGACAAGTAATTTTTAATATTATTATTTTGTAGCCTATTATAAAGAACTAGATTTACTTTTTCTGATTACAGTAGGCCTACAACTTTAAGAATAATTTTAACCCTTAAATCCAACAAGCCCAGCCTTTAAAATTTTCTGATAACCCGCAAATGCTTTGATTATGCATATTTTAGTTAAAGTACAGTTGCACACAGAATATACTACGGTACTATAACAGCTCATTTATTGATATTGCATTCTAATTGGAGCACCTCATACAAAATATCTAGTCTTCTCTACTTACGTCTTATTTTAACTTTCAGATCTTGGCCCAATTCGCCTAGACTGGCTACAGCATCTAAAGGAAAAGGCTAAGCAGAGGGCACAGAATGTTTCACAGCCAGCATACCACGAAAAAAGTAGCACAGATATTATCGGTGTTGAAAATATAATACCAAGTGAGAGTGAAGACAAAAAACTGCCAAATAATAGCAGGGAAGAACAGCTTGAAAAGGAGGCACCTACTTTGCTATTGAATCCAGTTTTAGAGGATTATGATGATGTGGATTACGTGACCTCAAAAAATAATGGGGCCGGAGAAAATATGATGACTAACAAGTGGGATAAAGAAGGGAGGAGCTTGGGGATAGCCGAGAGGCAGCCAGATACATCAGGACAATCCCATATCTTCAATTCAGGTCGAGCTATGCATACCACTGCCAATCGATCTTCTATCCTCACCACTAGAAATCGGTCCTCTGTCCACACCTCAACAAATCGTTCTCCCATTTGCACCACTATGAATCAGTCTCCTGTATGTCCCTCTAGTCATTCTCTCATCCACACCACTACAAATCAATCTCCTATTGGGACCTCTTCAAATCGATCTCCCTTCCACACACCACTGCAGGAACCAAAGTCCCCTTTCTCCATGCTGCTTGACAAGAGCTTGCCTTCACCCAATCTTGTTTTGCCAGAAGGTAAAGAAAGTTCTAGTTTATCCATATGTATTTTCATATATGGGTACTGTACTGTACAGTACTGTAGTACAATACCATTATGGTACTAGGTACTGTACCGTATGTAATTTTTTAGAGTTAGAAAATTGGATTGGTGTATGCTAAAGCCGGTATCACACGAGAGCTTTTATAGTCAACATTATTCTGGCAACATTTCTGGAATATTTTGCACTGGCATCAGAAAGTAGACTGACTTGTCACAGGCAGCATTGCCTTTTGTCTTCTTCATACACTCTGATTGGGCTTTGTGGCAGCTGCCTGAAGTAGCAAAGTCACAGTCAGTAACACTAAACACCTAGTTACACAGCACCTATAGTACAGTATAATTATCTTAGCTGATGTCTGGTGGTATATTGCCATGTCATGATTATTCAGCGATTGTGAAGGTTTTGTAGTGACATTTTAGTTATGAAAACTTGGTGTTGGTAATGTAGTATCATGTTGTTCCATTAAGTACAGTATTGGGAAATCACTTGCTAAAGGACTGAATTTTCTACCAGGTGAAAAAGCTAGGTTTATATTCAGTGACACTAGCAACTCCTATGGTGACCATATCTCATCCCAATGCTATCTTTTGTTAAAGTTCTTGAAATAATCAAACTAGCCTGTTTCTACTTCCCTATATTGTACTATTTTAAACCTTATCAAATTCACATCAACTAGAGATTGTAATTTGTGTACTTTATTATTATTTTATTGTTAGCTACCGGAGCCTCCCAGCAGGGTGCAGGAACAACAGTAAAGATTGAATCCACACAAAATACCCGAAGGGACTGGAGAAACATAATGGCAAATAAAAAAAGCACAAAACTAGGTAGAGAGCCCAGAAGGAGAAATTAGGTACTCAATTAGGATGATAAAATACATAAAAACAAATATCATAATTATCCAATTACAAAATTCTTGTTCAACAACAGGTAAATTTAATAAAAAAACAAAAAAATAGCATTGGAAATAAGATTACTGCTGCCAAAAAACATTAAGTCTAGACTTAAAAGCAGAAAAATTGTCTGACTGCACAATCTCATTAGGTAAATGATTCCACCACTCAACCAAATATGGAATAAAACACCTAGAGTATTGAGTCGTAAAACATGTACACGATATATGGCAAAGTAATTAAAATTCAAAGTAGAACTTGTTACATTTGCTGGAGCTAACATAACGGGGGGGGGGGGGGTTACGCTGGCCAGCTTGCCAGAATGTACTCGTGACTCGCTAGCACTCGCCACGGCAGTGAAATGGGCTATAATAATCGTAGAACGATATTCTTTCTTTCTTAGTATTCGTGTTGTCACAGACATATCAGTGTTTGCCTTTATTCTTGTCTGTGACACTTAGAAGTATTTTATATCCATAGTAGTGATTATAACATGCAGCGCGTGAGAGAGAGAGTTGGAGAGCGAAGAGGCAGTGTGTGTGCGTATGTACGTGTGCATTCCTCGCTCGGTGGGCCCCACCCGCTCGCTATTGGTCGGCGTGCCTGGCGTGGTATATGACGTCTGCTTTTCCTGTGACGTAGTGGCCTGTGGTTGGTCGCCGCCGTCCTTGCCCAGTGGTCGGGCTCCTACCCTCTTCTCTCCTCAGAGCATGGCATTGAGCACTTGGTCCTACATGTCCCTCGCATTCTGTCTGACATCTAACCCCCTTTACTACTGTTTCTCTCTCTGAACTTCTTCTTTTCCATACTTCTTATCTTTATTCAATTACCCATCCCTTCTGGTTGTCGCATACGACTTCCATAGTCGGCCAGTCGTATTACCAGCGCCTGTTCTCACATATATGTTTTGCACTAGCTTTAGAGGTTATTAGAATCATAGTCATAGGGATTCATATTATTGGGTGCTTCTAATTATTTGGTTGTTCTTTATTACTATTTAATGCTAGACAGTGGAGGGTATCTTTGGTCGTTGTCTGAGTTATGTATATGGCAAGTCAGAGCCTGTAGTACACCCTTGTGCATATTTTCCTTTGCGAGCTTAGCAGTATACAAGCGAAGGGCTTTTGCCTACTCTTGCTTGTATGCTTGCTAACTCATTTTGTTGACCTTTGAGGAGCGCCAGGGTAAGACCAGATACTTGAGATCTGGACTTACTAAGAGAGCCTCCTAGTCACTTAACATAAGATAAGGGAAATCTGTTCAGGGGAGACAGTAGGCTGCGAGCATGCTTGAGCTCTACCTAGGCTCCCTGTACCTTTATGCTGCTGCTAGACTTTATTAGTAAGAAAGACAGCATTTTGTTTATTAACTTTAACCACGTATTGTTTTAGCCTAGATTGATGCATAGTGCACAACCCAGTATGGCTGTTACTTTGGCTAAGGAAGTACTATTTTTGAGTTGCTGTTGTTAGTGCTGTCACAGAGTTGTTGCACTCTCTTGTTTCAATATATATGTATCCTACTTTTTGGTGTATTTAGGATACACGCTTTGGTGCCCTGCCCCTGCATTATTCCTGTTCTATATTCGACGAGCATCTTAGAGCATCAGACGTTTTCAGAAGATTCCATATCTGTTTGCTGTAGGACTAGACTTCAAGTGTTTTCATAGAGCATTGAAGAGTTTAGTGTTGAGTTCAGACTCACACTAAAGATAACGTAAGCATATAACCTTTTTTTAAATCTTGTCATAGTTTATTTAAGCATTGTTATTACTTGAGAGCTTTTTATTAACGTAATTACTCTTGTTGTGAGTAGGCTTTGCCGTCACCGGAAAGCCTTTGTAGAAGTACACTTAACCCAGTTAAGCAAGATAGTAAACACACAAGAGGACACGGGCCGACTGCAGGAAGACATGAATGTAGTGTTCCAGTGGACCAGGGAAAACAACATGCAATTCAATGAAGAAAAATTCCAATTAATACGGTACGGAGATAATAATGGTGTTAAAGAAATTACAAATTACGTAACAGAATCTAACCACATAATAGAACGGAAAGACAGTGTGAAAGACCTTAGGGTATTAATGTCTGAAAATATGGGTTTCAAAGTACATAACCAGGTCAAAGTGGCGGCTGCAAAACGTCTTAACGGGTTGGATTCTGCGTACTTTTAAAACACGCGGTGAATTACCTATGATAACGCTCTTCAAATCTCTAGTGCTACCGCGGCTTGAATACTGTAGCGTATTAACATCCCCATACAAAGCAGGTGAAATAAATGACGTAGAGAGTGTACAAAGAAATTTCACTTCGCATATAAGTTCGATAAAACATCTACACTATTGGGAGCGTTTAAGAGCACTGAATCTGTACTCACTGGAACGTAGAAGAGAACGTTACCTAATAATATACACGTGGAAAATCGCAGAGGGTTTAGTACCAAACCTACATACTCCGATAGTCATGAAATTCAGTGATAGGAGAGGCTGGGAATGCGAAATCCCCCGGATGAATAACAGGGGTGCTATGGGCTCTCTGCGAGAGGGCTGGTTATCACACAGAGGCCCACGTCTCTTCAACAAACTACCACGGCGAGTAAGAGACATGAGGGACATCTCGTTAGACAACTTCAAGAGAGCCCTAGATGTCGAACTGCAAAAAGTGCCAGACGAGCCCATCCTCGCAAGGGAGCGACCTGTCGCTTCAAACAGTCTACTGCACCAAATTTCCACCCATAATGAGGGGCGTCGCGCTCCTTGGTGCCGCTAGAAGAGTGGCGAACACATCATAAGGTATCATAAGGTAAGGTAAGTTAATTGATACCCCGTTATCCAGTAGATTAACTCTGGAGGGTTTAAGTGTTTGTTCACCGGCTTAATAGTTCGAGGGTTTGGAATTAGCGTACCATTGTTGCCGATCTAGCCTATCTTATAGTCCAATATTAAGTGCCCTTGTTTATTTCGTTGTGCCGGTCGTAACAAAAATTCCAAATACTTCTTTTCATACGCCAAACAAAAGGCTAAAACAACATCAAACATCGGCCCACTGAGCAAAGGGGACGGCTCTTTCACAGGGGACAAAAAGGAAATGAGCGAACTCTTAAGCAGGCAGTATGAAATGGCATTCAGTGAGCCTGATGAAACAAAAGTCATCAGAGACCAAAATATATTTTTCATGGAAACCTCCCCCACGGAAACCCCTCAGATGCTGGATATTGATTTCGGTCCAAAAGACATAGAAGAGGCCATTTCCAACATGCCATCCCACTCGGCACCAGGCCCGGACTCATGGAATTCGATCCTAATGAAAAAATGTAAGGAAAACCTCTCAAAACCCCTGGCTATAATGTGGAGAAGGAGTCTAGACACTGGTGACATACCAGATAGCTTGAAAAACGCAATAATTGCCCCACTGCATAAAGGAGGGAGTAAAGCCCTACCAAAAAACTACCGCCCGGTAGCTCTAACCTCCCACATCATTAAAGTTTTCGAGCGAGTCCTGCGAAGCAAAATTTCAACATTCATGGAGACAAATGAACTACACAACACCGGTCAACATGGATTCAGAGCGGGAAGATCATGTCTCTCACAACTTTTGGAACACTATGACAAAATTCTTAAAGCGCTAGAAGAAAAGAAAAACGTGGATGTCATTTACACCGATTTTGCTAAGGCATTTGATAAATGTGACCATGGTATAATAGCCCACAAACTGAAAGCAAAAGGTATAACTGGGAAAATCGGACGGTGGATATACAATTTCCTCGTAAACCGAAAACAATCGGTAGCAGTAAACCAAGTCACTTCTGAGCCTTCGGATGTCAAAAGCTCAGTGCCCCAAGGAACAGTGCTAGCGCCCTTTCTGTTCCTCATACTAATTTGCGACATAGATACCAACACCAGACACAGTACGGTGTCGTCTTTTGCTGATAACACAAAATTAAGCAAGATAGTAAACACACAAGAGGACACGGGCTGACTGCAGGAAGACATGAATGTAGTGTTCCAGTGGACCAGGGAAAACAACATGCAATTCAATGAGGAAAAATTCCAATTAATACGGTACGGAGATAATAATGGTGTTAAAGAAATTACAAATTACTTAACAGAATCTAACCACATTATAGAACGGAAAGACAGTGTGAAAGACCTTGGGGTATTAATGTCTGAAAATATGGGTTTCAAAGTACATAACCAGGTCAAAGTGCGGCTGCGAAACGTCTAACGGGTTGGATTCTGCGTACTTTTAAAACACGCGGTGAATTGCCTATGATAACGCTCTTCAAATCTCTAGTGCTACCGCGGCTTGAATACTGTAGCGTATTAACATCCCCATACAAAGCAGGTGAAATAAATGACGTAGAGAGTGTACAAAGAAATTTCACTTCGCATATAAGTTCGATAAAACATCTACACTATTGGGAGCGTTTAAGAGCACTGAATCTGTACTCACTGGAACGTAGAAGAGAACGTTACCTAATAATATACACGTGGAAAATCGCAGAGGGTTTAGTACCAAACCTACATACTCCGATAGTCATGAAATTCAGTGATAGGAGAGGCTGGGAATGCGAAATCCCCCGGATGAATAACAGGGGTGCTATGGGCTCTCTGCGAGAGGGCTGGTTATCACACAGAGGCCCACGTCTCTTCAACAAACTCCCACGGCGAGTAAGAGACATGAGGGACATCTCGTTAGACAACTTCAAGAGAGCCCTAGATGTCGAACTGCAAAAAGTGCCAGACGAGCCCATCCTCGCAAGGGAGCGAGCTGTCGCTTCAAACAGTCTACTGCACCAAATCACCACCCATAACGAGGGGCGTCGCGCTCCTTGGTGCCGCTAGAAGAGCGGCGAACACATCAAAAGGTATCAAAAGGTAAGGTAAATGTCGACCTTAGTCCAGGATATAGTGAACTGAGTTTTGCAGGATTTTTTTTTTGGAGAAATCTTATTTGCCATTTTTGGGTTCGATTTTATTTCTCGCAGTATTGGCAGTGGACATTGTTTTGAGGATATATGGAACTTGTTGGAGTTTATTGGTGACCTAGTATTGAACTTAAAAACATCTTCGAATATTTTTTGTGAATAAAGCTACGCGAGAGTTTGGCTACATTTGTCTTGACTTGGGATTTTTTGTTGTTGACTCCATCATGTCGTCACTGGATGGGTCTGAGCGTAGTGAGGGCACAGTGCGAGAGACAGGCGAGAAGGTGGAGTTGGTTGACGGCGTTCGGGTGGTGAACGGTGAGGAGGATGCTCGGAGGTTTTTGGAGGAGCCTGTGACGGCGGACCGGGTGTCGTGGCTGGACCGGTATGGACTGCAGTGTATAGCCACGGTCTTAGGGTTTTCTTGCAATAGCGGTTGGTCGAGAAGTGAGCTGGTTACCTGTGTGCTGGGTTGGGTGCATGAGGTTTCGGGTGGAGCGGGAGCTGGGGCACCTTCGTCCCAGCCCCCATTCCACTCAACTCCTATCATGGCGCCCCCTCGGGTTCCGGAGCCGAGTACGTTCCCGCAGGCCGATGTCCGCTGGCGGTTGGGTAAGCCTCTAGGTGACTCACTGGGTGGGTTCCCGGTAGTAGCACCCCCTCCTCAAGGTTTGTCTCCCGAGATGTTGTTTCAGCTCGAGCTCGCCAAACTTAACCCTCCTGGCCCGGGCAGGCCCTCCAAAGAACACCACAAAAGAAGGGCAGGAGCCCGGGTGTCATGTTAATAGGCAGCAAGCTTGAAAGCCTATTCAGCTTGGTCTGAACGCTGTGCGTCCGACGCATGTAAACAAAGCCGATCGTTGCGTCACCGCACCTCCGAAAACAATAAGGAGACATCGGATCAATGTTATTGTTGTGACGTCAGACGAAATTAGTGTCTGAAAAGCTCCGATATTGTTATCACAACTGAACCAGTTGACTTAGAGAGCTCTACTCAACGCCAGTCTATAGATTGGAAACCGCACTACATTTATAGATGCGTGGGAAATTTGTAGCAGTTAAACTAAACAAAAATACGGTAGCCTAGGCCTAGACGTTTTTCGGCCAGATCGCCCGGGTAGCCCACACTGTCCTTTGGAGGACCTGCCCGGGCCAGGAGGGTTAAGCAGCAGGAGCGACAGGCTGAGCTCGAGCAGCGAAAGCATGAAGCTGAGCTCGAGCAGCGAAAGCATGAAGCTGAGCTCGAGCAGCGAAAGCATGAGGCTGAGCTCAAGCAGCAAGAGGCTGAGTTCAAGTATGAGTCTGCAAGGTATTGTGCCGATGTTGACCTAGAGAAAACTCGTGTAGAGGTGATGGGGAACCGTTTCGTCCAGGGGGGTCGACCCCATGACCAGTCCCTGTCACATCTAAAGTTGGTTCCAGTGTTTGATGAGTTAGGAGTTACAGAATTCTTTCTCCGTTTTAAGAAAAGGTGCCGGGAGCACCAATGGCCCGAGGAGAAGTGGGCAGCCCTTGTTTCGTCACGATTGACGGGGAAAGCACTCAAGGCGTACGATGCTTTGCCCCTAGATTCCTGTGTGAATTATGAGGCGTTGAAAGAGGCTGTCCTGAGGGCGTATGAGTTGCAGCCAGAGACCTATAGGCTGAAGTTTAGGGCTGTTCCTAAGAGAAAGGAGAGTACAGTAGGGTCCCGCATAAAACGTGTTCGCATAAAACGAGTCTCGATTAAAATGACCGACCTAAAATATTAATATTTAATTTTCGATCAGAACGAATGTGATCACATAAAACGAGTCCGCCGCCAAAGTGGGGCAAATCCGAGGAGTTTTCATATAGAGCGCCGAAATATCGTACAAATCGTACGAAATATCGTACGCTTTCATATAGAACGCCGAAATATCGTACAAAACGTACGAAATATCGTACGCTCCTGACGGAAATTTACGCTTCCAGTGAACATTGACGATATTGGGCCACCAAAATGCTGTGTTCACATAAAACGAAATCGCATAAAACGCCCTCGTTTATCGACCATATACAGTACTCGTTTTATGTGAGACCCTACTGTACTTTCCAGGAACACGCTAGAGAACTATCAGATGCGTTTGAGAATTGGTTGAGGTCGGAGAAAGCAACTACTTTTGATGCGGTGAAGCAATTAGTGTTGTTAGAACAATTCTTTAAATGCACTGGTGGGGACTTGACTCTTAACCTGAAAGAAAAGCAACCTAAAACTCTGCAGGAGGCGGCTGAGTTGGCTGACCTCAGGTTGTCGTTAATTCGTGGGTGCGGGTCTGCCCAGAGAGCTGAGGCAGGTAACAAGGGGCGTACCACCCCACCCCCCCGAACTAATGATACAACAAATTATCCTACTAAGAGCACTGTTGCCAATTTTGAACCCAAGTCGAAATTCTTCTCGTTACAGAAAGGCCAGGGCTCTTCCCCACCCCAGGGGAAGTCAATGAGTGAGGCGGAGTGTTTTAAGTGCCATAATAAGGGGCATATTGCGCGCTCTTGTCCGAGCACACAGTCTATAGTGGTGGTGTCTCTAGTGAGCTACATCGGGGTGTCTTTGAGGTCTTCCGCGTTTGCCCAGGGTAAATCGTCGGTTGCGAAGTCACAGTCAGTGAAGAAGCATAAGGAGGGCTCGATACCCGTCCGAGATGCTTTTTGTGGTCATAGGGGACATGGCACTGTGAGGTGGGTTGGTGTGGAACATAGGCTTGAGTTGTTGCGTGATACGGGTGCCTCCCAGACGTTACTTAAGAACTTCACTGGTAAGCCTATTAACGCAGCTTGGGTTGTAGTGGTTCAAGGCATCAATGCTGTGCGGTCTTACCCGCTGGTGAGAGTGGAGCTTGTGGTGGATGGTGTGGCACGGGAGTTGGATGTGGGGATTGTAGAGAAATTGCCAGTTGAGGGGGTCGACCTCCTTCTCGGTAACGACTTTGCGGTGCCTACTTCCGAGGTTCCACCCTTAGTCGTTGCCGAGAGGGCGGCCGACACGAGTAGGGAGGGGCAAGAGTGGCTCGAGAGGTGCCAGACGCAGCAGATGGCGTGTGCTGACACCAGATCTCAGTCCGCTCAGGTGTCACAGCCTAGTACCCAGGTTTCAGACCAGCGGAGGAAAGGTCGGAAGGAGAAAGTCAAGGCTGGTGGTCGGTTTAAGAGTTTGGACCCAGCGACACTCCTTGGTGACTCGGTACTTGCACCACTTTTGAGGTCCGGAGTGGCCCCAGAACCTGTCCCCCCTAGTGACATGGTAGGGCGTGATAGCACTCCGCGACAGAAATGTTCCCAGGTGAAACAGACTAGGCTTGAGCAACCCAGTATCGGGGGTGGCCACAAGTTGCTCCAGGAGCCCTTGGACAGGTTGGCACCCTCTGATATACGACGGATGCAACTAGAAGATCCTAGTCTTGAGAGTTGTGGGAACGGGGCTATTGAACTCGAGGAGGACGGGGAAGCATGTCATGTGAACCTGTTGAAGGAGTTTGTGAGGCGCCCACCTGAACAGCCTACTGTCCCTGTGTTGGTCTGCAGCGGCCAAGGTGGAGAAGGAGAGGGGGGCAGTGAGGCACAGGTGGAGGAAAGTTGGGATTGTCATGTCTCGGCGGATCAGTGGGCGGGGAACACGAGTCAGGTGGCTGTGGAAGCGCTTGAGCACCTGCCTGAGCAACAGCGTGCAGCGATCCAGCACCTGTTCTGTTTATACCCCACTGTTTTTGCCGAGCACCCAGGCCTCACAACTCATGCGGTGCACGATGTTCCGCTGGCAGGTCACTTGGGTGTGAGTAAAACGTTGGCCCCGTTGTCTAAGTTGTTCAAGGTGGGCGACGAGGCTTTGGCATGGTTGTCAGTTCAGGGTCGACCCATGGCTGCTAAGGGTGGTGGTCAGTATCAGGACATTAAGCAGATTGGTGAGGTTAACTATGGAATAGATACGCCCGACCGTCGCATAGCCTCCCACTGCTGCCCTATAAAATTGCAACAGCCCTACCATAGACCGACTGTATCTGGCCGTGGCGCTGAAGGTGGTGATGCTGCGCAGGCAGGTGTAGCCGCAAGGAATGCGGGGGTGCGCATGTACGGTATCGGCGGGGAAGCCTTAACACTTATGAACTATGGGAGTGACTGCACAGGTGGTACAGATTGACCCTCTCATGACCTGGCTGTTTTAGGGACAGAGGTGGAGAAGGAGGGAGACTATAGTTTAGAAACTGTGGTCCCGGCTGGGTTGTGGGAGGGCAATGAGCATGTTGTTCTTCGAGATAAGTTGCAACCTCTTGTTCCTAAGCGCCAAGAGAAGTTGTTTACTAGGCTGTGGCAGTACGTCCGCATGTTTGTTGATTCTCCAGGCCTGATGTCCGGGGGGGCACCCGACATAGAGGCTGGACAGTGCAAAGCTCAAATTGGCTCCCTACCGTATAAATCCTGCTCGACAGCCTGTCGTAAAAGCAGAGCTGGACTACATGAGGGATAAGGGATATCGTGAGTGGTCGTTGCCAGTGACTTTGCAACCTGAGTTGAGTGGCAAGATCCGTGTTTGTGTTGATTGCAAGAGTGTTGGTGCATTATCCCTGACAGACGCCTATACATAACCCAGTTAATTGATACCCCTTTATCCAGTAGATTAACTCTGGAGGGTTTAAGTGTTTTGTTCACCGGCTTAATAGTTCGAGGGTTTGGAATTAGCGTACCGTTGTTGCAGATCTAGCCTATCTTATAGTCCAATATTAAGTGCCCTTGTTTATTTCGTTGTGCCGGTCGTAACAATACATAAAAACAAATATCATAATTATCCAATTACAAAATTCTTGTTCAACAACAGGTAAATTTAATAATAAAAAAAAAAAAAAGCATTGTAAATAAGATTACTGCTGCCAAAAAACATTAAGTCTAGATTTAAAAGTAGAAAAATTGTCTGACTGCACAATCTCATTAGGTAAATGATTCCACCACTCAACCAAATATGGAATAAAACACCTAGAGTATTGAGTCGTAAAACATGTACACGATACATGGCAAAGTCATTAAAATTCAAAGTAGAACTTGTTACATTTGCTGGAGCAAAAGGTTCTGGTAAAACACCATATACTGTAAATGATGCTAAGCATTATTAAAGATTTTCCATTAAATGGACTTGGAGAAATCCTATGACAGAGTGTACAAAGGAAATCAAGCAGCAACAGGTCTAGTGACTCCTCTAGGCTGCTTGTCCTCCTAAACACTGAGGATCAAGTGTCCAATCAGTGGTTTAGAGTGGGTAAGGGAAAATTGGAATGGGAACTACTGCCCTGGAGCTAATGTCCGTGGCAGGATTAGGATGTTGGTAGGGGACAGATGGGTTAGTAACAACACAGTTATACGTGATCTTTCATATATCTGGGGGAAAAAAAAGTAACGTCTTAGTAATAATATATATACGCAATAATCTTTGATGAATCTGAGGGGGAATAAAATAAAGTTATTAATTTACAAACGCAGTCAGTCGCGGGTGTCAGGCAAGATATTTGTCTAGGCGAAGTTTAAAAGAATCAACGGTGCTGCAGTCTATAACGTCTCGGGGGAAGCCCATTCCACAAGTTGACAACTCGATTGAAGAAGAAATTCTTAGATTCGTGTGAGTTAAAAGATTTACCAATAATTTTGCAACCGTTTCCCCACGTGTAGTTAGATTGGTCGATAGTGAAGTACTTACTACTGTTCATATTGTCGATGCCTTTGATGATTTTGAACACTTAAATTAAGTCGCCTCTTAATCTACGCTGGGTTAAAGGAAATAGATTTAATTCTCTCAGACGCTCCTCGTATGGTTTGTTCTTTAGGCTAGGTATCATTTTGGTAACTACGTTGAACTCGTTCTAGCTTGTCTATATCTTTTTGGTAATAAGCGCACCAGGATTGAACGCATTATTCCAGAAGAGGGCGGAATAAGGAATTGTAAAGAGTTAGGATAGGCTAACTTCTTTGGATTTATGCTCAAATGACTTGCCTATAAAGCCAATTATTTTGTTTGCTTTCTTGACAATAGAGAAGGTATGTGGAAAGTACTTAGAATATACGGAGTAGATGGCAAGTTGCTGAAAGCAGTGAAGAGCATGTATGAGGGTGCAAAGGTGGCAGTACGTGTGGAGAATGAGCAGAGCGAGTTCTTTGATCTGAATGTTGGGTTGAAACGAGTGTGTGATGTCCCCGTCGTTGTTTACTGTATATATGGATTGAGTCATGAAAGAAATGCAAGGAAGAGCAGTGGATGTTGGTGTATCGCTGATAAGGGAGGGAAACGAGTGAAAGCTACCTTTACTACTGTTTGCTTATGATACAGGTCTGATGAGCAATAATGAATGGGAGTTGCAGGGTCTGGTAAATATGTTTGGAACAGTGTGCGAAAAACGGAATTCGAAGGTAAATGCGGGGAAGAGCAAGGCTATGGTCTTCGAATGGGGTGAAGCCACAGAGTGTGAGGTGAAGTTGAACGGTCAGGCTATGGAGATTGTTAGTTCATTTAAGTATCTGGGCAGTGTGCTGAGTGAAGATGGGACTATGGATGAAGAAGTGCGGGAGAGGGTGCAACAGGGGATGAGGGTTGTATGAATGCTGAAAGCAGTAACAAGAAATAGGGTGGTCAGTATGGAAGTGAAGAAGTCCTTGCATGACAGTGTGGTAATCCCGACACTGACTTACGGAAGTGAAGCATGGACGTTGGTGGAGAAACTCAGGCCAAAAGTGAGAGGGGTGGAAATTAGTTACTTGAGAAGTGCGTGCGGAGTTACATGGAGGGATAGACAGACGAATGAGGAAGTAAGAAGGAGGTGTGGTGTGGAGATAGATGTGCTGGAAAGTGTGAAAAGGAACACCTTGAGATAGTTCAGCCATATGGAACGTATAGGAAGCGAGAGAATGACTAAGAGGGTGTACGAGAGCGAGGTGGAAGGACAGAGAGGGAGAGGTAAACCAAAAGAGAGGTGGAAGGATGGAGTGAAGAAGTACCGTACAGCTCGGTCCCGCATAGTGCGAGAAATTGGTCGATACAGTGCGTCGCTATGTGAACAACATATCCTATGGGAAAAAACGTAATTGGTCTATCAGTCCTCCACATAGCACACATAACCTTCCTTATATCGTTATTTATACTGACACAAACATACCAAGAACAAATGTTAATGATAAATATAGCATATCAATTGTAAATTAGACCTTTCCTTACCTTAACCCTTCAACCCCGGGTGGTACACGTGTGTACCATTTTGTTTTGACCCGAGGAACCCGGGTGGTACAACATTGTACCATTGCTTGAAAGCCTGTGAGCTTCGTGTGCGAGGCGTCGGTCCGACGCATGTAAACAACAGCCGGCTGGACCGACGCCCCGTATCTCCGGCCACAAGAAGGAGAGCGTCGCTTGTTCGTGTGTGCCTGTATGTTGTTGTTAAGTATCGAAAAGTAGTGTAAAGTGGCTGTTTTTGCCATAAAGTTATCTCCAATGAAATCATCATCACAACTCAACCAGTTGACTTAGAGAGCTCTACTTATCGCCATTCTACAGGTAAATAACACAGCTACGCTTGGGGATGCGTGGGAATGCGGGAAGCAGTCAGAATAACAAATATACGGTAGCCTAGCCTAGACGTTTATCGGCCAAAACACCCGGATTTCGGGGAATATTTATGTAGTGCGTAGCCGGGGCGGGAGGGTTAAATTCTACACTTGATATGATCACAAACCCGAGAATGCGAGATAGCGTCACACAGTACGGGGTAAAACATTTCTGACTGACCAGCCTCCCTCCATGCCCAAGCTGCTCAAACACCAGTGATACCACGAGTCAGGCGGGAAATTTATCGCACTTTACAAATTTTGGCCGCACTAATCGAAAACTCCCCGGATTTAGCCCATATTGCCACCCAACTCGCAATAAAAGATTGTATTCGCATTGGTTGATAATTTTGTGTTTAATATTTTCATTGCTCACACTAATCAAAATTCGCACTGTTTGAACTCGCTTTATACGGGACCGAGCTGTATATGGATGAAGGCGGTGCTGGTTGGGAGGAGGGGCGTCGACTGACTGGGGACACAGGTTCATGGGGGCGTTCGTGGCCACCCCTTCAGGGATCACGGCGTCAGGCAATAGATAGATCGATATATTAAATGCTGAGGCACCAACTTGATACCGATGACTCAAGTTCAGAGACAGCGCAGGAAAAAATAATTTTATCGAATTAAGAGCTTTGCCTATTTATTTATATATTTATTTATAAATAGGAATTAATGGAGAATGCTACCGGTAGTGAATAGATGAGCGAAAATGTGGTCGTTTGGAAAAGGGGGTCACGCGCCAGTTGGACTAGATAATAGTCAGGCAGGCTCCTGGCCCGGGGAGCCGGTATATATAAAGGATACGTCTGGATGTGTGGTGGGCGGGCAAAGGGTGGGGAGAATAAATGGGGTATGTGCCTGAGTATATATATAGATAAAATTCTTCGCCAAGCAAATTTAAATGACAGTTGGCAGCTGACATCCAAACAGGTGATCAATATTCAAAATGTGGCAAAATAAACGCATAAGATTATTTGATAACAGTGGTGTCAGAAGCAAATGTTTTATAGCACTTGCAAAGCAAGCCTATCTTTTGAGCAATTGAAGAAGACAAGGAGCGGAGATGCTTCCGAAAATTAATTAGGAATTAAGAGTATAACCCAGCAAATACAAACTTGTCATATCCATAATTTGTTCATCAGAAATACGCAAACAAGGGTGAGGAGAATCCGTGGTATGGGATCTGCTAATTGTGTTGGAGTGCGTTTTTTTAGAATTAAGCTTCATACCCCAAAGTTTTCTTTTATCTGTAGTATTTATTCCTTTTATATATTACTCAATGATCTTACTTACAATTCATTCCCTTCAATTGTTACCATATCCTGTTGTAATTTCAGATGGTACCCTGGATGAGTCTCGAAGCTCATCACTCTACAGTCCGACAATACCAATAGCTGAGTTAATGTCACCAGGGGCAAGGTAAGCAGTCGAGCGTTATGGGGAGCTTTATATTTTTTATTTAGTAACTTTATTTCATTCAACTTTTATTGCCATTATACCTCGACTAAAGCTTCAAGAGGCCCTAAGAATTAAACATCCATTGAATGACTGGTTCAAGTATTCTACTCTTAATAAGATAATTGTATTGTATTTAATATAGATTTCTCCCAGGGCCTTACACTGTTAGACTAAGTTAAGACAAGAATTTATTAAAATATGAACCCCTTGCCATAATATGCAATATTCCTTCTCTATTCCAGGGTTCTGAACACAACCCGTGAGATGGCAGCCAACCTAGGTAGCAATATGGACGACTCGGGTGTGTCTTGGAGTAGTGCCTTAGCCACCCCCGCTACTGCTGCAGCTCTCTCTCCGGCATCTGGTCCCTCCCGCACCATCACCACACTAGAGAGGCTCACACTACACCCCAGGCCACAGGGACTCCGACAGAATGTGAGGAGCATGGTTTTCACCTTTTTCAATGTAGTACTTTTAATTTATATTTCAACATTAATGCAGTGGTGGCACACTCATATTAAATTATGTTAGGCAATATAAAGGAATAAAACCATTCTCTTTCAAATTAATTGGGATTAAGCACTTTAGTATATATTTTTTTTAAAACTTTATTAACCCTTTCTCTGCGGGGTGTTTTGGGATATTTAGGGCATATTCAGGCACTCCTGAATGATGAACCAAGCATCTGCATTAAATGAACTGTATTCTGCTGAAAACTAGGCGAAAATAGCTTCAAAATGAGACCAGAACGGGCCTCGTAGGTGGCCTGGTTCACCCGCAGCGGTGCCATAGAAACGCGGGAAACCCGCTATTAATTAGCACTCGCTCGCTCGCCAACACTGTTGTGAGAGGCAGTGAGAGACCCGCGCGAGACACGGTCTACCTCAGTGAGCCTCTGGCTGCTCTGAGGGTCGGAGGTGGGCCCCTCACGCTCCCGCCCACTGACATTCGATTTCTACGGCTATTAAAGCCTGGAAATTGCTGTAAATTGCCAGGACATTCCAGAACGTCACCCGCAGGGAAAGGGTTAAGCTGACTGAGGTAAATTTTAATCAGATATTAGATCTGTGGTTTTTGAAGCCTAAGGTATGAGAGAGGTTTTACTGTACAGTATATATATATGAACGAACTCAAATGTACTGAAATGTCTAATGCTACTGAATTTTCAGGTGTTGGCACGGTCATTGTTCAGCCCCCGTACTCCTAGAGCCCAGCACCCTAACTCCCCCGGGGGTGCCCATAGTCCCGGGGGTTTGGGTATCATCACCTGCTACTCACCTGTCCTCGCCTTTTCACGTAGATCGGCAACCAATGCACCGGAGAGGAGACCAAGTGATAACAGTGACGGGGGAATATCACCGCAGGAGACTGACGACAAAGAGATAAAATGCCAGACGAATGATGTCAGTGGGATATCACGCTTGGGGATTGACGACCCTGAAGTAACATGCCGAGAAAGGGATATTAACGGGCCAGCTTATTTGCAAAATGAGGACCTGGGAGTAATTGGCTCGCAGAATGATCACAGAAGAGCAAACAACATTGAAGAAGGTGAGCTGTCCCGCCTGCACAAAGATAAAAACAAGATGCTATGGCAGCAGCATGACAGCGAAGATTGTGCGATTCCTCGCCTGCACAAAGACAACAATGCGATAGCCTGGCAGCAGACAGAAGACTTTGAAGTACCCGGTTTGCAAAACAATATCAGCAGTGAGATGACATTCATGCAAAGCGAAAACTTTGAATTTGAAGTGACGTGCGTGCCGAAGGATGACGCTGGGGTGACGTGTTTGGAGAATATGACGCAAGGGTTCAAAGTGCATGGTGAAGGCGCAAGCATAGACCGAGATGAAGGCCTTGGTTCCAGCAAGCAAACAGGAGGCCAGATTTTACATGGTATCGACGACAAAAACTACTCGATCAAATTTAGTGACACACATTCAGTTCTCCCTCACACTGAGACTACTGAAGAGAGTCCAAATATATACCGGTACACAGACAAAACTAGTATGAGTGCTCTTAGTATCAATTTCAAGACCCCTGATATAAGAGAGACCGTGCCACCAGCCAGCACAAGTACACCAATCTCCGCTCATGGCCGATCCTCGCTACCCCACAGACACTTAAGATTTAACAATATCATCAACTCCCCTAGCGAAACCGAGAACTACCAAAAACGCATGAAAAATACGGGGAAAGAATCCACCCGAGATCCGTGTAGCCTTGTCAACTCTCCTATTCGACACACGAGTAGGTGTGATATGGATATGTTTGACAGTACCGGTACTGGAGTATTAGTGGCACGCAAAGGAAATAGTGTCCGTCCTATTCACCCTGATCGTGATAGTAACTTTACCAGAGATCAAGTCACCATAGAGAGTAGTGAAGATTTTGTGAGTATTACCGGCAACGTCTCATCAGAACTAGATATTCCGAAGTTTGATGCTGTCAGTTATGATCACAGAGAGTTTATTAGCACAGGCAGTTCTAAACATGACAGTGGTTTTTATACAAGGCTGCTGAAACCAAATTCTGAAATACTTAAGATAGTCCCACTCAAGAAGGAAGTGCCTGTGGAAAACAAGAATAATATCAAGAAAAATTACAGCACAAACAATCCTCTGGCGAATCAAAACTCACTTCAAGAAAACAAAAGTCAGGCTTTATGTGAACCTAAGGAAAATAGAGTTACCTCCCCAGACCACAAAACAAAAGGCAGGGAAGATTGCAAAAGGAAGTCCGGTGATTTTCTAGAGGAGTATGTCGCCACAAAACCTCAAGAAGCGGAATCAAAGAGTCCACTCAGCCGCCTGGCCCTGCGCAAGAGAAAGCGACTGTCCGAGAGGTTCTTCTACCCCATGTCATCCAAAACACCTATCGAGGAATCGAAATCCGAGAGCAGAGTAAAAGATAGTGTAAATGTAGGGAGTACGTCAGAGGAGAACCTGCAGAAAGTAACCAGTCCCAGTGCATCCATAGCTGAAGACGAAACTGTCAAAAAGGAAACTTCCAATTATGTGCCGTTAGCAATCCAGCAAAGCGAATTTCTATCCCTTGCAAATCTCCAGAGCAATGCCAAATTTTCAGAGAAGCTTAGTACTGAAACTCTTCCCCTGGCTAAGGAAAGGGATGCCACTAATCAAGAAATGTCCATATCACCACAAAGAGAGAAATCATCACATAAATTCAGTGATCATAGAGGAGCCTCTGGTTTGCAAGATGACAAAATAAAAATTGTCTCTTTAACAGATAGTAAAGTGCAGACACATGAAAGAGAAGAAATAATAGATGTAGAAAACAAAAGGAAGAGTAGATCAAGGGGTACTCCTGAAGTCCAAGTGGTACCTGAACAACAAGAAAAGAAAGAAAGGACATCCCCTGATAAAAACTTGAGTGATAAACCATGGACATCTAAATCCTCAAAAGGTCACACACACAGACGAGGTTGCAGTCAGTGGCTAGACGACAGCTTCAATATTGATTTTGATGAAATAGACATTGCCACAGCAGCTGCGGGAGAGGAGGAAGCTGGTAGAGAAGTGAAAGAAGGGAGGATTGGCAGGAATGTTGGTACCGTTACTGACAAGCCTGATGTAAGTTCTCCAAGTCTATTAATGGAAAGAGTAGTCCCGGCATTAACTGAAACTGACCAAAAGGATAATCCTGGGGGATCGTGGTTTACCGGGTTCATGTCGGGGAACGGAAAGAAATTGAGCGTAAGTAAAAAGGCCCTGCAAATAGCCAAGAAAATCTGGGAAAACTCTTCAGAAGAACCGAGCACAGTACAAACACAAGGATTGGGAGATAAAGGAGGTCATGTTAGCGATAATTTAGAAGCAAATGTAGTCCCTGGTTCAATATCTGAATTTAGTTCCTCAAAAATATCTGGAGATAAACTTGTCAATCAAAAAACAAATGTTGAAGTAAGTATAGTTCCTGATTCAGTTGCGTCTGAATTTAGATCATGTGAAATGCCAGATGCCGAGGTCAAAGGTGTAGAAGCTAGCCAGATCCCAGATTCAATCATGTGTGAATTTAAGTCCTCAGATATGTCCGCAGATGAACTTTCTACTCAAATCTCGAATCCTGAAGTAAGCAAATTCCCTAATTCAAGAATTCCAGACTATATATCATCAGAAATATCTAAAGACGGCTTTCACGTTACCGCCAGTACCTCTGAAATGTCAGTAAATCCATTTTATAAAGGTACAAGTTACTTAATAATTCAAGACAGTAAAGACATTAACCCTCGGGCTAAGAGTCCCGTTATTGGGAAAAGAGCAGCCGATGCCCCTGCATTTCAAGGATTCAAGACGGGACGAGGTACCATTAAACAAGTGAAAAATTCTTCATTGAAAAAGGCTCGGAAAATTTGGGAGGAAGATAATAAAACCAATGAGAGATTTGGGGAAGACAACTTGAACAAATCTTGCAAGTTGAGTGGCATTGAAAGATCTGAGCCAACTGCAGGTCCTTCAAATCTCAGAATAGTACCAAGTAAGGAGGAGGTTTCAGTGCCAGACAAAGTTGTATGTTTTTCAAGATTTCAGACTGCCTCAGGATCCAAACTAAGTGTAAAAAAAGAGGCATTACAAAAAGTTCAGGCATTGTGGAAAGAAGATATGGAAGGCCAGGTATTTACAGACTTGATAGAAAGAGGCGATAGTAAAGCGAGCACTGGCACTCCCTCTTCAACAACTCCAAAGAATGCTGGTTTCCAGACTGCTGGAGGAAAGAAGTTGTCTGTGAGTAAAGCAGCCATGTTGAGAGCCCAGAAATTATGGATGGAAAGTGATAATACTGACTTTCCTTCCAAAGACAATATTGCCAATACTGATGAGAAGGGATACCTGGGAACAAGCTTTACTCCCAGCAATGATAGTGGAAAAGGTCTAGAAGATCATCAGAATTCATCAGATATCTTGAGAAATGTTGGTAATGGAGATGCTGTATGTCTCGACAGTAAGGAGCTTTTGGAGGAAAATTTAGAAGCGATGGTTTTTGAAGACACAGAAATAAAAAGAGCAGAGATATTCAACTCTTATATATCATCAGAAATATCTAAAGACGGCTTTCACTTTGCTGCCAGTACCTCTGAAACTACGGTAAATCCATCTTATAAAGGTACAAGTAACTTAATAATTCAAGACAGTAACGACATTAACCCTCGGGCTAAGAGTCCCGTTATTGGGAAAAGATCAGCCGATGCCCCTGCATTTCTAGGATTCAAGACAGGACGAGGTGCCATTAAACAAGTGAAAAATTCTTCATTGAAAATGGCTCAGAAAATTTGGGAAGAAGATTATAAAACCAATGAGAGATTTGGGGAAGACAACTTGAACAAATCTTGCAAGTTGAGTGGCATTGAAAGGTCCGAGCCAACTGCAGATCCTTCAAATCTCAGAATAGTACCAAGTAAAGGAGAGGTTTCAGTGCCAGACAAAGTTGTATGTTTTTCAGGATTTCAGACTGCATCAGGATCCAAACTAAGTGTAAAAAAAGAGGCATTAAAAAAAGTTCAGGCATTGTGGAAAAAAGATATGGAAGGCCAGGTATTTACAGACTTGATAGAAAGAGGCGATAGTAAAGCGAGCACTGGCACTCCCTCTTCAACAACTCCAAAGAATGCTGGTTTCCAGACTGCTGGAGGAAAGAAGTTGTCTGTGAGTAAAGCAGCCATGTTGAGAGCCCAGAAATTATGGATGGAAAGTGAAAATGTTAACTTTCCTTCCAAAGACAATATTGCCAATACTGATGAGAAGGGATATCTGGGAACAAGCTTTACTCCCAGCAATGATAGTGGAAAAGGTCTAGAAGATCATCAGAATTCATCAGATATTTTGAGAAATGTTGGTGATGGAGATGCTATTTGTCTCGACAGTAAGGAGCTTTTGGAGGAAAATTTAGAAGCGATGGTTTTTGAAGACGCAGAGATAAACAACTCAAGAGATCAATTAAACAAAGCAAAAATAACAAGCAGTACTACCTCATTGGCAAGCAGTGCTGGATTACCAGGCTTTTCCACAGCTTCTGGCAAAAACATCAAGGTTAGCCAAAGTGCCCTAGCCAAAGCCCAGAAGATTTTAACCGAGATTGACGCAGCTGATGCTAACCAGTGTGGCAATGGTAGTGAACGTGTTGCAGAAGTGCCCCTAGCTTCTGCTGATTGCTTGGAGAAAAATTGTAAAATTGCCATCACATCCACTGAAGTAGCAGTTAGAAAGGAGAGATTGGGAAGTAATAGTCAGAATTCAAGTGCTTCATCAGAATATGGGACAAGGTGTTCTGGTACTAGGACAAAACAAACAAATCTCTCCAGAAAATCAAGAAGGAATGAAGTCACTTCTCAGGAGGCATGTGTCGGAGATAATATTGAAAAGAACCGTATCCAAAGCTCAAGTCCATCATTGGTCAAGGAAATTAGCTATGTGATTAAGAGTTTTGAAACTGCTGTTGATGATACAGGAAGCGGTTGTCAGACTGGGAAAGACCACAGTCGAAGTTCAAGTCCATCGTCAGAAAATGGGAGCAGATTGTCGGTCGGCAGAAAGACTTGTGTTCCTGGTGAGTTGATTAAAGAATCGATGGGGTTCTGTACGGCACGTGGCGGAAAAATCACACTGAAGGAATCCTCAGTTGTCCAGGCTAGGAAGTTATTTGAAGAAGTGTCCAAAGAAGTTGATTATTTTTCTGATAAAACCACTTTGCCTGCCCAAAGCAAGAATTTGGTCACAGAGGAACAAGTAGGCAATAGTAGCAACATTCTGCGATCCTCTCCAACAATTGGGAATGCAAGTAACAGTGCAATTAAGAGCATTTTGAAAAAGAAAACTGTAGACAAAATTCCCCTGAGTAGTAGTTTTGAGGAAGGTGTATGGTCTTCAGGAGAGTCTGCAGCTAATACAAGTAGACATAGAAAGAGCTTACTAACAGAAAATATCAACAAAGTGATAAGGGGTGGTGTCACATCAAAAGGGGGAACTCCAGCAGAAGAAACCAGGTCTGTCGGAGTAAAGCAAAGAGAAAATTCTGATAGCTTGGAAAACAAAGTTTCTTCAGTCACCAAGAAATATTATCCCAAGTTTGATGCCAGTTATAAGAATTTAGATTTAATGGAGAAGAAAGGAGTGCCTTTATATACTGTTACATTGGATAATTCAGGGGAGAAAGAGGATGGTAGTAAAAGCAGGAGTCCCTCACCGATTCTTGGCTCACAAATGAAGAAGAGAGCAACGGTGAGCTTTCATTCACAGCCCCAATTCCAAACTTCACAGGCGACTGATAGTACTTCCTTCTGCCCAGTCGCACAACCGGAACCAAGACAATGTTCCTCACTCGAGAATAAAAGTACCGGTATGAATCAATATGGCGATGAATCTGATACCAGAATAGTCAGAAGGATTGACAAGGGAAGGTATCGGAACCAGGACAGATCTGCTATAAAAAATGTTTGTGTTACTGACATAGGGAAGAATTTGACTAGCAAACTGCAGTCATCTAATCAGAAGTCAAGTAAGAAAATGAGACTGGTTGATAATGAAATAAATACAAATGATATAGTGCAGTCACAAAATAAAGAAGACTCAAGTAAAGAAATTAACATAGCTGAAAATACAGAGGATCCACATGACCAGTTGAAGTCGCCGAATCAAGACCCAAGCCAAGTATTGTCAAGACACCAAGTAACGTCAGAAACCAGAATGCCCCGCCGATCCCCGAGCCAAAACAACCGTCAAAGTCAAGGCACTCGTCGGAATCACACAATTGACACCCAGGAATTCTCAGACATCACAGAAATTACAGCGGCCTTCTTACAAGATGACGCGTGGGAGGAGGACGCAGTTAATGATGATGAAGATAGTGAAGCCGTCAATGGAGGTTCGGGTGGCCGTCGGAAGAGGAGGCGACACTCGCAAGAGGAAGAAGAGAAGGAGATAGGTGGCAAGAAACTAAGAAGCGATTCATCACCTGCCATATCTCAGGAAGGTATGGATTACGTAACCAGGGTGTCAAATCGGGACAATTTTATTCAGTTTAGGAAAGATCTGTGGTAGTTAAAGTTAGAAATGGGATAGTTTGTAGCTTTTTAACTTTGCACAGCTGGGTGATGCAAAGCCTGACAATGCCTATGTTTATTTTACTTTGAGCTGTTGGAGAGTTAAAATATATTACTGTTCATTATAAAAATGCCTAGATACACGCAAACATGACATAAATGCTTGCACGTGTGATCCCCGTTCACCCAAAGATGGTTGTGGAAACAGAAAAGGTTGTCCCCAACGGCAACGTGGCAGCTATGTTGAGTCTAGTTGATTATTTATTTTAATAAGCTATACTGTATGTATGTTTGGCATTTGGAAGGGAGAGACACACCTCGCAGCTTTAGTGTGGGTGTGTTCGCAGTCGATAGAGGTTGTCCTTGACACTCATGACTTTCACCCTCTCCAAGCATCCCCTAAGTTTTGAGAATAACTTTTAACCCCATAAAATAATATTATACTAGGCTATAATTAATTTTACATTGCATAGTTTTTAACTTATCCCTTCATTTTAGAAGTAAATAATTAGTAAAAATAATTACGAAAAACAAAGAAATGTAGCCGAACAGGAATTTATTCCTAGCGGTCCTTCCTAAGCGGAATAATTTAATGTAATGCAGCAGTAGCCAAAATAGAATTAAAAGTCACTTGTAATGAAAGAAATAATTCAGAAGCCACCCGCATAGATTTTTCAAATAATAATATCATAAAAATTCTCATTTGAACATATATTCTTTCCAATATATTTCAGAACCAAGTGAGTTAGAGGCCATGAGGGAGCTTGCACGAATGAAGCAAACGCGGGTGATTCAATACAAGGAGAAGCAAAAGCGGCCCATGAAGCCAGTGAGAGGTGCCTTATACAGCTTGAGGCAAGAGAATGAGAAAAACAGGATCATGCTTCGGTCATGGAAAATGCCTAAGGTAAATTTTGATCCTTGTAGTAGATTTCCACCAAGCTTCAATTTAAATTTTAAGTGAAATGTATTTTGTTTTTGTGTGTTCATTGTTTTTCTGTTGTGTTGTCCTTGTCTACCCCCCCCCCCCAAAAAAAAAGGGGGGGGGGGAATGGGCCTGAGTAAAAAGACATATAAAAAAGTGTCAATTCATAAAACTGATAATCATTTATAGCATTTCATTACAGGTCTGGAGAGGAGTTGCAAGAGATATCCTGGCCATTGGACCAAGCAATGCCATGCAGTACAGATTTACAGTAAAGGACTCAAGGTGCGGCACTGGATTCTAGTTTTGTTTTGGTACACTTAATTATTAATTTAATTTTAACCCAGTGAGACCCAGCGTCGCACGTGATGCGTCGGCAGTGTTTGATCACCAACTCCCAGCGACGCATCACGTGTGTCCGACATATTAAAATCAGTTACGTGGCTCGTAAGGTAGGAAATGGCGGGAGAATAGGAGGGGGAGGTACCGTAGTGTGTGTGGGAGCCGGGCTGGTAGGTGTGAGCGGGCCAAGACAGCCGCGCGGCTGGTGGTGGTGGGCTTAGTGGGGATACTTTACACCCTTAGTTCACCGCCACTTTGAACCTTCATTACTCCGGTCGTATGGGAGCTAGAGGCTTGAGATTTATGTGAGACACTCCTTAGGATGTATGCCGTACAATGCCATACTCAGTTTTTACCCTAGTGCTCCCGGGCGGGTGGTCATGCGGGGGGAGACGAACTTTCGACCCCCCCCCCCCGCCCCCCAAATGACCAAGGTGAGTTTTTTTTTTATTTTTTCTTCATTTCTCACCATTCTCTTCCATTTTGGCTCAACAAATTTTTTTGAGGCCCCCCGCCCCCCAAAAAAAAATATCCGAGGTGATTTATTTTATTTTTTTTTTTCATTTCTCATCCTTGTCTTCCATTTTAGCAAACAAAAATAAGAAGTGAAAATGGCTTGGGACTGGGGTGAACAAAATATTATAACTAGCCGGGGCTCAACGGGTTAATGTAGAAGACTGTCAATGTAATAAATTTCACTGATTTTGTTTCCCCTAGGGACAAAAGTATACTGAGCACAGGAGTGTTATGAAGAGAGGAACCATTAGTCATCTACAGAGGCTGACTGCACCACCGAAGTGGCAGGCGGTGGGGTTGCTGCATCCCTACACCAAATATATTAATTACTGTCTCTTCAGTTGCCGATCCCTCTACCATTTAGGGATTATCAATTGATTAACTGCTGTAACCAATGCAAATTACTAGTACTGTACAATATTTTTTAGGATAGCTACTATTAAAATGTTCTACCACTGTATTGATACATTCCGTACTTACAAATTTAAGGACCGCTCTATCCACAGAGAGTGTGGTTCTGTGCCATTCTATAAATATCTTCCATTTTAACTGGCCACATCCCCGAGGCATGATTGATAAATACAGTAGCCTATGATGATTTTATTAATATGTACAGTGTGTAAATTTCTTGTTCATCCTACAGTGAGGTGGTGAATTGTGGTGATGGTTGCAGTGTGGTGGTGGGTGAGGATGGGCGTGTGGGGGTGGAGGAGGTGGAGCGGGGGTTCCAGGCTACTCCTGGGGTCCGACCCACCCTGCTCCACCCTGCCTGGGTCCATAATCACTACAAGTGGATCGTTTGGCAACTGGCAGCCCTGGAAAGGAATCTTTTGCGGCGGTGAGTGATTTGTATAGATAAATTCATGTGGTACAGTCATGGTGAAGAATAGTTTCCTAGTTTCAAAAAGCAACTCTAGCTGCAACCTCTTGGGAAATACAAAAAGTTTATTGGAAAGTTATTCTCTCTTAGTTTCTTTTTGAGGATACCCTTTCAAGTAGTGGCACCATAGACAGGCCCCCTATGATTTGTACCAGCCAACTTCTCGGCCAAAACACTTCCCTTCAGCCACTACCCGGGACTTATTTCAGCCGCTGTGGACGCTTAGATACCCCAAATCCCAGTTAGAATATGCGTCTTGGATATCAAATTTGCTGGTGTAGAGAAGAGAAACTTAATATATAGAGTAAGGGAGTATCCAACCCCAATCTAATGATCATGACCTAGGTGAAATAAATTTAACCTGAATAATAATAATAACTATCTTGCACCATACTTTACCTATTTCCCCCCATTACAGCTCCATGTTGACCCTGGAGAATGTGGTGAGTCGCCTGAAGTACCGGTACGACCGTGAAATAGACGGAGCCCAACGCCCGGTACTGAGAAAGATCACAGAGCAGGACGATGTGCCTCAGAAGACCATGGTACTCTGTGTGGCCGCCATATTGGTCAGTCACTTATAATTATTTTAATAAGATAACGATAAGCGATAACCCCATTAGTACCATCTGGGTTGCAGAGTCGGCTATTTATAGGTGGGTCGGAGTAAGAGTTGTACTTGTAAAATTTCCGATGTCGGTGTCAGAATTTTTTTTCACCGACTCCACAGCCCTGAATACTGTGGTGCCTTTGTCAGTGTCGTGGAATTCCAGCAATATACATTACAGAAGTGGAGGAAAATACAACATTCAGTAAACCCAGGTAGACATGGGACGATCTCCTGAGGAAGGATTTCAGGGTTTGGGGATCGTGCAGCATTGAGAATATCCATCAGGTGACTGCGTTTCAACCGATATTGTATTAACGCCAGTGTTTGCCTCATGTTTCCCCAGTCTCCACTATCATTACAAGTTGGTGGTGATTTTAAATTTATATACCGGTAACTGGATACATTAGTATATGACACTTATGTACTGGCTGGTACACTTATGACACAATAGTGAAGGTTTTATAATGTTCGGTTTGCACATTACAATTATGTATTTTTGAGATAATTTTGTTTTGTCCTTTATTGTGATTTGTACTGTATATGATATTGTATGTATTTTTGTCCATGCATATTTTAGTTAACAAATCTCCACCATGTTTGATTTTATGTGAATTTTTGTCCATCCTCCTCTTAGTATTTATGCTCTTCTTATCTACTGTATTGATTTATGTTTGGGAGATTTTTATCTATGCTTTAATTTCTGATATTTTAACTGATTTATGTTTTAGTTTGTTTCCGTTGTGATCCCAGTATTATTGCTTACCAGATCTGTTGAACTTATCTAAAAGGTAAGACTGGGTTAAACTTGATTGCCACTATGAAGCCCAGACTTTTAGCAGTGGATGTATAATTGAATCAAACATATTAAAATCAGAAAAATACTTTATATATAAAGGGGATTCAGTCATATTTGTTTTCACCAACCCACCAATTAATTTACAAATAAACCTAACCAATGAAATCAATGAAAGTAATGAATACATGTGGTACTCCAAATTCCGCACACTAAGCACTAGGCTATCAAAACTCTATTTTACTATAATTTTTAGTAGCAAAACTGGGTTGGATACTGACCCGACCTTCTCTCAAAAATCCTATGCCCCACTGCTGAGATTGAACTAGGGACTACTCAGTTTGTACAAGACCGTCACTCTACTAATTGAGACAATAGAAGTACCCCACTAGTCTGAATTATTTCAGTCAAGTGAGTTTTATATATATTTTGCAAGTTTTACATTAAAAATTCAATACTGTATATAACACCAGTATTAGCTCTATTACACATAGATGAAACGGTTAACATATAATGATACTAATGAAACTCATTGGTCTGGTGAAACTAATTGTGTAGTAGTAATGACGATACTAATGATAAATTAATGACTTGACAGAGAGAAGGGTGCACAGGTAAAGGTGAGAGCACATCAGCTGGCCCGGGTAAAGTGACTACACAACTGGAACTGACCGACGGGTGGTACAGTCTTGGTAAGGAATTTATTTATTTATTTATTTATTTATTTTTATTTGTTTTTATTATATATATTTTGTTTTTGTTTTTATCCTACAGCCATATCCCATCTAGGTAAGATGCTAGCTTGTTTGTAGTGCAAAAAGTGCATTTATCATTATTTTGAACTACTTTTCTATGGTCTACTGCACTACTGGCCTCATAGGGTTAGATTTCGTATTATGTCTCACTCACTATTAAATTTTGTCCTAGAATTATTTAGTTTGTAAAAAAAAATCTCTTAGTGAAAAGTTGACAACCATGTTTTATGTGAAAGATTGAAGACCTTTTAATTTACTAGTATTATTATTAGCAGCTGTAGTAGTAAGGAAAAGTGGGGATTGGGCCTGAGTAAATAGATAGATAGTTAGTAGTATAATTGTTCTTTTCCAACAGTAATCCTTTTCCTGCTTTGTTTAGGCACTATAACTTTCAACATTTCTATAGTCAATAACCCCTGCGCCTTAGGCAAAATGTGCGTGTCTCATAACTTTTATCCCATTCTACCTCTCTAAACTTCTAAAGGAAAGTGACAGAAAACTTGAATTAGCTTATGGTGAAGCATGGTATCCTTTCTGTAAAGAGACACTATAAACTCCTCAGTAGCTTTCTTTATATTCCTGTGGCAATGAGATGAATACTGTATATGTTTTTTTTTTATCTTGATAGTATTTTATGATCAACAACGCATAATGGATGCCTGTTTAGGGTGAATGTCACAAGGGTGTGTCAGGAAATACCTCCCTCGAATTTGAACAGACTTACAATAAAGCCGTTTGATTGAGTCTCTCCTACTCCTGATACCACTCAAGACAATAAAAGGCCTAACAATGCATCCTATACCCTATTCCAATAAATATGCCAAGACTCTTGAACATTAACCTATATAACTCACAAATGACTAGAGTAATTGAGCTAATATTTCTACCATTTGGAAGGTTCAGCCAGGGAATAAGTGTGGGAATTTACAGCCCATTTGCTCTAACCCTTTTTTGGAGTTATTGGTGTTAGGGTTCACGATTTGTGGACTACTTATTTGGAACAAGGTATAGGACATTCCTTGGGATGCATCGGATAACCAACAGTCAGAGTGCAGCAAGACCACACCATTCGTAGACATCTATAGTGAGGCCTCATCTAAATCTTGTTTACCTCGTCCTGATCATACAGTTTTTGGAAATGTTTTAATTATATCAGTTTGTAATATACTTATCTTTCATTATGTATATTTGAAGACATTTTCAGGGAATAAGTGTTATCTTGAAACATATATAAAGTACCGGTATGTTTATTTTGTGATGTTCTTTGTTACATTTATCCATGTTCATATATAAGCCTCCCTGGGGTAAGGGGTAGTTTGAGGAAATATAATCTTGCCATGTAAATCCTTCATATTATAAGATACATCTAAAAGGGCAGATGGACGGAACTTCTTTAACTTTGTCAGGTAACCAACCATAAGCAAAATAATAATTGTCTTTATTGAAAATTGGTCCAGGAAAGATATACTATCCAGTACTGGTACTATTCTTTTTGCACTCAAAACAGAGCAGAGGCCACCTATCTCTTGGGGGAATATGGGGGTTGAAGCGGCTGTTCATTATTCTCTATCTCCTACAGCCTCTCTAGTCAATCTTTAAATACTTTGTATATGTATAAAGCTAAAGCCTAATTTGTGTGTATAGGGTGTGTGATCGACGATGCCATGAACGGACTGGTAGAGGCGGGTAAAGTAGCAGTGGGAACCAAACTAGTGACTCACGGGACCGAGCTGACAGGACCACCACACCCTTGTCACCCACTGGATGTACGTATGGGTAGAGGACCCGAACACCATGTTGTCTGGGGGTTATGAAATATTACAGGTTTTGAATTTTGTTGTATAATTTATGCCTCTTATTGAATTTAAGGGGACACTCGCAACATGAATGCTTCCATTTGTCTTCTTTCACATTTATTCATTTCAATCATACTTTGATATCAACTAATGCTATTTCCAGATTATTTTAGTAGCTTAAGAATTACCTCTTGATATCAAAGGGTTCATTACATACTATAACTTTTCTTAATTACTGTCACTATCTCTCCTTCCTAAATTAATAAAATCGTCAAGAGGTAACTAGACTATAACGCTAGTTGGTGTTCCTTGCCTTGTGAACTGTGAAGGTATATACTGTAGTATCTTACTTTGCAAATTGACCATGCGAGGATTACATTTATGGTGCGATTTTTTTCAAACTTGTCAAAGACTTGATTAATTTAGTAAACGATATGTATGTGTGTATATACTGTAGCATCATCTTATTAAAAAGGTTATAAATTAAAAGTTCACTAATCTATTTCTTCTTTATCTCCCAGGCCCCAAAGAATTTACGCCTGCGTCTGCACACGAACATGACGCGGCGGGGTCGGTGGTGGGCTCGACTGGGATTGGCAACACAGGTCGGTCCTCTCCCAATCATGTTGAATGCAGTGCAGAGCTCCGGGGGAATGTTGGGACAAGTAACGGTCCTCCTAGCTCGAGTCTATCCGCTCAGCTACTACGAGAAAGCAGACGGTAGTAATGGTGTGTTCCGAGGGGAGAGAGCGCATCACAGAAAGCTCAGAGACTCGCAGAAACAGAAAGAACTCCTAGTCAGCCAGGTAGGATAGATTCAATGTTTTATAGATTGGGGGCAAAGGAATAATTAAAGTTGTTCATATAGGCATGTCAAATCTCAAGAAATAAACATTGATATATCAAATTATAATTCGAACTACCCCCCCCGAGCTACCCCCAAAATGGGGATTGGGCCTGAGCATATAGATAGATAGATAATTCAAACTTTTGATATTTGATTCATTGTTTTGTCTTTTTACTGTGTTCGTATACGTTTTTGTTTGTTTATTTTGCAAATTTTACATTATAATTACATGTATAACTTCATTTATAGTTAGGAGCTTGTACATTGATATAGCAATACATAATTACATGTGTAACTTCATTAATAGTTAGGGGATTTTAAATCTTTACATTTTAGATTGTAAGTGAGGTGGAGAAAGATCTGAGTCAGGAGCAGCGAGAAAGCAATAAGGAGGGTGGAACCAAGTGGACCAAAGAGGAGATCCGTAACCTGACGCTGGGCCAGGACATTGCTAGACTCTTGCAGGACACCATGGATCCCACAAACTTTGAGGTACATTTACGCCGATATGTTGGTAGACCTATCATTATATTCTTATGTAAGTACGGGCATACTAACTAAGCAGTACCTCCGAAGGGAGCCACATTAACCTCACTAAATTATCTAGAGGTGACAATATGGTACAGGAGCTGGGGGCTCGTAAGTAACTGCTATGTTGCACTTGGTAATTCACCTCTTTCATTCCTTTACCAAGGGTACACCTTTAGTTGACCAAGGTTTGCATCTGTATGCAGTGCATGTATCTAAGCATATTTTTTATATACTGTAGATATCTACTAATTTTGTTTTGGATTTTAAACAAATCCTATGCCAATATGTGTTTCATGCCTAGTTATCTTTGGAGAGAGACTATTCTATTCTATATGCTCAGGCCCAATCCCCACTTTTCCTATTTTTTTATTTTATTTTCCTCTATTTTATTATTATTATTATTTATTATTTTTTTTTGTTTTTTTTTTTGTTTTTTTTTTCTTGGGGGTGGCCAACTCAAGACAGAGCAAGAATAGGAAAAGACAAAACAGCGAACAAACACAGACAAAACACAAAATTCACAGAAGATAGACTACTAAATGGAAATAGACCATGCAAGGATGAAATTTTTTAAAGGTATAATTATGATACACTCATTAACCTTTTTGATAAAGTGCTTAAGTCACAAAGATAAAATTCCTGAGATTCACTAGTTCACTGTCTTGTTTTTATCACTAGGAGAATTTCAAGTAATTCTGATGACGGCTGTACATTAATAGCTGGGATTGTATTAAATCTATCAAAGAGGTAATGATTCGGACATGAGACCGGAACCACACTTCGTGTGGAGCACTCGGTCTTTAAATTTATGTATGAGTATACTGGCATGTATATCTTGAAAGTACAGTAAATGAGAAAATCCTTGCTTTTTGTTCCACATACTTTCCTTTCCTTTAATTGTAATGATCATAAACCCGTACCGGCCTCGGACATTGATACCATAAGTTCTTTTGTCTTTATATTGCACTGTTCCTGTTTTGGCTTGTTTGGTTGTTGTTGTTGTTGTTGTTGTTGTTGTTGTTGTTGTTGTTGTTGTTGTTGTTGTTGTTGTTGGTCCCCAAGCTGCCTGACCGAACAGCCCCAAGGCCCCGAGTAAGGCCAAGGCCATAAACGAGCGCCCCCACAGAACCCTCCCTGCCGACCACAATAAAGCCTGGGTGACCGAAGCCACTCCATGGCGGGGAGCTGAGAGGGTGCGTAAACGCCCGGGAAACCAAAGCCCCACCCAGGGCCCTGTGCCCCTCAGCAATTACGAAGAGAAAGTTGAGGGGCAAAGGAATAATGTGACGCTTTAGCTTCCAATCTTGGTAGATTGGGAGGTCAATCCACGGAAGAGACGCCGTCACTTGAGATCTAGAAAATATATAAGTAAAAGGAACAGTCAGAGTAAGCTATGGGTATGGCAGAGATCGCTCAGGTCTCACTCTGATAGACCAGTTTGCACGTATTGCATTTGAATTAAGTCAAAACAAAGGCTTTTGAAACTTAAATGTCTGAACAACTACATCAAAGTAATGGGGTCGGGAAGCAGGATAGGAAGGTTACAGTGGTTCAAACTTCCAATAGCCTTACCTTTGACATCACTCGGAACAAAGTTAGGACAGAATTTTACCTTTGATTTTATAGTAATTTTATGCCATGTAATATATATTTTCATCTCAGGTCATTTTCAGAGCAAAGACAAGAAGGAATTTTGACTTTTGTCTATACTGATAATAATTTGGGAAATACAAACCAGAATATTAGTATAATTATCATAATATAATGATCTATTTTGTATTTACTGTATTGTACTTCTTTATTTAATTTATTCAGGGCCTACTTACGGTGGAACAAATCCACCTGGCCCAGACCTGGCAGGAACGACATGCCGAGGAAAGGCGACGGAGAGTTAACACGGAAGTACACCAAAAACTGGAGAAGAAACATTCTCTTTACGAAGCCACCTCGGTCTTTAAGGTACATATTCATATTTGTTTTCACCAACCCACCAATTTATTTACAAATAAACCTAACTAGTGAAATCAATGAAAGTAATGAATACATGTGCTACTCCAAGGACTAGAACCTATGATACTCACACCAAAATTCTGCACACTAAGCACTAGGCTATCAAGACATATGCCAGAATTGATCATGAACGGCCTAGGCAGAAAAGGTTCCAAGTCAATTCAACTTTATGTCTTAGGCTTTTTTCCAACTCGTTAACAATGACGTTATCTATTACAGGTATGCCTTTATTGGAGTTCTTTTATGAGTGTACACGAACCTTATTAATGTTAGAAGCTATACTTTCACCTTTCTTCATTTATTTACCATGTGTGTATTGTAAACAGGAAGATATCTGTGGTGGATGGTGTTCTTTTATTTATAAATTATTATTTTGCTTAAGCGTTGTTTCCACATAGCGATTTTGAGAAGTTTTGTTTTTCTTTTTACTGTGTTCGTCCAAGTTTTGGTTTGTTTATTTTGCAAGTTTTACTTTATAATATTTGTTTGTACTGATATTCACTTATCGTTTATTATGAGACATACATATCAGCGTTATTTTTTCATTACATACATTGTAATGGATTGGACAGAGTTAATTTATTTCTTTATTTCTGTGCTAAAGCAGTTAGCACAATTTCAACATCAGCCACATTGATGACATAATGGGGCAGTGTCGTGGTTTATACGTTGTTATGTATGCGACTAATTTGCTTGGTAAACAGACTAACTTGCACATGTAGTGATGTAACCCTCTATGGTTGTTTTGTGTTCTTATACTTCTAAATTTTATTTGGCTATTTAAGCGTTGTTTCCACATAACGATTTTGATAAGTTCGTTTGCCTTTGTATTGTGTAGTCCCAATTTTGGTTTGTTTATTTTGCAAGTTTTACAATATAATTATTGGGTACTGAGAGATTAATTATTATTATTATTATTATTATTATTATTATTATTATTATTATTATTATTATCATCCCTTTCGGGGATCACGGCGTCAGGCAATAGATAGATAGATAGAATAGATTATTATTAATTAAAATGTAAAACTTGCAAACTAAACAAACCAAAACTTGAACAAAGACAATATAAAGGCAAAATAACTTATCAAAATCGCTATGTGGAAATAACATTTACTAAAATAACACTTACTAATATAAAAGAACACAATCCACCACATAGGGTGTACATTACTACATGAGCAAGTTAATCTGTTATTATTTATCATTATTATTTCTTTGTTAGGTTCGTGTGGTAGACAAGGAAGGGTCGGCCGCCTTGATCTCAATATGGCGACCCACCGAGGACCTGGTACAAGCTCTCAATGAAGGGTCCTTCTTCACTGTGCACTACCTCATGGATGCTGGCTTTAGGTAAGAGTGGTAACAATGTCCTTAAGGGAGCCCACCTCGCTTTTTTTTATCTTTCTCTCCCTCTCTTTGGCTTGTATCCATACGGTCCCATTCAACCTACAGTTTTAAGACGTTTACCCCCATCCAGGTGTCAATATTTTCCTGGCGAGCGGTAGCGAGCCTACATATATATATATTTTTGTTTTGACAGCAAGCTAAATTTGTAAATTTTTTGGTAGAAAAATTTCTCCGGCAAAGCTGCATTTCTCCATACAATGCTATTGACACCTGGATGGGGATAAACATCTTAAAACAGTTGGCTGAATGGGGCCGAATGGATACAAGCCAGAGAAAAAAAGAAAGGGAGAAAAAGTTAAAAAAAAAACAGGTGACCCCCCTTAAGTTTTTAGCCGAGATCTCTTTACTCTCTTACCTGATACCTAGAACCGTAACTATCATTAGTCCAAAGTAACCCAATCTTGTACATAACCCAGAACCATCTATCACAAGTCTGAGTCAATTCACCTTACCAGATGCCTCGAGCCTTACCTGTCATAAGTCAGAATTATTATACCTTGCCTTGTTCTAAGCCAATTCAATCAGTAGATAATTTTAGCCAATGCTAAGCCTAATGTGTGTGAATTTGTATTTTGTTTTTGTGTGTTCATTGTTTTCTGTTGTGTTGTTCCTATTCGGGTTCTGTCTTGGAGTCGGCCACCCCCAGAAAAAAAAAAACAAAAAAACGTGGGGAATGGACCCGAGTAAATACATACATACACATACAATAATAACTCCTGGTTGAGATATACTAGTGTACTCATTATGACGATTCCAGAAAACCTAACCCCCATCCTGTCGTAACTCAAAAAGGGCTTTAGCCAGCGAGCTGATATATTTGTTTATTTTGTTAGAGTCAAACAATAAATAGGTATGGAAATCTACAGCTCATTTCCTCAAGCTTTCCTTGAATTTTGTCTTTTTACTGTGTTCGTCCAAGTTTGATTATTTTGCAAGTTTTACATTATAATTACAAAAGGCTAGAGGTTCAAATCATTGTTTAGAGGCTCAACATAATGAATAAAAGTGAGATGAAAATTTATACAGTATTAATCAAATTTTCTGATCACCACAATATTTAACCCTTTCATGTACCGGGGGTTGTCTTTTAGTATTCAGAATATAGGTTTGATTCCCGGAGGGAAGTAGAGAAAACCTAATATTTAGTAGGGCCCCGTAATCATTGACGATATTGCCTATTAGTATAATAGTCTCCATTCAACATCCCGCGTCAGCATTTTTAATCTACCGCACGGAAGGATCATGGAGTCTATCTATCTATCTATCTATCTATTGCCTGACGCCGTGATCCCCATGCACCTCTGTCCCCAGTCAGTCGACGCCCCTCCCCCCAACCAGCACCGCCTTCGTTCATATACTTCCTCACTCCATCCTTCCACCTCTCTTTCGGTCTACCTCTCCCTCTCTGTCCCTCCACCTCGCTCTCGTACACCCTCTTAGTCATTCTCTCGCTTTCCATACGTTCCATATGGCCGAACCATCTCAAGTTATTCCTTTTCGCACTTTCCAGCACATCTACCTCCACACCACACCTCCTTCTTACTTCCTCATTAGTCTGTCTATCCCTCCATGTAACTCCGCACGCACTTCTTAAGTAATTCATTTCCACTGCTCTCACTTTTCGTCTTGAGTCTCTCAACCAACGTCCATGCTTCGCTTCCGTAAGTCAGTGTCGGGATTACCACACTGTCATGCAAGGACTTCTTCACTTCCATACTGACCACCCTATTTCTTGTTACTGCTCTCAACGTTCCTACAACCCTCTTCCCCTGTTGTACCCTCTCCCGCACTTCTTCATCCATAGTCCCATCTTTACTCAACACACTGCCCAGATACTTAAAAGAGTTGACTATCTCCATAGCCTGACCATTCAGCTTCACCTCACACTCTGTGACTTCACCCCTTTCGAAGACCATAACCTTGCTCTTCCCCGCATTTACCTTCAAATTCCGTTTTTCGCACACTGTTCCAAACTCATTTACCAGACCCTGCAACTCCCATTCATTATCACTCATCAGAACTGTATCATCCGCAAACAGTAGTATAGGTAGCTTCCACTCAATTCCCTCCCTTTTCAGCGATACACCAACATCCACTGCTCTTGATAGTATATCTTTCATTACTCCATCCATATATACAGTAAACAAGCACGGGGACATCACACACCCCTGTTTCAACCCAACATTCAGGTCAAAGAACTCGCTCTGCTCACTATCCACACGTACTGCCGCCTTTGCACCCTCATACATGCTCTTCACTGCTTTCAGCAACTTGCCATCTACTCCGTATATTCTAAGTACTTTCCACAAACCTTCTCTATCCACTCTGTCATAGGCCTTCTCCAAGTCCATAAAGGCAACATACACCTTTTGTTGCTTCTCCAGATATTTCTCCACAACACAATTCAGGGTAAAAATCTGATCTACACATCCTCTTCCCTTCCTAAAACCTCCCTGCTCGTCGCCTATCCATTTCTCCGTTCTCACTCTCACTCTCTCAATCACTACCCTACTGTATACCTTCCCTACTACGCTTAGAAGACATATTCCTCGGTGGTTACACACACTCCTCTTTCCCCTTTGCCCTTATATAGGGGGACTATTATGCCAGTCTTCCAGTCATCGGGTGCACTCCCCTTCTCCCATGCTAGTTTGCACATTTTCCATACCCATTCGATCACTATCTCACCACCATACCTCAACATTTCCCCACACACTCCATCTGTTCCTGGTGCTTTCCCCAACTTCACTCTTTTCATGGCTTCCACACTTCTGACCTCCTGATCCCCACCTCCTCCTCCACTACTTCTCTTCTTCTCCCTCCCATACCATATCCAGCTATGTTTGCTGGCTCTTCATTCCTTACATTTAGCAACTAATTGAAGTACTCCCTCCATCTTTCGACTCTCTTGCTTCTCGGCTAGCATTCTCCCATTCTTATCTTTCACACCCTTACTGTTTCCCTTGCTACCTTCCCTAACTTTCTTGACTTCTTTCCAGAACAGTTTCTTACTCTCCCTCCATTTTACACTCAGATTCCTTCCAAATTCCTCATCTACTCTTCTCTTACTTTCCTTCACTACTCTCTTCACCACCCTCTTACTCTCCACGTACCTCGCTCGTTTCTGTCTCTCGAAATCTTCATTCCTCTACTACCCAACCACTCTCTATATGCTTTCTTCTTTTCTTCCACAGCTATTCTTACCTCTTCTGTCCACCAATCTGTACCTTTCACTCCCCTCCCTCTTCTCCTCACTCCACACACCTCCTCACATGCTCCACAGATCTCATCCTTAAACACCTTGCTCATCTCCTCCACTTCCTCCATAACTTCCAGGTCGAATCATGGAGGACTCTTCATAAGTTCACGCTTAATTCCCTTATGGGATCGTCATTATGATCGGGTACCCTACAAAAAAAACTGTAAAAAATAAAAAATAAAAAATAACTTAATATTTGTTATCATATGACTTTCCATATGTGGATTTCTTGCGTTTTGCTACCCCGACACCAGGCCCTCTAGCGGCCATCTTCGTCCTTCATTGAAATACAGTACCAAGATAAAACTATAGAAATCAACGAATGGGAAGTGGGATGGCTGGGAGGGACATGTATCGTCAATGATTACGGGGCCCTACTAAATATTAGGGTTTCTCTACTTCCCTCCGGGAATCAAACCTATAATTTAATAGTGGCCCCTTCATCATTGACGATATTGCCTGAATACCAAGATTGGAGGGGGACATTCGTGACAATATCCTTAACCTCAGGGGACAAATAATCCATATAACATTTTTTAAGCTTTATTGTATGCAAACCATATATAAAAAATACAAAAGATTGCAAGCAGTGCGTGACATCAAGAAAGTCTGCTTACTCATGACCAGATCTCACTTCAAGATCTACAGTATGCATGATACTTTGTGGGGACGCGCTTGTGGTCCCTTTAATAGAACTATAATTCTGCAGAATTTCGTTCTCACCTTAACACTATTTGTACAATATAATCTGTTTGTACAATCTGATAATACTGCATAGTTTCAACTATGCTAGATTTCTTCTTAATCTTAACATAAAAATAAAATATATTGAACTGTATAACCAGTTTGATCACAGCTCGTGATTTATCACAGTCTCCGGCGGACGGGGACCTAGTGAGGTATGGGCTATTCCACACCCACCTCCCCCCCTTTTAAAACAAAACTTATATAATAGAACATAACCTACTGGACCCTTTGTCGTAAAGCTACACAGGTACGCTTTGGTTTATCTAGAGCGACCGACAGGTAACGTGTTAGGAAAGTATGATTGGAAGCCCAAAGTTGAGTATTAGCAATGTCTTCTGTAGAAAAATTCTGAAGGAATCCAAGAGAGACTGCCCATTTCCTGATGTCGTGAGCCCTGCCCACTACACCGGGGTTACTTTCCTTAATAACGTCTACTAGCAAGGAAGCTAACTTTCTTCTCGTAACACGATTACCTGCCTGATTCACCCACAGAGCACCTGGTTGGCGAGGATGCGCAGCCCTCATAAACTTAGATTAGGCCTGCACAGGGCATAAAATATGATGAGTGTGTCCGCGTTTCAATGCCGGAACAGAAAATTCAGAAAACACATGATCGGAATGCTCGTTTTTTGCAATAAATGTGGGAGACGGCGCGATTTGTACATGATCGTGTAGCCTCCCAAACCTAAGACAATTAGGTTCGTTGCTCATCGCTGCCAGCTCAGACACCCTATTTCCAGTGGCGAGAGCCATGAGGAATACAGCCTTCTTCAAGAGTGAATCAAAATCCGGCGTATTATTATATTTATTCGACTGAAGTAATGATAAGGCTTTGTCAAGTGACCAGGTGGGCATGAGCTGACGGGGTGGTGGGCGCAGCTTGAAATCGCCCTCATAAAGCCTTTCTCCTCCGCCTGCGGTATGGAAAGGCCCGTGAGATCAAAAAAGGGAGTTCTGATGGCAGACAAGTGATTTTTTAAAGTGATTACTGAAAATTGTTTGTGCTCAAATAGATAATCTAGGTACAGGTATTTGAAAATCAAGGCTCCCGAGGCATCTGTTTGCCCTGACTCTACAATCCAGGTCGTAAAAGTTTTCCAATGTGACTGGTATTGTCTCCTGGTAGACATAGTATATTGGTTCAAAAGTTTATTTGTGACACTTTCCCCAAATTGAGCTAACCATTTTCCCTTGTAAATGTCCATAAGGCAAAACTGAGCGAGGTCCGAAGGTTGCCAATCATCTCTAAGTGGAAGGCGGAGACCGGAAGCGACACCGGGGTCTTGCACCATTCCTGCATTTGATGGTACCACGCCTGACCCGGCCATAACGGCGCGATCATCGAGACTAAGCCCCGGTAACCACTCAGTTTGTGAATCACCCTGCACATTAGTACAGAATCTGGTGGAAGAAAAAGATAAATTGAAGTCCACTTGTTCCAATCCTCCAACAATGCATCTGGTCCCCCCCCCGGGGTCACCCCTCGGCGAGTTAGGAAGAGAGGGAGTCTGTGATTCTCCTCGGATGCGAACAGATCCACTTGTGGACGGTAAGGCCTTGCAATCATCTTTGTCGAAGACGATTTGTTTGATAGCCCATTCTACTAGGGTGCTCCTCCTCCGAGACAGAGCGTCTGCCCAGACGTTCGACACGCCGGGGAGATAAGCTGCATGCAGATGAATGCCCAGCGATTCGGCCAGGGCAAAAATCTGTTCTGACAAGTTTAGCAACTCTCGAGACCTCACTGAGCCCTGCTTCTGAATACAATGGACTTCAGTTAGGTTGTCCATACGGAACGCTATTGATTTTGCTTGCAAAGACATACCGTGATCTTGGAGGAAAAAGAGAGGAACTAAAAGCTCTTGCTTGTTGATGTGACAAAGAGTGTCTTGGGGCCAAGTGCCTTGCCCTTGATGGCCTAGATTCAACTGATAACCCCAACCTAGAGCCCCTGAAGCGTCTGTGTCTACCCATACCGTAGGCGGGGGAGAAACCCATGTCGTTATTGAGTAAAGCATTTCCGGCTTGGCCCAGACCGATAGCAAGCTGTGGATTAATGGAGGAATTGGCCATAATTTCTTCTCCGGCGAGAGAGGAAAATCTTTGTTGCCTTCCAAGATTAATCTCTTTGCTTTCAACCGGCCTAACTTCACAGTCAATTGGATCCAGTTGAGAGAGCCGATCAGGGAATCCCACGTTTTCCTGGTCTATTCAGACTGTGAAGAAAGAGGAACAGTTTCCTGCGAAATCTTTCCCGATTGTCCACACTCTGAGTAAGAGTTAGATTGGTGGTGTCCCAGACCAGCCTTATCCACTGAATATTCCTTGTGGGAACAAGGAGAGACTTCGCCAAGTTCACCTTGAACCCTAGGTTGTGCACATGATTTAATACTTGGTTAACATGGTTGTGACATAACTCCTCTGACTCTGCCACCACCAGCCAGTCGTCTAGTTACCAAAACACCTGTATGCCCTGGACTAACAATGGCAAAAGGGCTTGCCGGACTAATTTTGTGAAAATTCTCAGTGCCAGGTTCAACCCAAAAGGCATTCTTTGAAAGACATAAGTCTCTCGCCTGATCCTCAGAGCGAGGAATTTCTGGAACCTCTTGTTTATAGGGACATGCCAATAGGCGTCTTTGAGGTCCACTGAGCACATCCAGCCTTGCGGCGGAAGAGAGAGCCTGATCTGATTGACTGTAAGCATCCTGAAGGGTGAATTCATTATAAATGTGTTCAGACGCGAGAGATCCAATACTGGTCGCATTTGCACACTGTCCCTTTTCGGCACTAAGAAAAGTCTGGAGGTGAATACTGGGCAAATTGGTTTGACTGGGACAAGGACTTCTTTTGAGATCATTTCTTGGACTAGGGCCTCCACCTCCTGTGATACATTGTTGCATTCCAGCGCCTAACGCAGTCGAGGCCGCCGGAGCCACCGCCAGGTGATTCCTTTGCTTACTACTTTCCTGGGCCAGGCCAAGCGGAATAACTGGAACGACCCAGTCTGCAGACCGGGCCTGTTCGGTAAAGCAACTCTCGAATTCGGTACACCTAAGCACGGCACTGGGAGATTGAGAGTTTGGGTGGCTAGTTTTTTGGAGGGGGAGGTGGGTTGGTATCAGACGGCTGGCTAGTCTTGGCTGACGTCTGCCCCTGATTTGGCTTCTGGTGGGGCTTACCTTTATATCCTGAGTATTTACCTTGTCTGGGTTTGGGCAGAGTACCTCCCAGCTGAGGAGGGGTTCTGGGATCTCGAAAGGAGTGTTTAGCATGCGGCTGGTTAGGCTTACCTCCGCTCTTCGGCTTGTGAAAAGGTTTCTTAACAGGTTCCTTCTTAGCTTGGGAGGTAACCTTCTTCCACCCATTTACCAAATTAAAAACTATACTCCAAGTTTCTGAGGTAAGAAGGGAGGCAGTGAGGACCGGCGAAAGAGTTACCCGGCGACCAATGTCATCCGGTAACTTCTTCACTAGGTGCACTCTCAGATCCTGGCGGTCTCGAACCGCTTCCATGATTGCAATTCTGATGTCTCCTAAGGTTTGAATAGAGTTTTGCAATAAAAGTCGTCTAGATAAATCAGTGGCCTTCCTAACCTGAGGGTCAGCATAGTGAGACAGCAATCTGGCGACTAACTAGATACTGAGAGAACATCCTGTTTTGATACTTAGATACTTTTGATGTGTTCGCCAATCTTCTAGCGGCACCAAGGAGCGCGGCGCCCCTCGTTATGGGTGGTGATTTTGGTGCAGTAGACTGTTTGAAGCGACAATTCGCTCCCTCGCGAGGATGGGCTCGTCTGGCACTTTTTGCAGTTCGACATCGAAGGCTCTCTTGAAGTTGTCTAACGAGACGTCCCTCATGTCTCTTACTCGCCGTGGGAGTTTGTTGAAGAGACATGGGCCTCTGTGTGATAACCAGCCCTCTCGCAGAGAGCCCATAGCACCCCTGTTATTCATCCGGGGCATTTTGCATTCCCAGCCTTTCCTATCACTGAATTTCATGACTATCAGAGTATGTAGGTTTGGTACTATACCCTCTGCGATTTTCCACGTGTATATTATTAGGTAACTTTCTCTTCTACGTTCCAGCGAGTACAGATTCAGTGCTCTTCAACGCTCCCAATAGTGTAGATGTTTTATCGAACTTATATGCGAAGTGAAATTTCTTTGTACACTCTCTAAGTATTTATTTCATATGCTTTATATGGGGATGTTAATACGCTACAGTATTCAAGTCGCGGTAGCACTATAGATTTGAAGAGCTAAAGAGGTAATTCACCGCGTGTTTTAAATGTACTCGGAATCCAACCCGTTAGACGTTTCGCAGCCGCAACTTTGACCTGGTTATGTACTTTGAAACCCATATTTTCAGACATTAATACCCCAATGTCTTTCACACTGTCTCCGTTCTATTATGTGGTTAGATTCTGTTAAGTAATTTATAATTTCTTTCGCCATTATTATCTCTACCGTATTAATTGGAATTTTTCTTCATTGAATTGCATGTTGTTTTCCCTGGTCCACTGGAACACTACATTCATGTCTTCCTGCAGTCAGCCCGTGTCCTCTTGTGTGTTTACTATCTTGCTTAATTTTTTGTCATCAGCAAAAGACGACACCGTACTGTGTCTAGTGTTGGTATCTATGTCGCAAATTAGTATGAGGAACAGAAGGGGCGCTAGCACTGTTCCTTGAGGCACTGAGCTTTTGACATCCGAAGGCTCAGATGTGACTTGGTGTACTGCTACCGATTGTTTTCGGTTTACGAGGAAATTGTATATCCACCTTCCGATTTTCCCCGTTATACCTTTTGCTTTTAGTTTGTGGGCTATTATACCATGGTCACATTTATCAAATGCCTTAGCAAAATCGGTGTAAATGACATCCACGTTTTTCTTTCCTTCTAGCGCTTTAAGAATTTTGTCATAGTGTTCCAAAAGTTGTGAGAGACATGATCTTCCCGCTCTGAATCCATGTTGACCGGTGTTGTGTAGTTCATTTGCCTCCATGAATGTTGAGATTTTGCTTCGCAGGACTCGCTCGAAAACTTTAATGATGTGGGAGGTTAGAGCTACCGGGCGGTAGTTTTTTGGTAGTGCTTTACTCCCTCCTTTATGCAGTGGGTCAATTATTGCGTTTTTCAAGCTATCTGGTATTTCATCAGTGTCTAGACTCCTTCTCCACATTATAGCCAGGGGTTTTGAGAGGTTTTCCTTACATTTCTTCATTAGGATCGAATTCCATGAGTCCGGGCCTGGTGCAGAGTGGGATGGCATGTTGGAAATGGCCTCTTCTATGTCTTTTGGACCGAAATCAATATCCAGCATCTGGGGGGTTTTCGTGGGGGAGGTTTCCATGAAAAATATATTTTGGTCTCTGATGACTTTTGTTTCATCAGGCTCACTAAATGCCATTTCATACTGCCTGCGTAAGAGTTCGCTCATTTCCTTTTTGTCCCCTGTGAAAGAGCCGTCCCCTTTGCTTAGTGGGCCGATGTTTGATGCTGTTTTAGGCTTTTGTTTGGCGTATGAAAAGAAGTATTTGGAATTTTCCTTTATACCTGCAATAGCTTTCCTCTCCTCTTCCATATGTTGTAGTTCATATGATATTCTTAGCCTTTGTTCAATTTCCACAATTTCTCTATCTATTTCGGCCTTTTGCCTATCCTGTAGATTTTGATGTGTGCGTCTTTGTGTGAGTAATTTTCTTCTGTACAGCCTCCTCCTTTCCCGATCTTGTTTGCTTCTTCGTCTTGTATGTCTTGCAGGTATATGGTGGCTACAGATTTGGGTCATGGTTTCTGTTATTAGGACTGGACATTCTGCTGGTGTCAGGTTATTCATTAAATCTTCCCAGTCTATTTCCTCCATTTCTTGATTTACCTCTTCCCACCTAATGTTTTTGTTATTGAAGTTAAATTTACTGAAGGGGCCGGTTTTTGTTCTCGATTCTGAGGTTGTCTACACTTTCTAAGGTTGTTTTGATCTCAATTAATTTAATTTATGATCTGAGTATGTTGTGTCCGATATGTTAATGCTATGTACTAGAGAGTCGTTGTTAGTGAAGACCAGGTCTAAGATATTGTTTTCCCTTGTGCGTTCAGCAATATGCTGGGTAAGACTAAAAAAATCGCAAAGTTCAAAAAGCTCTCGTATTTGTAGGCTTTGTTTCTTAGTTTAAAATCCCTTTCAAGGTGAGCCGCTGGAGGAGTACAAAAGGGTTAATCTAGAGAGTTTAGGGCTACTTTGGGTGCCTTAGTGACAGGCAACGAAAAATAATGATGCGTTTCCTGTGGAACCTGATGTGAGGACTTAGACGTGATTGTTGAAGAAAATACCTGAGCCTCTAACTCCCAATCTACCCAGGGACCTATCCCTATCCGCCCCATCTGCAGGACTGGTGTATGCGTTTGGTCTAGTATCGAAAGTGTATCCATTTCCGGCGTAAGAGCATTTAACCCTCCCGCCCCGGCTACGCATTACATAAATATTCCCCGAAATCCGGGTGTTTTGGCCAAAAAACGTCTAGGCTAGGCTACTGTATCATTGTTATGCTGACTGCTTCCCGCATTCCCGCGCATCCCAAGCGTAGCTGTGTTATTTACCTGTAGAATGGCGTTAAGTAGAGCTCTCCAAGTCAAGTGCTTGATTTGTGATGATGATTTCATTGGAGATAACTTTATGGCCAAAACAGCCACTTTACACTACTTTTCGATACTTAACAACAACATACAGGCACACACGAACAAGCGACGCTCTCCTTCTTGTGGCCGGAGATGCGGGGCGTCGGTCCAGCCGGCTGTTGTTTACACGCGTCGGACCGACGCCTCGCACACGAAGCTCACAGGCTTTCAAGCAATGGTACAATGTTGTACCACCCGGGTTCCTGGGGGCAAAACATAATGGTACACACGTGTACCACCCGGGGTTGAAGGGTTAAAGCCTTGACATCATTGATGCCATCAGCTTTTGACCAGTCTGCAAAGAGTCGTGCAGAAGCGGCGGAAGGGACTGCCGGGGCAGCAGTATACACAAAGAAGTCTGGATTATATGAACTGGGGATAGCCTTAATCAATACATCCAGCAACCTCCCTGCCTCGTCTTTAGCTCTAAACTTCCTGCTCTTGTTAATCTCAATTTTCCATTCACTAGGGACTGGTGGGTCCCCTGAAATGGTGGGTTGTGCTAATTGTGGGTTCAGAGGCGTCGCCTGGACCCAAGAACAGTCAGGGCCATAGAGGAGAGGCATGGAGCCTTTCTTCTGTGGTACCTTCTCTAAGGGGGGAGGAGTGATATCTGCAATTACCCTCACATTGGTGGTGGTAAGTGTGGCCGGCACTGTAGTGCCTGGAACCGCAGATACCGCCGGGGTCATGGTAAGAGAAGGAAGAAAACCTGGAGGCTCTAGAGGTCTTATCATTGAATGACTGGGGGCAACTAACGTTTGACAAACAGGAGGATCAGAAGAGACAGGGAGGTTATACTGTTGCATAACTTTATGTAATATATCACTGATTTCATCCGAAGTAACACAATGTGAGAGCTCCTCGAAGATTGGGAGCTTGCTTCAGACTCCTCACCTGTAATAGTCTGTTGATCCGGGGCTAAAGGCACTTCCTCTGGCTCCCTACATAACTCAGAACTATCCTGTTGTGGCTCCGGTACCTGTTCCGCCGGAGGCCACATTAAATCTGGGACTGATGAAGGTAACATGTCCATAATACCCTCATCCCCTAGTTCCTGGAATCCCCTTATGTTACTATGAGAAGGTTCTGACTGACGCCAGCACCCCCCTGCCGTGGGTGGCTGAGAGTCCTGAATTATTTGAGGGCTATCAACAGCTTGTGACCCTGACGGAAAACCCCTATATTGTTCAGCCAGGACCCGTCTTGGGCCGGCGGACTGGACACTACGTGGCACATAATTTAATTTAGGGATTGCAAAGGTAACATGAGATGGTACACTTGATGATTGTTCACGACTAGGAGTGGAACCCGTGGCCTCTATCCCCACTTCCGAGTCGCCAGAATCGACGTGAGGCGTGTCAGACGCAGGGGTAGAGGGAGGCGGCTGCGGGGTCTCCCTCCGGCTCCCACTACGCGGCGTACCAGCCGATGACTCAGAGTCCTCTTTCCGGCGCTTGAGGGACCGGGAAGATTCAGTTGAAGAGTGCCGAGACTGTCTCCGGGGGGATCTAGACCTGGACCTAGATTTCCGCTTCGGAGAAGGTGATCGTCTCCTCTTCGGACGGTCGGGGGGGGGAACCTCAGTAAGTTCATTGTCAGTGCCACTACTGCTACTCACTACCTCTTTCACGAGGGCTTTCGACTTTACTTTAGGCTTAACAGATTTACAGGAGGCGAGTTTAGTTAGAGGCGACTTGATAATTAACTTTTCCCAGAGGGCCTCGTCATCGCAATGAAGCGCCTTATGGGCTGTGTCTTTGGCATAAGAAAATTAAAGGTAGCTTTTTATCTCTTGTAGTGCCGCCAAGCACAATAAGTCTTTCTTTGTGAATAAAGCGTTTTTCAGATCAGAGCATACAGAGCAACGCCGCGACACCCACAAGCCTCTTGAGCGGTCTAAACATTTGACACATTTCAAACATAATTTATGAGCGAAAATGGGCAACATTGAACAGGTAGGAGTAGCGCAAAATTCAAACCGAGGCATGATGGATAAAGGGCCCCCTGCCCCCACAGGAATCAGCCCCCCAACGCCGCCGGTTCTGCAGTCACTAAGGAGCCGGGGATTCTGGAAATAGAAAATTTCCAGGAATCAATGCTCATAAGGATAACCTGCGAGGTGTTAATACATCCTACCTTGAGTCCGCCGGAAAATTAGCTATAGTTCCACAACTACTCTAACCTTCCGCTGGACTCGCCGTGAAAAAACCTGGGATTTTTCCGTATAAGCTGATTGAAACTGCTTACCTATGGCAAGTGCCACAGGCCCATTGACCAGTAGTGTCTGATTATCTATTACTAAAGCACTAGAGAGATAATGAAACGAGTTTGCATAACGAATCTTAACACTTGTACACTCGACTATGGCGCCGCAGGGCGATTTGTCGCGTAACTATTACGGTCAGGGTGAGTTAACTCGGCGGGCCGAGTTCTTAGCTCCTGTAGGAATCTGCACTTCCGCCGGTAGGGATGTGGTTCAGCCTTACCACACCGGGACATTTGGTTGCTCCCTACCCGTTTTGAAGACGGGTAACCTGGGCCCTGCTGCAAGAGGCCGCCGGAGAAAACAACCAAAATTTTAGAGAGGGGAGACAAATGTACAGCTTCCCTCAACAAAACCCACCGTACAATTATATAAATATACATAATTATAGGGACGTCTCCCAAACCCCCAAAACATGCAAGCACACATGTCCATCACTAGGGGCACACATAGGCAAAAAATAAATACAGAGAATTCAGAATCCTAAATTACCTGTAGCCTAGACTGGGAGACCCCTAACCAGGCTGACCATGAGGTCTGAAGAAACATCACAGCACACAGACGAGGGGAGGCCCACGATAGGGGCCTACAAGCAAAATACGAACTCTGGAAGGTGGAGCACGATGTGAAGGCACCCTTAGACCAGAGCATTTTCTAAATAGTATAATCAAATATATGCCACTGCCTCAATATTGACGGTCTGCAGCATAAAATTGTAGAATGGTAGCCTCCTAGCTATGTATCAAAAGCTAAAGGCGCAAACACAACATAAAATAACACACATGGCGCGAAGCCCTGGGATACGTAGGCGCCTGTTACAAAAGTACCCTAAAATTACACACTTCCTGCGGACATACCAATGGGCTAGCCGTTGCTAGCTAATCTAAACCTTGTTACTACAACGCAGTTGTATACAAATGAGCAAGGACTCACTAGAAAGCGCTGGAACGAAAAATAAAACGGAGCACGGCGAAACCCGTGTTGCTAGTATGGCCGCGGAAGGAGGAAGGACGAAGATGGCCGCTAGAGGGCCTGGTGTCGGGGTAGCAAAACGCAAGAAATCCACATATGGAAAGTCATATGATAACAAATATTAAGTTATTTTTTATTTTTTACAGTTTTTTCTGTAGGGTACCCGATCATAATGACGATCCCATAAGGGAATTAAGCGTGCACTTATGAAGAGTACACCATGATCCTTCCGCGCGGTAGATTCAAAATGCTGACGCGGGATGTTGAATGGAGAATATTATACTAATAGGCAATATCGTCAATGATGAAGGGGCCACTATTAAATATATAATTTTCTTAATCTCCTAATTACCTCTCCAAAATTAGTTTTCTGCCCACATCTCGCTCAAAGACAACTACAGAAGTTGATGTAACTAAACTAAGGGTTTCTAAACACCCCTGATGGTCACAAAGGCTTTTAACTTTTTATGTAGGCCTATATTTTATCTATCCCAGAAAGGGCGCAAATAGTGTCTTTGTACGCAGAAGGTTAATCTTATAGCTAACTCAGATATTTATTGTCCCCAGGAGAGACAGCCGGCAACTGAAGACAACCCGACAGACCAAGTGGGAGCGAAGGAGCCTCCAGTTCCCTGTGGAGAACCCCCGGGAGGCCACTGCACTCTGCCTCACCTCCAGTACACACCTCAAACCACCTTGGAATGAGGTACTGTACTTATTTTTAGTGCCCTATATATTGTCAACAATGTGTGTGTGGTTTTAGTGCCCTATATATTGTCAACAATGTGTGTGTGGTTTTAGTGCCCTATATATTGTCAACAATGTGTGTGTGGTTTTAGTGCCCTATATATTGTCAACAATGTGTGTGTGGTTTTTACCTTCGTTTTTCCACAAATATCACAACCATCAGTGAAAATTAGGCCTACTCTCATCAGAATAATGGCATACTTTTATTATTTTTTAGCTGACAGTAGACAAGTTCCTTATCTTAGTCATTCTATGATGAGTAAACTTGTTACTGTTGGTTAGAATATTAGAGTTAATAGGTCCTGCCTAAACTAAATAAAATTATCTAATACAGTAGTAACTAGAAAAAAAAGAAAAAAAATTATGTCAAAGAATTTAGTACAATTACCCAGAATGTCCCGGACATCCCAAATTGACTAATTCCTTGAATGTGACGATAGTGCGTTGTTATATGTGCGATTAGTTTGCTTGGAAAACAGATTAACTTGCTCATGTAGTGATGTACACCCTATGTGTTGGATTGTGTTCTTTTATTTATAAATTATTATTTTACTTAAGCGTTGTTTCCACATAGCGATTTTGATTAGTTATTTTGTCTTTTTAATGTGTTCGTATAAGTTTTGGTTTGTTTATTTTGCAAGTTTTACATTATAATTAAAATACTGGTACTTATGAACTTGTCTTCTAGGTGGATGTAGCAGGTGTAGTGGTGAGAGTGATGCAGAACCCCGGTCTACCTCAACAGGTCCACATTATGGACCACCACCACAACATTCTCACACTCAAGTTCTGGCACCAACTCAAGGTAAGAGGCTGCTGCACTGCTAACCTTGGCTTGCACTATTATACAGTACTTACACACAAACAACATACACATTTGTAACACCTGCCCACATACTCATACATACAGGTATGTCTATACAGTCAGGTCTCGATGTATGCAGTTAATTTGTACCGTGTGAATTTGTATTTTGTTTTTGTGTGTTCATTGTTGTCTGTTTTGTTTTGTGTTATCCCTATTCTTGCTCTGTCTTGAGTCCCCCCCCCCCAAAAAAAAAAAAAAAAAAAAAAAAAAAATAATATAAAAAAAAAAAAATACATAAATACAAAATAGGACAAGTGGGGATTGGGCCTGAGCATATAGATAGATAGATAGACTTACCGTTTATATCAAAACCGTGTTTTAGAAATAATAGGCCTTATGGCAATGAATTAATTCGTTCCAGCCACTTTCCCAAAGTCCCCCTTTTGATCCTTTTTTCCTTCCTTCAGCCAACTTATATTACATTATACCACCAACATCATAATTATATGACATACCCGGTAACATAGAATACATTAAGCATCAATAAGAACTGTTTTGGACCTGTTACTGACTTTTTTGTGTGGATTGATGTGTTGACATTGGTAGATTTCCCCGCCGCTGCACTCCCTCCCCCTTCCCCCGCCCCGACCCTAACCCTGACCCCAACCCTGTCACTGTAATGATGTTGATGGGCTTTGTGCTACAGGTCGCACATCTGCCCCTCTAGGTCTCCCAGCATGTTCATCGTCCTCATTCCTCATCGCAACGAGATAACACGGAAATAATGTCCATCATATCATCATCATCAGACTGGTTATCACTGTTGGGGGTGCTCAGATTTCTGGAAGCTTCTCACTAAGCCTATGTGTTGGATTGTTAAATACAAATTTTGGTTACTTTTAGGCTGTACAGTATTATTCAGACTGAAATTACTAACTCGATATCCGTTAATGGTATGACTCCATTGTACAAAGAAAAAAGTATAGAAAAGGTTTCCTATAACATTGTATATAATCAGGATCACTATTAACAGGAGTCTGGGTATGAGGACATAATGACTGTGGGTTCGATTATCAGCGTAATGAATGGGAGCTGGCGCGGTTACACTGGTGAGAGGTTTGGCTGCATTCATGTTACCGAACTGACTACCATCACTGCCACCATGCCCAGATGTCCACACCTCAAGGAAGCTACTATGCACCTTAGGGACAGCATCAAGGTTAGTACTGTATTAAACCTGTCAATGAAGGTAGCAACTTTATAATTCTATGTTGGTTAGCATTAGACTATATGTTCAGATTACAAAAGATGCCTCAAAGGCAAACTTGTTTAAAACTATATCCACAACTCCTCCAGTACAAATATATCTTTATTTCTTGTATTTTTGCTGGCACTAGACAATTTTATTACACTTGGAATAGACCTCCCATAGTCAAAGAGTAAATACAGTAATAATCTTCAGGTCTTTTTTGGTGAAATATATATGAATTTAAGCTCCGTTTCTTTCAAACCCTCACTTTGAGATTCAATAGCGCTCAACATACAGACATATAATTGACTATATTACTGAAAGACAATTACCCATTTCCTTGCTGAAGGGAAATGGTACTAACTACCAATGTATGCAAATAACCTTCATGCCTGAGCGGGAGATTGAACTCGGATGTCCCAGGTGGAAGATCGAGACATTCTCCACTACACTACCAAGCCGATATATTATTGTACTGTATACTGTACAGTATACAGCAGTGGTTCTTAACCTTTTTTTACAACGACCCAAAATCCTGGCCAGAATATACTATCGACCCATGCCCTAAATTCCTTATAAGACCTAAGTCTGACTAAGACCTTAACTTAATTTTTCAACATAAATAATTATAACCTTTTCAGTATGATTACATTTTTAAGTCTGGCTACCACTAAGTGGCTATAATATATTTCAGCTTGAGAAAGAGCAGCTCTAGGATTCAAGGGGTTCACAAATACTTCAACTTGACATTTCAGTGCCGTGACTAATCTTAGTTTTATGTAGGCTGCTGATAGCTTTATTAAATACACAAGGAGGCTTCTCATAGTCAAGGTGTATAGAAATTATTTTGGTAAAAACAAAACCAATAAGTGAAATAAAACTTGCGTAAATATTATTAAGGTTGGGGTGATCAATACAAGGGAATAATTATGAACATTAATGAAAACAAATATAATGACATTTTGTAACCAGAAAAATACAAATGAAATTAAGAAATACTTTTGATATGACATAAAACATAATGTATTTCCTGGTTATAACATTAGTATTAAGAATACATAATAGGATTGTGCTTCACTCCAAAGACCCAAATTAGGTTGAATATTGTCAGAGATACAGTGTGAATGAAGACGCTTCGGAGTGTAGCCTACGAGTCAAAATAATTAATCATAAATCATTAATAAGAGCCCTGACACTGCATCGATATGACTAGCTTCTCAAATTGAGGTGATTTTGATGACAGGAAGCATCTTCAGTCATGCTGTGGTTGCAATCGGTTTCGGTACTTTATCATCCTAATCTTGTCTCGCGTAGGAAAGTTGTAGCAAAGGGAAGGAGCACGTTTAGGGCTTCACCGCCCAGAATCGCCATTTCTTTGCAAACTTTGACAAACAATTATTTGCATAAACAAGTACACTCCTATAATACCGGTATCAATCCCTTGTGGATTAAAATGCATATCTGATTATTATTATTAGATGATTTTATTCAGATTAGGAAGGGTATATTATATGAAATACGAGGGTTAAATTAAGATAATCTTTACCCTTTTAATTTCCAGAGATCATTCCTAAGTTAAGTAAAATCGTCCAGTGATAGCCAGAATAAACTGCCAAAATGTGGCATGATCCTTAAGGCCCAGGGGCCAGTGAAAAATACTAATACGTATCTCACCTTACCACTCTAGCAATTGAAACATAACTGACACTCTAACCCCGCCTCCAGGGTTGTCAGGGTCTGTGCATTTTACAACTATTCATAAAGTTCTTCCTGGTTGGAATGGCTTATGAGAGTGTGGTATAGCATCCTAAATGTGCGTTTGATGTCCACAAGTACATACATTCTAATTTTTACGGCATTACCATCGTCTTCCCAAACTTGACTACTTCCTTTAACGTGACGATAGTGCGTTGTTATATGTGCGATTAGTTTGCTTGGGAAACAGATTAACTTGCTCATGTAGTAATGTACACCCTATGTGGTGGATTGTGTTCTTTTATTTAATAATTTAAAATGTAAAACTTGCAAACTAAACAAACCAAAATTGGGACAAGGACAATATAAAGTCAAATTAAATTATCAAAATCGCTATGTGGAAACAACGCTTACTAAAATGAAAATTATTAAATAAAAGAACACAATCCACCACATAGGGTGTACATCACTACATGAGCAAGTTAATCTGTTTCCCAAGCAAACCAATCGCACATATAACAACGCACTATCGTCACGTTAAAGGAAGTAGTCAAGTTTGGGAAGTCCGGGACGTTCTGGCAAATTTTACTAAACTCTGCATGAATAAAGAAACTACATGTTAAATGTCAAAATATTATTTAAAATCAAATTTGCAACATGACAAGACATTAACAATAGTAAAAAATACAAATATTGATAAGATATCTATACTATTACAAAATAATATATAAAATACAGTACAGCACTCACTAACGATAGTGCTATCGGGTAGGTACCTGTAAGCATAGCATGCTTCAAGTGACCCCTATCAATAACTACCCTACAAATAACCTACATTTATAGCACAAATAAACTAAGGAAATCGCAAAAGTAAGCAATTGATACTATCGACAATGAATACATATAATATAAAGAGAAATAATTGCAAAATATGAAGTAACAACAGATTTAAACAAAGAGTACTCTTTTAACAAGAACAATAAATTTAAAAAATCATCAATATTAATAATAATAATAATAGAAAAAGAAAAAGAAAAAGATAAACAATAAATACAGACAAAAAGTAAGCAGAGGTTATACAAGAAACTTCAAGTTAAAAATGCTTGATTAAAATTATTGATGTCAAATTTTAGAATACAGTCACAATAATTGACCCTAAAAAGATTAAATTTATGGAACAATTTACTTGCCTCAAAACCTCTGTCCACTAAGAGTCTGTATAGTAACTTAGCTCTAGCCCAAAAGTCATCTACTTTAGTGCAGATTTTACAAAATCTTATTAATTGGGAATAAAAACAATTATAAGTTATTTTACTATCGATATTACTACTAGGGAAAGGAAAGTTTATTACGTTAAAATTAAAATCATCAACTTTGTGATATACTTTAAGTATGCACTGTTCATTAACAATCTCTATATTTATATCAAGAAAATTTTCAACTTTATAATTTACGTTACATTGTGTGAGGGGAATAGAATTAGGGTAAATAAGTTTAGCAACTTGATTAAAATTTAACAAATTGCAAACAAGAATATCATCAATATATCTACTATTATTACTTAACAGTTTAGCAAGTGCTAATTTTTCTGGAATTTTATTTTTCTTGCTACTGTCAACTAAGTCTTTTATATATTTAAATTCTAAAGCAAGCAAGAATAAGTCTGCAATTAAAGGGCTAGCATTTCCACCCATAGGAATTCCTAATATTTGTTTGAAAATGTACGGCCCGAATCTAACATAAGTATTGAAAAGGAGGAATTTAAGGGCATCTTTAAGTTTAGTTCTATCAAAATATACAGAACTAGTGGGAGTAGAGCTAAGTGATGCATTATTAAAATATGTATAAACATTTATGAAATAATTACCATTCCTAACGAACCTGTCAAAGTGCAAATCTATAATAAAGCAAAGCTCTGAATATACTAAATCTAAAGGCAAATTGGTATACAAAGTTGAAAAGTCGAAGCTATGTACCGAGGTAACTTTCGGCATGGTATTTATTTTATCAATAACTTCTAACGAATTGTCAACACTCCAATAATAGTTAATGCCAGTTCTTCTCATGATGGTATTACAATATCTTTTATGAGTACTTTTAATGTATTTTAAGCAATTTACTACTTGTTCTGATAGAGTTTTAGTGGTAGCAAATTTTGCTCCGGCAATAAAGCGATATTTATAAGGTCTTTTATGAAATTTAGGTAACATGTATAATTTTGCAATGCACTTGTTCTTATCAGAAAGTTTAATATCAAATATTATATTTTTCTTGGTATGTTCATCGATTAAGTTATCAATATTCAGATTATTTTGAATTTCATAAACAGAATTACCGCAAATATTTTTACGTAATATGTTACCCTTAATACCTAATTCTTTTTTCATATTTTCAAGATAAAATTTCTTACATGTGAAGCTATAATTATTGCTGGCTTTATCTACTGTAGTGATTACAAAATGTTTATGTAAATTTATTAAATCAGCTTTAAGCTTATTATAATTATAGTCTATAAAATCTGAAAGATTAAATTCATTTTTAAGCGAGAAAATTTTATTTCTAATTAACTTAATTAATAATTTAGACCATGCTTCTAGTTCTCTCGCATTGCAGCACGCAATTTTTAACAATTTATCTTTTAATTTATTGACTGAAAAAACAATATCTTTTAAAATTATGTCCCATGTTACTTTATTACTCCCTATTCTAAATTTAAACCCTTTACGACATAGCTCCGCTAATTTGTCGTTTGCAAAATGTTTAACTAGTTCTACATCACCTGTTAATATGTGACATATCGGACTATAAATGAACTTTGCTAGTGCATCACGTCTGCTAGCTGGCATATCCATGACTCTTTCACACACGCATTTATTATTATTGAAAATATCATTATCTGAAAGATTTCCTAAAACTTTATTATAATTACAAATAATAGACCCAACAGGTCGTTCATATGAATACACTATTAATGGTTTGAAATCTTTACAACCATCTGGTAATATGGACTTAACTTTCTTTGAATTAATAAGACTGTTAACATTAATTTTGTCTAAAATTTTAGAGGAATAATTTAAAGTGGACAGGACTTTATCTTTAATACGGTTATCTTTGGATTTCTTAGAATTAGCTCTAATATATCCCATAAAAGCAAAGACTATATTCTTAAATTTATTTGTGAAATTATGTTTATTATTTAGAATATTTTCTATAAAAGGAGCAAAACTTTTCTTTTGTAGGCCTTTCAATGAATCTTTTAATTTTTTAATTCCGAAATTTCGATATAATGAATATAAATTATTAACAATAATTATAATATCAGACCTGCTTTTCTTTTTATTAAATGTATTTAGTCTTCTATTACCGTGTCTACCAGGTCTTCTGTTTAAAACAGGGAAGTTAAAATATGGGTTATTAAAATCGTTTTTTAATAAATCTTTATACAAAATGTTGCCTACATTTTTTATTTGATTGTTAAGTCCAAATGGATAGATGGTCATTAATTTTCCAATCCAATAATTTTCTCTATCTAAAACATTTTGATTACTTTGAACAATTTCTATAATTTTGTATTTACAATCAAATTTAGTACAATCTGTGTTAAAATGCTTATATAGAAGAATCTTGGAGTCGATGCCGTTCTTAATTCCTGATCTATGCCCGTAGGCTCTTTCTCTTAAACATTGCTCCGTCTTTCCAACATATTGTATACCACATTTCTCACAGGTTATTAAATAGATAACATTTTTACTTTACATGGAGATGTTACATTAACAGAAGAATTTAGAAACAAAAATTTTGTATTGGTAATGTAACTTTTAAAAATTTTTGATGTTCAAATCAAATTCATTCACACAGAGTTTACATTTACAGTTATCAACGAAAAGACGCCGGTTATTTTCATTTTTATTTTTCATTATTTAAGTTTTTATAATTTTTGCCGGGTGCGTGGGTACATAGAATTTTCTGACACGTAGTCCGTGGCCGGTCCTGGTTCGTCAACGAGTACAAGTAAAGGAAGGGACAGTACATGGGGAACACGTCGTATACTAATGTTGCCACTAGTACAGACCGTCCTCACATCTATACTGTCCCTGAACCTATATAAATTAAAATGTAAAACTTGCAAACTAAACAAACCAAAATTGGGACAAGGACAATATAAAGTCAAATTAAATTATCAAAATCGCTATGTGGAATAATTTTCATTTTAGTAAGCGTTGTTTCCACATAGCGATTTTGATAATTTAATTTGACTTTATATTGTCCTTGTCCCAATTTTGGTTTGTTTAGTTTGCAAGTTTTACATTTTAATTTTAATTTACTATCACCATCTTTGACATCTATGGAATGTCAACGAGTGAGATTTGCTTAATGCACTGGCCAAGGCTATCAGGGTTACAGCTAACTGCTAAATGTTTGCAAGAAAACTGTTAGTGACAACATTGGCCCTCCACCGTAATTCATTCACTCCCTCCCTCTACATACCACATAGGCTACCAACGGTTAGATTAAATACGTAATTGAAGTGTAGGTGTTGAGGAGTATTTCTAAGCTGAAAAAGTAATCTGGCTTTAGCGAAATCAACATAAATGACTTAGGAAACTAAGTATTGATTAAAAGCGAGTTATTCAACATAATGGCATTAATTATAAGAACATATGAGCAATAACAGTATAAATATCAGAGACCCTTGGCGACCCATTCAAAACTGCTTGCGACCCAATTTTGGGTCGCGACCCAGAGGTTAAAAACCACTGGTATACAGTATAGGGATAGGTATAGTCCAGCCGATCTAAACAGGCAGTTTTACCAGCAGTTACTAATTTTACATTGGTGCCACATGTATAATCCCTAACACCTGTCCACTTGACCCTTTCCGTACGACAACCTTTCCAAATTACTCTCGCTACCTCCCCCGTTCAAGGTCAATGTAGGGAGATCGGCTCTCTCTATATATACTGTATGTGTGTGTAAGACTGTGTAGCCCACATGAATGCATAGATTATTATTGCTATAATAAATTATATTACAGTACTATTTATCTCTCTCTCTCACTCACCCTACACACCTCCTTCCCTTTCTCTCCCCTCCTCCTTCCCTTTCTCTCCCCTCCCTCCTTCCTTTCTCTCCCCCTCCCTCCTTCCCTTTCTCTCCCCCTCCCTCCTTCCCTTTCTCTCCCCCTCCCTCCTTCCCTTTCTCTCCCCTCCCTCCTTCCCTTTCCGTCCACCTCCCTCCTTCCTTTCTCTCCACCTTCATTCCCTCCTTCCTTTCTCTCCTCCTACCTTCCCTCCTTCCTTTCTCTCCCCCTCCCTCCTTCCCTTTCTCTCCCCCTCCCTCCTTCCCTTTCTCTCCCCCTCCCTCCTTCATTAATCCTTGCTTCTTTGGTTATTCTTGCAATTGTTCTTTCACCCAGTTTTGTGGCTGCAGCTGTCCGAGAAGTAGCGTTTGTTACAGCAATAAAAGGGCGTCCAATCTCCTTCTCTGTCTTGAAGTATTGGTGAACGTTATATGCCATCTGTTTTGTCTGATTATGCAAGTGGGTGGGGCGATTTTGAGTGGCTTCCATTGTGGATGGTGTCAAAGTCAGGAATTAAATGAAGTGAGAGTATACATTTTGTGCGCCTGGCAGCACGCCATCACGGGATATTTGTGATGAGTTTTTTTGGCCGACCTCTGACAACGTCGCGGTAGCCATGGTGCCAAGCTGTATACAATGTCCATTGTATTTACTAATAACAAGCGAATTAATTATAAAAACAATAAAGCTTTTTTGTACATGTAGAAATAGCCTGAGCATTTCAAACCGACTTAAGGTACTTAATACCGAAAATAATATATTTTCGTTGTTAGGGATTATACATGTGGCACCAATGTAAAATTAGTAACTGCTGGTAAAACTGCCTGTTTAGATCGGCTGGACTATAGGAGGCCTCTGCACTGTTTGTTGTATGAGACAAGTAATTGGAAGTTATTGACTTGGTTCTATCAGATTGGGGCATATTGTTAGTACAGTATATGTGTTTGGTTGTTACTATGTTTTTATGTATTTGTTAGAACATATTTTTCTTGTATTGTTTTAAGATTTGTCTACTTGTGTATTTTTGTAGTAATTTTCTTGACTACTTACGTAATAGTTACATGTATATTTCAATTAATCATTGTTCCTTAGTACATAGTGCCTCTATGATCCACACGTCTGAATTTCTTAATTTCCCCTTTGATGTTGACGAGAGCGTTGGCCAGGTGGCAGCCAATATATATATTTTTTTTTTCTTCTGAACAAATTGTAATTTTTCATGTATTGCAATTCTGTTTTGCTATTTTTTGTGTAGAGACTTTAGTTAATGTTTTGTTTGCTGTGTTCAGAATGCATTTCAGTTAAGTTCTTGAGTTTCATATAATGTACTGCCTTTAATAGCTTGTTCTGTCTTTCTACTTTACCTGGAGTTGTTTGAAAGTTTATGAAAAATTGGTATTAAATTGATAATTTAATACTGTAAACTCTTAATTTATTCTCAGGACATGAAACAAGTACTTCAGGAAGGGGACATGAAGCTAGACCGTCAGTTTGACAGCCGAGCCTACCTGGGAGACCCACTCATACCCCACCACCACTCAAAGAACACCACAGACTCACACTCAGACAATACCAGGACCTCGGATAATGCCAGGTCAGAATTTAGTGAAGTAGCGGGAAGTGCTGACTCGGACTCGACAGGTCACAAGAAATGCAATGATAGATCCCCAGGAAATTTGGAAGCTGGAAAAGGTGTAAGTTTGGGAGCTGGAGAAGGGGTTGCTATGGAAACTGGGGAAGATGTAAGTTTAGAAGCCAGGGATGGTAAAAACTTATCAAATCCTAGAGAAAGGGAAAGTCCACAAACTCCAGGGCATGCCGACTCCAATGAAGGTTTGGATCCGCGAGTGGTCCGGTTAAAGCAGCGCAAACTGGAGACGAGGGCCAAACTCCAGACCCTGGGTAGGTATGGATTGGTGGTCTCTCCCGTGACCAAGCTCGGGTCTCCAGCCTCCTCAGGTGTCTTGAAGCCCTTTATCGCACCCTTTAAACAGCAGTAATAACCTACCCCCCTCCCCCTTTGTTACCACTCTCTTACTCTCACTCACTCACTCTCTTACACACACACACACACACTCTCTCTCTCTTAACCTACCCCCCTCTCCCTTTGCTACCACTCTTTTACTCTTACTCTCTCACTCACTCACACTCTCTTACACACTATCACTCTCTCGTTTTAATTATTACAGTATTTATGCATTTTACTTTTGCTACCATGGGTGTTTCCAAGTTATACGTTTAACCCCTTCTGTACCGGCGACGTCTTTTATATTTTATTCTAGCTATATTTAGATGATTTTGTGCAGCTTAAGAAGGATCTGTGGTAGTAAAGAGGGATAATTAAGATAGTTCGAAGCCCTTTATTGCTGGAGACCCTTCTTCAACTCAATGAAATTGTCTAAATAGAGCTAGAATATACGGTAATTAAAATTACATATATGTACAGAAGGGGTTAACATTTTCTATTTGTATTATTGTCATTGCTTCTATTTATTTCATATTTGTTTTACTTAATTTGTCTTTGTCTTAGCATATTTTAGAATTATATTTAGTTTCATATGATGTTTATTTTGGTATTTTTCTTGTTACCTGTTAATTTTATTGCCATTGGTTCTACATAATTTATTATTCATATACCGCTATACAGTATATACAGTATATACTGTACAGTATGTGTTTTGTTACTGTATGCTTTCAGTGATATTATCTTTATATTACGTGTCTATACATTATTTTTTCTGATGCTGATAATGGTATTCATAGTTTGACCTGGTCTTTACACTATGAATTTAGTTCTATGCAATTTATTACTATACTACAGGAGATATATTGATATTGTTATTTTTTGCCATACTTGTCTTGCATTTATCCCTATTATATGCATTTTGTTCCTGTTTATGGTCTTGCAATAACATCATGTCATCACTGTGGCTTATGTTAGTATAGTGCTAACAGTACCTCAGCAAGACTCAACATAGTTCCCCTGCAGCACATGTACCTACAATATCCGCACCACACCAGCCTTAGCCCTGCTTCAATAAGGCAGTAACAATAAATTACTGTACAGGTAACTGTGACAGAGGCTGACTGCACCACCTAAGTGGCGGGCGATGGGGTCCCCGCATCCCTACTCCAGATGTATACATACATACATACAGTACATACATACATACAAACAATGATTTAGCATCCTTTTCTCTTACATACATACAGGTACCTACCCGATAGCACTATCTTTTGTGAGTAAGTATTTTGTACTATTTTTCGTATCTTGTCAAATTGCATATTTGTTTGTATATTTTATGAATAAATATTGTTTAATATGCAGTTTTATGCTTTAATAATCATTTTATAATATAACTAGTTTCAATAGAATAGCATAACTTAAAATTTAGTTAATTTATTCATACAAAATTAACCAGAAAATCCTGAACTTCCCAATTGACCACTTGCGAGTTTCTGGCTATAAGGAAGTTGAAGCTTTAAACATTGATTTTTAGCCAAAATACGAAAAAATATATGACTGTAGTACATGCATAAATACGCTAATTCCATATTAACATAATTTCCTTTTATCAAAAACCCATTATTCCTGACAAATATCAATGTCTACACCTTGAACTTCCTTATAGACCGAAACTCGCAAGTGGCTAATTGACTAATTAATTGAATATGACGAGAGTATGTTACTATATGTGCGACTAGTTTGCATGGGAAACAAATATCACTTGCTCATAATTATAGTGATGTACATTCTATGTGGTGGTTTTGTGTTTAATATTACATAATATTATTTTGATAAATCTTCAATGCGTAATTTGATGAGATCTTAGGTCTTTATTTTTGTGGTTTGCTTGGCAAGTTTGCAGACCTATGAGAGTTCCGTATGGAGCTCAGTGGTCTGGTTAATCTGCTCTACATAACTAACTAACTTGGCAAGTTTTACATTTTGATTGTAACAGCTCATAATTTCTATTATATTGATATCTTTTGGTTTAATATTTATGTGTATTTTTAGTATAAATTGTTATTTTATTCATTTCCCGTTTTGACTGACACCATGGATACCGTAATTTTCTTGATTGTTTTATTCTTCTGGGAGAATATTTTTTCAAGCACACAGTTGATGTTGACATATGAAGTCTATATACTGTATACATACACAAATTTAACCCTTTTATTGCTGGACCCATTCAGGAACGTTCTGGCAATTTAACCCTTGGCCCGGGCTCGCCCTCCTAAGGACGTTGTTGAGATCCGGGGGATTTGGCCGAAAAATGTCTACACCTAGGCTACCGTATCTTTGTTATTTTAACTGCTAGAAAATTCTGACACATCTCTAAACGTACTGTAGTTTCCAATCTGTAGACTGGCGTTGAGTAGAGCTCTCTAAGTCAACTGGTTCAGTTGGTTCAGTTGGAATACGCAAGCCCAGCCTGGGCTTATAACCTAGCTGAAACACATCATAAGACCTTACAGACTATTCAAAACAAAGCCCTGAAGATCATTACAGGCTGCACAGCTACTGCACCCACAGATCACCTACATCAAGAAACCAAAATCCTCAAAGTCAAAGACCATCTGAACATGAGAGGCACTCAATTCCTGGCAGCAGCCTCCACGAACCAAGACCACCCACTAAACTACATGGCAACACACCCACAGACACCAAGAAATATCAAAACAACACCCAGCACACGGTATCACACACAATTATTGTCCTCTCTCCCTCCCTGCCCACCCCGAACCAACTTCCAGAAGCACATCCATACTCATATCTCTCACCGATCCATCCACTCACTCACAGACAACACGCAGCTGCATGCACGACCTCCCGAAATCCATCCTTCCGAATCCTCCCTTCCTCGCGAGGACAGAGTCCACCTGGCCAGGCTGAGATGCGGACACCATCCAGCTCTCCTGAGCTATCAGAAGAGACTGGATGACTCCGTTGTCGACACCTGCCCGGGATGTAACACAGCACCCCATACCATTAAACACATCATAGAAGACTGCATTTCACACAACCACTTACGCCAACAACACAATCTACACTCAATGAGAGCTCTGTGGGAAAGCCCGATCGTGGCCATGGCCTTTCTCAGGGACTCGGGGCTGTTCGGCCAGGCAGCTTAGGGAACAACAACAACAACAACTGGTTCAGTTGTGATGACAATTTCCGTGCAGAGAGTTTCGAGACGATGTTAGCAATATGACACAATTTTCAACACTAAATCAGTCTTAGCAGACCACACAACAACAAAGCTCCGACGTCTGCTTGCTTTCGGAGGTGCGCGCGTCGCCTCCGACCAGCTGTGTTTACATGCGTCGGACACATGGCTTTCAAAACTAGCTTAATAGGCTTTCAAGCTTACGGATTTTAAAAGGACACCCGGGCTCCTGCCCATCTGCCGCGGTGTCCTTTTAAAATGCTGCCCGGGTGGGAAGGGTTAAAGCAATTTACAGGCCCTTAAAGCCTGTGGAGACGAGTGCGAGTGAGCGGGAGCGCGGCAGGCCCCCGTCCGCTCTCCAGCACAGCGGCTGGGGCACTGAGGGGCGACAGTCATATCTCGCAAGACCTATGCAGCGCTGCCAAAGGCAAATGTATGCGCGACATTGCTCATTATTAGCGAATATTTGCCAATGTCTATGGTAGCGCTGCGGGTTAACCCCGCCCGCTATGAAGCTCGTTCTGGTATAATTTTGAAGCTATTTTCTTTTAGGTTTTGCCTGAATACATTTAATTTCATTCAGACACTTGCTTAATCATTCAGGAGTGCTTGAATGAGCCCTAAAATTGCGGAAATATGCCCACAGCGTAAGTGTTAAAGACTGAGTGCTCCCCACGAAGTGCGGTTTTGGTCTCATTTCCTAATGGCGGCGTTCCAGGCAACCATGTTAAGAGCTGCCTCACTTTTCAGGTTCTTTGATTTAAGATCAGACCGCAATGTCTTATCCCACGTCTGTTTAGATTTGCCCTTTAGTGCAGCTCTCTCCACGTTCATGAACTTGCATCTTTTCACCTAGCTTAGTTCATCCATCCTATCCAAATGTCCAAACCATCCAAGCCTGCTAGTATGCATCTCATCACTGATACTCTTGATACCTAACCTTCGCCGTAGCTCTTCACTTGATATCCTATCTTTTAGTTTGGCACCACACATTCATCTCACCATTCTTATCTCATTGCGTTCCATTCTGTTGATATTATCCGCTTTGCCAGGCCACGTTTCTGAAGCATATGTCATTTATCTATTGACAGCGGCCATGACCCCCGAAGGGGTGGCCACGAATGAATCGCCCCTATGCACCTCTGTCCCAGGTCAGCCAACGCCCCTCCTCCCATCCAACACTCAGGTCTTCCTCTCCCTCCCTGTCCTATACCTCATTCTCATACACTTTTAATCATTCTCTTGCTTCAAATACTTAAATAACCCGACATTCTCCATAACCTGACCGTTCAACCTCACCTCGCACTCTGTGACTGCACCCCTTTCAAAGACCATAACCTTACTTTTCCCTGCATTTACCTTCAGATTCTGTTTTTCACACACTGTTCCAAACATATTTACCAGACCCTGCAACTGCCACTCATATGATACTCATATGACATTCAAACAGCACACCACAAATATTAAAAAGAAACTGACACCCAGACTTAACGCCCTCAGGTCACTTGCTCACACAAAATTCGGACACAACAAAGAAACTACCACCACAGTATATAAACAATACATAAGATCAGTGATGGAATACGCAAGCCTAGCCTGGGCTTCTAACCTAGCTGAAACACATCATAAGACCTTACAGACTATTCAAAACAAAGCCCTGAAGATCATTACAGGCTGCACAGCTACTGCACCCACAGATCACCTACATCAAGAAACCAAAATCCTCAAAGTCAAAGACCATCTGGACATGAGAGGCACTCAATTCCTGGCAGCAGCCTCCACGAACCTAGACACCCACTAAACTACATGGCAACACACCCACAGACACCAAGAAATATTAAAACAACACGCAGCACACGGTATCACACACAATTATTGTCCTCTCTCCCTCCCTGCCCACCCCGAACCAACTTCCAGAAGCACATCCATACTCATATCTCTCACCGATCCATCCACTCACTCACAGACAACACGCAGTTGCATGCACGACCTCCCAAAATCCATCCTTCCGAATCCTCCCTTCCTCGCTAGGACAGAGTCCACCTGGCCAGGCTGAGATGCGGACACCATCCAGCTCTCCTGAGCTATCAGAAGAGACTGGATGACTCCGTTGTCGACGCCTGCCCGGGATGTAACACAGCACCCCATACCATTAAACACATCATAGAAGACTGCATTTCACACAACCACTTACGCCAACAACACAATCTACACTCAATGAGAGCTCTGTGGGAAAGCCCGATCGTGGCCATGGCCTTCCTCAGGGACTCGGGGCTGTTCGGCCAGGCAGCTTAGGGAACAACAACAACAACAAAAACTCTCACTCATCAGAACTGTAGCACCAGCAAACAGCAGTACAGGCAACTTCCACTAATGTTCTTGCTTTATCAGCAGTATACCAACATCCACTGCTCTTCATTGTATTTCTTTCATGACTCCATCCATATAAATATTGAATGGACATCACACACCCTGTTTTAACCCAACATTCAGATCAAAGAACTGACTCTCATACATGCACCCTCATACATGCTTTTCACTGCTTTCAGCAACTTGCTAGCTACTTGGTATATTCTCAATACTTTCCACAGACCTTCTCTATCAACTCTGTCGTAGGCCATCTCCAAGTCCATAAAGGCAGCATACAACTTTTGTCCCTTCTCCAGATATTTCTCAACAACATATTTCAAGGTAAAAATCTGGTTTACACTCCCTCTTCCCTTCCTAAACCTGCCCTGCTCCTTACCTCCTCACCATATGAAGTTCTGTATTTATTTGTGTGTATTCTCTCTCTCTCTCTCTCTCTCTCTCTCTCTCTCTCTCTCTCTCTCTCTCTCTCTCTCTCTCTCTCTCTCTCTCTCTCTCTCTCTCTCTCTCTCTCTCTCTCTCTCTCTCTCTCTCTCTCTCTCTCTCTATATATATATATATATATATATATATATATATATATATATTTCAAACTGCCTGCTTGCTAAAAAAATTGCTAATGATAGATTAAAATCCTCACAAAATGACGAAGAACGGGTGAAATTTGTAGAGCTACGACGCAAAGCCAAAAAGTTAATTAACCCGGCAAGCGCGATAGGCCTCACGGAAGGCTTCCTATAGGGAACGCGATAGGCCTCACGGAAGCAAGACCATAAAAAAAGCCTTCCAAAAAAAAAAAAGGGCCTATCAAAACAAAGGATTTTGTCTCTAGGTGAGATAATTCCCCTCTAGTACTCATCCATGTGTTTCTCACCCCTCCCCCTCCCCTCCTTCCCCACCTTATTCCCCCCTCCCCCCCCTCCTCAATTATCACCTATTTATCCTCTTATTATCATCATTTATCGGTTATTTTTCTCTCCCGCGATAATGTAGCACAAGTGGGTTGCATAAAAGATCGTTATGCAACACCCAGACACCGGCACACACCGCCCCGCTCGTCTCAGTTGACTCCCAGACAGCGAGAGGGGAGGGCTGCCTGTGGCTCTCTCTCGCCTGAGATTATGACCGGGTGGCCAATATCTTTGTTTTTCACCACCCAAATGCTTTTCCCACTTATTTTAGCACTCTTGAAGGTTCATATATACATCATATATGTAAAATAAAAGCATACCGAAAACAAATAATGCTTTACATTGTAAATATAACGAATTCTGTCAGAATCCAGGGCTAGAAATGCACAAATAACTACCCTAGCACCTAGGTCTATATCGCACTTGTCAGGTTAAGCAAAGTAAAAAGACCTTAGAGTTACATATTGCGAATCAAAGTAAAAACAAACCCGAAAGAATTCTATAGTTATATCAGAAAGAAAAAAGTAGTTACTTCAACTGTTGGACCGTTAGTCGATGAAAATGGAGAATACACCAAAGACGAAGTACAAATGAGTAATGCCCTCAATACCTTCTTTGCATCAGTTTTTACAACAAGACCTCAGTGATATCCCTACACCATCGCCGATTCAGATTGATAATTCAGATGTTCTAAGCAATATCACCGTTACAGAGAGAGAAGTATTGAATTGTTTAGATAAACTCCAGGTAAATAAAATGCCAGGACCTGATACAATCTCGCCTAGAGTTCTAAAGGAAGCTAAGGATGAGCTCTCCAAACCACTGACATTACTATTCAATAAATCCTTGCAGTCTGGAACTATGCCTGATCAGTGGAAGCTAGCCAACGTAACACCGATATTCAAAAAAGGCAGCAAATCCCTACCCAGTAACTATCGTCCAATTAGCTTAACCTCAGTTGTATGTAAAATGCTAGAAACGGTCATACGAGACAGACTCGTAAATCACTTAGAGGAAAATAACATACTTAAAGATACTCAACACGGCTTTCGTAAAAAACGTTCCTGTTTAACAAACCTCTTGGACTTCTTCCACGATATCCTCAACCTCTACGATGAGAGTAAAGCTGTAGATATTATATACCTTTATTTTCAAAAGGCCTTTGACAAAGTTCCCCACAAACGTTTACTGCTAAAACTAAGCGCATGGAATACAAGACGGTGTGTTGAAATGGATAGAAAATTGGCTCAGCAACAAAGCAAAGGGTAGTCATAAACGGTAATGCATCTAAATGGACCAATGTAAGTAGCGGGGTACCCCAGGGATCGGTACTAGGACCAATTCTCTTTCTAATTTACATCAACGACATAGATGAGGGTCTCACCTGTACAATCTCAAAATTTGCTGACGATACAAAAATTGCAAATAGCGTACTCTCAAAAGAACAAGTTGACGATATGCAACACAATCTAGATAAATTGTCATGTTGGGCCCAAATTTGGCAAATGAGTTTCAATGCGGATAAATGTAAAGTACTACATGTCGGATACCTAAATGAGAAAGCAAACTATTCGATGAATGGCACTCAGCTTAAGAATGTAAACAGAGAAACTGATCTGGGAGTAACAATATCGAGTAACCTAAAACCGAGTCAACAATGTTCAGAAGTTGTTAAGAAGGCAAACAAAATAATTGACTTTATAGGCAGGTCATTTGAGCATAAATCCAAAGAAGTTATCCTAACCCTTTACAATTCCTTAGTCCGCCCTCTTCTGGAATACTGCGTTCAATCCTGGTGCCCTTATTACCAAAAAGATATAAACAAGCTAGAACGAGTTCAACGTAGAGTTGCCAAAATGATACCTAGCCTAAAGAACAAACCATACGAAGAGCGTCTTAGAGAATTAAATCTATTTCCTTTAACCCAGCGCAGATTAAGAGGTGACTTAATTCAAGTGTTCAAAATCATCAAAGGCATTGACAATATGAACTGTAGTAAGTACTTCACTATCGATCAATCTAATTACACGCGGGGAAACGGTTGAAAAATTATTGGTAAATCTTTTAACTCGCACGAATCTAAGAATTTCTTCTTCAATCGAGTTGTCAACTTGTGGAATGGGCTTCCCCGAAACGTTATAGACTGCATCACCGTTGATTCATTTAAACTTCGCCTAGACAAATATCTCTCATCAAACCCGCGACTGACTGCGTTTGTATATGAATAACTTTATTTTATCCCCCCCTCAGTTACTAACCCATCTGTCCTCTACTAACTTCCTAATCCTGCCACGGACATTAGTTCCAGGGCAGTACTGTAATTCCCTTTCCAATGTTCCCTTACCCACTCTAAACCACTGTTTGGACACTTGATCCTCAGTGTTTTGGAGGACAAGCAACCTAGAAGTGTCACTAGATCTGTTGTTGCTTGATTTCCTTTGTACTCCTTTGTACTCTCTCTCTCTCATTTCTGAAAATTTTGAGATGTGTGGAGTACCATGTCTTTTTAGTAAATCTTATTGAGATTACGAAGAACATCAAGGACTCAAGGGGTAGAAGCTACAGTATCTCAATAGTTGTTTCACCAGTGTCTTACACCCTCCACTACGAGTCTCTAACCCAGACTTCCTACAGGAGTCTCTTGAAGAAATTTGATGTTGGATCTTGGGGTTAACGAGCACGAGCCGTTTCACCAGTGTCTTATGCTCTCGTATCGTGGACTTAACCCGAGAACGACGCGCCATTGGTAGTTCAAACCCTCCCGCCAAGCGAGGATATTTTGGTTCATTCCCGCCTAAAATCGTAATTTTACCATAAATATCGTTATTACTTATTCATATGCGCCTATTTTACATTTAACCCTCAGAACCCCAGCGACGACGTGTCGTCGGCAATGTATGAAACGCTAAACCCCAGCGACGACAACGTGTCGTCAATGTTAATTACTCCGGTCCTATGGCACCTAGCGGGCTCAGATTTGTATGGGAACTGTGTAAGTATCCCACGCAACCATGCCGATGGTTGAAAACTCTCAAAGTCCAACCGCGTGCGCGTGAGCGCGCGAACACATGGTTTTTGGGTGTTTTTGCCTTCAATTTTTTACTCTTGTAAAATCGACTTTCGGGGACTCCGTAGGACCCCTTTTTGATCGTTTTTTTGTGGTTTTTCCTTCATTCCTAACCCATTCGCTATTGTTTCTGGATTTTTTTTTTTTTTTTTCAAAACCTGCCGGTCCCTGGTGGTACATTTATTATAAACTATGTTATGCCCTGTTTTTCTACAGGATTAACTTGGGTGATGTGGGTTCTAACTGACTGGGTATATAAGGCTGCATGCACAATACAAGGTATGAGGAATAGAGAACACAAAATAAACACACGGTAACAAGACACACGATCACGTTTATTTAAGTAGGTGAATAGGGAGCATAGAAAAATAGGAATACTCGTACAAGACAAATAATAGAAATGAACCGCTAGCATTAGTGGATCTGGATGGAGCCTAGTCTCCCACTTCCAACGTTCAGGTATACTCTTCTGATCACTGGTTTGGTTCACAAGTTTATATACTGGAAGACCTCAATGTACTTATGGATTCAATTTCACTAATTAGATTTATTACTGGCAGGTCTGGTGCACAAGTAGTAGTTCACAGCTAGAATTAGACACGCGTATGTTTTAGAACACGTGAATTCTAGTAACCTCAGGGGGGTACTGATCTAAGTTTTATATTCTTATGGTAGAAATACGTAGAACACAAATCAGTGGGCGAACGTTAGATATCACTAGGGTTTTAATATCTGGATGAAGGTAATTACGAGAGTTAATATCGCCTGTTAATTAATGAACACTGATACGCTTAGTACTTCCCAAATGGAATGGTTATATATGAATTACACTGGGCAAAGTTATAGCCACTTCATAGAAAGATTAATAAGTGAATTTCGAATTAGTACTATAACACGTTAGTACTAATAAAGTGAATCTTGGATAGTATTTTGTTGGTCTGGTCCTGGTTATCTTGCGTCCGTGATGTTGGGGGCTAACGACTGGTTCCTCGGCCGTCCAGGTGGTCCAAATGTAGTAAGTTCTCAAGTCGGATCTCTTGGCGATCGGTGCTGGCTACACGCTTATATACCCACTAGTGTGTGTGAAGGTTATAAGGTGCACGTAGATACTTGTACGTGGACAGATGCTTCTATTTTTATCTCTGCCACGGAGTCTGCCGGCTCTGGAATCTCTCAACTCAGGAACAACACAAGGGCAGAGCTAGAGGTTAACTTCAGGGGGGTTTGCCACTGGTTGGTGTCTATCTTTCAACTGATTTTACTGGGGGCTGGATCTGGGTTTATAGGCTCGGTTCTGGACCCTGTAGGCCATAGGGATCTCGAGTCTTATGGAATTATTTGAGCTCTCAATAGATATGGGGACTAGGCAAGGTGGTGATTACTGTTGTGGCACATGGCTATAGGAAGCCTTCATATTGTGATATAACTGAGCCTTAGTAAGAGGTACTATTTTGGCTATACTGGAAGTATTGAGGGGAGGGAGACTGGATCTACTTTGTGGGGAGGACTGGGACAGCTGTGATAGGGGCGTCTCTCTTATATGGTTCAGTCTTCATTCTATGGTATAGCTGAGGTGCTAATTTGATTATCCGAGTATGCAAGAAAGGTGAATGGGTTATTGTGGGTAAAATAGAAGTTAGTAAGGGGGTTAGACATGCATGGTTAGTTCATTGATAGGAAGAATTCCTGTGCTACCTGGCAATGACCCGGAAGTCAAAACAGGGGTGGGGGTCTCCCTCCTCGGGTGGGTAAAAAGGGGTAGCTGGGCGCCCTCTCTCTGGGATGGTCGTCCGGCGGCTGTGACTAGGGGCTTGCCATATCACCAGTGTTTTGTAATAGCCCTCTGTTTATGAGACAGATGTGGGTGTCTTTAATACCAAAACCGAAGGTGCCTTGGCTAGCTGGTTTTAATCGGTTGGTTGTTAATTGTATGGTTTGCTGGATGTGGTGGAGACTGGGTTGCTAACTCTGCCACATTTATCTGGAAGTATGGCAATAGAAGTTAGTTACTGGCGAGGCGGCTAGCCTCGCACCGACGACCATTGGGTGCAGGGTTGTGAATGGGTTGTAAGGGAATAGATGGCATGCAAGGGGTTAGTAAAGTTCTAATGTTGTTCCGGCCTACTAAAGGAAGGTAGGCTGGATAGGAGTATATATATAAAAGGTTGGAGAGCGTTAGCAACGGAAAAATCAAGGATCTTCAAGAGGTATGAGGGAGAGGCTAGGTCGGACAAGAGTCGAGGAGCGCGGGGTGTTAATGAGAGGGGGGGGGAGTTCAGGGGGCTATGTGGAAAGTTGGCCCTAAGGTCTCCGGGCGTGGGGGTGGCATTAGGCTACAGTTGATATTGGAGTTTGAAAGGACAGTGAAAGTATGTTAGCCAAATGCTACCGGGGGATGCAACTATGGGGTGGTATATGAGTCTGGAAAAGATAGAATCATGTGGACTGTGGGGCTGTGGGGGGAGAAGGAGGTTAGCTGTAGGTGTGTGCTTGACTGTGGATAAAGTAGGGAAAAACATGGTGTATTATTATTCGTCAATACGAGGGGTTATGGACACTATTAGTTGGCACGAGTTTTTGTACGTCTAGTTGTCCCTGGGAACTGCGTTTTCTATGAAATATAGACCAAAGAAAAGCGGCAGTTCGTAGGGGTACTTCGTTATTGTTTCGTGATACTATGATGGCAATGGACAAAGAAAAGGTTATCTATACAATCTCTGGTTGGGGTAAGCATTAAGTTATAGCATGGTGGCTAACATCTGTAGTCCTGGCTGTCTAGGTCTTACGGGGGCAATGGTTCTATATCACTGGTGTACCCGTGGGTATCTTAATCTCTTATTAGTTTGGACATGGGGTTTTAACATCTACTTCTCGGATGGAAGAACATACATAGATATGGCTGTCTGATTGGTTGGCATTGGCTCAACCTAGGGACAGGGCATGGGTGTTTTTAATATGAATGTATATTCCTGTTCATCATCATGTAGGTAGAGTCGGGCGGGTAAGAGGTGTAAGACACGAAGCAAAATGGAGTAGTGTGGACTGTGGATACGAAGGAGGTGAGTGGAAGACGTATAACACTTGTGGAAAAGTAAATGGAAAAGATGAACACAATGGCGGATAAAGATAATTAACCTAAGGATTGAATACATAGATTTATGGGGGCGATTGGTCTTCAGAAACTTAGTCTGGCAAGACAAGGTATTTTAGGGTATGTTGTTGTTGTTGTTGTTGTTTTTCCCCAAGCTGCCTGGCCGAACAGCCCCAAGGCCCCGAGCAATTCCAAGGCCATAACCGAGTGCCCCCACAGAACCCTCCCCGCCGACCACAATAAAGCCTGGGTGACCGAAGCCACTCCATGGCGGGGGGCTGAGGAGGGTGCGGAAACGCCCGGGAAACCAAAGTCCCACCCAGGGCCCTGTGCCCCTCAGTAATTATGAAGGAGAAAGTTGAGGGGCAAGGGAAAAATGTGACGCTTTGGCTTCCAATCTTGGTAGATTGGGAGGTCAATCCACGGAAGAGACGCCGTCACTTGAGATCTAGAAAATATATAAGTTAAAGGAAAAGTCAGAGTAAGCTATGGGTATGACAGAGATTGCTCAGCTCTCACTCTGATAGACCAGCCTATCACCACATGACTAGAACCCAATCCTCTCAGCATCAGCTAGGAAAGGCCCTAGAAAGCCACCTTTGGCGGGGAGGATAGCTCCCCTATTTCAACCCCTTTCGGGGTTGGGCACCCGCCCAATAGGGTATGTTGATATTAATACTTAACCTAAGGATTGAATACATAGATTTATGGGGCGATTGGTCTTCAGAAACTTAGTCTGGCAAGACAAGGTATTTTAGGGTATGTTGATATTAATACTTAACCTAAGGATTGAATACATAGATTTATGGGGGCGATTGGTCTTCAGAAACTTAGTCTGGCAAGACAAGGTATTTTAGGGTATGTTGATATTAATATCCTAAACTTAGGGACAGAGCATGGGTGTATCAACTTTAAGGTGTATTTATGTTCGTCATCATGTAGGTAGAGGTGTAGGACACGAGGGGTAGTGTATGTGAGGTGTGGAAAACGGTCAGTGTTTAGAAGGGGTAGGCAGGTGTGTTTTGGGGATGCTTAGCCCTGCGGGCTTGGGCCTGTCTGAACTGGTTGGCTCGGTCAGCTGGTCCTTTCGTTCTGTGGACCTTTCTTTCGGGTGTTTCTGTGTTGGTGTTCGCTCGTGGCTTCTGTGGTGGGCTTCTCGTTCTGGGGCATTTTAAACTAGCTGGGGCTCAGTGGGTTAATATGAAGATATTACCATGTAACAGCAATAAAACAAGTGGGAATAGTATTTGGGGGGTGAAAAAGACTAATTATTACCGACCCTCCAGTTATGAGGTGAGAGGCGAACGAGACTTATATCCTCCCTCTTCGAGGCCTGAAGGCAGATTGATGTCTTTCTCTCGCTTTCTTTCTCTTTCGACGCTCTCTATATGCGTACTAGACGACCTTGGAACCGGGTTTGAGATATTGCCGCTATAAATAAACCGATAAACAAGGGAATAAGAGGAAAAATAGGTGATAATTGAAGGAGGGGGTTTTGACATATGTGGAGGAGTGATAGGAGGTATGGGGGGGAATTACCTCACTTAATCACATATTCTTTTGTTTTGAGTGCTACTTTTTTTTTTTGTTTTTTTTTTTTTGTTTTTTTGTTTTTTTTTTTTTTTTTTTAGGCCTTGGATCTTAAAGAGTCGTCGCCTTCCACCACCAAAACCTCTTAAGAGTCTCCTTGTCGTTCCCTGGTTAAGTAGGGAGTTATTTCACCAGTGTCTTACACCCTCCACTACGAGTCCTGATTGAGAAGGAAGTCGTTTCACCAGTATCTTACGCTCTTCCAACCAGCCTTACTATTTTTGTAGGTTTACTAGAACTAGAGCGCTTGTCGGTACTGCATACTCTAATTATAGTAAATCCTGTACCAAGGCAATGTAAATATGGTGGGTGTCACCAGTGTGGCCCAACAAGAATACTAGCAAATCCAAGGTACACTCGGATACCATAGTCTCTAGCCCACCCCACTCTGACAAAAGGTGAGGCCAGGACCCTTTCTGGATGGCGGCCCACAGTGATGGCGAGGGGTGGAGTTTGAGAGAGAGGGCAACACACAAACGAGCACAGTGTGAAGCATTTGAAGACTTCGAATCCTTTCCCAAATGTTTCACGCTATGTTCGTGTGTGCGTTTCTCTCTCTCCCAAACTCCAGCCGTAACTATCACTGTGGGCCACCGTCCAGAAAGGGTCCTGGCCTCACCTTTTGCCAGAGTGGGGTGGGCTAGAGACTATGGTATCCGAGTGTACCTTCGAGAAATGCGTCGAGTAGTTCCACCAGTGTCTTACTCCCTCAAGGTAATTTCTCAGTTAATAGTCCCAAGTCTTCTGATACTATCCCTACCGGTGTGGTAATAGTATCTGTCCAACTCTACTGATGATGAGGTAGGCTGAGATGGTCTTACCAATTCCGTCGTTCTCCTCGGTGGGGCATTTCACGGCTAGATGGGTGGCTGTGCGTGAGGAGGGTCTGGGCTGGCTGCGGTACCCTTTCTGGGAATCCGCGCCACGGCGGTGGTGGGTCTCAGAGCAAGAAGGGCACGTGGTGTGTTGGTCTCTATTCACGGTTTGCTCATGACGACGTCTTGAGGGGTTATCTTTGTTTGGTGTATCATCAGTAGATGCTGTCCTCACAGGTATGTTCTTTCCTGGGGTCTGGGAAAGTGCCTGAGTGATGCAGGCGACCCGAGCGAAGCGTGGTGAGGAGTCGCTTGTGACCTCTTGTCTTGGTGGCGTGGTGGCAGTGGTTGTTGGTGCGTGCGGGGCCTCATCTCTGTGATTTGTCTCCTTGGCACTTTTCTTACCTTTCTCAGTTTTTATATATATATATATATATATATATATATATATATATACAGTATATATATATATATATATATATATATATATATATACAGTATATATTCATTCCAAGTAAGTGAGACATGTAAAGCGTACGTTTTTTGAGCTGCAACCAGCCCCCGCCATCTTGCCTTCGCAGGACGCATGGGGCCCAGTTGCCCACCCACAGCTCAAAGCAGCCCCGTCTCTGAAGCTGCCTCGCCCCAGCGTTTCACTGTCTCACTCCCTAGACTCGGACCCTCACTCTCAGAACGCCACCTATTGAGCAATTAACTCACTAAGCATTGCCCCCCCTGTAGCGCCTATTTTTGAATATGGGAATATTCATACAGTGCTATTGTTATGCCCTGATTTTATTCAGGTTTAGCTATCGGTTGAGGTGAGTTCTTTCAAGACTGGGACTTCCGAGTTCTTACAATACATGCAAAGAAGACAACAGAGGATTATATATATAATACCGAAATATAGTTTATAGGACAGTTTATTTCACTTAATCTCTACGAACGTATAGGCTATATGAGAAAGAATATATTAACAGGACACAATATCTTAGTACAATCAGAATCACTATTCTTCCAGCACGATCGAGGATCTAGATGGAGCTCAGGTATAATAAGTTAGTTTAGCGATAATCCGTTATACAGTAACTGAATTGCATATCGTTAAGGAAAATGTATTAAGAGGTAGTCGAATACCTAAAATAGTAACGTTATATCTAGGTTTGGTATTTATAAGTAATTTATAAATGACGAGAACAATATACAGAGCGCACTGGTGTGGATCTTGAAATTGGTGGACGCTACTTATACAGTATATCACTTGTACAATTTTGGTAGAGTCAATGTGTAAACTCTAATTCTCAAACACTGAGTAATTATGACAGAGTCGATCTCTTGTGGACTCTAACTATTTTTATGGACTCTAACTATTTTTAGCACTTGTACAATTTAGGGTAGAGTCGATGTGGGGACTCTAACTCTAACTCTTAAACCCTTTGAATAATTATGACAGAGTCAATATCTTATAGACTAATTATTTTTAACACTTGTACAATTTAGGGTAGAGTCAATGTGTGGACTCTAACTATTTAACACTGAGTAATTATGAGTCGATATCTTGTGGGCTCTAACTATTTCTCTAGACACCTGCGCACTGGTGTAATTTTAACAGAGTTGATACTTATAGACTGAATGATTTAGCCTCGTCACTGGCATTGACTAAGTACAATTTTCCAATATTGATTCCGATATGCACTGGGAATTCACTAACAGCTTGTAGTCTTCTAGGTCTCCGTCGGCCGTCTAGGTGGGCCTTTCGTGTGAAGTAAGTTACAGATGGATTTTTTTTATTTTTTTTTTCTTCTATATTCCATCTACTCCCTCTCGGGCATAGGCTGAGGGCCTCTACACTACACCGTTGAACATGGTGAGGCCCGTGAGGTCTTGTTCCAGTCTAGGGAGTGAGACATGCAAAGCACCCCGGCTCGAAGCAACTCCATCTCTGAAGCCGCTTCACCGTCTCATCCCCCACACTCGGACCCTCACTCTCAGAACGCCACCTATTGAGCAATTAACTCACTAGGCATTGCCCCCCTGTAACATATTTTGAATATGGGAATATTCATACAATGCTATTTGTACTTTGTACTTTTGTACTTTTGTACTTTTGTAGATGTTTAGGTGACAATCACCACGGTCGATCTGGGGATCCGCTGCTAATGAGCTCGTCCTGGAATCTTTACGACTGAATCTTACGATTCTTTACAGGACTGACCATGCCATTTTTATCGGCACTAGCTCAGAGAAGAGTGTTGAGAGGGGAGAAGGGGTGTTGGAGAGAGAGGAAGGTGTTAGAGTGGCTTTGTTATGTGTGTTTAGTCTGTATACGTCGTCAGGATGTCCCCTGACTGGGTGCAAGCATGTGAAACATGCTAGGACGTACTACCGCACCCACTAAATGTCCGCCGTGGCAGGGATTCGATTTCTTTCAGATTCACACGCGAGCGTGCTCACCACTTGACCACCACAGCTCCGTTTAATCAGGGAACAATGAGGGTATTTTGTTGGCATTTCGGTGTGCTGTGGCAATGCACTGAAACTAGGTACAGCACAAATTCCATCCCAAAAATATCTTCCCATTTACATATTGGGATTCGAACCCGGGTCCATTGGAATACCAGTCCAGTGGCAAGATCACTGCCACACCTTGATGAGTTTGAGGTCTTAAATGTGGCTCCGTAACTATAATTAAGTAGTTGGGCACCGCATCGGACTAACGCAAGTATATAATATAGCCTATAGCTTAGGGATACTCGACTATCCTGACCGTTATATCAACCGGTGATGAAATCCCGTTCAGGTACTCTTGGATTAGGGTCTTAAATATAGTGCCTCAGTTATGACGAAGTAGCACTATATCGGGCTAACGCGAGAAGACGGGGCACTTGTCTTTCTCGACTGCCTCTGACCGTTTTAAAGGTGGGGGCGCATGGGTTGAGGTAAACATAGAAAAATAATAGCCAACCTCATATAATAATCATGTAAAATGTTACGTCACTGAAATAATTATTAACAATGGTATAAAGGATTTTGCGGATCGTCTATACCGGGCCTGTGACATCACACCAGTATCCTTATCCTAGACTGGATGGTGGACTTACACTCATGTGACGTCACAGGCCCTGTATAGATGATCCACAAAATCCTTTATATCATTGTTAATAATTATTTCAGTGCCATTGCATTTTGCAAGATAATTATGTACAGCTTGGCGATTATCATTCCATGCTTATTGTAACCCATGCACCCCCACCTTTAAGAGGTTCAAGGGATCCGGGGTGGTGTTTAAACCTTTTAGTTGCAAATTCTAATGGTATGCCACAGACAAAATGCACCTAGGACTTTAATATGCAGAGTGCCTGTGAAGGTATCTCGCAAAGCCCTTACTTATACAAGTCACCGTGGTATGCCAAGATCTCTTGTACAGAGGTAGAGGTCAGTGTTTAAACCTTTTAGTTGCAGAGTCTAATGGTATGCAATAGACGAACTGCACCTAGGACTTTATATGCAGAGTCCCTGTGAAGGTATCTCGCAAAGCCCTTACTTTCACAAGTGACTGTGGTATGCCAAGATCTCTCGTGAAGAGGTAAGGGGGGCGGTGTTTAAACCTTTTAGTTGCACTTGTCTGGTGGTATGCCAACAGACGAAATGCACCTAGGACTTTATATGCAGAGTGCCTGTGAAGGTATCTCGCAAAGCCCTTTCCCATACAAGTGACCTTGGTATGCCAAGATCCTTTGCGAGGAGTCAGAGTGCAGTTTTAATAGAAGTGTTAACCCATTAACCCGGCAAGTGCGGATCTCCTCATAAGAGTTTTACCTGTGCGCTGTGGATCTCCTCATATAATCCAAGGCCTAAAATATATTTTTTTAAATCAGCCCAGTATAATTTTTTTTTATTTCCCCTTGGCCATGCCAAATATCACTCCTCCACATCCCCTCCTTCCCCCCTTCCCCCCCCCCCTTCAATTATCACCTATTCTCCCTGTTATTCCCTTATTCTTAGGTATATTTTCGTGCTAACATTAGCGAGTTGCTAGCAGGGCGTGGTCATCTGTGCTACCAAGCGTGGGAAAGAGAGAGAGAGAGAGACTACCACGCAACAGTGTCTCTCCAGCCGTCGTGACGGCTGGCTGGCTGGCAGGCTGCCTCAGCCATAAGATGTAACTCCCGGCCTCTATCGCCGATTTTGACCATCCAAACGCTGTTTCCACTTGTTTTATTGTTGTAACAGGTTATTACCTTTATAATCAACGTAAAATAGTTTAAATAGGCACATATGGAAAAGTATTAATGATATTTATGGTACGATGACGATTCGAGTTTAGGAAACAGTCTAAATACCTCCGCACAGGGAGGGGTGGCCAATACCCCACCTACACAGCGGAGAGGTTAAGCGCGAAAATACCCTAGGGGCAAGGGTACTTATTTGTGAATTTCTAGCCTTGGATTCTGACATAATTTGTTATATTTACGATATAAAGCATTATTTGTTTGCAATGTGCTTTTATTTTACATATATGATGAATATATGAACCTTGAAGAGTGATAAAATAAGTGGGAAAAGCATTTGGGTGGTGAAAATCGTAAATATTCCCCACCCGGTCGTATTTTCAGGCGTGAGCTAGCGAGGCACACATCGTCCCCTCTCGCTGTCTCTGACTCAACTGAAGCAACTGAGACGTGTATCAGTGTTATATAACGATCTTTTATGCAACCCACTTTTGCTACATTACCGCGGGAGAGAAAAATAACCGATAAATGATGAAAATAAGAGGAAAAATAGGTGATAATTGAGGAGGGGGGGGGGGTGAGAAACGTATCGATGGGTTGTAGGAAGTACTAGAGGGGAATTATCTCACCTAATGACATACCCTTTGTTTTGAGAGAGCCCCTGGGGTGTTTATGAAGGTTTTTTATGGTCTTGCTTCCGTGAGGCCTATAGCGTTCCGTATGGTGACCCTTCCGTGAGGCCTATCGGTCTTGATGGGTTAAGGGGTAGGTATGCCTGGATCCCTTAACTTCCTACTATTAAAGCAGAACCTAAGAAAAGTGCCGTTGTTAACTAATGGCATGCCACTAGTAACGAATATCCTCTACTAGGATGCAGTACTTGCGTTTCAAATAATAAAACGTTGAAGTGTAGGTATGCCTGGATACTTCAACCTTTTACTATTCAAGGTGCAGCCTATTAAAGATGTCTATGTTAGCTGATGGTATGCCACAATTAATAAGGATCCCTCAATAAGTTCTAACTCCTCAGACAAGTAGACTTTCGGTATGCCGTCTATCTCCTTGAATGGGAGGGTAATCCTGAGGATTCTCAACTTGGTATGCCAGTGATCGAGAAGCCTCAGAATTGCTTGTCTCCTCTAGATTTCACTGATATGGTATTGGCGGTTACTGTGTGGTACCGTGGTACCTGTACGTCCCTTGAGTGTAACAAGGGTGCGCGCGCGCATCTCTGTTGTTGTGAGGAGCCCGTCTTCCGCTGGTGGTGGCTTCGTCTGCTTTCGTTTTTATAATATTCTATTGTAATGAGTTGTTAAAACTATATTGTGGTTAGCATAGCATGATAGTAATAAGGTGCTTATATGTACTGTATATCAGAAACAGAAGATGAGAGAATATGGTTCTCAGTAGAAAAAAACATTAGTACTGTAGGCTACATGGGAAAGCATTCTGGGGTTTGAACTTACGGCGAGCGTAAGCCGTTACAAGGAGTGATTTACAGAACAAGTGAATGTGGGAATGCGCGGTAAACATGACGCGGTATTTTTAAAATAGTGGATATTTTTTATTTTACTTCGACAATGGGGTTCTTGTCGTTATCACAGTATAGGAGTGAAGTATTCAAATTCGATGGTGGAAGAAAAATAAGGATTGATTTTATCCGCTCTTTCATATATTGGTATAGCATAAGTAAGGGTAGGGGTTATAATATTTATACAAGAAGTATTTGGCTAGATCATAGTTTATCTTAACATAAGAAATTATAAGTATAGTTAAATACATAAGTAGGCTACAGGTGTCCTAGTTTTCATAATTAATTTTTATCTAGGTTAAGAGTACCCGGCGGGTGTATTCTAGTTACAAGGAATGGTAACGGAATAAATGAAGACGGGGATGCGTGGTACGTGTCAACAGGATATTTGTAATGGGTGAATATGGCATTGGAAAATCAAACAGGTTGGGTATTGGTTATTATAATAGATCAGTAATGAAGGTACTTAAACTTTAAATTGTGGGAAAAATAAGGAATAGTGTTGTTCTACTCTTAACATATTATTATAGCATATGGATGTCAGTATCCGTATCACATAGAACATAAATGTTGTTGTTTTCATTATTTTTACAGGGTAACATGTTTGACTTAAAATTAGAGGTAGGCCTACATGGAGATTTGGACATAGATTGTTTAGCTAGGTATCATAATAGCAGAGTAGTATCATTTAGTTCATTGTGGGTAGGCATCCTCCTCTTTCTGGCTGAAAAGGATCTTCCTTCGCTTGGGCTGTGGCGCGGGCATTTTGTTTGTGGGCAGATCCTTCCCGGGTGTAGGTGGACAAGGGAACTGGATAGCGGCTACTCGGGCGTCCCTTGATGGAGGTCTACGCGTGGTCTGCATGGGCGCTCTTGTGGTGTTGAGTGATTATCCTTTTGTTTCCCTTGGAGTTTGGTTTTTCGGACATTTTCTTTGAGGCTTTTCATTCTCCGTTTTCTTCCTTTCTTTTTCTTTAGTCTGCCTCTCTTCCTCTGATGTTTTCTCTGCGTGGCTGTGGGGAACTTGTTGTTTCTTCTGCATTTTATCTATTTAATCAGGGAACAATGATGGTATTTGTATGGTGTTTCGGTGGGCTTTGTGGTAATGCACTGATACTAGGTAGTCTATAGCGCAAATTCCATCCCAATAATATCTTTTCATTGATACATCGAGATTCAAACCCGGGACCATTGGATTACCAGTCCAGTGTCATGACCACTCCACCACACTTCCTCTATTTGTATATATATATATTTTTTTTTTTCGTTTTGTCCTGCACTTTTACCTGTTGACTTCAAATAATTATACCATGTTACTTAAATTATTTTATGAGGACTACGTATGCCTAATGGCATCAAATCCTCTGTCGTGGATAGGCGTATACTGTACCTTAATTTTGTAATCAAACGCCTTGTAAAAATGCAAACTTTTTAATCTATGGCAATCACATTTATGATAATTTTAAGCATTGGTCTGTTATTTTAGAACATAGTAGTTAGTGCTTAAAAATAATCTAAAGAAAATGTATATTCATTGAAGAAAATCGTAATTTTATGGGTAACTTAACCTTTTAACGCACTGGACGCGATTTGCGCCCTTTGTGGGATACTTACAAAACCTTTGTGACCATCAGGGGTGTTTAGACACATTTAGTTTAGTTAGTTCAACCTCTGCAGTTGTCTTTGAGTGAACTGTGGGTAGAAAACTAATTTTGGAGAGGTAATTATGAGATTGAAAGAACTCTATTTCTGAATGCTAAACGGCAACCTCCGAGTCCACTCCACAGGATAGCGAGAGGGTTGTTTGATATTAGCGAACAATTTTGTAAAGTCTGGAGTAGATGAGAGAGTCGATGAGAAAGAGGGAGTGGCTATTATTGTGAAGGAGGAGTTGAGAGAGTTTCTAAAAGAGTGGAAAGAGGTGTCATCAAGGCTAATGTGGGTGCGAATGCAGTTTAAGGGAGAAAGGTGGGTTTTTGTGAGTGCATATGGGCCAGGAAGTGAAAGGGAGTTAGAAGAGGTGGAGAGTTTTTGGGAGGATTTGAGGGATTGTCTACAAGGGCTTGAGGAAAATGAAAATGTAGTTTTAGGGGGCCTAAATGCTAGGGAAGGAAATGAGTCTGTTGAGGGAGTCATAAGTATTTTTGGTGTGGATGGTGTAAACGAGAGTGGAGAAAGACTGATCGGTGTATGTGGAGAGTGTAGAATGAGTGTAGGTAATACATTCTTCATAAAAAAAGATGTATACACAAGTACACATGGCATAGACTTGTAGGGGGAGTGATTGTAGAGAGGGCATTGATGGATTATGTGTTGGTGACAAGGGAAAGATTGTGTAGACTGCTGGATATAAACGTGCTGAGAAGTGTGACGGAGGGTATGTCGGATCATTACCTGGTGGAGGGAAAGCTAAGAGTTAGGAGTTACAGGAGAATGCGAGACGAGCGTGAAGTAAGAGAGGTAATACAAGTTAGTGAGTTAGAGAAGAGTACAAAAGAGAGGGAGTACAAGGAAAGACTAAATGAAAAGTGGATGGAAGAGAGAGATGTAGAGGATGAATGGCAACAGTTTAAAGAAGGAGTGAAAGCAAGCCCAGAGGAAGTATGTGGTAAAAGGAAAGTAGGAGGCAGAGGTATCGGGAAGGGAAGCGAGTGATGGAATGATATGGTAAGAAAGGCAGTCGAGGAGAAGAGACAGTTGTTTGAAAGGGTTTTACAGGATGGTAGTGTTGAGGTATGGGAGAGATACAAGGAGAAAAGGAGAGAGGCAAAACGGAAGATTAGAGAAGCAGAGAAAAATGCAAATGAAAGGTGGGGTCAAAGGTTGAGTGAGAATTTTGAGGAACGAAAGAAGATGTTCTGGAAGGAGGTAAATAAAGTAAGGAAAGGAGGACAAAAGAGGGAAGAGTCTGTGAAAGATGCAAATGGAGAGTTACAAGTGGAAGGAGTGCAAGTGAGGAAAAGATATGTTTGAGTAATATACTACAGTAGATCTGGACTTGACACGAAAATGGAATTTTGTAGTAAGGGTCCCAAAATCGGAGAACGAACCCCCAGGTTCGAACCTCAAAACCGCGAAAATTTGATATTTTTGCTGTTTCAAGGTTCAAACTTGGGAATTAGTTCTCCGATTTTGGGTGCCTTACTGCAAAGTTCAATTTTCGTGTCAAGTCCAGATCTACTGTAGTCTATGGCTTGAGTATTTTTAATCTTTGCTAAATGTAAGAGCTGGAATTTAGGAGGCAATGATAGAAGCAGTGGTTGATGGAGATAGGTTACCCAGGTGGCAGGGAATGAATGAAAGGATTGGGAAAAAGGAGAAGAAAGAAGCAGCGAGACAATGAGAGCGGGAAAAACAGAAGGTATGGATGGTATTGCTGTGTAGTGTATTAAGAAGGGTGGATATGTGATACTAGATTGGCTAGCGAGACTATTCAATTTGTGCATTGTTGTGGTAATGGTACCACTAGACTGGAGGAGTGCATGTATTGTGCCATTGTACAAGGGGAAGGGAAACCGGCAGGAGTGTTCAAGTTATAGAGGTATTAGTTTATTATCAGTGGTTGGAAAGCTGTATGGCAGGGTGTTGATAGAGAGGATAATAAAGGGTACAGAAGGTGCAATAGGAGAAGAGCAGTGTGGTTTTAGGAGGGGAAGAGGGTGTGTGGACCAGATTTTTGCAGTAAGACAGCTATGCGAGAAGTATTTAGAGAAGCAAAAGGAGATATTTTGGGCTTTTATGGATTTGGAAAAAGCGTATTATCGTGTGTATTGAGAAGCAATGTGGAAGGTGCTTAGGATTTATGAAATTGGAGGAAATTTGTTAAGAGCAGTCAAGAGTTTTTATGAAGAGAGCAGAGCATGTGTTAGAGTAGGAAATAATTAGTTGAGTGAATGGTTTAAGGTAAATGTAGGTCTGCGACAGGGTTGTGTAATATCACCGTGGCTGTTTAATGTATATATGGATGGTGTGGTGAGGGAGGTGAAAATGAGAACTATGGGTAGAGGATTGGGTTTAGTAGGAAAGAATGATAGAGATTGGTAGTTGAACCATTTGCTGTTTGCTGATGACAGCGATGGTGGCAGATTCTGAGGAGAAACTGCAGCGGGTTGTCAAAGAGTTTGGTGTGGTTTGTGGGAGGAGGAAGCTGAGGGTGAACATCACTAAAAGTAAAGTGATGGTATATAATAGAGGTGCTCGTAGGGTGAATCTAGATGTGAGGCTGGATGGGGAAATACTGGAACAAATTGAGTGTTTTATATATCTTGGAGGAATAATAAATAGGAATGGAGGTAAAACAGAGAGTATGTGAAGGAAGGAAAGTTTTCGGAGCAATAGGAAATATGTGGAAGGTGAGAAATCATGGAATGAAAGTTAAAAGTGCAATGTATCAAGGGATTGTACCAACAGTGATGTATGGGGCTGAGAAATGGGCTCTGAAGAAAAAGGAGAGAAGAAAGCTGGATGTGATGGAGATGAGCTACTTAAGGAGTATGTGTGTAGTGACTCGTAGATACAGATTGAGGAATGAAGAGATACATAGGAGAGTGGGGCAGCAGGAACATTTGTCAGACAGAGTGGACAGAAGGGTGCTGAGCTGGTATGGACATGTTGCGCGAACGGAAGATGAAAGGCATACAAAGAAAATATGTGAGTCTGATACAAGGGGAGGTCCCCCTACCTCCCCTTGTATCTGACTCACATTGAGATGAAGAAAATTAGTAGGACAAGCGTTGGGAGATAGAGGAATGACTATAGATCAGGCAAGAGAAGTGGTAATAAATAGGAATGAATTGAGAATGCTAGTGAATAGATGAGTGTAAACGCGATCGTTTGGGAGAGGGTGTCAGGAGCCAGCTGGACTAGATATTAGTCAGTCAGGCGCCTGGCCCGGGGAGCCGGCATATATGAAGGGTACGTCTGGATGCATAATGGGTGGGCTTTTGGTGGTACATCTTCGCTGCATGTCTGCCTGCGGAAACCGGAGCCTCTCCGGGAGGCATATTTACCACTCCAGGAGATCTGGGACCTGGGAATCTTATGCTAGGGACCCCAAATGGGCCTGGGTCTCTGGGTTTTTCTCCTGGACGACCTAGATGTGTGTGATTTTGTGTTTTGTTTTTATTTTACTTTTTGTTGTGTTGTGTTGCCCCTGTTCGGGCTCTGTCTCAAGTCAGCCACCCCCAATTATTTAAAAAAAAAAAAAAATGGGGTATGTGCCAGAGTATATAGATAGATGGATAGATTATTATTATTTAAATCATTATTATTGTTTACCTTCCTTTTTAGACTTCCTTCAAATTTAAAAAATACCCCAGAGATTTAAATTTAAAGATAAATTTGTAAACAAAATTGGTAGGAAATGTTCCGGCCAAAGACTGGTTCCTCCTAAATTGCAGGCTCGCTTTTGCTCGCCATGAAAAAAAATCGACACCTAAATGGCACGACAGGTCTTAAAATTGACAGAAATGGTGCGAAAGGTCTTAAAATCGCCAAACTCATGGGACGAACGTCTTAAAATCTAATGAGGTTAAACATGAGGGAGATGGGGGTTCAGAAAAGATACCCCCTTAACACCTTGATAAAAGGCACATCCCGTAGTCAATTATGATCGTATCGTATTAAGGGGACATGGGCTGTTTTTCTGGTCACCCTTCTTCCTCATGCTTACCCCCAATAGTTTTCAGATTTCATGACGTTCGGCCCATTAGTTTGGCGATTTTTAATACCTTTTGCCCCATTTCGTTGTCAATTGTAAGACCTTTCGTGCCATTTAGGTGTCGATTTTTTCCTGGCGAGTGATAGCGAGCCTGTAATCTTAAGAGTAACCGGCCTTCGGCCGGGAAATTTTTCTACCGAAAAATTTGCAAATTTGTCTAGAAGGGGGATCTGATGGATGTTTTTTTAAGTTTGATGGAGGTCTAGGGAGGAAACTAAAAAAATAATAAATTAAAAAATCTACCAAAAAGTGAGACCTGATTGACGGTTTTGGATTGTTTTTGTTTTTTTATTGGGTTCTGGCCGCTTAAACCCTTTCTTTGAAGATTATGGCGTATTTTGACAGTTTCTTCTGCCTATCAGTGGACGATTTTATGCAGTTTAGGAAGTATCTGTGGGAATTAGAACGTTAAAGACTATCATTGGAATAGTTTATGCAGTTTAGAAGGATCTGTGGGGATTAGAAGGTTAAAGACTATCTCAATTAACCCTCTGACTTCCATATACCCTTCCCAAACTGAATATAAAATCGTCTAACAAAAGCCAGAAAGCCGAAAAAGACCTGTGTAATCGGCTCTTGAAAGGGTTAAGAGGAGTGCGGCTGTGTTGACCTTTCCTCCCAAGGTCACAACAGAGGTCACAATGGGCAGGGCCACGTGATTTCTGGCTCACGTGTTTGTTGTTGTTGTTGTTCCCCATGCTGCCTGGCCGAACAGCCCCAAGGCCCCGAGCAAGGCCAAGGCCATAACTGAGCGCCCCCACAGAACCCTACCCGCCGACCACAATAAAGCCTGGGTGACCGAAGCCACTCCATGGCGGGGAGCTGAGGAGGGTGCGGAAACGCCCGGGAAACCAAAGCCCCACCCAGGGCCCTGTGCCCCTCAGCAATTATGAAGAGAAAGTTGAGGGGCAAGGGAAAAATGTGACACTTTGGCTTCCAATCTTGGTAGATTGGAAGAGACGCCACGTCACGGAAGAGACGCCGTCACTTGAGATCTAGAAAATATATAAGTAAAAGGAACAGTCAGAGTAAGCTATGGGTATGGCAGAGATTGCTCAGTTCTCACTCTGATAGACCAGCCCATCACCACATGACTACAGTAGAACCCAATCCTCTCAGCATCTGCTAGGAAAGGCCCTAGAAAGCCGCCTTTGGCGGGGAGATAGCTCCCCTATTTCAACCCTTTTCGGGGTTGGGCACCCGCCGTCACGTGTTTGTTGGCTCACATGTTTTTTGGCTCACGTATTTGTTGGCTCGCATATTTGTTGGTTCATGTTTTTGGCTCATGTTTTCTGGCTCACGTATTTGTTGGCTCACATGTTTTCTGGCTCACATGTTTTCTGGCTCACATGTTTTTTGGCTCACATGTTTTCTGGCTCACATGTTTTTTGGCTCACATGTTTTCTGGCTCACATGTTTTTTGGCTCACATGTTTTCTGGCTCACATGTTTTTTGGCTCCCATGTTTTCTGGCTCACATGTTTTCTGGCTCACATATTTTCTGGCTCACATGTTTTCTGACCCACATGTTTTCTGGCTCACATGTTTTTTGGCTCCTGTGTTTTCTGGCTCACATGTGTTCTGGCCCACATGTTTTTTGGCTCACATGTTTTCTGGCTCACATGTTTTCTGGCTCACGTGTTTTCTGGCTCACATGTTTTCTGGCTCACATGTTTTTTGGCTCACGTATTTGTTGGCTCGCATATTTGTTGGTTCATGTTTTTTGGCTCATGTTTTCTGGCTCACGTATTTGTTGGCTCACATGTTTTCTGGCTCACATGTTTTTTGGCTCGCATATTTTCTGGCTCACATGTTGTTTGGCTCACATGTTTTCTGACTCACATGTTTTCTGACTCACGTGTTTTCTGACCCACGTGTTTTCTGGCCCACGTGTTTTCTGGCTCACGTGTTTTCTGGCCCACATGTTTTTTGGCTCGCGTGTTTTCTGGCTCACGTGTTTTTTGGCTCACATGTTTTCTGGCTCACGTGTTTGTATACTCTATAGCAGCTAGGGAGGGTCCAGAGTTCCTTAACCCTTTCTCTGCAGGGTGTTTTGGCCTATTTAGGGCATATTCAGGCACTCCTGAATGATAAATCAAGCATTTGCATTAAATGAACTGTATTCTGCCGAAAACTAGGCGAAAATAGCTTCAAAATGAGACCAGAATGGGCCTCGTACGTGGCCTGGTTCACCCGCAGCGGTGCCAGTAAAACGCGGGAAACCCGCTATTTGTTAGCACTCGCTCGCTTGGCTACACTGTTGTGAGAGGCAGAGAGAGACCCGCGCGAGACACAGTCTACCTCAGTGAGCCGCTCGCTGCTCTGAGGGTTGGAGGTGGGCCCCTCATGCTCCCGCCCACTGACACTCGATTTTTACGGTTTTTACAGGCTTTTAAAGCCTGGAAATAGCTGCAAATTGCCAGGACGTTCCAGAACGTCACCCGCAGCGAAAGGGTTAAGGGAGGAGGGTTCGTTTTTTCGTGACCCCCTTCTCCCTCTTGTTTAGCCCCATTAGTTTGACGATTTTAACACCTTTAGCTCCATTTTGTTATCAATTTTAAGACCTATCATGCCATTTAGGTACCTGTTTACTCCTGGCGAGCGATAGCGAGCCTGTTATTATAAGAGGAACCGGCCTTCGGCTGGTACATTTTTCTACCGAAAAATTTAAAAATTTATCTTGAGGGGGGTCTAAGGTGTGTTTTTCTAAGTTTGAGGTAGTTCTAGAGAGGAAACTAAAAAATAAATGAATATATTAATTAATAGACCAAACAAACCAGCCACTATCCCCTTAAGCCTGTTGTATAGGGTGTCTTTGGTATGGGGTAGGCTTAGGCGTATATCCTTGGAGCCTTCAAGGTGTGTGTTGAGGGTGGGGGGAGGTGGTACATGTGTGTATGTGTGTGTGTGAATGTTTGTTTATGTGTATGTGCCTTGATTGTTTGTGTATATTATACAGTATATATATATATATATATATATATTTATATATATATGCTTATTTGTTTGTGTGTGCGTGTGTGTGTTTATTTGGTTATGCGTGTGTGCGTGTGCGTGTGTGCTCAAAGAATACAGGTAGCAATTTGAGGCCATCCAATTAATAGATAGCGATCATAATACAACTTAGGCATCTGTATTGTACCAAGGTCCATGTAGATAAATCAGCCGGTCGGCAAATACATATGGCACTCCAAGGACTCGAACCTAGGATACTCACGTCGAAATTCCGCGCACTATGCATTACGCTATCAAGACAGTTAAAGAAATGTGGACAAGCCTACGATTTATTATGCAGTTTCGAATCCTGCATATTAATCTGAGCATGTGTACATATATTCCAACTGCGCTATGGTAGCCTAATATATAGACGAATGGAAGGAGTAATTAATGGGGCACTTAACCACTTGGGAAGGCCTCGCTATAAATTATGAGGGACCATATACAGCCGCCACAGAACTAACTAACTCTCTCTCTCTCTCTCTCAAGTTGTTTGCATATTTGGCGTTGGCAGGCATTATTTGTACTTATATAATATATGCAGTATTTGTACATCTGATAGGGGAGTACTTAGAATATATGTACACAATTTTGTTTTTGGTTTGCTTGGTTATCTTTATTCCCTTAACAGTAGAGGCCCCAATACTCATGAAAATAATATCAGTGTAGTCTTTCAGCATAATATAGCATAGTTTAGTAGATAGTATAAGACTCCTTTTTGGTATGTCACTATAGACCATAATAGGAAATATAATATGATTTACACAAGTTATTCACGGCTATGTTCTCCATACTATTATTTGCTCATTTTCATACATTTTCTATTTTCACTTCTGCAAGTCTTTCTTTTTTTCTTGTTTATCCTAATACTATTATTTATCTTTCTAATTCTAAAAAATACAGATATTTTTTGGCAAAGAAGCATATGCCATCTGTCGGTAGCTCAACTCCAACACTTTCTATTTCCATCACAATTCTTTTAAAACATTGTTTGCCCTCTTTAAGACTGTCCCCATGTACAGTCTTAAATACTTCTCTCATTGTGGTTAAGTGAGAATAAAATTACTCTGAGGGAACATACAATTCACCTCTGTTTAATTCTTCAGTCCAGGTCTTGTTCATGTATTTGCATTCAGTAGCTTTCTGGCCTAAGTGAGGGTATTTCACAGAAAACTTCCTTACAATATAACCACCAATGTACCTCAGAGATTCTTCTGAGAAACCTAACACAGCTACTGATAATGTTGACTGCTCAGCAAATAATGTTTGCATGAGCACACCAACATAATAAAGTACACCTTTCAGTGAAAGAGATTTGGCAGTTGAACTTTACATTACAAGTAACTGTTTCAAAGACTTGGATGACGGGTATGAGGTAGAAAATTATGCAAGTGATGAGACTGATGAATTATTATGTTTTTTCCACCAACCAACTTCACCTCCAAACTCAATTAATGAAATCAACACATACATGTGGCACTCCAAGGACTCGAACCTAGGATACTCACATCTAAATTCCGCGCACTATGCATTACGCTACCAGGAGAAGTGTATGAACCCTAGCGAACATGGAGGTAAATCAATTGATTTGGTAATAGAAGAAGAATCTCTTAGGACAGAGGGTGACATTTATAAGAACATAATACACGGGAGTACAGAAACCCGATTACAGATCCCCTTTATACCCAGCCCATCGCATCCATGTGTCTATCTAATTTTGTCTTGACGCTCTCTATCGTTATTGATCCAATTATTATATACTCGGTATTCCACATAATCCACAACGCTGTAACCAAACCAGTGCGTGCCTATATCTTTTCTGAAACGAAATTGATCTATCATTCTTCAGTACATCGTTCATGTCCCCTTTATTAATTCCACTTACCCACTTGAACACCTCTATCATACCCCTCTAACTATATGAATCTCTAACGAATGTAAGCCTAATTTTGTTCAACGTTTGGAAGATTTTTAATATTATGGATAATATTTTTCATTCTTCGTTGAACTGCCTCTAAGGAATCTATGTCCATTCTGTAATAAGGACACCAAAACTGAACAGCATAATCCATACGTGGCCCCACTAATGCTAGGCAAAGTTTAAAGATTACGTCTGCTGTTATGTTATTCACTCTTCTAGATATACACCAAGAAGTATATTAGCCTTATGTCGAACACTGGTGCATTAGTTTCTTGGTTTCAGATCACTGCTGAAGATGGTTCGCAAATCCTTTTTCTCTATCTATTGGTTTACCAAATTTTAATACATTGCATTTATCTACATTGAACTTCATCTGCCAATTTACGGAAAATTCGTGTAGTATATTTGGCTCTCCTTGGAGAGCCTTAATATCATTATTTGAATTGATAACTCTGCCTATTTTGTTGTCATCCGCAAACTTACTGATCTTGCTAGTTGTGCCTACATCAAAGTCGTTAATATAATGGACGAACAGCAGAGGACCTAAAACAGATTCTTGTGGGACGTACCCCACTCTTCACTACACCCCAGTCTGATTGTATACCATATAAGCCGGTATCACACGAGAGCTATTATAGTCAGCATTTGATGATCAACATTTTTCTGGCAGCATTTTTAGAATATTTTGTACTTGTATCGGAAACTAGACTGACGGTAGATGAATTTACGTAACCGAAATATTGTAAATGTTTACCTCATAAGCTGCCAGACCTGTGTTGAGGATAAATGTTGAGTGAAAAAGCGCTCGTGTGATACTAGCTTTATGTTAATTTTTATGGTGACATATAGGACAGAGGGTAACATTTATGGTGACTTGTAGGACAGTTATTAGCGCATCCATACAACTATATTTTCCTTCAACACTTTTTATATGATATCAAAAACCTGTCACACACACACACACACGCGCGCGCTCGTGTAAACACCAGCTTTCTTAAATACGGTGAACGGAAATAGAACAAAAAATAAGAAATGACAGAAAAAAAGTCATACTTAATCAGTCATACGAGAGATGTCATCTCTATCCTAGAATAGTAGGTAAATCAACTAACAACTTTTACACCACACACACACACAACCAACCACACACACACTCCCCCCCCCCCCCCTCCACACACACACACACACACACACACACACACACACACACACACACACACTACACGCAACCAACCACACACACACAACCAACCACACACACACACAACCAACCACACACACACTACCCCCCCCCCCCCTCCACACACACACACACACACACACACACACACACACACACACACACACACACTACACGCAACCAACCACACACACACAACCAACCACACACACACACACAACCAACCACACACACACTACCCCCCCCCCCCCCCTCCACACACACACACACACACACACACACACACACACACACACACACACACACACACACACATACACACAAGAAAGAAAAGGTTGTGGGTTTTTTGTGGTTTTCTGTGCGGGTTATCATGTGTAAACAAACTGACAGTGACATATTACTCCCATCCCAGCCTCTGGCTGTAATTCTTAATAATCCGTTTACTTTTATTATCAGCAGTTACATAGTAACTAGGCGAACAGTAAACATAGTCAGTACTTGTCAGTAAATCAACGCAATATCTTTCAACAAACCCATATACCCTTTTATAAATGCGTACTATTATATCTTTCAGCATACCTTGTACATAATGTTTACTGGTCAAACAGCTCCTATGCAATCTATAATCTCAATCTGGAAAATCAACTGCCAACCTAGTACATAATATTGATCTCGTCAAACAGCTCTTATACAACCTCATGCTTTGGTCCTTATTATAAGATAATTTTACAAGTTAGAGTTAAGCTAAACACTGATCCTCTGTGCATTTTCAGCCTACGGCTGCAATTATCAATAAACAGTTTATTATTATTATTTTTATTATTTTACACACACACACACACACACACTCACACACACACTGGAGGTTATGTAAGCTTCGTGTTTATCTCCCATTATCCCATCCATAGGGTAGAAAAAAGTAAGGTACGAGCCATTTGTTTTTTATCTCTTGTGGTCGCTGTTGCTGGGGTTAGGAGAGAGTATAAATTGTGTGTGTGTGTGTGTGTGTGTGTGTGTGAGTTAGGGGGGGAGGGGGGTGCTTAGGAGGATGTAGGAGAAAAAAGGTGTATGTCGAAGGAGGGGGGAGGGGTGCTTAGGAGGGTGTAAACAAGTGTGGAGGGGAGAGAGGGGTGTGCTTAGGAGGGTGTAGCATTTTAGCAAAAATGTGTGGAGGAGGGGGGGGGGGGTGCTTAGGTGGATGTAGGATAAAGGTGGGGAGGGAGGATGTAGATAATAAGTGTATGGGGGGGAGGGGGGGGGACCTGTTTTTTGTCTATACTTTTCTCTCTTTCTCTGGCTTGTATCTATTCGGTCCTATTCAGCCAACTGTTTTAATACGTTTATCCCCATCCAGGTGTCGATTTCTTCCTGGCGAGCGATAGCGAGCCAGCATTGTATGGAGAAATCCGGCTTCGCCGGAGAAATTTTTCTATCGAAAAATTTATAAATTTAGCCTGCTGTCAAATTGTTTTTGTTAAATATCCTGGCTCGCTACCGCTCGCCAGGAATAAACCGACACTTGGATGAGGATAAACGTCTTAAAACATAAGGCTGAGTGGGGCCGAATGGATACAACCCAGAGAGAGAGAGAAAACGAGGTGGGACCCCTTAATAGGATATATAAAAAGGGTGTATGTGGTAGGAAGGGGGAGGGGATTATACCGTATACTGTACAAAGGAGTACAAAGGAAATCAAGCAACAACAGATCTAGTGACCCTTCTAGGTTGCTTGTCCTCCAAAACACTGAGGATCAAGTGTCCAAACAGTGGTTTAGAGTGGGTAAGGGAACATTGGAAAGGGAATTACTGCCCTGGAACTAATATCCGTGGCAGGATTAGGAAGTTAGTAGGGGACAGATGGGTTAGTAACTGAGGGGGGGATAAAATAAAGTTATTCATTTACAAACGCAGTCAGTCGCGGGTTTGATGCGAGATATTTGTCTAGGCGGAGTTTAAATGAATCAACGGTGATGCAGTCTATAACGTTTCGGGGAAGCCCATTCCACAAGTTGACAACTCGATTGAAGAAGAAATTCTTAGATTCGTGTGAGTTAAAAGATTTACCAATAATTTTGCAACCGTTTCCGCGTGTAATTAGATTGGTCGATAGTGAAGTACTTACTACAGTTCATATTGTCGATGCCTTTGATGATTTTGAACACTTGAATTAAGTCACCTCTTAATCTGCGCTGGGTTAAAGGAAATAGATTTAATTCTCTAAGACGCTCTTCGTATGGTTTGTTCTTTAGGCTAGGTATCATTTTGGTAACTCTACGTTGAACTCGTTCTAGCTTGTTTATATCTTTTTGGTAATAAGGGCACCAGGATTGAACGCAGTATTCCAGAAGAGGGCGGACTAAGGAATTGTAAAGGGTTAGGATAACTTCTTTGGATTTATGCTCAAATGACCTGCCTATAAAGCCAATTATTTTGTTTGCCTTCTTAACAACTTCTGAACATTGTTGACTCGGATTTAGGTTACTCGATATTGTTACTCCCAGATCGGTTTCTCTGTTTACATTCTTAAGCTGAGTGCCATTCATCGAATAGTTTGCTTTCTCGTTTAGGTATCCGATATGTAGTACTTTACATTTATCCGCATTGAAACTCATTTGCCAAATTTGGGCCCAACATGACAATTTATCTAGATTGTGTTGCATATCGTCAACTTGTTCTTTTGAGAGTACGCTATTAGCAATTTTTGTATCGTCAGCAAATTTTGAGATTGTACAGGTGAGACCCTCATCTATGTCGTTGATGTAAATTAGAAAGAGAATTGGTCCTAGTACCGATCCCTGGGGTACCCCGCTACTTACATTGGTCCATTTAGATGCCTTACCGTTTATGACTACTCTTTGCTTTCTGTCGCTGAGCCAATTTTCTATCCATTTCAACACACCGTCTTGTATTCCATGCGCTTTTAGTTTTAGCAGTAAATGTTTGTGGGGAACTTTGTCAAAGGCCTTTTGAAAATCAAGGTATATAATATCTACAGCTTTACTCTCATCGTAGAGGTTGAGGATATCGTGGAAGAAGTCTAAGAGGTTTGTTAAACAGGAACGTTTTTACGAAAGCCGTGTTGAGTATCTTTAAGTATGTTATTTTCCTCTAAGTGATTTACGAGTCTGTCTCGTATGACCGTTTCTAGCATTTTACATACAACTGAGGTTAAGCTAATTGGACGATAGTTACTGGGTAGGGATTTGCTGCCTTTTTTGAATATCGGTGTTACGTTGGCTAGCTTCCACTGATCAGGCATAGTTCCAGACTGCAAGGATTTATTGAATAGTAATGTCAGTGGTTTGGAGAGCTCATCCTTAGCTTCCTTTAGAACTCTAGGCGAGATTGTATCCGGTCCAGGCGTTTTATTTACCTTGAGTTTATCTAAACAATTCAATACTTCTCTCTCTGTAACGGTGATATTGCTTAGAACATCTGAAATATCAATCTGAATTGTCGATGGTGTAGGGATATCACTGAGGTCTTCTGTTGTAAAAACTGATGCAAAGAAGGTATTGAGGGCATTACTCATTTGTACTTCGTCTTTGGTTATTCTCCATTTTCATCGACTAACGGTCCAACAGTTGAAGTAACTACTTTTTTCTTTCTGATATAACTATAGAATTCTTTCGGGTTTGTTTTACTTTGATTCACAATATGTAACTCTAAGGTCTTTTTACTTTGCTTAATTAACTTTTTGGCTTTGCGTCGTAGCTCTACAAATTTCACCCGTTCTTCGTCATTTTGTGAGGATTGTAATCTATCATTAGCAAATTTTTTAGCAAGCAGGCAGTTTGAAATATCTTTATTCCACCATTTGGGCTTATTATTATGGCCTGGACGCCGTATTTTCGATGGTATGCAGTCTTGCACTGCTTTTAGGTAAGTGGTTTCGAATAACTTCCAAGATGTATTTATGTCGTTATTGTTAATTAAAAAGCTCCAGTCAGTTTCTTTAAACATAGCTCTAAGTTTATGGAAGTTTGCTTTCTTGAAATTAGGGACTTTTTCGATGCTACTATTTGGTTCGTTACTAGTAAACTTTAAAGTGAAAGTTATCGTACGATGGTCGCTGTTACTGAATTCATCACCAACATTCAAATTCTCTATTAATTCTTCTTTTGTTGCAAGTACAATGTCAAGAACGTTATTACCACGGGTCGGCGTTCGAACAAATTGATAAAGCGAACTCTCTTGCAAGTTCGTATACAAGTCATGTCCGGAGTGTGAAGTAAGAGTATCGCCCCACTTGGTCACGGGTAAATTAAAGTCGCCAAAAATTACGGTATCTTGTGAGTTACTTACATCTGCAATTTGTTCGTAAATTTCTCGGTCAGTTTGCACTGATTGAGCTGGAGGTCTGTATATTAATGCAAGTATTATTTTTGTACCTTTATTATTCTTTATTAGCACAAAAGATGCGTCGACGTTCACAATTTGAGGTTTTGACAAGAGGGTAGGGTTAAGACTTTCTTTGATATAAAGTAAAACGCCACCTCCATTTCGATTTATTCGGCTTTTCTCAAACATTACATAACCGGGAAGTGAATACTCTGCTAAAAAGTCTCTATCTTCTGTATTGAGCCAAGATTCTGTTTTGCCAATCACATCATAATTTTCTGTAAACACTAGCTCCTCTAAATCTGAAAATTTATTGCGTATGCTACGAGCGTTTGCATAGAAAACCTTTAAATTTGTTATTTTAGAACTCACGGAACGCTCTTTAATAATATTTTTGGTTCTTGTCGGATCTACATTTATGTTCATGGCTGTCCTCGGTCCTCGCTGTCTTCGGTCCTTATCGTTGGTGGTCCTCGGTTGCCTCGGTTTTTTTCTTGGCGTTGGATGATTTATGTCACTGCTGCTTCTTCTCGGATGGCGTTTTTTTATCCATGGCTGCGGACTGCTTCGTGTAGGAGACGACCCATGCGTGCTGAACCCACAGGGTTTAGATGAGTGCCATCCTTGCGGAACAGAGTAGGCTGGTTGTAGAAGTTGTCCCAGAGGTTGATGAATTCAACTTCTTCCCTCAGACACAAATATTTTAGTCGGCTATTTGTGCTGAAGGCCTTGTCGTAGAATTTGTCAGGTGCGTCGATCTTGGGGAGAATGCCTGAGATGATGATATTCCTTGACTTGTTTTTGTAGTGCTGGATCATCTTGCAATATTTCTCCATCAACTCTTCGGATCTGGTGCGCATGACGTCATTTGAACCAGCATGGATGACAAAAAGGGTATTTTCATTTGCATCCTTTGTGGTATCTTCGAAGGCTTCCACAATGTCGTCCAGTCCAGCTCCTGGGATACAAAATCTTTTTCGTTGATTTGGGACTCTGTCGCAGAACTCTTCGACCTGTCCTCGTAGGATGGAATCCCCAATGAGCCTGGTCTCTTCTGGTTCGTCTTCCATCTCTACCAATATCTCAAATCTGTTTGACATTGTGACTGGTAGATGAGACCTTTTCTGCGTTGGCCGTGCACCATTCCTCACTGGTGTAAATCCGGAAACCTGTGGTGGCGGGACTCTACGTACAGGTCGGGGAGAGGAGTGGTTAGAACGGGGGCGAGGGGTTGGTACTGTTCGTGCTAGCAGGCTTCTTGCACGAGGAGTGGGGGAGAGACTAAGGTGAACAGGGCGGCTGTCCTGGTTTGATGTCGGCTCAGGTTCGTCAGAATTATCTGCTGCAGTGTCTACTGCAGGTGTTGGATTGTTGGCAGATGACGTTGGGGCGGTGGTGGATGCTGGAGTTGAAACAATTGGAGTTAGTGATACTCCAACGTTGAGTGTTACAAACTCTTGGAGTGATTCCAGCTTCCTGGTGAGGGCGTTGATCTTGTTGTGGGCTTCATCCAATTTTGCTGTCAAATCCTCTCGTTGCTGGCAGAGTCGGCAGACTTGTGGATCGGCAGGAGCAAACATGGAAGCACCAAACCTACCGGCGCAGTTCGTACAGGCACGAGGCATGGTGACGATCACTTTCTTCAGATCACTTCACTCACTTAAAAACACTTAACTCACTTTAAAAACACTAAACTCACTTTAAAAACACTTCACTCCCTTCAGGTCGTTTCACTTACTTAAATAGGCCTAACCGAAAACAAAAATGTTGAAATACACACAAATAGGTTATCAGCGGTGATAGCCTAACCGAAAATTAAAACAAAACAAAATTAAATTTGAATACGCAGGGATAGCCGAACCGATTTTTTTTTTATGTTTATTTAAACAGAAATAGGCCACCAGGGGTTATAGCCTATCCTAACCGAAAACAAAAATTATGAAATACCGGTACGCAGAAATAGGCCACCAGCGGTGATAGCCTAACTGAAAATTTAAAAATTGAAGTACGCAGAAATAGGCCACCAGGGATGATAGAGACTAACCGAAAACAAAAATTATGAAATACCGGTACGCAGAAATAGGCCACCAGCAGTGATAGCCTAGACTAACCGAAAACAAAAATAACCGAAAACTAAAATTATGAAATACCGGTACGCAGAAATAGGCCACCAGCGGTGATAGCCTAACTGAAAATTTAAAAATTGAAGTACGCAGAAATAGGCCACCAGGGATGATAGCCTAGACTAACCGAAAAAAAAAATTATGAAATACCGGTACGCAGAAATAGGCCACCAGCGGTGATAGCCTAACTGAAAATTTAAAAATTGAAGTACCGTACGCAGAAATAGGCCACCAGGGATGATAGCCTAGACTAACCGAAAACAAAAATAACCAAAAACAAAAAAGTATGAAATATGTAGAAGTAGGCTACCAGGGGTGATAACCTACCTAAAAAAGCAAAACAAATATATATATATATATAATAGAATATGTAACTAAATATACAATTCACCAAATAGAGATGATATAAGAATAAAGTGTAACTGCACACAAGGGGTTAATATACTGTATCAACAGATGGCGCTGGTGTCACTGTAGGCTGTAGGTTAACTATTCCAGCAGTTTGGTTGGTGACTACTCTTACTCTAATTACCTTACTTTTAACTAAGATATGTAGTGGTGTAGGTAGTGATTAATGAGGTATACATGGTGAGTAGTAGTGATATATGGTGAGTAGTAGTGATATATGGTGAGTAGTAGTGATATATGGTGAGATTGTGGTGATGTGGGTTATGGTGAATGTGTAGGTGGTGATATATGAGTTATGCATGGTGAGTAGTAGTGATATATAAATGGTGTGATTGTGGTGATATGAGTGAGTTGTGGTGAATGTGTAAGTAGTGATATATGAGTTATACATGGTGAGTAGTAGTGATATATGGTGAGTAGTAGTGATATATGGTGAGTAGTAGTGATATATGGTGAGATTGTGGTGATGTGGGTTATGGTGAATGTGTAGGTGGTGATATATGAGGTATGCATGGTGAGTAGTAGTGATACATAAATGGTGAGATTGTGGTGATGTGAGTGAGTTAAATGAGTTAGTGAATGAGTAGGTGGTGATATATGAGTTATATGTAAATGGTGAGTAGTAGTGATATACAGTATATATGGTGAGATTGTGGTGATGTGAGATTGTGAATGTGTAGGTGTTGATATATGAGTTATGCATGGTGAGTAGTAGTGATATATAAATGATGAGTTTGTGGTGATGTGAGTGAGTTATGGTGAGATGGTGAATGTGTAGGTGGTGATATATGAGTTATGCATGGTGAGTAGTAGTGATATATAAATGGTGTGATTGTGGTGAGATGGTGAATGTGTAAGTAGTGATACATGAGTTATACATGGTGAGTAGTAGTGATATATAAATGGTGAGATTGTGGTGATGTGAGTGAGTTATGGTGAGATAGTGAATGTGTAAGTACAAAGGGAATCAAGCAACAACAGATCTAGTGACCTTTCTAGGCTGCTTGTTCTCCAAAACACTGAGGATCAAGTGTCCAAACAGTGGTTTAGAGTGGGTAAGGGAACATTGGAAAGGGAACTACTGCCCTAGAACTAATGTCCGTGGCAGGATTAGGAAGTTAGTAGGGGACAGATGGGTTAGTAACTGAGGGGGGGATAAAATAAAGTTATTCATTTACAAACGCAGTCAGTCGCGGGTTTGATGCGAGATATTTGTCTAAGCAGAGTTTAAATGAATCAACGGTGCTGCAGTCTATAACGTCTCGGGGAAGCCCATTCCACAAGTTGACAACTCGATTGAAGAAGAAATTCTTAGATTCGTGTGAGTTAAAAGATTTACCAATAATTTTGCAACCGTTTCCCCGCGTGTAATTAAATTGGTCGATAGTGAAGTACTTACTACAGTTCATATTGTCGATGCCTTTGATGATTTTGAACACTTGAATTAAGTCACCTCTTAATCTGCGCTGGGTTAAAGGAAATAGATTTAATTCTCTAAGACGCTCTTCGTATGGTTTGTTCTTTAGGCTAGGTATCATTTTGGTAACTCTACGTTGAACTCGTTCTAGCTTGTTTATATCTTTTTGGTAATAAGGGCACCAGTATTGAACGCAGTATTCCAGAAGAGGGCGGACTAAGGAATTGTAAAGGGTTAGGATAACTTCTTTGGATTTATGCTCAAATGACCTGCCTATAAAGCCAATTATTTTGTTTGCCTTCTTAACAACTTCTGAACATTGTTGACTCGGTTTTAGGTTACTTGATATTGTATCCCAGATCGGTTTCTCTGTTTACATTCTTAAGCTGAGTGCCATTCATCGAATAGTTTGCTTTCTCATTTAGGCATCCGATATGTAGTACTTTACATTTATCCGCATTGAAACTCATTTGCCAAATTTGGGCCCAACATGACAATTTATCTAGATTGTGTTGCATATCGTCAACTTGTTCTTTTGAGAGTACGCTATTAGCAATTTTTGTATCGTCAGCAAATTTTGAGATTGTACAGGTGAGACCCTCATCTATGTCGTTGATGTAAATTAGAAAGAGAATTGGTCCTAGTACCGATCCCTGGGGTACCCCGCTACTTACATTGGTCCATTTAGATGCCTTACCGTTTATGACTACTCTTTGCTTTCTGTCGCTGAGCCAATTTTCTATCCATTTCAACACACCGTCTTGTATTCCATGCGCTTTTAGTTTTAGCAGTAAACGTTTGTGGGGAACTTTGTCAAAGGCCTTTTGAAAATCAAGGTATATAATATCTACAGCTTTACTCTCATCGTAGAGGTTGAGGATATCGTGGAAGAAGTCTAAGAGGTTTGTTAAACAGGAACGTTTTTTACGAAAGCCGTGTTGAGTATCTTTAAGGAAGTTATTTGCCTCTAAGTGATTTACGAGTCTGTCTCTTATGACCGTTTCTAGCATTTTACATACAATTGAGGTTAAGCTAATTGGACGATAGTTACTGGGTAGGGATTTGCTGCCTTTTTTTAATATCGGTGTTACGTTGGCTAGCTTCCACTGATCAGGCATAGTCCCAGACTGCAAGGATTCATTGAATAGCAATGTCAGTGGTTTGGAGAGCTCATCCTTAGCTTCCTTTAGAACTCTAGGCGAGATTGTATCAGGTCCAGGCGTTTTATTTACCTTGAGTTTATCTAAACAATTCAATACTTCTCTCTCTGTAACGGTGATATTGCTTAGAACATCTGAATTATCAATCTGAATCGGCGATGGTGTAGGGATATCACTGAGGTCTTCGGTTGTAAAAACTGATGCAAAGAAGGTATTGAGGGCATTACTCATTTGTACTTCGTCTTTGGTGTATTCTCCATTTTCATCGACTAACGGTCCAACAGTTGAAGTAACTACTTTTTTCTTTCTGATATAACTATAGAATTCTTTCGGGTTTGTTTTACTTTGATTCGCAACATGTAACTCCAGGGTCTTTTTACTTTGCTTAATTAACTTTTTGGCTTTGCGTCGTAGCTCTACAAATTTCACCCGTTCTTCGTCATTTTGTGAGGATTTTAATCTATCATTAGCAAAATTTTTAGCAAGCAGACAGTCTGAAATATCTGTATTCCACCATTTGGGCTTATAATTATGGCCTGGACGCCGTAAAGTAGTTATATATGAGTTATATACATGGTGAGTAGTAATGGTATATAAATTATGAGATTGTGAGTTATGGTGAGACGGTAGGGGCAGGTGGCTGTAGGGTAGGGGGAAAGTAGTAAGACACCAGACTTTCCAAACATCCACACAGGGAAAAATAGAGAGAAAAAAAATGGAGAGGAGAAAACGTCGTGCAGTAGACCACATGAATTTATATCCACTCAATGATATTATGGTTGGAAGTATAATGAATGTGATTGATTTGCAAGAATAAATTGCTATACAACTGTTATTGATCAAATTAATTAACTACTGTATTGCCATTTAAACTTCCATTTCATTCACACTATTTTTCCTTCCGTATATATATTTATTAAGTGTATTCAAATTAATGTGGCCATTATGAGATATTACAATTAACTGTCCCCTTCAAAATCTTACTGTAACAAATGAAGGATATAAAAACGGTATCTGAAATAGTGTGTTATATTGATGGTTGTATACTTTTCTATCCTAATAGATGGGTTTGCTACTTCCAATATACCTTTATAAGGGTATATTAATTAGGACACTTAGATTATCTTTTCACACCATAACTTTTGATAGTGTAATACAGTTCTTGTACAGAAGTTAATGAGCAAGTGATTAAATGTTATCTTGCCTTAACGGGCAACTTGCCTAAAATAATTTATTTTAGACATGTTGCACCTGCATCTCTTCCGTACGTACCGATGACGTTTTTTTTTAATTTATTCTAGCTATATATAGACAATTTTGTGCAGTTTAACCCATTGGCTGCGGGAGACGTTCCGGAACGTCATGGAAATTTACAGCAATGTTTAACCCTTTCTATACCGGCGACGTCTTTTTCATTTGATTGCAGCTATATTTAGACTATTTTTATGTAGCTTAGGGAGGACATGGTAGCTAAAAGGATTAATTGAGATAGTATGTAGGCTTTTTAATGGGTAGACGTCCTTCCTAAGCTGAAAAGAATCGTCTAATAATGCCAGCATATAATGACAAGTACACATCACCAGTACAGAAGGCGTTAACCCCTTCATGACGAGGACGTCATTATCCCTTTGAGTACCAGCGACGTGCGTTGTACTGTATTCTAGCTAGATTTAGACGATATTTTGCAGCTTAGGAAGGCTCTGTGGTCGTAAGAAAGAGCTTGGTCGAGACTGGCAATCTTGTAAGTGACCCACGAGGAAAAGCTAACCTTCTTGCGGATATTTTCTCCACCAACTCAACCTTAGATGAAATAAATCAAGATGTCCCTGTACTTAATTTTAATTCGCCTGAAATTCCCTCACTTAAGATCCACACCAGACATGTCAAAACTATTTTGCAGAATCTCTCGGTAGATAAGGCTCCTGGTCCAGATGAAATTCCTCCAATAGTACTTAAGAATTGCTCCTTGGTGCTCGCTCCTGTATTGGCAAAATTTTCCGTCTGTGTACTCATACCTCATGCTTCCCAGTACCCTGGAAAGAAGCAAACATCCATCCAGTTCCTAAAAAAGGTGCCTCTTCAGATCCATCAAACTACAGACCAATAGCTATAACTTCCACTCTTGGTAAAGTCTTTGAAATCATATTAAATAATCACATAATTAAGCATCTTGAGAATAATAAATTAATCAGTGATAGGCAATATGGTTTTAGACGATGTCGATCAACTGCAGACATGCTATGCCTTCTTACGCATCAAATCAACCAAGCTACAGACCAACATGGTGAAACACATACAATAGCACTGGATATATCAAAGGCATTTGATAGAGTCTGGCATCAATCCTTATTGTCGAAGATGTCACACTACGGCCTTGCATCATTAGTTCCACTAATTTCTTCTTATCTTCATAACAGAAAAATACGTGTAATGGTAGATGGCCTTTATTCTCAATTTCACTCAATAAATGCTGGTGTTCCCCAGGGATCAGTTTTGGCCCCAATTCTGTTCCTCATTCATATCAATGATCTCATATCTACCACTCATAATCCAATACATTCCTACGCAGATGACTCAACACTCCACAGTTCCTTCACATTTACCAATTCTTTCACCCAACCCGATCTTATAAATTCAAAAATAAACACTGCAATTTCTCTGAACCAGGACCTTTCTAGAATTAATGGATGGGGACAAAGAATCTAGTTTCCTTTAATGCACAGAAAACCAAGTACATTCAATTTTCTAACCGACAGAATCTCACTGACTCCCATATATTTTTAATGATGTAAATATTCCCACTTCCCCTAGTATTGACATTCTCGGTGTAACATTAACTACTAACTTGAGCTGGACACATTATGTTAGAAGCATTGCTAAGAATGCCTCTAAAAAACTGGGACTCCTGTACAGAGTTCGAGAATTCTTCACTGACGAGCAGTTGGCCGTGATATATAAAAGTCATGTGCGTTCTCAGATGGATTACTGTTCACCTCTGTGGGGTGGAAGTGGAGTGGTTGCATTGAGGCAGTTGGACAAAATTCAAAATAAAGCTATTAGATTAATCAATAACCCTGCAATCACACAGGACCTTCCTACATTATCCATACGAAGAAACGTTGCATCCCTTGCATTATTCTACAGATATTTTCACAGCAATTGTTCCGAGGAACTTGCTTCAATTGTGCCGCCTCTCCACATCTTTCCCCGTAGAACTAGGGCAGCTGAGAGCGCCCATGAATTTACACTTTCTCCTCCACAATGCAGAACTTCTGCTTATCAGAATTCATTTATCCCCAGAGCTACTACTCTTTGGAATTCACTTCCCTCGAATTGCTTTCCACAAACTTACAATCTACAAATGTTTAAATCCAGTTGTTACAAACATTTTATGAATGGAGGATGCCTTTAGGCACATGGACCTTTTTGTTTTATCTGTGTTTTTCCTTCCTCCGTTCATTGTCTCTTAAAAAAAAAAAAAAAAAAAAGATAGTTTGAAGCCTTATTATGGCTACATACAGGTCCCTCCTATGCTGAAAAGAATCGTTCCTTTTATCATATTCTGGCAACTATTAGACGATTTCATTCAGCTTAGGAAGGACCTCTAGCCATAATAATGCTTCAAACTATCTCGACCAACCCTTTTAACTACCACAGATCCTTCCTAAGCTGAATAATATCGTCTAGTTAGAATACAATATAGCACACGTCGATTGGTACTCAAAGGGTTACCATATAATTTATCTATTATATTTTATTTTCAAAGTGGCATCCCGTTCATGACATTTATTCAAGTGCATTGGGATTTGTAATTGATGATTAATGTTAAGGGGGGATGGTTTACTTTTTGGGCGATTTTTGCATGTATTCATTATTTTTCTAGTTTCCTCCCTAGACCTCCATCAAATTAAAAACAAATCCATTAGATCCCCCTTCTAGATTAATTTGTACATTTTTCGGTAGACAAATGTTCCGGCCGAAGGCCGGTTCTTCCAACATTACAGGCTCACTATCGTTCGCTAGGGAAAATATCGAAACCTAAATAGCACGAAAGGTCTAAATATTGACGAACAATGGGGCGAAAGGTCTTAAAATCGACTAACTAATGGGGCAAACATCTTACCATCTGAAAACTAATGGGGCTAAACATGAGGGAGAAAGTGGTCCAGAAAACTGGCCCATCCTCCCCCTTAAAGAACGGGGTGTTACTTAATTCCATAGGGGGATTGACTGTGCCACCTGTGATGTAAGTATTTATTTTTATTTTTTTTGTATATAACGAGCGGGATGTTCCCTATGAAGAGCTTCCCTAATGGTGAGATTTTAAGAGGTTCGGCCCATTAGTTTGGCGAATTTAACACCTTTCGCACCATTTCGTTGTCAATTTTAAAACCTTTCGTGCAATTTAGGTGTCAATATTTTCCTGGCGAGCTGTAGCGAGCCAGTATATATATATATATATATATATATATATATATATATATATATATATATATATATATATATATATATATATTTGTTTTGACAGCAAGCTAAATTTGTAGCCTACATTATTCGATAGAAACATTTCTCTGGTGAAGCCGGATCTCTCCATACAATGCTGGCTCGGTATCGCTCGCCAGAAAGAAATTGACACCTGGATGGGGATAAACGTCTTAAAACAGTAGGCTGTATGGGGCCGAATGGATACAAGCCAAAGATAGAGGGAGAGAAAGAGGTGGGCGCCCTTAAAGAATGGTTGAAGACAGGGTAGAGTAGTAGTGGTTGACCTTGTACATAAATACCTGCGTTGACTGTACTGACCCACGTCAATACCTACACTAGAGTTCCTACTTTATGGTGTACTTATAGCGCAATAGTATAGGGAACTCGGTGTGCTATCTACTGTATGTAGTTACGATAAAGAGTTGGTACACACACAAACACACACACATATATACTGTATATATATATATAATGTGTATGTGTGTGTGTTTGAATGAGCACCAACTCTATATCGTAACTACATACAGTAGATAGCACACCGAGTTCCCTATTAGTACTATTGCGCTATAAGTACACCATAAAGTAGGAACTCTAGTGTAGGTATTGACGTGGGTCAGTACAGTAGTAACAGAGATCGGTCAACCTCCGCTATAATGTTGCCACTTGGATCATTAACCCTTTCATGATCAGATTACGCATTTCTGTTATCGGTTTTCTGGCTATTTTCAGACGATTGTATTCAGATTAGGAAGGGTATATGGAAATCAGAGGGTTAACTGAGACAGTCTTTACCCTTATCATTCCCACAGGTCCTTCGTTAACTGTATAAAATCGCCTAATGATAGCCCCGACTAAACTACCAAAATGCGTCATAATCTTACCCTTCTTATATCCATACCCGTAAGAAACCTTCCACAGAACGGGTACTGTTCAGTCACTCATAAAAATTCGTGGATCTCACCTATTTCTAATTATGGAAGTATATTTGTTAAACCTTATACCGGTAATACATGTAGATAATTGACCACTTGCGAGTTTCAGGCTATAAGGAAGTTGGAGTTGTTTACATTGATATTTAGTAGAATTACCAGCTAAAATGCGGTTGTAGTACATATATAAATACATACAACTAAATTCAACATACGTTTTATCCATTAGACATCTATTTTATTGTTGTATTTCTGTTTAATACCGATGTTTACGGCACCAACTTCCTTATAGCCAGAAACTCGCAAGTGGTCAATTGCATAAAGAAAACCATAGGGGGTCCAGAAATGTATATAAGTGACTGTATGGTCGCGCTAATAAGTCATGTCCCAGCTGTCATTACGTTTGGCTTGCTCTGTGTTGTATTAGTGTCTGTCAGATCTTGAATAGGGTGGGTAAGTGTAGGAAATGTTTTGGATATTTCACTCGATATGAAGAAATGAAGTGCTGATACCAATTATTGATCAAAACATACTTGGTGCCGAAATATTACTTATTAGCGCGACTGTACATGATATATAGTTTGCTCTTTGGGTCTGAAATTGTATATGATCAAAGGGGGTGTTTTTCACCTTTCTCCCTCGTGTTTAGCCCCCTAGTTTTGAGATTTTAAGATGTTCGTCCCATTAGTTTGGCGATTTTTAGACTGTTCGCCTCATTTTAGCACCTTTCTTGGTATTTAGGTGATGATATTTTTCCTGGCGAGTGACAGCGAACCATTCCAACCAATTCGACCATTCCAACCATTTCGACCATTCCAACCAATTCGACCATTCCAACCAATACGACCATTCCAACCAATACGACCATTCCAACCAATTCGACCATTCCAACCATTTCGACCATTCCCCAATTCGACCAGTCCAATCAATTCGACCAGTCCAACCAATTCGACCATTTCAATCAATTCGACCAGTTCAACCAATTCGATCATTCCAACCAATTCGACCATTCTAACCAATTCGACCATTCCAACCAATTCGACCATTCTAACCAATTCGACCAGTCCAACCAATTCGACCAGTCCAACCAATTCGACCATTCCAACCAATTCGATCAGTCCAACCAATTCGACCATTCCAACCAATTCGACCTTTCCCACCAATTCGACCAGTCTAATCAATTCGACCAGTCCAACCAATTCGACCAGTCCAACCAATTCGACCATTCCAACCAATTCGACCTTTCCCACCAATTCGACCAGTCCAATCAATTCGATCAGTCCAACCAATTCGATCATTCCAACCAATTCGACCTTTCCCACCAATTCGACCAGTCCAATCAATTCGACCAGTCCAACCAATTCGACCAGTCCAACCAATTCGACCATTCCAACCAATTCGACCATTCCAACCAATTCGACCTTTCCCACCAATTCGACCAGTCCAACCAATTCGACCATTCCAACCAATTCGACCTTTCCCACCAATTCGACCAGTCCAATCAATTCGACCAGTCCAACCAATTCGACCATTCTAACCAATTCGACCAGTCCAACCAATTCGACCAGTCCAACCAATTCGACCAGTTCAACCAATTCGACCTCATCCCAATAAGCACCCCCACAACAGCCGCAGGTCTGGCATTTTTATTTGTTTTGTTTTTGTATTTATATATTATTTAGTATAGTTTATTATATAAATATACCGGTATATATATATATATATATATATATATTACGGTATTTATATATATTATTATATATATATATATATATATTTATATATATATATATATATATATATATATATACGGTATTTATATATGTTATTATATATATAAAATGTCAGATTGGTTCGATTGGTGGCTAGATAAGGGTCAGACCGGACAATCCAAAAATCTCAGGGGCCCATCATTCTCAGGGGAGGGGGGGGGGGGGAGTGGGTATTTGCTCCCTAGACCTCCATCAAGCTTAAAATTAGTCCCCCTAAGCCCCCGCCCCCCTTTGAGATAGATTTGTACATTTTCGGTAGAATAATGGCCAAAGGCTGGTTCCTTACTATCGCTTGCCAGAGATATAATCAACACCCAATTGGCACGAAACGTCTTAAAATTGACAAAGAAAAGGGGCAAAAGGCCACTTGTTTCAATTCGACATCTCAGAACAATTGTCAAGACTTTAGATGCCTCTCAACAGGCGTACCAACATGACAGAGATTTATGGGGGGTCACCGTTTTTTTTTTTTTTTTTTTGTATCTTTCTCTCCTTTTCTCTTTTTCCCGGGCTTGTATCCATTCGGCCCCATTCAGCCAACTGTTTTAAGACGTTTATCCCCATTCAGGTGTCGATTTCTTCCTGGCGAGCGATAGCGAGGCAGCATTGTATGGAGAAATCCGGCTTCGCCGGAAACATTTTTGTATCGAAAAATTTACAAATTTAGCTTGCTGTCAAAAAAATAATATATATATATATGCTGGCTCGCTACCGCTCGCCAGGAAAATATTGACACCTGGATGGGGATAACTTCTTAAAACAGTAGGCTGAATGGAGCCGAATGGATACAAGCCAAAGAGAGAGGGAGAGAAAGATAAAAATAGCGAGGTGGGTTCCCTTACGCTCTGTTGAACCCGCTTATTGTTCCTCCTATATATTACAGGCTCCCTAATATACCTGGCCAGGAAATAATCCACACCTAAATGGCAAGGAAGGTCTTAAGGGGAGATGGTTCACTTTTTGGGCGGCTTTTGCATGTATTCATTATTTTTCCAGTTTCATCCCTAGACCTCCATCAAATTAAAAAAAAAAAAAACATCCATTAGATCCCCTTTCTAGATTAATTTGTACATTTTGTCGGTAGAAAAATGTACCGGCCAAAGGCCGGTTCTTCCAACATTACAGGCTCACTATCGTTCGCCAGGTAAAAAATCGACACCTAAATAGCACGAAAGTTCTAAATATTGACGAAGAAATGGGACGAAAGGTCTTAACATCGACTAGCTAATGGGGCAAACATCTTAACATCCGAAAACTAATGGGGCTAAACATAAGGGAGAAAGTGGTCCAGAAAACCGGCCCATGTCCGGAGCCCACCTCACTTTTTTCTCGTTCTCTCCCTCTCTCTTTGGCTTGTATCCATTCGGCCCCATTCAGCCTACTGTTTTAAGACGTTTACCCCCATCCAGGTGTCAATATTTTCCTGACGAGCGGTAGCGAGCCAGCATATATATATTTTTGTTTTGACAGCAAGCTAAATTTGTACATTTTTCGACAGAAAAATTTCTCCGGCAAAGCCGGATTTCTCCATACAATGCTGGCTCGCTATCGCTCGCCAGGAAGAAATTGACACCTGGATGGGGATAAACGTCTTAAAACAGTTGGGTGAATGGGGCCGAATGTGGGTGAAAGTGTCAAAAATCCTACCATGGAAAGTGTTAGTGTGACTCGGGTTTATGTGGGTGAAAGTGTCAAAAATCCTACCATGGAAATTGTTAGTGTGACTCGAGTTTATGTGGGTGAAAGTGTCAAAAATCCTACCATGGAAAGTGTTAGTGTGACTCGGGTTTATGTGGGTGAAAGTGTCAAAAATCCTACCATGGAAAGTGTTAGTGTGACTTGGGTTTATGTGGGTGAAAGTGTCAAAAATCCTACCATGGAAAGTGTTAGTGTGACTCGGGTTTATGTGGGTGAAAGTGCCAAAAACAATAAATCAGCATTAGCAGGGCTTGAGTACACTGGTCAGGGTGAGGAGATATACCATAAGAACATTGTCAAGGACGCAGGGTTGTCGGACGAAAGGTCAAGTCCATTATTTGTCGTCTTTCTTATTGTCTATGTAAAGATAACATTATGGTTAATAGTTCAAATTATGGTTTACAGTTTATATTAGGGTTTATAGTTCATATTATGGTTTATAGTTTATATTATGGTTTATAGTTCATATTATGGTTTATAGTTTATATTAGGGTTTATAGTTCAAATTATGGTTTATAGTTTATATGGTTATACTATTATGGTTATACTATTATGGTTATAGTTATTGGTTTATAGTTCAAATTATGGTTTATAGTTTATATTATGGTTTATAGTTCATATTATGGTTTATAGTTTATATTATGGTTTATAGTTCATATTATGGTTTATAGTTTATATTAGGGTTTATAGTTCATATTATGGTTTATAGTTTATATTAGGGTTTATAGTTCAAATTATGGTTTATAGTTTATATTAGGGTTTATAGTTCATATTATGGTTTATAGTTTATATTATGGTTTATAGTTCAAATTATGGTTTATAGTTCATATTATGGTTTATAGTTTATATTTGGGTTTATAGTTCATATTATGGGTTATAGTTCAAATTATGGTTTATAGTTCAAATTATGGTTTATAGTTCAAATTATGGTTTATAGTTCAAATTATGGTTTATAGTTCAAATTATGGTTTATAGTTCAAATTATGTCTGTGGAAGTGATCAAAATGGCCCTGATAAAAATGTATTTTTTTAATCGCTAGAGGTCCTTCGTAAACTAAAAAAAAATCGTCGTCTGGCTGGCTCAGTTGATAGCGTGCCTGATTCCCATCTTGAAGGTCTCGCGTTCAATCCCTGCTCAGATTGAAAAGTTTTTCTGGGATATAGCCGGCGGTTACCATCTCCCCATGAGCAAGGGGGATGGGTAATGGTCTCTGGTAGACTAAAGAAAGCCAAGCGCTTGTGAATCTTCGAAGGAGGAGATACGGGCGCTATATAAGTAACCAGACGATTATTAATAGTAGCCAGAATACAATCAAAAGGACTTGACCCCCACTGAAAGGGTTGAACACCATAAACAGCTGGCATGGTGGCCGATTGTACGCTGTATTAATGTCTGTCAGATGTTGAATAGGGTGTGTACAGATAGGATTTGTTTTGTATATCTCACTCGCAACGATGAATTGATGCTTAGATAGTGTTGATACCAATTGTTGATCGAAATATACTTGGTGCCGCGACATCATTTATTTGGCCGACTGTACAAACCACCATACAAAACATTCACACAGAAAATAATAGATAATTAAAGAATCGTACTAAATAGGGACTTCTAGGTATTTTTATAAGGTATTTTGTTTTGGCTAATGCAATATTCGTGCATTAATCGGTAGTAGGCCTATCTAGGTTAGTGATACACACAGGCGTAGTTTGTTGTCCAAATAATATATATACCGGTATATATATATATTAATTAGCTCCCTAGACCTCTCAATCAGGCTTTAAATACCCCTTCTAGATAAGTTTGTAAATTTTTCGGTAGAAAAAATATCCCCACCGAAGGTTGATTTCTCCTAATATTACAGGCTCGCTATCGCTCGCCAGGAAAAAAATCGACACCTAAATGGCACGAAAGGTCTTAATTTTACAAAGAAATGGGCGAAAGTCTGAAATGTGAAAACTAGTTAGGCTAAACATGAAGGAGAAAGGGGTACAGAAATACGCCTTAACCTACTTTGGAGTGACTGGAGCCTTACTGTGGAGGGGGGAAGGGGGTATTTATTGGTCCATTTACTGTGTTTATAGATTCACTATTTTTGTCCAGTTCCTCCCTAGACCTCCATCAAGTTTAAGGGGAGGTTTTTAGTTTGATCTCTGGACCTCATCAAGTTTAAGGGGAGGTTTTTAGTTTGTTCCCTGAACCTCCATCAAGCTTAAAATTACACCCCCTAGACCCCCTTTCAAGATAAATGTGTACATTTTTCGGTAGAAAAATTTCCTGGCCGAAGGCCGGTTCCTCTTAAAGTACAGTCTCGCTTTTGCTCGCCAGGAAAAAAATCGACACCTAAACGGCACGAAAGGTCTTAAAATTGACATAAATGGGGCGAAAGCTTTTAAAATAGCCAACCTAATAGGGCGAACGCCTTAAAATATCAAAATCAATGGGGCTAAGCATGAGGGAGAAAGGGGTCCAGAAAAAATCCCTCAAGTGGAAATCTCCCCTTTAAAAACACCCCTAGGGTGTATAAAGATAAATGTGTACACTTTTAGGTAGACAAATTGCCTGGCCGAAGGCTGGTTCCTCCTAAAATTACAGGCTTGATATCGCTCGCCAGGATAAAATCGACACCTAAATGGCATGAAAGGTCTGAATATTGACAAATAAATGGAGCGAAAAGTCTTAAAATCTCCAACTAATGGGCCGAACGTCTTAAAATATGAAAACTAGTAGGGCTAAAAAATGAGGGAGAAGGGGTGCCCGTTTTAAGCGACCAACCCCCTTAAAGGTGGGGGCGCATGGGTTGAGGTAAACATGGAAAAATAATCGCCAACCTGCATATAATTATCTTGTAAAATGCAATGTCACTGAAATAATTATTAACAATGGTATAAAGGATTTTGCGGATCGTCTATACCGGGCCTGTGACGTCATAGTGACGTCACACCAGTATCCTTAACCTAGACTGGATGGTGGACTTACACTCTTGTGACGTCACAGGCCCGGTATAGACGATCCACAAAATCCTTTATACCATTGTTAATAATTATTTCAGTGCCATTGCATTTTGCAAGATAATTATATACAGCTTGGCGATTATCATTCCATGTTTATCTCAACCCATGAGCCCCCACCTTTAAGGGGAGATGGGCCGGTTTTCTGGACCACTTTCTCCCTCATGTTTAGCCCCATTAGTTTTCAGATGTTAAGATGTTTGCCCCATTAGTTAGTCGATTATAAGACCTTTCGCCCCATTTCTTCGTCAATATTTAGACCTTTCGTGCTATTTAGGTGTCGATTTTTTCCCTGGCGAACGATAGTGACCCTGTAATGTTGGAAGAACCGGCCTTCGGCCGGGACATCTTTCTACCGAAAAATGTACAAATTAATCTAGAAGGGATTTTTTTTTTAAATTTGATGGAGGTCTAGGGAGGAAACTAAAACAATAATGAATACATGCAAAAATCGGCCAAAACGTGAACCATCCCCCCTTAAAACAAGTTATTAGTCTGGTGCCATGTTCCTGGAAATTATAGAGGGATTTACACCAGGGAATTTCCGCCAACTTTTGATCAGTAAAGCTGGTATGACACGAGCGCTTTTTCCCTCAACATTTATCCTCAACACTAGTTTGGCAGCTTATGAGGTCAACTTTTATAATATTTCGGTTACCTAAATTAATCTACCATCAGTCTAGTTTCCGATACCAGTGCAAAATAGTCCAGAAATGTTACCAGAAAAATGTTGGTCATCGAATGTTGACTATGAAAGCTCTCGTGTGATACCGGCTTAATTGGGTTCTGGCATAAACATTTTTGCACTGATATTGGCAACTAGAGTGGAGGTAGATTATTAACCCCTTCTGTACCGGCGACGTCTCTTTTATTGGATTTCAGCTACATTTAGACCAGTTTTATGAAGCTTAGGAAACATACAGTATATAGTAGCTAAAAGGATTAATTGAGATAGTCTGTAGCCTCTTAATGGGTAGACATCCCTCCCAAGCTGAATAAAAGCGTCTAACAGTAGCCAGAATAAAATGAAGAAGTACGTCCCCGGTACGGAAGGGGTTAACAGTGATAAGATGTTTATGAAAGTATTCACCCAAAGCGGTCAGATCGGAGCTGTTGGTCAAAAAGAAGCGAGCAAAAAATCGTTCATACAAAAATTGGCCTGACCTGATGCTCCAACGTGTGGGGTGAAGGTTGGGCATAGGTCAAGATTCACACAAAGAGTTCAGGTAGGTGAGGACTATTAGGATACCTGTCGTGGACCCCTCTGGGTTGTTGTCACTTGTGCAGGTATGTAGGTTGTTAAGTTATGATACTATTCTAATCCTCCTCCCGCCCCCCCCTTAAAAATATATAGCTAGATAGATAGACAAAGCAAAGAAGAAAAAACTATTTAAAATAAAAATAAAATATTAATATTTATAATAATTGAAGGCGTAATCCCGTTGGCCAATCAGAAGGCGGGATTTACTCAGGTGTGCCAGCAGGATTTGCACCAGGTTAGCTATCCTAGGGTGGAGGGGGATGTGTGTATGCAGGTGTATGTATGTGGAAGAGGAGGTGGAGGGAGGGGAGGTGAGGGGGGTTAGTATATAAAGCTGCCTCCACCACCATGACCACTTAGACCTTCAACACACATCACGTTGGCAACACCTCCAATATCTATCTACCATTCTCTCTCTCTCTCTCTTTCTCAAGGTACTCCCACATTGTTATTGTATCTACAGACCCCGTGTTTGTTACCCAGTGCTGTGTTGTGTATTGATTGTTTGTTAGTGGTAGAGAGTGATATACTAGGAGTTTGCCATGACTATAATAGTCTCTTCTTTCCAGCTGATGGTTAATTTGTATCCTTTAGCAGCTAATTTATCAATACCTAATGGAAATACAAAGTGAATATTGTTTATATGTACAGTATATGTGAAAATGTAACATGATGTACTTTGTGACAATAAATTTGTGTTAATTGAATTGAATTGAATTAAATTATATCGCTACATCATATAAAAAAAGAAAAAAATAGGAAAAGTGGGGATTGGGCCTGAGTATATAGAATATAGTAGACATCATATAAATACCAAGTTTTCATAATTAACAACTTATTTCGTTGCAAAATCATCGTAGTAGTTAAATAATCATGGGGAGGACATGACAATTTACCACCAGCTGAAAAAAAAACCAGGCTCTAGTTGCTAGGCCTTATTATAATGTGGTAATCAAGAGGCCTATAGTGAGTGAATCTATTGTGTATTTTTTTTTTTTTTTTTAGATAATAGTGGTTGCATAATAAACCAATCCGTTTTCCTTATAAGTGTTTTTTGTTTGTTTTGCCATGTACTATATTTACGAGAGCTAGTTGATGGATCTTGTTATATTGTGGTGATTAAGGGGGTAGTACTTGTTTTTTGGGGGCTATATATTTATATATTTAATTATGTTTGAGTTTCGTCGCTAGACCTCCATCAAGCATAGAAAAACACCCCCTAGATCCTCTTTCAAGATAAATTTTGACATTCTTCAGTAGAAGAATGTCCCGGCCGAAGGCCGATTCCTTCTAAAATTAGAGGTTCGCTATCGCTCGCCAGGGAAAAATCGACATCTAAAGGGCACGAAAGGTCTTAATATTGAATACAAAATGAGGCGAAATGTCTCAAAATCGCCAAACTAACGGAACGAACGTCTTAAAACCTCAAAACTAATATGCTAAGCATGAAGGAAAAGGTGGTCTATAAAAAGCTAGTACCAACCCCTTAAGAGGCCTAGTGATTGAGTCCACTGCGTACCTACAGTATAAATTATTCTCTTGTTACATAATGTTCATAGGAGACCCATTTGTTTTCCTTATAACTGTTTGTTTGTTTGTTTTTGTGTTTGCCACTTATTTACGGGAGCTAGTTGATAAGCCTTACTATATTGTGGTAATTAAGGGGACAGTGGCTGTTTGTTTGGTCTATTAATTCATTTAGTCATATATCTGTTTTAGTTTCCTCCCTAGACCTCCATCAAGCTTAGAAAAACACCCCCTAGACCCCCCTTCAAGATGGATTTGTAAATTTTTCGGTAGAAAAATTTCTCGGCCAAAGGCCGATTCCTCCTAAAATTACAGGCTCGCTATCGCTCGCCAGGAATTTTTTTACACCTAAATGGCACGAAGGGTTCTAATATTGACTAAGAAATGGGGTGAAAGGTCATAAAATCCCCAAACTAATGGAACCAACGTCTTAAAATCTCAAAACTAGTGGGGCTAAACATTAGGGAGAAGGGTCCAGAAAAATGGTCTGTCTCCCCTTAAGAGGCTTAAGCCGGTATCACACGAGCGCCTTTTTACTCAACACTGGTCTGGCAGCTGATGTGTTCAACGTATAAAATGTTTTGGTTGCCTAAATTTATTTATCATCAGTCTAGTTTCCGATACCAGTGCCAAATAGTCCAGAAATGTTTTGATCATCGAATGTTGACTATAAAAGCTCTCGTGTGATACCGGCTTTAGCGAATGAGTCGTAGCTATACCGGTAAATGATGCTCTTGGTGGATAATTATTATAGTTACATCATACGAGACCAACCCCTTTTCCGCATAACTGTTTGTTTTTTGTTTTATGTTTTGTTTGTGTGGTAAGCCCCCCCCCCCCCCCCCCCCCCCCCCCCGCCAGCCTTGAGAGTAGGTCTACAGGTTGGTATTCTTAAGGGGGGGTCACCTGCCTTTTTTTCTCTCCTTTTCTCTCTTTCCCTGGCTTGTATCCATTCGGCCCCATTCAGCCTACTGTTTTAAAGACGTTTACCCCCATCCAGGTGTCAATATTTTCCTAGCGAGCGGTAGCGAGCCTCATATATATTTTTGTTTACAAGTATAGCGAAGAAACTAAATAATAAATAAATAGATAAATAAATAGACCCACAAATACCCCCTACCCCCTTAAAGACATTCATTATAGGTAACAAATAAACTTCCCCTGCTAATTCAATATTATGACCTACAGTGATATAAATTCCATCGTAAAAGAAGCAAATTTCGTCGGATAATACATTTCACCACAATATAATGCTGTACTTTGCAAATAACCGGTGTCACACGAACGCTTTATCCGGCAATTATTTTAGGCAATTGTGGTCTGGCATCTTTTTAAGTAATTATATATATGATTTCAGTTTCTTGAAGTCATATGCAATCAGTCTAGTTGTCAATTCCAATGCGAAAATGCCAGAAACTAGTACAAAGGAAATCAAGCAACAACAGATCTAGTGACCCTTCTAGGTTGCTTGTCCTCCAAAACACTGAGGATCAAGTGTCCAAACAGTGGTTTAGAGTGGGTAAGGGAACATTGGAAAGGGAATTACTGCCCTGGAACTAATGTCCGTGGCAGGATTAGGAAGTTAGTAGGGGACAGATGGGTTAGTAACTGAGGGGGGGATAAAATAAAGTTATTCATTTACAAACGCAGTCAGTCGCGGGTTTGATGCGAGATATTTGTCTAGGCGGAGTTTAAATGAATCAACGGTGATGCAGTCTATAACGTTTCGGGGAAGCCCATTCCACAAGTTGACAACTCGATTGAAGAAGAAATTCTTAGATTCGTGTGAGTTAAAAGATTTACCAATAATTTTGCAACCGTTTCCCCGCGTGTAATTAGATTGGTCGATAGTGAAGTACTTACTACAGTTCATATTGTCGATGCCTTTGATGATTTTGAACACTTGAATTAAGTCACCTCTTAATCTGCGCTGGGTTAAAGGAAATAGATTTAATTCTCTAAGACGCTCTTCGTATGGTTTGTTCTTTAGGCTAGGTATCATTTTGGTAACTCTACGTTGAACTCGTTCTAGCTTGTTTATATCTTTTTGGTAATAAGGGCACCAAGATTGAACGCAGTATTTCAGAAGAGGGCGGACTAATGAATTGTAAAGGGTTAGGATAACTTCTTTGGATTTATGCTCAAATGACCTGCCTATAAAGCCAATTATTTTGTTTGCCTTCTTAACAACTTCTGAACATTGTTGACTCGGTTTTAGGTTACTCGATATTGTTACTCCCAGATCGGTTTCTCTGTTTACATTCTTAAGCTGAGTGCCATTCATCGAATAGTTTGCTTTCTCATTTAGGTATCCGATATGTAGTACTTTACATTTATCCGCATTGAAACTCATTTGCCAAATTTGGGCCCAACATGACAATTTATCTAGATTGTGTTGCATATCGTCAACTTGTTCTTTTGAGAGTACGCTATTTGCAATTTTTGTATCGTCAGCAAATTTTGAGATTGTACAGGTGAGACCCTCATCTATGTCGTTGATGTAAATTAGAAAGAGAATTGGTCCTAGTACCGATCCCTGGGGTACCCCGCTACTTACATTGGTCCATTTTGATGCCTTACCGTTTATGACTACTCTTTGCTTTCTGTCGCTGAGCCAATTTTCTATCCATTTCAACACACCGTCTTGTATTCCATGCGCTTTTAGTTTTAGCAGTAAACGTTTGTGGGGAACTTTGTCAAAGGCCTTTTGAAAATCAAGGTATATAATATCTACAGCTTTACTCTCATCGTAGAGGTTGAGGATATCGTGGAAGAAGTCTAAGAGGTTTGTTAAACAGGAACGTTTTTTACGAAAGCCGTGTTGAGTATCTTTAAGTATGTTATTTTCCTCTAAGTGATTTACGAGTCTGTCTCGTATGACCGTTTCTAGCATTTTACATACAACTGAGGTTAAGCTAATTGGACGATAGTTACTGGGTAGGGATTTGCTGCCTTTTTGAATATCGGTGTTACGTTGGCTAGCTTCCACTGATCGGGCATAGTTCCAGACTGCAAGGATTTATTGAATAGTAATGTCAGTGGTTTAGAGAGCTCATCCTTAGCTTCCTTTAGAACTCTAGGCGAGATTTTATCAGGTCCAGGCGTTTTATTTACCTTGAGTTTATCTAAACAATTCAATACATCTCTCTCTGTAACGGTGATATTGCTTAGAACATCTGAATTATCAATCTGAATCGGCGATGGTGTAGGGATATCACTGAGGTCTTCTGTTGTAAAAACTGATGCAAAGAAGGTATTGAGGGCATTACTCATTTGTTCTTCGTCTTTGGTGTATTCTCCATTTTCATCGACTAACGGTCCAACAGTTGAAGTAACGACTTTTTTCTTTCTGATATAACTATAGAATTCTTTCGGGTTTGTTTTACTTTGATTCGCAATATGTAACTCTAAGGTCTTTTTACTTTGCTTAATTAACTTTTTGGCTTTGCGTCGTAGCTCTACAAATTTCAGCCGTTCTTCGTCATTTTGTGAAGATTTTAATCTATCATTAGCAAATTTTTTAGCAAGCAGGCAGTTTGAAATATCTTTATTCCACCATTTGGGCTTATTATTATGGCCTGGACGCCGAGTTTTCGATGGTATGCAGTCTTGCACTGCTTTTAGGTAAGTGGCTTCGAATAACTTCCAAGATGTATTTATGTCGTTATTGTGAATTAAAAAGCTCCAGTCAGTTTCTTTAAACATAGCTCTAAGTTTATGGAAGTTTGCTTTCTTGAAATTAGGGACTTTTTCGATGCTACTATTTGGTTCGTTACTAGTAAACTTTAAAGTGAAAGTTATCGTACGATGGTCGCTGTTACTGAATTCATCACCAACATTCAAATTCTCTATTAATTCTTCTTTTGTTGCAAGTACAATGTCAAGAACGTTATTACCACGGGTCGGCGTTCCAACAAATTGATAAAGCGAACTCTCTTGTAAGTTCGTATACAAGTCATGTCCGGAGTGTGAAGTAAGAGTATCGCCCCACTTGGTCACAGGTAAATTAAAGTCACCAAAAATTACGGTATCTTGTGAGTTACTTACATCTGCAATTTGTTCGTAAATTTCTCGGTCAGTTTGCACTGATTGAGCTGGAGGTCTGTATATTAATGCAAGTATTATTTTGGTACCTTTATTATTCTTTATTAGCACAAAAGATGCGTCGACGTTCACAATTTGAGGTTTTGACAAGAGGGTAGGGTTAAGACTTTCTTTGATATAAAGTAAAACGCCACCTCCATTTCGATTTATTCGGCTTTTCTCAAACATTACATAACCGGGAAGTGAATACTCTGCTAAAAAGTCTCTATCTTCTGTATTGAGCCAAGATTCTGTTATGCCAATCACATCATAATTTTCTGTAAACACTAGCTCCTCTAAATCTGAAAATTTATTGCGTATGCTACGAGCGTTTGCATAGAAAACCTTTAAATTTGTTATTTTAGAACTCACGGAACGCTCTTTAATAATATTTTTGGTTCTTGTCGGATCTACATTTATGTTCATGGCTGTCCTCGGTCCTCGCTGTCTTCGGTCCTTATCGCTGGTGGTCCTCGGTTGCCTCTGTTTTTTTCTTGGCGTTGGATGATTTATGTCACTGCTGCTTCTTCTCGGATGGCGTTTTTTTGATCCATGGCTGCGGACTGCTTCGTGTAGGAGACGACCCATGCGTGCTGAACCCACAGGGTTTAGATGAGTGCCATCCTTGCGGAACAGAGTAGGCTGGTTGTAGAAGTTGTCCCAGAGGTTGATGAATTCAACTAGTATGAGAAAAAACAGGCTCATCGAAAATTGACGGAAAAACGCTCGTATGACACCGGCTACGTTATAATATGATAACTAGGAATATAATGGTCATGATATTAGTGAGAGCTTTGAAGTAATTGATTTATAGCGTGGCGCCCAATCACATTCACTCTCACATAGTCTCTCTCTCTCTCTCTCTCTCTCTCTCTCTCTCTCTCACACACAGATTACGCAGACTACGAGGTCAGCTCATTGAAGTTTGTGAAATACCTAATGGGTTTGACAACGTGAATTATAGCAAAATGTTTAGCCTCCATATGAATACAACACGCAACCATGGCTGGAAATTATAACTGAAAAGGTTCAGCACTAGTACTTGTGGAAAGTTTTCACATATAAGATCTGTTTTACCTGGAACAAACTACCCTCATAGTTGTAAACAGTTCTTCAGTAGAGCAGTTCAAGAAGAGAGTAGATAGTATTTTGCACACTGTAAAGAGTGTAGTGCACTAAACAATCTCTCTCCTTCCACTTCGAGTATCTCCTCAGAATGGACCACAAGGTCTCTCTCTCAGTCCTTTGCTAGTGTGACCCAAGATCTATAAATCTTGGTCTGACCCTTCAACAATATTATGAACAATAAGAATATAAAGATCATGGTATTTGTCAGTGTTGTATGTGAAGAGATTTAAAGCGCGCTCTCTCTCTCTCTCTCTCTCTCGCTCGCTCGCTCGCTCGCTCGCTCGCTCTCTCTCTCTCTCTCTCTCTCTCTCTCTCTCTCTCTCTCTCTCTCTCTCTCTCTCTCTCTCTCTGTGCAGGTCAGGGTTCTCTACATAGTTATTTACTCTTCACTTTCTCTCGACTATATTTGTTTTCTGTATATATTTATGTATTTATGAGTCGCTGTCCGCTTGTTGCTTGTGAAATTTATCCAGGGTGTGTGTGTGTGTGTGTGTGTGTGTGTGTGTGTGTGTGTGGTTTAGCTTAATACTAGTGTTCAGTAATGGAAGTAGAACGCGACTCTTAAAGCTCACAGTTCATGAGAGGGTTAATGAACAAAAGAACACGTTTAGTGGAGAGTGTTGTTGTTTTTGCTGTGGTAGTTCATGTTGTGGTGGTTGTTGTTGTTATGGTTGTTGTTGTGCTTGTTGTTATTGGTGTGGTAGTGGTGGTTAATGTTGGGTTGTTGTTGTGGTGGTGGTTGTTGTGGTGGTGGTGGTGGTTGTTGTGGTGGTGGTGGTGGTGGTTGTTGTGGTGGTGGTGGTGGTGGTGGTGGTTGTTGCTATGGTTGTTGTTATTGTTGTTATGGAGGGAACTGGAAATGTTAAGAGAGAAGGCCTTGCGAGTTCTGACACACGTAGCCAATGGGGGGAACTCATAAACGTACACACATATGCAGACACAAGCAAACACACACATATACACAGACATTGCACACACACACAGACACACACACACACACACACACACACACACACACACACACACACACACACACACACACACACATGCAGTATATAGTGCTTTTAAAACTCAATTACTCCATTTATCTACCCGTCACATTCTTCCACGCGACTATCTCTTATTCTTCAACTATACACAAATCAACCCTTCATCTTCTCTCAGTCAGTTGGTGTTTCTTTTTCGCCTGGCTTTTCTTGGAAAGGTCATACTACCATTCTTGCTAACACAGCTTTCTATTAGTTGCGTGTGCTCATCCGTCTTTGTGGGTTCCTCACCCCCAAACAGCTTTTTGGTCTGTATATGGGTACAATATCGAGTATTGTTCGCATGTGTGGGGATGTTCCACCCATACCGCACTTCTCCAAAGGGTAGAGTCAAAAGCATTTCGACCCATCAACTCAATTGCCGACTTGCGAGTTTGGTTCTATGAGGAAGTTGGAGCTGTAGACATCGATATTAAACATAAGTTGGAGTTGTAGACATCGATATTAAACATAAGTTGGAGCTGTAGACATCGATATTAAACATAAGTTGGAGCTGTAGACATCGATATTAAACATAAGTTGGAGTTGTAGACATCGATATTAAACATAAGTTGGAGCTGTAGACATCGATATTAAACATAAGTTGGAGCTGTAGACATCGATATTAAACATAAGTTGGAGTTGTAGACATCGATATTAAACATAAGTTGGAGCTGTAGACATCGATATTAAACATAAGTTGGAGTTGTAGACATCGATATTAAACATAAGTTGGAGTTGTAGACATCGATATTAAACATAAGTTGGAGCTGTAGACATCGATATTAAACATAAATGCAATAATAATGTACGTTTCTGAGGGATAAATGGTATGTTGAATTGGGTTTTATGTATTTATAAATGTGAAAAAATATGAAATTTGTTTCGATGTCTACAGCTCCAACTTCCTTAAACCCATTTTGAATGAGCACTCTGATTAAATTATTCTTTACTCACCTCATGCTTCATGTATTCACACTCGTATGACCTTGACCTTTGAACTTTCATATATTATACGGTTGCTAAGATACGTTACTAGAACACATGCTATAAGTGACAGAGTTATAATTATGCTCTCCCAGATTAAGGGGGGTGACCTGCTTTTTGTTATTTCTGTCCTTTTCTCTCTTTTTCTGGCTTGTATCCATTCGGCCCCATTCAGCCAACTATTTTAAGACGTTTATCCCCATCTAGGTGTCGATTTCTTCCTGGCGAGCGATAGCGAGCCAGCATTATATGAAGAAATCCGGCTTCGCCGGAGACATTTTTCTATCGAAAAATGTACAAATTTAGCCTGCTGTCAAACAAAAATATAAAATATGCTGGCTCGCTACCGCTCACCAGTAAAAAATTGACACCTGGATGGGGATAAACGTCTTCAAACAGTAGGTTGAATGGGGCCAAATGGATACAAGCCAGGGAGAGATAGAAAAGGACAGAACAAAAACAGGTCACCCCCCCTTACGGGGAGATGGGTCGTTTTTCTGGACCCCCTTCTCCCCCATTAGTTTTCAGATTTTATGACGTTCGCCCCATTAGTCTGTCGATTTTAAAACCTTTTGTCCCATTTCTATATCAATATTAAGACCTTTCGTGCTATTTAGGTGTCGTGTTTTTCCTGGCGAGCGATAACGAGCCTGTTATTTTAAGAGAAACCGGCCTTTGGCCGGGAGATTTTTCTATCGAAAAAAAAGGGAGTGTTTTTACAATTTTGATGAAGGTCTAGCGCGGAAACTAAAACATAAATTAATATATATATAAATAGACCCCCAAAAGTAACCACTGTCCCCTTAATATTATAGATCCAAGTAGGGTAAAACAAAACATAAACTTTATTTGTATGTAACATGTGTGATGCACATAAATAAAAGGGGATGTGTCGGATGGTTGAAAGCCACAGTTGCTCGCGCGTTTGGGGCTAGCAACACGTATTATGAAAAACATGTATCCTCCTTCATTCACTGTCCCCCCCCCCCCCCCCTTCACTCACTCAACCCCACAATTTGCCGGAGAATAACAGGTTTTTCACAATACGTAGACGGAGGTCTTTAAAAAAATATATATATATATATATATATATATATATATATATATATATATATATATATATATATTATAGAGAGTTTTTGTGTAATGCTGAAGTCTGAGGGGAATAAGACCATTTATTTTCAATAATATCATACATTAACTTGATAGGATGGTTGAAGGGGGGGGGAGGTTGCTCCCTTGACTTCTATCAAGCTAAAAAAAAAAAAAAAAAAAACACACACACACACATAACCTACACACACACACAGTAATCCTGCTAGCTCTCACAAACACCTTCTCCTCCTATTGACTTCACTACACTGAACGAGCATGCTACACGTCTTTCCAATACACTAAAGATATAGAAATACATAAATAAATATAGCCTAACGAATAAAAAAACGTTTAAACTAGCAACTATCAGTATTTCAAATTTGGTTGTTACAAAGTTTTGCCTTTTGTCTCCTTTATATACAGTATATATATATATATATATATATATATATATATATATATATATTAGATCGCCAGTATGGCTTCCTTAAGGGTCGCTCTACTGGTGATCTTCTTTCATATCTTACTAACTTTTGGTCATCCTCCTTTCGGGACTTCGGTGGTGAGACTTTTTCTATTGCACTAGACATATCGAAAGCCTTCGATAGAGTCTGGCACAAATCTTTAATTTCTAAACTGCCCTCCTTCGGTTTCTATCCCTCCATCTGTGCCTTTGTCTCTAATTTCCTCTCCGGCCGTTCCATAGCTGCGGTTGTGGACGGCCATCGCTCACTTGCTCACCCTATAAACTCCGGTGTTCCTCAGGGCTCTGTCCTATCTCCTATTCTCTCTCTAATTTTTATAAACGATCTTCTCAACTGTACCTCAATTCCCATCCATTCATACGCAGACGACTTAACCTTACACTACTCCATTAGTTTTCAGAACTCCCAAGCCAGCAATTCTTCAACGACAAACGGAATGAAGCCATAGAACACTTAAATTCTGATATAACTACTATCTCCAATTGGGGCAGAGAAAACCTTGTTACCTTTAATGCTTCCAAAACCCAATTTCTCCATCTATCTACCCATCAGGAACTCCCTGCGGACTATCCCTTATTCTTCAACAATACAAAATCAATCTTTCATCTTCTCTCAATATTCTTGGTGTCTCTTTTTCTTCTGCTCTCAGTTGGAAGGACCATATTACCAGTCTTGCTAAGGCAGCCTCCCAGAAGCTGGGTGTGCTCAACCGCCTTAGGGGGTTCTTTACCCCTGCACAGCTTCTTGCTCTGTACAGGGGCATAGTGCGTCCTTGTATTGAGTATTGTTCACATGTTTGGGGAGGTTCCTCTCACACCGCTCTCCTAGACAAAATTGAAAGGAAGGCCTTTCGTATCATTAACTCCCGTCCACTCACCAACTCTCTGCAATCTCACTCTCTTCGCCGCAATGTTGCATCTCTCTCGCTATTCTATCGCTACTATAATAGTCAGTGTTTCTCAGAGCTTTTCCAGTGTATACCACCTCCTTTACGTAGGGCACGTGGTACCCATCTTGCAACACAATCCCACCCCTACTCTGTGCAACTCTCCAACCCAAGAGCGAAACGTTACTCTCAGACTTTCTTCTATTCAACAGCTGAGCTCTGGAACTCTCTCCCAGAATCAGTCTTTCCCTCTTCCTATGACTTAAATTGCTTCAAACTCCGTTTATCCAGGCATTTTGGCTCGAACGTCCCTTGATTTTGGCCCTGTCACTCTTTAAACTATGGGGGAGGCACTCGCTATAGGCAGTTCTGCCTTTTGCCTCCCTCACTCACATAGAAAAAATAATAATATATATATATATATATATATATATATATATATATATATATATATATATATATATATATATATATATATATGTATGTATTTCAAAACAGAGTCCCCTATCACCCAATAACGAAGATAACAAATAAGCATAGCATACAGATACATACTAGTCATATACAGTACACTCTTGCACAACATAAAGAAAAATACGGTTATCTAGAATTTGCAATGTTGTAAGTCCTACATGCCTACATCCCTCGGGTTATGCTGGGGTCACACATTCACGTATATCGCTCCCGTATGCTCCCGTCAGGCGTGATCGCCAATTTTGTGTTCTGACGGGCGTAGTCCGGCCGTGTACGCCCGTATAGACTACGACTATTGCACTTCCCGACATACATACCGTGACGGGGCCAGTGTTACGTCAGACGTAATGTAGTCGTATGGAACTACGTACGTGCTTGCGACTTGCGTAAGCATGTCCCCGTTAGTCCGCCTGGGCTGCACGATTTGCGGGAACACAGGCCACGCCCATGGCCACGCCCCCACAAGACCTGCGTAGCTGAGGCCGTACGTCTTGGGAGTTTGTAGGACTTACGTGGACCGTTTCCGGACAATCGTAGGCACACCCCGTCTGTCCAAACACAGACAAAGACAGTCTTTGTCAACCACGTAGGTCTGGGTTGGAATCTGGGAACTACAAAAGGGCAGGAATGGCCACACCATTCCCATTCCCAGTCCTTCATCGGCACCATGAACAACATCGCGGAATTCATCCTGGAGGAGTTCAATTTTGTGAACTCCCCTTATAGAGGAAAGACCATTCATCCTTGTAACCTTTAACCCGCTGAGTGCCAGCCAATTTTGACGGTGTGCTTCTGCCAGTGCCAGAGTTTTTTTTTTTTTTTTTTTTTTTTTTGCTAAATCTATCAAGTTGGGAGAGAAAGGAAGGATAATGGTAAAAAAAACACTCCCCTCGCCAGAAATCAGGTCCCCGATGGTCCCGAAAGTAGCTGAAAAGACACTATAGACTACAGAGACTTTTATGGTATGGGAATGTATGGGTGGGAGGGTGGTGGGAGGGTGGTTTTGGGGTTGGTTGGGGGAAGGTAGAAGGGTAATTGACTGTGTTACACATATGAAGCCGATTGATGAGGTAGTTTCGCCACCACGGATTTTCCTTTTTTTCCTTATCTTCGTACGGATACGCTGGAAGTGGGTGGTGGGAGGCGGTTGGGGGTGTGGTGAGGGGAAGGCAGAAGGGTAAGGAACTTGTCACACAAATATGGAACCGATTGGTGCAGTCGTTTCGCCGCCACAGATTTTCCGTTTTTTTCCTTCTGACGGGACTGACAGTCAGCGAGTGGGTGGGAGGAGGGATTTGGGATTTTTGTGGTGGGTAGCCTAAAGGGTAAGGTACATGTGGTAAAAATATAAAAGCCATAGGTGCAGTCGTTTCGCTGCTACGATTTGTTTTCGGCAGGGTGCAGAGGGTGGCAGGGTTGGCTTGTTGGTTGCTGCTCCGGTGTGGTGAGAGGTGTGACTGGAGTGTCCCCCGCTGGTCCCGTTGTCCCCACCGTACAACGGTGCCGAGTCTTCCCGCCAACCCGCAGTGCAGCGGTTCTGCCAGATGCGGCCAGACTAACGTAAACTTTCCTGTTTGATGGGAATATTTTACGGTTGACGGGAGAAGCTTACGTTTGACCGGGCTAGCTGCTACGTCTTATGGGGCTGCTCCCATAAGACGTAGCAGCTAGCCCGGTCAGACGTATGATTTCCCGACTTTTGACATACGTGAGCGCGAGCCACGTATCTGATTCGAAATCCAAAACATACCGGGCGGCCTTGGCCGCACCCACCACCTCCCAGACCAGCGTGGCTACTCCCGCCATGTGTACCAACCCCCACGACTAGACACAATTTCATTTACGTTTTGCGTACTAAGCCATTACGTTTTACGTATTCAGTTGCCAACTACCAATAAACATTCGTACGGGAGCATACGGGAGCATATACGTTAATGTGTGACCCCAGCATTAGTGTTCAAGAAGTGACCAGACGAAGTGATTGAGGGTTGGGTTGAAGGGCTGCTGGGGTAGTAGGCCAGTGTATCGCTGTTACCCAATAAACCACGTATTATCTGGGGGACTGACATTTAGGTTTAGACTCTCTCTCTCTCTGTTTCACACACACACACACACACAGTCTCTCTCTCACACACACACTCTCTTTAAATTACGTCTTATTATATCTCGGTTAGATTTTACTATGATAAGTTTGGTTAGTGTATGGCAACTTATACAAAGTCAGCTTCATAGAGTACACTTCACTATTCTGTTGCTTAATTAAATATAATTTCACAGAGAAGTATTCCAAGAACCCCGAATAATAATAATAATAATAATAATAATAATAATGTGTTGCCAAGGTGATACAGTCCATGATGACCTCTAGATTACCAAAGAAAGATCTGTACGTTGACCTCTTATGACCCCCGCAGAATAGGTTAGGGATAAAGGGGGTGTCACATGACCGCTTTTACCGGCAATGTTTTCAAGCAATTGGGATCTGGCATCTTCTCGAGTATAAATATATTATTTCAGTCTCTTCCAATGATAAGCATAGGCATTCAGTCTAGTTGTCAATTCCAGTGCGAAAATTCTAATTCAATTAAATTTGTCAAAAAGTGTATTGTCACAAAGTACATCAAATTCAGATTTCACATAATATAGAATATATATACAGTAAGGTGGTGTCAAACGAGCGCTATTTTCACATAGTATAGAATATATATACAGTAAGGTGGTGTCAAACGAGCGCTATTTTCACATAGTATAGAATATATATACAGTAAGGTGGTGTCAAACGAGCGCTATTTTCACCTAATATAGAATATATATACAGTAAGGTGGTGTCAAACGAGCGCTATTTTCACCTAATATAGAATATATATACAGTAAGGTGGTGTCAAACGAGCGCTATTTTCACATAATATAGAATATATATACAGTAAGGTGGTGTCAAACGAGCGCTATTTTCACATAATATAGAATATATATACAGTAAGGTGGTGTCAAACGAGCGCTATTTTCACATAATATAGAATATATATACAGTAAGGTGGTGTCAAACGAGCGCTATTTTCACCTAATATAGAATATATATACAGTAAGGTGGTGTCAAACGAGCGCTATTTTCACCTAATATAGAATATATATACAGTAAGGTGGTGTCAAACGAGCGCTATTTTCACATAATATAGAATATATATACAGTAAGGTGGTGTCAAACGAGCGCTATTTTCACATAATATAGAGTATATATACAGTAAGGTGGTGTCAAACGAGCGCTATTTTCACATAATATAGAATATATATACAGTAAGGTGGTGTCAAATGAGCGCTATTTTCACCTAATATAGAATATATATACAGTAAGGTGGTGTCAAACGAGCGCTATTTTCACCTAATATAGAATATATATACAGTAAGGTGGTGTCAAGAGCGCTATTTTCACCTAATATAGAATATATACAGTAAGGTGGTGTCAAACGAGCGCTATTTTCACCTAATATAGAATATATATACAGTAAGGTGGTGTCAAACGAGCGCTATTTTCACCTAATATAGAATATATATACAGTAAGGTGGTGTCAAACGAGCGCTATTTTCACCTAATATAGAATATATATACAGTAAGGTGGTGTCAAACGAGCGCTATTTTCACCTAATATAGAATATATATACAGTAAGGTGGTGTCAAACGAGCGCTATTTTCACCTAATATAGAAATATATACAGTAAGGTGGTGTCAAACGAGCGCTATTTTCACCTAATATAGAATATATATACAGTAAGGTGGTGTCAAACGAGCGCTATTTTCACCTAATATAGAATATATATACAGTAAGGTGGTGTCAAACGAGCGCTATTTTCACCTAATATAGAATATATATACAGTAAGGTGGTGTCAAACGAGCGCTATTTTCACCTAATATAGAATATATATACAGTAAGGTGGTGTCAAACGAGCGCTATTTTCACATAATATAGAATATATATACAGTAAGGTGGTGTCAAACGAGCGCTATTTTCACATAATATAGAATATATATACAGTAAGGTGGTGTCAAACGAGCGCTATTTTCACATAATATAGAATATATATACAGTAAGGTGGTGTCAAACGAGCGCTATTTTCACCTAATATAGAATATATATACAGTAAGGTGGTGTCAAACGAGCGCTATTTTCACCTAATATAGAATATATATACAGTAAGGTGGTGTCAAACGAGCGCTATTTTCACCTAATATAGAATATATATACAGTAAGGTGGTGTCAAACGAGCGCTATTTTCACATAATATAGAATATATATACAGTAAGGTGGTGTCAAACGAGCGCTATTTTCACATAATATAGAGTATATATACAGTAAGGTGGTGTCAAACGAGCGCTATTTTCACATAATATAGAATATATACAGTAAGGTGGTGTCAAATGAGCGCTATTTTCACCTAATATAGAATATATATACAGTAAGGTGGTGTCAACGAGCGCTATTTTCACCTAATATAGAATATATATACAGTAAGGTGGTGTCAAACGAGCGCTATTTTCACCTAATATAGAATATATATACAGTAAGGTGGTGTCAAACGAGCGCTATTTTCACCTAATATAGAATATATATACAGTAAGGTGGTGTCAAACGAGCGCTATTTTCACCTAATATAGAATATATATACAGTAAGGTGGTGTCAAACGAGCGCTATTTTCACCTAATATAGAATATATATACAGTAAGGTGGTGTCAAACGAGCGCTATTTTCACCTAATATAGAATATATACAGTAAGGTGGTGTCAAACGAGCGCTATTTTCACCTAATATAGAATATATATACAGTAAGGTGGTGTCAAACGAGCGCTATTTTCACATAATATAGAATATATATACAGTAAGGTGGTGTCAAACGAGCGCTATTTTCACATAATATAGAATATATATACAGTAAGGTGGTGTCAAACGAGCGCTATTTTCACATAATATAGAATATATATACAGTAAGGTGGTGTCAAACGAGCGCTATTTTCACATAATATAGAATATATATACAGTAAGGTGGTGTCAAACGAGCGCTATTTTCACATAATATAGAATATATATACAGTAAGGTGGTGTCAAACGAGCGCTATTTTCACATAATATAGAATATATATACAGTAAGGTGGTGTCAAACGAGCGCTATTTTCACATAATATACAGTAAGGTGGTGTCAAACGAGCGCTATTTTCACATAATATAGAATATATATACAGTAAGGTGGTGTCAAACGAGCGCTATTTTCACATAATATAGAATATATATACAGTAAGGTGGTGTCAAACGAGCGCTATTTTCACCTAATATAGAATATATATACAGTAAGGTGGTGTCAAACGAGCGCTATTTTCACCTAATATAGAATATATATACAGTAAGGTGGTGTCAAACGAGCGCTATTTTCACCTAATATAGAATATATATACAGTAAGGTGGTGTCAAACGAGCGCTATTTTCACCTAATATAGAATATATATACAGTAAGGTGGTGTCAAACGAGCGCTATTTTCACCTAATATAGAATATATATACAGTAAGGTGGTGTCAAATGAGCGCTATTTTCACATAATATAGAATATATATACAGTAAGGTGGTGTCAAACGAGCGCTATTTTCACCTAATATAGAATATATATACAGTAAGGTGGTGTCAAACGAGTGCTATTTTCACCTAATATAGAATATATATACAGTAAGGTGGTGTCAAACGAGCGCTATTTTCACCTAATATAGAATATATATACAGTAAGGTGGTGTCAAACGAGCGCTATTTTCACCTAATATAGAATATATATACAGTAAGGTGGTGTCAAACGAGCGCTATTTTCACATAATATAGAATATATATACAGTAAGGTGGTGTCAAACGAGCGCTATTTTCACATAATATAGAATATATATACAGTAAGGTGGTGTCAAACGAGCGCTATTTTCGATGACCAAGTTTATTTTTTGTTCATACCATTATGAGGCTCTTTGTTCATACCATTATGAGGCTCTTTTGTTCATACCATTATGAGGCTCTTTTTTTCATACCATTATGAGGCTCTTTTGTTCATACCATTATGAGGCTCTTTGTTCATACCATTATGAGGCTCTTTGTTCATACCATTATGAGGCTCTTTGTTCATACCATTATGAGGCTCTTTGTTCATACCATTATGAGGCTCTTTGTTCATACCATTATGAGGCTCTTTGTTCATACCATTATGAGGCTCTTTTGTTCATACCATTATGAGGCTCTTTGTTCATACCATTATGAGGCTCTTGGTTCATACCATTATGAGGCTCTTTGTTCATACCATTATGAGGCTCTTTGTTCATACCATTATGAGGCTCTTTGTTCATACCATTATGAGGCTCTTTGTTCATACCATTATGAGGCTCTTTGTTCATACCATTATGAGGCTCTTTGTTCATACCATTATGAGGCTCTTTGTTCATACCATTATGAGGCTCTTTGTTCATACCATTATGAGGCTCTTTGTTCATACCATTATGAGGCTCTTTGTTCATACCATTATGAGGCTCTTTTGTTCATACCATTATGAGGCTCTTTGTTCATACCATTATGAGGCTCTTTTGTTCATACCATTATGAGGCTCTTTTGTTCATACCATTATGAGGCTCTTTTGTTCATACCATTATGAGGCTCTGTTGTTCATACCATTATGAGGCTCTTTTGTTCATACCATTATGAGGCTCTTTCATACAAAAATCGGAACTAAATCCAAGGTAGATTATGTTACGTAGTTTAAAATTAAGGGAACATGGGCCGCATTTTTAGACCCCCTTCTCCCTCATGTTTAGTCCCATTAGTTTTCAGATGTTAAGATGTTTGCCCCATTAGTTAGTCGATTTTAAGACCTTTCGCCCCATTTCTTCGTCAATATTTAGACCTTTCGAGCTATTTAGGTGTCGAATTTTCCCCTGGCGAACGATAGTGAGCCTGTAAAGTTTGAAGAAGCGACCTTCGGCCGGGACATTTTTCTACCGAAAAATTTACAAATTAATCTAGTAGGGGGATCTAATGGATGTTTTTTTTTTTTTTTTTTTAAATTTGATGGAGGTCTAGGGAGGAAACTAGAAAAATAATTAAAGACATGCAAAAATCGCCCAAAAAGTGAACCATCTCCCCTTAATAAGCTATCTATTTCCGGTTCAGCAAAATGGAAGTAAGACTGACTGTGGTGTTGATTATATACTCTCCTTCCAGTCTTTCCAGGTAAACCATATGGAAGTATACGGACTGTGGTGTTGATTATATACTCTCCTTCCAGTCTTTCCAGGTAAACCATATGGAAGTATACGGACTGTGGTGTTGATTATATACTCTCCTTCCAGATAAACAATATGGAAGTAAGAGCGACTGTTGTGTAGAATATATACTCTCTTTCCAGATAAACAACATGACAGTAAGAGCTTGTGTGTGTGTTGGTGGTGTAGAATATATACTCTCTTTCCAGATAAACAACATGAAAGTAAGAGCTTGTATGTGTGTGTTTGTGGTGTTGAGTGTGGTGGGTACTCTGGGCCTCCCCACCACCACAGACGCCCGGAAGGATGCCCTGGAGAACGCCTTCAAGGATCCAGTCACTGTGGAGGCCATCATTGACTGCTTCCTGGATAAGGTCGTATGTGATAAGGAACAAAGCAAGATTAAAGGTAGGCAATAGTGAAATACCAGTAATTACAATTATTTATCTATTATATATGACTAGACATTCTGTAGGTTCAACACACTAAAATATTATGGGTGTGAATAGGGTAATTCAAGTGTCCATATTATAATATATATATATACTGTATATATATATATATATATATATATATATATATATATATATATATATATATATTTTTTTTTTTTTTTTTTTTTTTTTTTTTTTTTTAGCTGAAAATAAATTGGCAACACAGTTCGGTCACACTATTAACTCTTTGTTTATGATGGCCAGGGTATCTTTGTGATGTACTGTAGTGTCGTGCCAACTTAGCATATAGACGCCATCTTGATTCTTCTACTCGTATTGTATAATACGTTGTTGGTTTTGCATTTCATTACTAAGCTTATGCTACTAATACAAGTATGATATTATGTCCTCTCTATCACTGTCGATCTAGTCAACTGCATCGATTTTTGGAATATACATTTCGAAATTAACTGAAGATCATGATGCCACCCAGTGACCTGAATCTAAGGTGGTAATATGTTTTTGTAGGTACTCCTTCGATTTTCCATGACGTCACTATTCACCAAAAAAAAAAAAAATATATATATATATATATTATATTTAACCCCTTCCTTACCGAGAATGTACTTTGTGTTATTCCAGCTATATTTAGATGACTTTATGCAGTTTAGGAGGAAACCGTGGTATTTTAAATGGATAATTAAGATAGTTTGAAGCCTTTTAATTGCTACACGCTCTCCCTAAGCTGGATAAAATCGTCTAATAATATCCAGATTATAATGACAAGGACAACTCGGTACTAAAGGGGAGGAAGACCGTTTTTCTGGACCCCTTTCTCCCTAATATTTAGCCCCACTAGTTTTGAGATTATAAGACGTTCGGCCCATTAGTTTGGTGATTTTAACACCTTTCGGCCCATTTCGTTGTCAATTTTAAGATCTTTCGTGCCATTTAGGTGTCGATTTTTTCCTGGCGAGCGAGAGCGAGCCTGAAATTTTAAGAGGAACCAGCCTTCGGCCGGGACTTTTTTCTACCGAAAAATGTAAACATTTATCTTGAAGGGGGTCTAGGGGGTGTTTTTCTAAGCTTGGTGGAGATCTAGCGAGAAAACTAAGAAATAAATTAATAAATGAATTAATAGACCAAATAAACGGCCCATTTCCCATTAACCCGTTCAGTACCAGGGACGTCCTTTTAATCATATTCTGGTAAATTTTAGACGATGTTATTCAGCTTAGGAAGGACCTCTAGCAATATTAAGGTTTAAAACTATCTCAACCAACCCTTTTAACTACCACAGATCCTTCCTAAGCTGCATAATATAGTCTAAATTTAGCCAGAATAAAATGTAACGCACGTCACTGGTACTGTAAGGGTTAACACAGCTAATTATTTCCCCTCCCTTCCCCAGAACGCGCCTTTAATTTCCCCTCCCTTCCCCAGAACGCACCTTTAATTTCCCCTCCCTTCCCCAGAACGCACCTTTAATTTCCCCTCCCTTCCCCAGAACGCGCCTTTAATTTCCCCTCCCTTCCCCAGAACGCACCTTTAATTTCCCCTCCCTTCCCCAGAACGCACCTTTAATTTCCCCTCCCTTCCCCAGAACGCGCCTTTAATTGCCCCTCCCTTCCCCAGAACGCACCTTTAATTTCCCCTCCCTTCCCCAGAACGCACCTTTAATTGCCCGTCCCTTCCCCAGAACGCACCTTTAATTTCCCCTCCCTTCCCCAGAACGCACCTTTAATTTCCCCTCCCTTCCCCAGAACGCGCCTTTAATTTCCCCTCCCTTCCCCAGAACGCGTCTTTAATTCCCCCTCCCTTCCCCAGAACGCACCTTTAATTTCCCCTCCCTTCCCCAGAACGCGCCTTTGCCACGATGCGTAACTTAGGCCAGTGCCCCAAGGAGATGTGTACGGCGGAGGAGCGGGAGGAGATGATCCGCGCCATGACCCTCCTGCAGCAGAACCACAAGGACCTGTGGAAGAGACTCATAGCCTCCATGTTTAATATCGATCTGTCCGGGAAGTAACGCAGGAGATTTTTTTTTTTTTTTTTTTTTTTTGGGGGGGGGGTTAAGTATTATATTATTTTATTTTTTTATTTTGACCGGGGTGAGGTGAGAGGGGGGGGGGGGGGGGTCCTGAAGTGTGCGCAGGTTTAGAAGGCCATGTTGTGTAATTTTCCTGCCTGAAGGTAAAAGGTAGATTGTCAAGAAATGCAAATTCTCTCTACCAAGGTTTCACAGTGGCCGTCATTTAACTAGCGCCAGAGCTACATCTGTCGTCATCAACAATACTCAACACTTAGGACATGCACAGTTAGTTTATCACGTTTCCTGTGATTATACATGTTTTTATTATACGGTATTGACTACACTAACTGTTTGTATAGCATAGTAGGCATGGGAACTACACTAACTGTTTGTATAGCATAGTAGGCATGGGAACTACACTAACTGTTTGTATAGCATAGTAGGCATGGGAATTTCCATATGCAACTACAAAGATAATTATAAGGTATTAATTATTATAGCAAAAAGGTGCCAAAATACCTGCTGACTTTGTAATGCAAATATATGTTATTTAAAAGTATGAGTGACTTTAAAATGTTATAAACAACAGAATGCAAATATGTGTCAGCTGTAGAAATGTTGACACACCGAAAACTCTGTGATGTCGTTTTGTAAGAGGCCAATTAAGGTCGCTTACAGTCCGAAACAACCAGGCAGCAACTCCGGGCATACCTTAGTAGGGAAAATTATGACTGTTTTTTTTTTTTTTTTTTTTTTTTTTTTCTATCAAGCTTACGAAGGATCTGAAGGCATCAAAGGGGTACAATCTATTTCAGTTACCACTTTCACTCCCACAGACTATTAATAACCTGCGCGCATATTGAGGATCCAAACCATTTGTGAACAAGTCACCTAATAAAACGTTTTTGTAGAAAAGTTCTTTAATTTCCTATATATAAGCTGTGAATGCTTATGTTAGCATTAGAGGAGAGATCTAATCTAGCTGGGGGGGGGGGGGGGGGTATTTAATTATTTGATACCATTAACTATTATATTTATTAAGGGGGGGTCACCGGCTTTTTCTTATCTGTCTCTCCTGTTTTCTCTCTTTCCCTGGCTTTTATCCATTCGGCCCCATTCAGCCAACTGTTTTAAGACGTTTATTCCCATCAAGGTGTCGATTTCTTCCTGGCGAGCGATAGCGAGCCAACATTGTATGGAGAAATCCGGTTTCGCCGGAGAAATTTTTCTATCGAAAAATTTACAAATTTAGCTTTCTGTCAAAACAAAAATATATGCTGGCTCGCTACCGCTCGCCAGGAAAATATTGACACCTGGATGGGGGTAAACGTCTTAAAACAGTACTCTGAATGGGGCCGAATGGATACAAGCCAAAGAGAGAGGGAGAGAAAGAAAAAAAAAAAAGCGAGGTGGGCTCCCTTAAGCGTGTCAGTATGTGGGAAAGTGACCTAATAAAGGGTGCGTATTTTCTAAGAGAGAGAGAGAGAGAGGAGAGATTTGATAATTTGATTGAGACAAAAACAAATGGTACAAAGGTAACAAATTGCAATATCTCAAATGGATGAAGATGCCTATGGATGAAGGTGCCTATGGATGAAGGTGCCTATGGATGAAGGTGCCTATGGATGAAGGTGCCTATGGATGAAGGTGCCTATGGATGAAGGTGCCTATGGATGAAGGTGCCTATGGATGAAGGTGCCTATGGATGAAGGTGCCTATGGATGAAGGTGCCTATGGATGAAGGTGCCTATGCAGTCTTCAACCTTATCCGGTAAGAGTTGTGTTATCGGGCGTACCACTACCGACATACAGCATAACTCCTCTCTAAAACATTAACCTAACCTAACCTAACCTAGTAATCATGTAGTAATGAGAATACTAGGTTAGGTTAGGTGTTTTAGTTAGGTTAAGTATTTATAGATGATGTATGTTGTATGTCGGTAGCGGTACGCCCAATAACACAACTCTTACCCCTTATTCCAACATAACAAAATTTATTTAACATAATATGTACACAAATATATACAGACTCAAATACATGTACATTAAATGTGTGTATATGTTAAGGGGGGTCACCGGCCTTTTTTTGTATATCTTTCTCTCCTTTTCTCTCTTTCCCTAGCTTGTATCCATTCGGCCCCATTTAGCCAACTGTTTTTAAGACATTTGTCCCCATCCAGGTGTTGATTTCTTCCTGGCGAGCGATAGCGAGCCAGCATTGTATGGAGAAATCCGGCTTCGCCGGAGACATTTTTCTATCGAAAAATTTACAAATTTAGCTTGCTGTCAAAACAAAAATATATATATGCTGGCTCGCTACCGCTCGCCAGGAAAATCTTGTCACCTGGATGGGGGTAAACGTCTTAAAACTGTAGGCTGAATGGGGCCGAATGGATACAAGCCAAAGAGAGAGGGAGAGAAAGAGAAAAAAGCGAGGTGGGCCCCCTTAAGACACTTATAACTAATCCTGCATTATCTGCCAATAATATGTGTTTATTGTAATGTTACCTCCATTGTGTAGCATTGTGTGGACTGTTCCATTATTTAGCTTCCATATGATCTGTAGTGTTACAGGAGTTATATATCTTGGTGTCTGTATTTACATCTAAGGTTTTACATTCAATTACATAATGTTGTTAAGGGGGGATGGGCCGGTTTTCTGGGCCACTTTCTCCCTCGTGTTTAGCCCCATTAGTTTTCAGATTTGAAGACGTTCGGCCCATTAGTTTGGCGATTTTAAGACCTTTCGTCCCATTTCGTTGCCAATTTTAAAACCTATCGTGCCATTTAGGTGTCGATTTTATCCTGGCGAGCGATAGCGAGCCTGTACATATATGAGGAAACCGGCCTTCGGCCAGGACATTTTTCTACCGAAAAATGTACACATTTATCTTGAGGGGGGGGGGGGGTCTAGGTTTTTTTGTCTATGTCTGACGGAGGTCTAGCGAGGAAACTAAAACAAATATAAATAAATGGATTAATAGGCCAAAAAAGCAGCCACTGTCCCCTCAAAGGGAATGAGATCTTTGCTTGTTACAGAGCTTACAACTCATGTCTTTGCTTGTTACAGAGCTTACAACTCATGTCTTTGCTTGTTACAGAGCTTACAACTCATGTCTTTGCTTGTTACAGAGCTTACAACTCATGTCTTTGCTTGTTACAGAGCTTACAACTCATGTCTTTGCTTGTTACAGAGCTTACAACTCATGTCTTTTTCAACTGAATTAATACCTAGTTCCCAATAATATTTATACCCTAGTCTTAAGGGAGCCCACATCGCTTTTTTTTCTCTTCCTCTCCCTCTCTCTTTGGCTTGTATCCATTCGGCCCCATTCAGCCTACTGTTTTAAGACGTTTACCCCCATCCAGGTGTCAATATTTTCCTGGGGAGCGGTAGCGAGCCAGCATATATATATATATTTGTGTTTTGACAGCAAGCTAAATTTGTACATTTTTCGATGGAAAAATTTCTCCGGCGAAGCCGAATTTCTCCATACAATGTTGGCTCGCCATCGCTCGCCAGGATGAAATCGACACCTGGATGGGGATGAACGTCTTAAATAAGTTGGCTGAATGGGGCCAAATAGATACAAGCCAGGGAAAGAGAGAAAAGGAGAAAAAGATCAAACAAGCCGGTGTACACTCGGATGCCATAGTCACTAGCCCACTCATTAGAATTCCTGGATCCTATATATTTTTTCACATGTGTTTGTAAATTTCATTAATCGATTTTAGGAGTATGGTTGGTTGTTGGAAGGAACATAATAATTAGATAGAACTTGCTTTTCATTAAATAATATGAATAGTTTTGTAGTTGATGTATAGATATATTCACATATTCGTTTCCAGATATGTATTATTATTATTATTATTATTATTATTATTATTATTATTTCCATAGTAATAAATAGGTGAAGTCCACGAATATCTATGAGTGGGGTAGAAACTATGGTATGCGAGTGTAGCCTACACAGGTAGTTTGTCCACTTTTTGGTGAGAGAGAGAGACTGACATAGTGTGTGATAACGGCATAGTAACCTAAGCTAGCCTGGGGTAGTCAGAGATAGGAGAGAGAGAGAGAGAGACTGACATACCGTGTGATAACCGCATAATAACCTAAGCTAGCCTGGGGTAGTCAGAGATAGGAGAGAGAGAGAGAGAGACTGACATACCATGTGATAACCGCATAGTAACCTAACCTAGTCTGGGGTAGTCAGAGATAGGAGAGAGAGAGAGAGAGACTGACATAGTGTGTGATAACGGCGTAGTAACCTAAGCTAGCCTGGGGTAGTCAGAGATAGGAGAGAGAGAGAGAGAGACTGACATACTGTGTGATAACAGCATAGTAGCCTAAGCTAGCCTGGGATAGTCAGAGATAAGAGAGAGAGAGAGAGACTGACATAGTGTGTGATAACGGCATAGTAACCTAAGCTAGCCTGGGGTAGTCAGAGATAGGAGAGAGAGAGACTGACATACTGTGTGATAACCGTATAGTAACCTAAGCTAGCCTGGGGTAGTCAGAGATAGGAGAGAGAGAGAGAGAGACTGACATACCGTGTGATAACCGCATAATAACCTAAGCTAGCCTGGGGTAGTCAGAGATAGGAGAGAGAGAGAGAGACTGACATACCATGTGATAACCGCATAGTAACCTAACCTAGTCTGGGGTAGTCAGAGATAGGAGAGAGAGAGAGAGACTGACATAGTGTGTGATAACGGCATAGTAACCTAAGCTAGCCTGGGGTAGTCAGAGATAGGAGAGAGAGAGAGAGAGAGACTGACATACTGTGTCATAACCACATAGTAACCTAAGCTAGCCTGGGGTAGTCAGAGATAGGAGAGAGAGAGACTGACATACTGTGTGATAACCGCATAGTAACCTAAGCTAGCCTGGGGTAGTCAGAGATAGGAGAGAGAGAGAGAGAGACTGACATACTGTGTGATAACCACATAGTATCCTAAGCTAGCCTGGGGTAGTCAGAGATAGGAGAGAGAGAGAGAGAGACTGACATACTGTGTGATAACCGCATAGTAACCTAAGCTAGCCTGGGGTAGTCAGAGATAGGAGAGAGAGAGACTGACATACTGTGTGATAACCGCATAGTAACCTAAGCTAGCCTGGGGTAGTCAGAGATAGGAGAGAGAGAGAGACAGACATACTGTGTGATAACAGCATAGTAGCCTAAGCTAGCCTGGGATAGTCAGAGATAAGAGAGAGAGAGAGAGACTGACATAGTGTGTGATAGTGGCATAGTAACCTAAGCTAGCCTGGGGTAGTCAGAGATAGGAGAGAGAGACTGACATACTGTGTGATAACCGCATAGTAACCTAAGCTAGCCTGGGGTGGTCAGAGATAGGAGAGAGAGAGACTGACATACTGTGTGATAACCGTATAGTAACCTAAGGTAGCCTGGGGTAGTCAGAGATAGGAGAGAGAGAGAGAGACTGACATACTGTGTGATAACCGCATAGTAGCCTAAGCTAGCCTGGGGTAGTCAGAGATAGGAGAGCGAGAGAGAGAGACTGACATACTGTGTGATAACCGCATAGTAACCTAAGCTAGCCTGGGGTAATCAGAGATAGGAGAGAGAGAGAGAGAGACTGACATACTGTGTGATAACTGCATAGTAGCCTAAGCTAGCCTTGGGTAGTCAGAGATAGGAGAGAGAGAGAGAGAGAGACTGACATACTGTGTGATAACCGCATAGTAACCTAAGCTAGCCTGGGGTGGTCAGAGATAGGAGAGAGAGAGAGAGACTGACATACTGTGTGATAACCGCATAGTAACCTAAGCTAGCCTGGGGTAATCAGAGATAGGAGAGAGAGAGAGAGACTGACATACTGTGTGATAACCGCATAGTAACCTAAGCTAGCCTGGGGTAGTCAGAGATAGGAGAGAGAGAGAGAGAGACTGACATACCGTGTGATAACTGTATAGTAACCTAAGCTAGCCTGGGGTAGTCAGAGATAGGAGAGAGAGAGAGACTGACATACTGTGTGATAACCGCATAGTAGCCTAAGCTAGCCTGGGGTAGTCAGAGATAGGAGAGAGAGAGAGAGAGACTGACATACTGTGTGATAACCGCATAGTAACCTAAGCTAGCCTGAGGTAGTCAGAGATAGGAGAGAGAGAGAGAGACTGACATACTGTGTGATAACCGCATAGTAACCTAAGCTAGCCTGGGGTAGTCAGAGATAGGAGAGAGAGAGAGAGACTGACATACTGTGTGATAACCGCATAGTAACCTAAGCTAGCCTGGGGTAGTCAGAGATAGGAGAGAGAGAGAGAGACTGACATACTGTGTGATAACCGCATAGTAACCTAAGCTAGCCTGGGGTAGTCAGAGATAGGAGAGAGAGAGAGAGACTGACATACTGTGTGATAACCGCATAGTAACCTAAGCTAGCCTGGGGTAGTCAGAGATAGGAGAGAGAGAGAGAGAGAGAGACTGCCATACTGTGTGATAACAGCATAGTAACCTAAGCTAGCCTGGGGTAGTCAGAGATAGGAGAGAGAGAGACTGACATACTGTGTGATAACAGCATAGTAACCTAAGCTAGCCTGGGGTAGTCAGAGATAGGAGAGAGAGAGAGAGACTGGCATACTGTGTGATAACAGCATAGTAACCTAAGCTAGCCTGGGGTGGTCAGAGATAGGAGAGAGAGAGAGAGAGACTGACATACTGTGTGATAACCGCATAGTAACCTAAGCTAGCCTGGGGTAGTCAGAGATAGGAGAGAGAGAGAGAGAGAGACTGCCATACTGTGTGATTACCGCATAGTAGCCTAAGCTAGCCTGGGGTAGTCAGAGATAGGAGAGAGAGAGAGAGACTGACATACTGTGTGATAACCGCATAGTAACCTAAGCTAGCCTGGGGTAGTCCGAGATAGGAGAGAGAGGGAGAGAGAGAGAGACTGACATACTGTGTGATAACCGTATAGTAACCTAAGCTAGCCTGGGTTGGTCAGAGATAGGAGAGAGAGAGAGAGACTGACATACTGTGTGATAACCGCATAATAACCTAAGCTAGCCTGGGGTAGTCAGAGATAGGAGAGAGAGAGACTGACATACTGTGTGATAACCGTATAGTAACCTAAGCTAGCCTGGGGTAGTCAGAGATAGGAGAGAGAGAGAGAGACTGACATACTGTGTGATAACCTTATAGTAACCTAAGCTAGCCTGGGGTAGTCAGAGATAGGAGAGAGAGAGAGAGACTGACATACTGTGTGATAACCGTATAGTAACCTAAGCTAGCCTGGGGTAGTCAGAGATAGGAGAGAGAGAGAGAGACTGACATACTGTGTGATAACCGCATAGTAACCTAAGCTAGCCTGGGGTGGTCAGAAATAGGGAGAAAGACAGAGTGAGTGAGAGAGTGTGTGCGTGTGACAGAGAGAGATAGAGAGTACAAAGTACAAAGGAGTACAAAGGAAATCAAGCAACAACAGGTCTAGTGACCCTTCTAGGTTGCTTGTCCTCCAAAACACTGAGGATCAAGTGTCCAAACAGTGGTTTAGAGTGGGTAAGGGAACATTGGAAAGGGAACTACTGCCCTGCCACTAACGTGGCAGGACTAGGAAGTTAGTATGGGACATATGGGTTAGTAACTGAGGGGAGGATAAAGTTATTCATTTACAAACGCAGTCAGTCGCGGGTTTGATGCGAGATATTTGTCTAGGCGGAATTTAAATGAATCAACGGTGCTGCAGTCTATAACGTCTCGGGGAAGCCCATTCCACAAGTTGACAACTCGATTGAAGAAGAAATTCTTAGATTCGTGCGAGTTAAAAGATTTACCAATAATTTGCAACCGTTTCCCCGCGTGTAATTAGATTGGTCGATAGTGAAGTACTTACTACAGTTCATATTGTCGATGCCTTTGATGATTTTGAACACTTGAATTAAGTCGCCTCTTAATCTGCGCTGGGTTAAAGGAAATAGATTTAATTCTCTAAGACGCTCTTCGTATGGTATGTTCTTTAGGCTAGGTATCATTTTGGTAACTCTACGTTGAACTCGTTCTAGCTTGTTTATATCTTTTTGGTAATAAGGGCACCAGGATTGAACGCAGTATTCCAGAAGAGGGCGGACTAAGGAATTGTAAAGGGTTAGGATAACTTCTTTGGATTTATGCTCAAATGACCTGCCTATAAAGCCAATTATTTTGTTTGCCTTCTTAACAACTTCTGAACATTGTTGACTCGGTTTTAGGTTACTCGATATTGTTACTCCCAGATCAGTTTCTCTGTTTACATTCTTAAGCTGAGTGCCATTCATCGAATAGTTTGCTTTCTCATTTAGGTATCCGACATGTAGTACTTTACATTTATCCGCATTGAAACTCATTTGCCAAATTTGGGCCCAACATGACAATTTATCTAGATTGTGTTGCATATCGTCAACTTGTTCTTTTGAGAGTACGCTATTTGCAATTTTGTATCGTCAGCAAATTTTGAGATTGTGCAGGTGAGACCCTCATCTATGTCGTTGATGTAAATTAGAAAGAGAATTGGTCCTAGTACCGATCCCTGGGGTACCCCGCTACTTACATTAGTCCATTTAGATGCCTTACCGTTTATGACTACCCTTTGCTTTCTGTTGCTGAGCCAATTTTCTATCCATTTCAACACACCGTCTTGTATTCCATGCGCTTTTAGTTTTAGCAGTTAACGTTTGTGGGGGAACTTTGTCAAAGGCCTTTTGAAAATCAAGGTATATAATATCTACAGCTTTACTCTCATCGTAGAGGTTGAGGATATCGTGGAAGAAGTCTAAGAGGTTTGTTAAACAGGAACGTTTTTTACGAAAGCCGTGTTGAGTATCTTTAAGTATGTTATTTTCCTCTAAGTGATTTACGAGTCTGTCTCGTATGACCGTTTCTAGCATTTTACATACAACTGAGGTTAAGCTAATTGGACGATAGTTACTGGGTAGGGATTTGCTGCCTTTTTTTAATATCGGTGTTACGTTGGCTAGCTTCCACTGATCAGGCATAGTTCCAGACTGCAAGGATTTATTGAATAGTAATGTCAGTGGTAGGAGAGAGAGAGAGGGGGAGGGGGGGGGGGGGAGAGAGAGAGAGATTTTGTTGGGTGGTCGATGGATAGGCCACACCCTTGACAGAAACCTTGTATAGTGATACAGACCATACACCTTTATCTACGGACCACATTTGGGTGTGGTATATATATCAAACAATAGGCTCTTATTTCATTCTGGTTCATGTAGTATGTGTAGCCAAAGACCCAACTACTGTATATATCCTACTACAGTATATATCCTACTACACTATATATTACTACTACAGTATATATTCTACTACAGTATATATTATATCCTACTACAATATATATTACTACTACAGTATATATCCTACTACAGTATATATTATTACTACAGTATATATTACTACTACAGTATACAGTATATATCCTACTACAGTATATATTACTACTACAGTATATATTACTACTACAGTATATATTACTACTACAGTATATATTACTACTACAGTATATATTACTACTACAGTATATATTACTACTACAGTATATATCCTACTACAGTATATATTATTACTACAGTATATATTACTACTACAGTATATATTATATCCTACTATAGTATATATTACAACTACAGTATATCCTACTACAGTATATATCCTACTACAGTATATATTACTACTACAGTATATATTACTACTACAGTATATATCCTACTACAGTATATATCCTACTACAGTATATTACTACTACAGTATATATCCTACTACAGTATATATTACTACTACAGTATATATTACTACTACAGTATATATCCTACTACAGTATATATTACTACTACAGTATATATCCTACTACAGTATATATCCTACTACAGTATATATTACTACTACAGTATATATCCTACTACAGTATATATTACTACTACAGTATATATCCTACTACAGTATATATTACTACTACAGTATATATCCTACTACAGTATATATTACTACTACAGTATATATCCTACTACAGTATATATTACTACTACAGTATATATTACTACAGTATATACTACAGTACTATACTACAGTATATATTACTACTACAGTATATATTACTACTACAGTATATATTACTACTACAGTATATATCCTACTACAGTATATATTACTACTACAGTATATATCCTACTACAGTATATATTACTACTACAGTATATATCCTACTACAGTATATATTACTACTACAGTATATTACTACTACAGTATATATTACTACTACAGTATATATTACTACTACAGTATATATTACTACTACAGTATATATTACTACTACAGTATATATTACTACTACAGTATATATTACTACTACAGTATATATTACTACTACAGTATATATTACTACTACAGTATATATTACTACTACAGTATATATTACTACTGCAGTATATTTTATTACTACAGTATATATTACTACTACAGTATATATTACTACTACAGTATATATTACTACTACAGTATATATTACTACTACAGTATATATTACTACTACAGTATATATTACTACTACAGTATATATTACTACTACAGTATATATTACTACTACAGTATATATTACAACTACAGTATATATTACTACTACAACTACTGTATATATTACTACTACAGTATATATTACTACTACAGTATATATCCTACTACATATATATATTACTACTACAGTATATATTACTACTACAGTATATATTACTACTACAGTATATATTACTACTACAGTATATATCCTACTACAGTATATATTACTACTACAGTATATATCCTACTACAGTATATATTACTACTACAGTATATATCCTACTACAGTATATATTACTACTACAGTATATATTACTACAGTATACTACAGTATATATTACTACTACAGTATATTACTACTACAGTATATAGACTACTACAGTATATATTACTACTACAGTATATATTACTACTACAGTATATATTACTACTACAGTATATATTACTACTACAGTATATATTACTACTACAGTATATATTACTACAGTATATATTATATCCTACTACAGTATATATTACTACTACAGTATATATCCTACTACAGTATATATTACTACTACAGTATATATTACTACTACAGTATATATTACTACTACAGTATATATCCTACTACAGTATATATTACTACTACAGTATATATCCTACTACAGTATATATTACTACTACAGTATATATTACTACTACAGTATATATTACTACTACAGTATATATTACTACTACAGTATATATCCTACTACAGTATATATTACTACTACAGTATATATCCTACTACAGTATATACTACTTTATATATTACTACTACAGTATATATTACTACTACAGTATATATTACTACTACAGTATATATTACTACTACAGTATATATTACTACTACAGTATATATCCTACTACAGTATATATTACTACTACAGTATATATTACTACTACAGTATATATTACTACTACAGTATATATTACTACTACAGTATCCTAGTATATTACTACTACAGTATATATTACTACTACAGTATATATTACTACTACAGTATATATTACTACTACAGTATATTTTATTACTACAGTATATATTACAACTACAGTATATATTATTACTACAGTATATATTACTACTACAGTATATATTACTACTACAGTATATATTACTACTACAGTATATATTACTACTACAGTATATATTACTACTACAGTATATATTACTACTACAGTATATATTACTACTACAGTATATATCCTACTACAGTATATATTACTACTACAGTATATATTACTACTACAGTATATATTACTACTACAGTATATATTACTACTACAGTATATATTACTACTACAGTATATATTACAACTACAGTATATATTACAACTACAGTATATGTTAATACTACTGTATATATTACTACTACAGTATATATTACTACTACAGTATATATCCTACTACAGTATATATTACTACTACAGTATATATCCTACTACAGTATATATTACTACTACAGTATATATCCTACTACAGTATATATTACTACTACAGTATATATTACAACTACAGTATATATTACATATACTGTATATATTATATTACTACTACTGTATATATCCTACTACAGTATATTATATTACTACTACAGTATATATCCTACTACAGTATATATTACTACTACAGTATATATTACTACTACAGTATATATTACTACTACAGTATATATTACTACTACAGTATATATTACTACTGCAGTATATTACAATATATATATTACTACTACTACAGTATATATCCTACTACAGTATATATTACTACTACAGTATATATCCTACTACAGTATATATTACTACTACAGTATATATTACTACTATATATTTACTATACAGTATATTACTACTACAGTATATATTACAACTACAGTATATATTACTACTACAGTATATATTACTACTACAGTATATATCCTACTACAGTATATATTACTACTACAGTATATATTACTACTACAGTATATATTACTACTACAGTATATATTACTACTACAGTATATATTACTACTACAGTATATATTACTACTACAGTATATATTGCAACTACAGTATATGTTAATACTACTGTATATATTACTACAGTATATATTACTACTACAGTATATATTACTACTACAGTATATATTACTACTACAGTATATATTACTACTACAGTATATATTACTACTACAGTATATATTACTACTACAGTATATTACCTACTACAGTATATATCCTACTACAGTATATATTACTACTACAGTATATATTACTACTACAGTATATATTACTACTACAGTATATATCCTACTACAGTATATATTACTACTACAGTATATATTACTACTACAGTATATATTACTACTACAGTATATATTACTACTACAGTATATATTACTACTACAGTATATATTACTACTACAGTATATATCCTACTACAGTATATATTACTACTACAGTATATATTACTACTACAGTATATATTACTACTACAGTATATATTACTACTACAGTATATATCCTACTACAGTATATATTACTACTACAGTATATATTACTACTACAGTATATATTACTACTACAGTATATATTACTACTACAGTATATATTACTACTACAGTATATATTACTACTACAGTATATATTACTACTACAGTATATATATTACTCCTACAGTATATATTACTACTACAGTATATATTACTACTAACGCACATATTACAACTACAGTATATATTACTACTACAGTATATATTACTACTACAGTATATATTACTACTACAGTATATATTACTACTACAGTATATATTACTACTACAGTATATATTACAACTACAGTATATCCTACTACAGTATATATCCTACTACAGTATATATCCTACTACAGTATATATTACTACTACAGTATATATCCTACTACAGTATATATTACTACTACAGTATATATCCTACTACAGTATATATTACTACTACAGTATATATTACTACTACAGTATATATTACTAACAGTATATTACTACTACAGTATATATTACTACTACAGTATATCCTACTACAGTATATATTACTACTACAGTATATATTACTACTACAGTATATATTACTACTACAGTATATATTACTACTACAGTATATATTACTACTACAGTATATATTACTACTACAGTATATATTACTACTACAGTATATATTACTACTACAGTATATATTACTACTACAGTATATATCCTACTACAGTATATATTACTACTACAGTATATATTAATACTACTGTATATATTACTACTGCAGTATATATCTACTACGTATATATTACTACTACAGTATATATATACCTACTACAGTATATATTACTACTACAGTATATATTACTACTACAGTATATATTACTACTACAGTATATATCCTACTACAGTATATATCCTACTACAGTATATATTACTACTACAGTATATATTACTACTACAGTATATATTACTACTACAGTATATATTACTACTACAGTATATATTACTACAGTATATATTACTACTACAGTATATATTACTACTACAGTATATATTACTACTACAGTATATATTACTACTACAGTATATATTACAACTACAGTATATATTACTACAGTATATATTACAACTACAGTATATTTTATTACTACAGTATATATTACAACTACAGTATATATTATTACTACAGTATATATTTCTACTACAGTATATATTACTACTACAGTATATATTACTACTACAGTATATATTACTACTACAGTATATATTACTACTACAGTATATATTACTACTACAGTATATCTACTACAGTATATTACTACTACAGTATATATTACTACTACAGTATATATTACTACTACAGTATATATTACTACTACAGTATATATTACTACTACAGTATATATCCTACTACAGTATTTATCGTACTACAGTATATATTACTACTACAGTATATATTACTACTACAGTATATATCCTACTACAGTATATATTACTACTACAGTATATATTACTACTACAGTATATATTACTACTACAGTATATATTACAACTACAGTATATATTATTACTACAGTATATATTACTACTACAGTATATATTACTACTACAGTATATATTACTACTACAGTATATATTACTACTACAGTATATATTACTACTACAGTATATATTACTACTACAGTATATATTACTACTACAGTATATATTACTACTACAGTATATATTACTACTACAGTATATATTACTACTACAGTATATATTACTACTACAGTATATATTACTACTACAGTATATATTACTACTACAGTATATATTACTACTACAGTATATATTACTACTACAGTATATATTACTACTACAGTATATATTACTACTACAGTATATATTACTACTACAGTATATATTACTACTACAGTATATATTACTACTACAGTATATATTACTACTACAGTATATATTACTACTACAGTACTACTACAGTATATATTACTACTACAGTATATATCCTACTACAGTATATATTACTACTACAGTATATATTACTACTACAGTATATATCCTACTACAGTATATATCCTACTACAGTATATATTACTACTACAGTATATATCCTACTACAGTATATATCCTACTACAGTATATATTACTACTACAGTATATATTACTACTACAGTATATATTACTACTACAGTATATATTACTACTACAGTATATATTACTACTACAGTATATATTACTACTACAGTATATATTACTACTACAGTATATATTACTACTACAGTATATTTTATTACTACTACAGTATATATTACTACTACAGTATATATTACTACTACAGTATATATTACAACTACAGTATATATTACTACTACAGTATATATTACTACTACAGAATATATTACTACTACAGTATATATTATTACTACAGTATATATTACTACTACAGTATATATTACTACTACAGTATATATTACTACTACAGTATATATTACTACTACAGTATATATTACTACTACAGTATATATTACTACTACAGTATATTATATTACTACTACTGTATATATCCTACTACAGTATATTATATTACTACTACTGTATATATCCTACTACAGTATATTATATTACTACTACAGTATATATTACTACTACAGTATATATCCTACTACAGTATATATTACTACTACAGTATATATTAATACTACTGTATATATTACTACAGTATATATTACTACTACAGTATATATTACTACTACAGTATATATTACTACTACAGTATATATTACTACTACAGTATATATTACTACTACAGTATATATTACTACTACAGTATATTTTATTACTACAGTATATATTACTACTACAGTATATATTACAACTACAGTATATATTACTACTACAGTATATATCCTACTACAGTATATATCCTACTACAGTATATACTACAGTATATATTACTACTACAGTATATATTACTACTACAGTATATATTACTACTACAGTATATATTACTACTGCAGTATATTTTATTACTACAGTATGTATTACTACTACAGTATATATTACAACTACAGTATATTACTACTACAGTATATATTACTACTACAGTATATATTAATTACTACTACAGTATATATTACTACTACAGTAGTATATATTACTACAGTATATATTACTACAGTATATATATACTACAGTATATATTAAACAGTATATATTACTACTACAGTATATATTACTACTACAGTATATATCCTACTACAGTATATATTACTACTACAGTATATATTAATACTACTGTATATATTACTACAGTATATATTACAACTACAGTATATATTAATACTACTGTATATATTACTACTACAGTATATATTACTACTACAGTATATATTACTACTACAGTATATATTACTACTACAGTATATATTACTACTACAGTATATATCCTACTACAGTATATATTACTACTACAGTATATATTACTACTACAGTATATATTACTACTACAGTATATATTACTACTACAGTATATATTACTACTACAGTATATATTACTACTACAGTATATATTACTACTACAGTATATACTACTACAGTATATATTCTACTACAGTATATATTACTACTACAGTATATATTACTACTACAGTATATATACTACATTACTATTACTACTACAGTATATATTACTACTACAGTATATATTACTACTACAGTATATATCCTACTACAGTATATATCCTACTACAGTATATATTACTACTACAGTATATTACTACTACAGTATATATTACTACTATATATATCTACTACAGTATATATCCTACTACAGTATATATTACTACTACAGTATATATGCTCCTACAGTATATGACCTACTACAGTATATATTACAACTACAGTATATATTACTACTACAGTATATATTACTACTACAGTATATATTACTACTACAGTATATATTACTACTACAGTATATATTACTACTACAGTATATATTACTACTACAGTATATCTACTACAGTATATATTACTACTACAGTATATATTACTACTACAGTATATATTACTACTACAGTATATATTACTACTACAGTATATATTACTACAGTATATATTACTACTACTATATATATTACTACTACAGTATATATTACTACAGTATATATTACTACTACAGTATATATCTACTACAGTATATATTACTACTACAGTATATATTACTACTACAGTATATATTACTACTACAGTATATATTACTACTACAGTATATATTTACTACTACTACAGTATATATCTACTACAGTATATATTACTACCTACAGTATATATCCTACTACAGTATATATTACTACTACAGTATATATTACTACTACAGTATATATTATACTACAGTATATCTACTACTACAGTATATATTACTACAGTATATATCCTGACTACAGTATATATTACTACTACAGTATATACTACTACAGTATATATTACTACTACAGTATATATACTACTACTATATATTACAGTATATATTACTACTACAGTCTATGTTACAACTAGAGTATATATTACTACAGTTACAGTAATATTACTACTACAGTATATATTACTACTACAGTATATATTACTACTACAGTATATATACAGTATATATTCCTACTACACTACTACAGTATATATACTACTACAGTATATATTACTACTACAGTATATATCCTACTACTACTACTACAGTATATATTACTACTACAGTATATATTACAACTACAGTATATATTACAACTACAGTATATGTTAATACTACTGTATATATTACTACTACAGTATATATTACTACTACAGTATATATTACAACTACAGTATATATTACTACTACAGTATATATTACTACTACAGTATATATCCTACTACAGTATATATTACTACTACAGTATATATTACTACTACAGTATATATTACTACTACAGTATATATTACAACTACAGTATATATTTACTAATACTACAGTATATATTACTACTACAGTATATATTACTACTACAGTATACTACAGTATATATACTACAGTATATATACTACAGTATATATCCTACTACAGTATATATTACTACTACAGTATATATTACTACTACAGTATATATTACTACTACAGTATATATTACTACTACAGTATATATTACTACTATATTATATACTACTACAGTATATATTACTACTACAGTATATATATTACTACTACAGTATATATTACTACTACAGTATATATTACTACTACAGTATATATTACTACTACAGTATATATTACTACTACAGTATATATTACTACTACAGTATATATTACTACTACAGTATATATGTCTACAGTATATTACTAACTACAGTATATTACTACTACAGTATATATTACTACTACAGTATATATCCTACTACAGTATATATTACTACTACAGTATATATTACTACTACAGTATATATTACTACTACAGTATATATTACTACTACAGTATATATTACTACTACAGTATATATTACCTATATTACTACAGTATATATTACTACTACAGTAATATTACTACTACAGTATATTACTACTACAGTATATATCCTACTACAGTATATATCCTACTACAGTATATATTACTACTACAGTATATATTACTACTACAGTATATATTACTACTACAGTATATATTACTACTACAGTATATTACTACTGCAGTATATTTTATTACTACAGTATATATTACTACTACAGTATATATTACTACTACAGTATATATTACTACTACAGTATATATCCTACTACAGTATATATTACTACTACAGTATATATTACTACTACAGTATAATTTACTCTACAGTATATTACTACTACAGTATATATTACTCTACATATATTTTACTACTACAGTATATATTACTACTACAGTATATATTGCAACTACAGTATATGTTAATACTACAGTATATTATTACTACAGTATATATACTACTACAGTATATATTACTACAGTATATACTACTACAGTAATATTACTACTACAGTATATATTATTACATTATATATTTACTACAGTATATATTACTACATTATAGTACTACAGTATATATTACTACAGTATATATTACTACTACAGTATATATTACTACTACAGTATATTACTACTACAGTATATATTACTACTACTGTATATATCCTGCTACAGTATATATTACTAGTACAGTATATATTACAACTACATTATATATTACTCCTACATTATATATTACTACTACATTATATATTACTACTACAGTATATATTACTACAGTATATATTTACTACAGTATATATTACTACTACAGTATATATACTACTACAGTATATATCCTACTGTATATATTACTACTACAGTATATATTACTACTACAGTATATTATTTACTACTACAGTATATTACTACTACAGTAATATCCTACTACAGTATATATTACTACTACAGTATATATTACTACTATATATATTACAACTACAGTATATAAACTACTACAGTATATATTACAACTACTGTATATATTACTACTACAGTATATATTACTACTACAGTATATATTACTACTACAGTATATATTACTACTACAGTATATATCCTACTACAGTATATATTACTACTACAGTATATATCCTACTACTGTATATATCCTACTACAGTATATTATATTACTACTACTGTATATATCGTACTACAGTATATAATACTACTACAGTATATATCCTACTACAGTATATATTACTACTACAGTATATATTACTACTACAGTATATATTACTACTACAGTATATATTACTACTACAGTATATATTACTACTACAGTATATATTACTACTACAGTATATATTACTACTACAGTATATATTACTACTACAGTATATATTACTACTACAGTATATATTACTACTACAGTATATATTACTACTACAGTATATATTACTACTACAGTATATATCCTACTACAGTATAGACAGTATATATCCTACTAGTATATATTACTACTACAGTATATATTACTACTACAGTATATATTACTACTACAGTATATATTACTACTACAGTATATCCTACTACAGTATATATTACTACTACAGTATATATTACTACTACAGTATATATTACTACTACAGTATATATTACTACTACAGTATATATTACTACTACAGTATATATTACTACTACAGTATATATTACTACTACAGTATATTACATACTACAGTATATATTACTACTACAGTATATATTTACTACTACAGTATATATTACTACTACAGTATATATTACTACTACAGTATATATTACTACTACAGTATATATTACTACTACAGTATATATTACTACTACAGTATATATTACTACTACAGTATATATTACTACTACAGTATATATTACTACTACAGTATATATTACTACTACAGTATATATTACTACAGTATATACATTACTACTACAGTATATATTACTACTACAGTATATATTACTACTACAGTATATATCCTACTACAGTATATATTACTACTACAGTATATATTACTACTACAGTATATATTACTACTACGGTATATAGTTCTACTACAGTATTTATTAATTACAGTATACTACAGTATATATTACTACTACAGTATATATTACTCAGTTCTATTAATAATACAGTATATATTACAAATCTACTACAGTATATATTTACTACTATATATATACTACAGTATATATTACTACTACAGTATATATTACTATACTACAGTATATATTAAACTACTATATATTATTACTACAGTATTACTACTACAGTATATATATTACTACTACAGTATATATTACTACTACAGTATATATTACTACTACAGTATATATTACTACTACAGTATAATTTACTACTACAGTATATATTACTACTACAGTATATATTACTACTACAGTATATATGTACTACTACAGTATATATTACTACTACAGTATATATTACTACTACAGTATATATTACTACTACAGTATATATTACTACTACAGTATATATTACTACTACAGTATATATTACTACTACAGTATATATTACTACTACAGTATATATTACTACTACAGTCTATATTACAACTACAGTATATATTACAACTACAGTATATATTATTACTACAGTATATATTACTACTACAGTATATATTACTACTACAGTATATATTACTACTACAGTATATATTACTACTACAGTATATATTACTACTACAGTATATATTACAACTACAGTATATATTACTACTACAGTATATATTACTACTACAGTATATATTACAACTACAGTATATGTTAATACTACTGTATATATTACTACTACAGTATATATTACTACTACAGTATATATTACTACTACAGTATATATTACTACTACAGTATATATTACAACTACTGTATATATTACTACAGTATATATTACAACTACAGTATATATTATTACTACAGTATATATTACTACTACAGTATATATTACTACTACTGTATATATTACTACTACAGTATATATTACTACTACAGTATATATTATATATCTACTACAGTATATATTACTTTAACAGTATATATTACTACTACAGTATATATTACTACTACAGTATATATTACTACTACAGTATATATTACTACTACAGTATATATTACTACTACAGTATATATTACTACTACAGTATATATTACTACTACTACAGTATATATTACTACTACAGTATATATTACTACTACAGTATATATTACAACTACAGTATATATTACAACTACAGTATATGTTAATACTACTGTATATATTACTACTACAGTATATATTACTACTACAGTATATATCCTACTACAGTATATAATACTACTACAGTATATATATACTACAGTATATATTACTACTACAGTATATATTACTACTACAGTATATATTACAACTACAGTATATATTACAGTATATATTACTACTACAGTATATATTACTACTACAGTATATATTACTACTACAGTATATATTACTACTACAGTATATATTACTACTACAGTATATATTACTACTACAGTATATATTACTACTACAGTATATACAACTACAGTATATTACTACAGTATATATTACTACTACAGTATATATTACTACTACAGTATATATTACTACTACAGTATCTATTACTACCACAGTATATATCACCACTACAGTATATATTACTACTAGAGTATATTACTACTACAGTATATATTACTACTACAGTATATATTACTACTACAGTATGTTACTACTACAGTATATATTACTACTACAGTATATATTACTACTACAGTATATATTACTACTACAGTATATATTACTACTACAGTATATATTACTACTACAGTATATATTACAACTACAGTATATATTACTACTACAGTATATATTACTACTACAGTATATATTACTACTACAGTATATATTACTACTACAGTATATATTACTACTACAGTATATATTACTACTACAGTATATTTTATTACTACAGTATATATTACAACTACAGTATATATTATTACTACAGTATATATTTCTACTACAGTATATATTAATACTACTGTATATATTACTACTACAGTATATATTACTACTACAGTATATATCCTACTACAGTATATATTACTACTACAGTATATATTACTACTACAGTATATATTACTACTACAGTATATATTACTACTACAGTATATATTAACTACTACAGTACTAAGATCTTACTACAGTATATTACTACTACAGTATATATTACTACTACAGTATATATTACTACTACAGTATATATTACTACTACAGTATATATTACTACTACAGTATATATTACAACTACAGTATATATTACTACTACAGTATATATTACTACTACAGTATATATTACTACTACAGTATATATTACTACTGCAGTATATTTTATTACTACAGTATATATTACTACTACAGTATATATTACAACTACAGTATATATTACTACTACAGTATATATTACTACTACAGTATATATTACTACTACAGTATATATTACTACTACAGTATATATCCTACTACAGTATATATTACTACTACAGTATATATTACTACTACAGTATATATTACTACTACAGTATATATTACTACTACAGTATATATTACTACTACAGTATATATTACTACTACAGTATATATTACTACTACAGTATATATTACTACTACAGTATATTTTACTACTACAGTATATATTATTACTACAGTATATATTACTACTACAGTATATATTACTACTACAGTATATATTACTACTACAGTATATATTACTAATTACTACAGTATATATTACTACTACAGTATATATTACTACTACAGTATATATTACTACTACAGTATATATTACTACTACAGTATATATTACAACTACAGTATATATTACTACTACAGTATATATTACTACTACAGTATATATTACTACAGTATTACTACTACAGTATATATTACTACTGCAGTATATTTTATTACTACAGTATATATTACTACTACAGTATATATTACAACTACAGTATATATTACTACTACAGTATATATTACTACTACAGTATATATTACTACTACAGTATATATTACTACTGCAGTATATTTTATTACTACAGTATATATTACTACTACAGTATATATTACAACTACAGTATATATTACTACTACAGTATATATTACTACTACAGTATATATTACAACTACAGTATATATTACTACTACAGTATATATTACTACTACAGTATATATTACAACTACAGTATATATACTACAGTATATATTAATTACTACAGTATATATTTCTACTACAGTATATATTAATACTACTGTATATATTACTACTACAGTATATATTACTACTACAGTATATATTACAACTACTGTATATATTACTACTACAGTATATATTACTACTACAGTATATATTACTACTACAGTATATATTACAACTACAGTATATATTACTACTACAGTATATATTACTACTACAGTATATATTACTACTACAGTATATATTACTACTACAGTATATATTACAACTACTGTATATATTACTACTACAGTATATATTACTACTACAGTATATATTACTACTACAGTATATCCTACTATTTACTATATTAATACTACAGTATATATTACTACTACAGTATATATGCAACTACAGTATATATTACTACTACAGTATATATATACAACTACAGTATATATTACTACTACAGTATATACTACTACAGTATATACTACTACAGTATATATTACTACTACAGTATATATTACTACTACAGTATATATTAACTACTACAGTATATATTACTACTACAGTATATATTACTACTACAGTATATATTACTACTACAGTATATATTACTACTACAGTATATATTACTACTACAGTATATATTACTACTACAGTATATATTACTACTACAGTATATACTACTACAGTATATATTACTACTACAGTATATTATACTTACTACAGTATATATTACTACTACAGTATATACTACTACAGTATATATTACTACTACAGTATATATTACTACTACAGTATATATATTATTACTACAACTATATAGTATACAGTACTTACTACTACAGTATATATTACTACTACAGTATATATTACTACTACAGTATATATTACTACTACAGTATATATTACTATACAGTAATATTACTACTACAGTTATATATTACTACTACAGTATATATTAATACTACATTTATTATATTACTACAGTAGTATATACTACTACAGATATATTTACTACAGTATATATTACTACTACAGTATAATACTAGTAATTATTACTACAGTATATATTTTTACTACAGTATATATTACTACTACAGTATATATTAACTACAGTATATATTACTACTACAGTATATATTACAACTACAGTATATATTACTACTACAGTATATATTACAACTACAGTATATATTACTACTACAGTATATATTACTACTACAGTAATAACAAACTACAGTATATATTACTACTACAGTATATATTACTACTACAGTATACAATACTATTATATATTACTACAGTTATACTACTACAGTATATATACTACTACAGTATATATCCTACTACAGTATATATATTACTACTACAGTATATTACTACAGTTATTACTACTACAGTATATTACTACAGTATATATTACTATATATTACTACTACAGTATATATCCTACTACAGTATATATCCTACTACAGTATATATTACTACTACAGTATATATCCTACTACAGTATATATTACTACTACAGTATATATTACTACTACAGTATATATTACTACTACAGTATATATTACAACTACTGTATATATCCTACTACAGTATAATATTATATTACTACTACTGTATATATCCTACTACAGTATATATTACTACTCATATTCATTCACATTTACATTTTAATTGTTCTCCTCTCTATCCCCAGCTAACTTAATCCCACAAGGACCCACTGAACTATATAATCAGTGACAAGGACCCCAATTGAAATACGCCTAACGGCCTTATCCTTAGTTGGAATTATGCAACGCTGGTACCTGTCATATTTGAAAATATTATGTTGTACCAACATAGTAAAATACTAACTGAATAAAAATAATAATAATAATAATTATTATTATTATTAGTAGTAGTAGTAGTAGAAGTAGTAGTAGTAGTAGTAGTAGTAGAAGTAGTAGTAGTAGTAGAGCACAGCGAGCGTTCATTGACATAAGAATATTTGACCCAATGGCCCATAGCTACAGCGAGCTGTCTCTGGAGGCTGCACACAAGAGGAACGAACAAGAGAAGGTCAGGGCATATGGGGAAAGGATCTTAAATATCGAACATGGTAGCTTTACCCCACTAGTCTTCACCACATCAGGAGGGATGAGACCCAGGGCCCAGTGCTTCTATTCAAGGCTAGCAGAGATCAGCGCAGAGAAGAAGCAACAGCCCAGGAGCCACGTTGTAGCCTGGATAAGGTGCCGTCTATTTTCTCATTGCTCAGATCAGCACTACTATGCCTGCGGGGAACAAGACTGTCTGCACCACAACCAACGACGGCGGCAGAAGTGGACTACGAGGCAGCGGTGGCAGAGGGTCGCATAGGGAGGCGACTGGATTGAAGTTGCATGGTGTAGAGTAGTAATATAGTTATAAATAGTAGAATAGACTACTAATATCTGATGTTTGTAAAATATAATGTATGCACAATATTAAATAAAAATCAAAGTAGTAGTAGTAATCCACGATGATGATGATGAGTGCTTACCCCGGAATAGGAAGTAGCTGAATGACTACCAAGTTGGGCGCTTTGATGACTGTTCTGACTTTGTTTATGGTCCAAAGGGGGGATGCACAGGCTGAGTGGTGTAGTAGTAGTAGTAGTAGTAGTATTATCCTGTACCAGTGAGGGCTGGTCATATCCAGAGTGAAGTTTGGCATCCTCTACCCAAACTTATCTGTTTCGCTTTTACTGTCCTATTTTTCCTTCTGGGGGCAGGGGGCTAGGAATCCTCCTCCCCTTGTATAATTATCCTACTCAACGAGACAGAGAAACGGGCGAGGGAACGCGAAAGTGGTCCCGGACCCTGAGAATTGGAACTTTAAATGTTGCTTCTGGCCGGACTCTGCCTCGATGTCGCCACCCCCCAGCAATGGGTAATGTGCCTGAGTACATACATACATACATACAATCATACCGTACATCATGCACCAGTATTGCCGAATCTACGTTAAGCCGGTATCACACGATAGTCAACATTCGATAATAAAAACAAATCTGGCAACATTTCTGGAATATTTTGCACTGGTATCGAAAACTAGACTGATGGTAGAAGAATTTAGGTCACCGAAAAAGTTCAAATGTTTGCCTCATAAGCGGCCAGACCAGTGCTTAGGATAAATTTTGAGGGAAAAAGAGCTCGTGTGATACCGGCTTTCTGCGAATGGGGAGGACACTTGTCCTCCAGCAGCTTTGCAATTTGTCTCCTTCGTACACAAAAAGAAAAAAAGAGAGGGATGGAAAGAGAGAGAGAGAGAGATACTATTGAACCCAAGGGCAACAATATGGCGGTGGATGGCCAATATATTGTCAGTATGACTAAGTACCCGTTTATGGTGAACATTTACCCGTCTAGTGCGATACTTATGAATTATATCGTTCAGGGTTCATTAAGGGGGGATAGTTCGTGTTTTCGGACCCCCTTCTCCCTCATATTTAGCCCCATTAGTGTTGACATTTTAAGACGTTCGTTCCGTTAGTTTGGCGATTTTGAGACCTCTCACCCGATTTTTTTTCATATTAAGACCATTCGTGCCATTAAGGTGTTGATTTGTTTCCAGACGAGCGAAAGCGAGCCTGTAATTTTAGGAGAAATCGGCCTTCGTACGATTTTTTTTTTTTACAAATTTATCTTGAAAGGGGATCTAGGGTTTTTTTTTTTTTTTTTTTTTTTTTTAAGCTTGATAGAAGTCTAGCGAGGAATGGGCGAAAGTCTTAACATTTGAAAACTAATGAGGCTAAACATGAAAGAGAAGGGGGTTCAGAAATACACAAATACTTCCTGTAACGTAGATGCGACGTTATGGGTGCCTTTGTTACAGCACCCGAGCCTTACAGTGCTACTTGACCGACATACGAACATAAGAGTAGCACCTTTGGATTCTTACAACATTAAGGGGGGGTCACCGGCTTTTTGTTTTATCTTGCTCTACTTTTCTCTCTTTCCCTGGCTTGTATCCATTCAGCCAACTGTTTTAATACTTTATCCCCATCCAGGTGTCGACTTCTTCCTGGCGAGCGATAGCGAGCCAGCATTGTATGGAGAAATCCGGCTTCGCCGGAGACATATTTCTATCGAAAAATGTACAAATTTAGCTTGCTGTCAAACCAAAATATATATATGCTGGCTCGCTACCGCTCGCCAGGAAAATATTGACACCTGATTGGGGTAAAACGTCTTAAAACAGTAGGCTGAATGGTGCCGAATGGACACAAGTCAAAGAGAGAGGGAGAGAAAGAGATAAGAAAAGCGATGTGGGCTCCCTTAATGTTTTCCCCACGAAGCGTCTGATACCGAACGAATATTGTGGGAATAAAGCAGTATCACACGAGAGCTTTTATAGTCAACATTCGATGATCAACATTTTTCTGGCAATATTTCTGGATCATTTTCCACTGGTATCGGAAACTAGACTGATGGTTAGATGAATTTAGGTAGAAGAAATAATATCAATGGTGACCTCCTAAGTTGCCAGACCAGTGTTTGAGGATAAATGTTGAGGGAAAAAGCGCTCGTGTGATACCGGCTTAAGTGTTTGTTTAGAGAGAGGACACGGAGTAGCAATATCCACTTCCAACAGTAGCGACATTTTTCAAGTTATTTCGCCCACAAACGGCACTGGGAAGGGGAAAAAAGGGTTGGATAATACACATGTCCAAGAAGGGTTGGAAAACAACTGCTGAGAGTAGGTCGCGGCGCTACGGAGGACGCAGCTGACATGTCAGGTATTAGGTACTTTCACTTCTTGCCTCTTATATCATAATATACTGTATTTATATATATATATATATATATATATATATATATATATATATATATATATATATATATATATATATATATATATATATATATATATATATATATATATATATATATTATATATATATATATATATATATTATATATATATTTATCTTATATATATACCTGTATATTTATATATATATATGAGATATATATCTATATATATATATATATATATATATATGTATATATATATATATATATATATCCCGGTATATATATATATATATATTTGATATATATATATATATATAATATATATATATATATATATCTATATATATATATATCTTTATACCGGTATCTATATATATATATATATATATATATATTATATTTACTATATATATATCTATATATATAACAGTACAGTATATATATTTATACCCAAAGCGATGAATAATTAAAGTCAGGATTATATAATATTATGTAAGCACATAATTATACACCAACATCCACCTTTAGCATGGAATTAATGGTAGAGAAAGAAAAGGGTGGAGGTGTACAGGTACAGTACCTGTCACCATGGCTGTCAGTAGGACTATATTTTGACATTCAACCCTCAGTGGAGAAAAGATCAGGTTTGGTAGTTGCAGGGGGCGATTTTTCAGTGGAGGGAAAAGTTTGCCACGTATTATGCAAGATGAGAGAGAGAGAGAGTGTGTGGTGTGGTGTGATTTGAGGCGAGAGATGAGAGAGAGGATTATGTGTTGTGGGTGTGAGAATATATATGATCTATATAGTAATAGCGACATCATACCCTGTACTTACCCCCTCACAGAGTGGATGCGGGACGACAACAATACATCTCGATACAATAATAGTTATATCCTACAATAAGTCCGCTACAAGATTGGTGTCAAACCAGGCTATATCAATGGGGCGTCTGGTCCATATGCAAAGTGAGAGTGAGAGATCTGTTTGTGTGGTGTGAAAGACCAAGAGAGAGAGTGTGTGTGAGAGAAGGAGGTGAGGTGTATGGTGTGAGAAAAAGAGTGAGAGACTTAGCGGTAGTTACACAGATACTCAGACCACACAGACCTTGCGGTCCCTACTCGGTGGTCCGACCTTAATACAACTAGACAGGGACAGCTGGTGATAGTAAATAGTAATCCGGAACAGCAACGCAGAAGGCTCATCCTCCCCACCGTCTGCTCCCATCCGGCTAAAAAGCCGTCCCTGACAAATCGGATGAAGTGTAAAAACACTTAATGGGGTCCAGGAAATGCCACACAAGGAAAGTTTTTATTAGATTATAGACAGAAATCAGTTTGAAAGGGAAATGACACATTGCCTAACTGATTAATTCATAGAATGGCATGGCCTACAATCTCCATCATATAATCGTCCAGATCTCTTTGTTATACAACGTATCCGTTGAGATATTCTTGTCAGCTACTTCTCAAGCTTGATCACACTAATCCACTCTTTAACCACCACATAGTAATGATGAAGACATTTTGTGTCGCGTCTAGGCCTGCCTGTCATTCTAATTAATGTTAATTCATTACCTCGCGGGTTGCATGGACAGTGTTGATTAAATCGTGAAGGCAGTGCGTTGATATCTACTCTGTCAAATATTTTAAGTATCTTAAAAAAAGAGCTCGATCAAGTTGGCCTCGGGCTAACCTCCTTGGTGTCTTTAAGCGATAACATTAGTAAAAAACTGATTCATTAAATTGTATCAAAATAATGGCTTGTTTCT
>CM064503.1:12877337-13134837 GCA_032716605.1 Paralithodes platypus
CTCATATTCATTCACATTTACATTTTAATTGTTCTCCTCTCTATCCCCAGCTAACTTAATCCCACAAGGACCCACTGAACTATATAATCAGTGACAAGGACCCCAATTGAAATACGCCTAACGGCCTTATCCTTAGTTGGAATTATGCAACGCTGGTACCTGTCATATTTGAAAATATTATGTTTGTACCAAACATAGTAAAATACTAACTGAATAAAAATAATAATAATAATAATTATTATTATTATTAGTAGTAGTAGTAGTAGAAGTAGTAGTAGTAGTAGTAGTAGTAGAAGTAGTAGTAGTAGTAGAGCACAGCGAGCGTTCATTGACATGAGAATATATCTGACCCCAATGGGCCCATAGCTACAGCGAGCGGGTCTCTGGATGCTGCACACAAGAGGACGAACAAGAGAAGGTCAGGGCATATGGGGCAACGGATCTTAAATATCGAACATGGTTAGCTTTACCCCACTAGTCTTCACCACATCAGGAGGGATGAGACCCAGGGCCCAGTGCTTCTATTCAAGGCTAGCAGAGATCAGCGCAGAGAAGAAGCAACAGCCCAGGAGCCACGTTGTAGCCTGGATAAGGTGCCGTCTATTTTCTCATTGCTCAGATCAGCACTACTATGCCTGCGGGGAACAAGACTGTCTGCACCACAACCAACGACGGCGGCAGAAGTGGACTACGAGGCAGCGGTGGCAGAGGGTCGCATAGGGAGGCGACTGGATTGAAGTTGCATGGTGTAGAGTAGTAATATAGTAGAATAGTAGGAATAGACTAATATCTGATGTTTGTAAAATATAATGTATGCACAATATTAAATAAAAATCAAAGTAGTAGTAGTAATCCACGATGATGATGATGAGTGCTTACCCCGGAATAGGAAGTAGCTGAATGACTACCAAGTTGGGCGCTTTGATGACTGTTCTGACTTTGTTTATGGTCCAAAGGGGGGATGCACAGGCTGAGTGGTGTAGTAGTAGTAGTAGTAGTAGTATTATCCTGTACCAGTGAGGGCTGGTCATATCCAGAGTGAAGTTTGGCATCCTCTACCCAAACTTATCTGTTTCGCTTTTACTGTCCTATTTTTCCTTCTGGGGGCAGGGGGCTAGGAATCCTCCTCCCCTTGTATAATTATCCTACTCAACGAGACAGAGAAACGGGCGAGGGAACGCGAAAGTGGTCCCGGACCCTGAGAATTGGAACTTTAAATGTTGCTTCTGGCCGGACTCTGCCTCGATGTCGCCACCCCCCAGCAATGGGTAATGTGCCTGAGTACATACATACATACATACAATCATACCGTACATCATGCACCAGTATTGCCGAATCTACGTTAAGCCGGTATCACACGATAGTCAACATTCGATAATAAAAAAAAATCTGGCAACATTTCTGGAATATTTTGCACTGGTATCGAAAACTAGACTGATGGTAGAAGAATGTAGGTCACCGAAAAAGTTGAAATGTTTGCCTCATAAGCTGCCAGACCAGTGCTTAGGATACATGTTGAGGGAAAAAGAGCTCGTGTGATACCGGCTTTCTGCGAATGGGGAGGACACTTGTCCTCCAGCAGCTTTGCAATTTGTCTCCTTCGTACACAAAAAGAAAAAAAGAGAGGGATGGAAAGAGAGAGAGAGAGAGATACTATTGAACCCAAGGGCAACAATATGGCGGTGGATGGCCAATATATTGTCAGTATGACTAAGTACCCGTTTATGGTGAACATTTACCCGTCTAGTGCGATACTTATGAATTATATCGTTCAGGGTTCATTAAGGGGGGATAGTTCGTGTTTTCGGACCCCCTTCTCCCTCATATTTAGCCCCATTAGTGTTGACATTTTAAGACGTTCGTTCCGTTAGTTTGGCGATTTTGAGACCTCTCACCCGATTTTTTTTCATATTAAGACCATTCGTGCCATTAAGGTGTTGATTTGTTTCCAGACGAGCGAAAGCGAGCCTGTAATTTTAGGAGAAATCGGCCTTCGTACGATTTTTTTTTTTTACAAATTTATCTTGAAAGGGGATCTAGGGTTTTTTTTTTTTTTTTTTTTTTTTTTTAAGCTTGATAGAAGTCTAGCGAGGAATGGGCGAAAGTCTTAACATTTGAAAACTAATGAGGCTAAACATGAAAGAGAAGGGGGTTCAGAAATACACAAATACTTCCTGTAACGTAGATGCGACGTTATGGGTGCCTTTGTTACAGCACCCGAGCCTTACAGTGCTACTTGACCGACATACGAACATAAGAGTAGCACCTTTGGATTCTTACAACATTAAGGGGGGGTCACCGGCTTTTTGTTTTATCTTGCTCTACTTTTCTCTCTTTCCCTGGCTTGTATCCATTCAGCCAACTGTTTTAATACTTTATCCCCATCCAGGTGTCGACTTCTTCCTGGCGAGCGATAGCGAGCCAGCATTGTATGGAGAAATCCGGCTTCGCCGGAGACATATTTCTATCGAAAAATGTACAAATTTAGCTTGCTGTCAAACCAAAAATATATATATATGCTGGCTCGCTACCGCTCGCCAGGAAAATATTGACACCTGGATTGGGGTAAACGTCTTAAAACAGTAGGCTGAACGGGGCCGAATGGATACAAGTCAAAGAGAGAAGGAGAGAAAGAGATAAAAAGCGATGTGGGCTCCCTTAATGTTTTCCCCACGAAGCGTCTGATACCGAACGAATATTGTGGGAATAAAGCCAGTATCACACGAGAGCTTTTATAGTCAACATTCGATGATCAACATTTTTCTGGCAATATTTCTGGATCATTTTCCACTGGTATCGGAAACTAGACTGATGGTAGATGAATTTAGGTAGAAGAAATAATATCAATGGTGACCTCCTAAGTTGCCAGACCAGTGTTGAGGATAAATGTTGAGGGAAAAAGCGCTCGTGTGATACCGGCTTAAGTGTTGTTTAGAGAGAGGACACGGAGTAGCATATCCACTTCCACCAGTAGCGACATTTTTCAAGTTATTTCGCCCACTAACGGCACTGGGAAGGGGAAAAAAGGGTTGGATAATACACATGTCCAAGAAGGGTTGGAAAACAAACTGCTGAGAGTAGGTCGCGGCGCTACGGAGGACCAGCTGACATGTCAGGTATTAGGGACTTTCACTTCTTGCCTCTTATATCATAATATACTGTATTTATATATATTATATATATAGATATATATTATATATATGTATATATATATATATATATATATATATATCTATATATATATATATATATATATATATATATATATATATATATATATTATATATATATATATATATATATATATACCTGTATATTTATATATATATATATATATATATATATATATATATATATATATATATATATGTATATATATATATATATATATACCGGTATATATATATATATATATATATATATATATATATATTATATATATATATATATATATATATATATTCTATATATATACCGGTATATATATATATATATATATTATATATAATATATATATATATATATATATATATATATATATATACAGTACAGTATATATATTTATACCCAAAGCGATGAATAATTAAAGTCAGGATTATATAATATTATGTAAGCACATAATTATACACAACATCCACCTTTAGCATGGAATTAATGGTAGAGAAAGAAAAGGGTGGAGGTGTACAGGTACAGTACCTGTCACCATGGCTGTCAGTAGGACTATATTTTGACATTCAACCCTCAGTGGAGAAAAGATCAGGTTTGGTAGTGGCAGGTGGCGATTTTCAGTGGAGGGAAAGTTGGCCACGTATTATGCAAGATGAGAGAGAGAGAGAGTGTGTGTGTGTGTGTGTTTGAGCGAGAGAGAGAGAGAGTATGTGTGTGGGTGTGAGATATATATATATATATATATATACGACATAATAACCTGTACTTACCCCCTCACAGAGTGGATGCGGGCAGACAACAATACATCTCGATACAATAATAGTTTATCATACAATAAGTCAGCTACAATTGGAAACAGTAGGCTATATCAATGTCTTGGCCATATGCAAAGTGAGAGTGAGAGATCTGTGTGTGTGTGTGAAAGACAGAGAGAGAGAGTGTGTGTGAGAGAGAGGGAGGGAGTGTGTGTGTGTGAGAAAAAGAGTGAGAGACTTACAGAGTTACACAGATACTCAGACCACACAGACCTTGCGGTCCCTACTGGGTGGTCCGACCTTAATACTACTAGACAGGGACAGCTTATAGTAAAAGGATAGGACAGCAACGCAGAAGGCTCTCTCCCCACCGTCTGCTCCCTCCGGCTAAAAAGCCGTACCGAAAAATAGGATGAAGTGTAACCTTATGGGTCAGGAAATGCCCACAAGGAAAGTTTTTTTAGATTATAGACAGAAATCAGTTTGAAAGGGAAATGACACTTGCCTACTGATTAATTCATATTAATACAATCTCCATCAGATAATCGTCCAGTCTCTTTTTAAACGTATCAGTTGAATTTCTGTCGACTACTTCTCTTGATAAACTAATCCACTCTTTAACCACCACATAGTATGTGAAGACATTTTGTGTCACATCTAGGCATGCCTTCTTTCTAATTAATGTTATTCCATTACCTCGGGTTGCAGCATTGTTATTAATCGTGAACAGTGCATTGATATCTACTCTGTCAAATATTTTAAGTATCTTAAAAAACTCGATAAGTTGGCCTCGTAACCTCCTTTTCTTTAGCGAGAACAAATATAATTTCATTAATTTTTCAAAATATGGCTTGTTTCTCAGAGAGGGAATTAGCTTAGTTGCTCTACTATGCAAGGATTCGAGTTTTTCAATGTCTTTCTTAAGATACGGGGACCAAAACTGAACGCCATATTCAAGATGGGGTCTAACAATGCTTTTGAATAACGGCAAAATACTGTTCGCGTTAAAGGTAAAATTAATTTGATAAATCCCAAGGCTTTGTTAGCTTTATTTGCCGCAGCCGACCATTGCTCTGAGGATTTTAGGTTTTCTGATAGTATAACTGCGAGATCTTTAACCCTGGAGTCTGCTATTATTAGTTGGCCTTTCATTTAATAATCATACTTGTTGTGTTGTGTACAGTATGTTGACATTTGTCAACATTAAATGGCATTTGCTACTTTACTGACCAGAGAGAGAGAGAGAGAGAGAGAGGGGGTGGGAGAGAGAGAGAGAGAGTGTGTGAGAGAGAGTGAGAGTGAGAGAGAGAAAGAGAGAGAGAGAGAGTGAGAACCAGTGCACCATTCTGCTTGTCATGTGACTTACAAAACCCTCCCTACCTTCTGAAAGTGAAGAGGGTGATGGGTTTGTGGAGCTTGCGCGAGAAGGTTATAATTGACCACTTGCGAGTTTCAGGCTATAAGGAAGTTGGAGCTGTGAACATCGATATTAAACAGAAATGCAATAATAATGTACGTTTCTGATGGATGAATGGTATGTTGAATTGGGTTTTATGTATTTATAAATGTACTACGACCGTATTTTAGCTGTAAAGTCTGTTAAATATCGTTGTCTACAGCTCCAACTTCCTTATAGAACGAAACTGGCAAGTCGGCAATTATATAGGTTGCCCGAAGCCGGTGTCACACGGGGCAGTTCCTGGCCTATTTATTGTAGTCGGTTCTTTACCAGCTCGTGGGAAGGGGGGAGGGGGAGGGGGAGGGGTTATTTTTTGGTGGATTTGTTAATTTATTTATTATTATTATTATTATTTAGTTTCCTCTCTAGACCTCCATTAAACTTTAAATAAAAAATAATAATAAAAAATTTCTCACAATATTCCCCTTCTAGATATATTTGTAAATTTTTTGGTAGAAAAATGTTCCGACTGAAGGCCGATCCTTCCTTAATTATAGTTTCGCTATCGCTCGCCAGGAAAAAATCGACACCTAAATGACACGAAAAGTCTTAATATTGACAAACAAAACGGCCCATCTCCCCTTAAGGCAGCCCACCTCGTTTTTTGTTCTCTCTTTCTCTCCCTCTCTCTCTTGGGCTTGTATCCATTCGGCCCCATTCTGCCTACTGTTTTAAGACGTGTACCCCCATCCAGGTGTCAATATTTTCCTGGCGAGCGGTAGCGAGTCAGCATATATATACTTTTGTTTTGACAGCAAGCTAAATTTGTACATTATTCGATAGAAAAATGTCTTCGGCGAAGCCGGATTTCTCCATACAATGCTGGCTCGCTATCGCTCGCCAGGAAGAAATCGACACCTGGATGGGGATAAACGTCTTAAAACAGTTCTGAATGGGGCCGAATGGATACAAGCCAGAGAAAGAGAGAAAATGAGATAAAGATAAAAACAAAAACAGGTGACCCCCCTTAAACATAACCCTTTCTGTTCCGACGACGTCTGTTATATTTGAGTTCAGCTACGTTCAGCTACGTTTAGACGATTTTATGAAGTTTTGGAGAGATATATGGGTAGCTTAAAGGATTAGCTGAGATATATGGTAGCTTAAAGGATTAGCTGAGATATATGGTAGCTTAAAGGATTAGCTGAGATATATGGTAGCTTAAAGGATTAGATGAGATATATGGTAGCTTAAAGGATTAGCTGAGATATATGGTAGCTTAAAGGATTAGCTGAGATATATGGTAGCTTAAAGGATTAGCTGAGATATGGTAGCTTAAAGGATTAGCTGAGATATATGGTAGCTTAAAGGATTAGCTGAGATATATGGTAGCTTAAAGGATTAGCTGAGATATATGGTAGCTTAAAGGATTAGCTGAGATATGGTAGCTTAAAGGATTAGCTGAGATATATGGTAGCTTAAAGGATTAGCTGAGATATGGTAGCTTAAAGGATTAGCTGAGATATATGGTAGCTTAAAGGATTAGATGAGATATATGGTAGCTTAAAGGATTAGCTGAGATATATGGTAGCTTAAAGGATTAGCTGAGATATATGGTAGCTTAAAGGATTAGCTGAGATATATGGTAGCTTAAAGGATTAGCTGAGATATATGGTAGCTTAAAGGATTAGCTGAGATATATGGTAGCTTAAAGGATTAGCCGAGATAGTGTGTAACCTTGTAATGGGTAAACGTCCTTCCTAAGCTGAATAACAGGATATACCAGAAAGGATGTCAACGGTACTGAATGGGTTAAGGGGAGATTTCCACCTGGAGGATTTTTTTCTGAACCTCTTTCTCCCTCATGTTTAGCCCCATTGCTTGTGAGATTTAAAGACGCTTGCCCCATTAGTTTGGCGATTTTAAGAACCCTCGCCCCATTTCTGTCAATTTTAAGACCATTCGTGCCATTTAGGTGTCGATTTTTTCCTAGCGAGCGATAGCGAACCTGTAATTTAAGGGAAACCGGCCTTCGGCCGGGACATTTTTCTACCGAAAAATGTACAAATTTATCTTTAAAGAGGGTCAAGGGGGAGTAATTTTAAGCTTAATGGAAGTCTAGGGAATCAACTAAAAACTTCCCCTTAACCCCTTCTAGTACCTTACGGTGACGTGTTTTTCAATGTTATTCAAGCTATATTTAGAAGGTTGTGGGCAGTTTAAGGAGGATCTGTGGTGGCAAAAAGGGTTAAGTGAGCTAGAACGAAGCCCCTGATCATTGCCCCTCTTAGACTAAATACAATCGTCAAATAATAGCCAGAATACAGCTAAAAGGACGTTGCCGGTACTGAAGGGGTTAATGATATTCTCTCTCTCTTAAGGGAGGTGACCTGTTTTTGTTCTGTCCTTTTCTATCTTTCTCTGGCTTGTATCCATTTGGCCCCATTCAGCCTACTGTTTTAAGACGTTTATCCCCATCCAGGTGTCAATTTTTTACTGGTGAGCGGTAGCGAGCCAGCATATTTTTTATTTTTGTTTGACAGCAGGCTAAATTTGTACATTTTTCGATAGAAAAATGTCTCCGGCGAAGCCGGATTTCTTCATATAATGCTGGCTCGCTATCGCTCGCCAGGAAGAAATCGACACCTAGATGGGGATAAACGTCTTAAAATAGTTGGCTGAATGGGGCCGAATGGATACAAGCCAAAGAAAGAGAGAAAAGGACAAAAATAACAAAAAGCAGGTCACTCCCCTTAATAGGCTGGTAGGAGAACCCCAACTGTAAGTGAAACTGGGAAGAAAAAAAACTCCTACATAAGCTTTCTTGGTGCCAATTGATGCAGAAACTTGTCCAATATCACATATTAAAAAAATACCCATTCATCCATTTTTGGGGAATTTTTTTGACAGAAGTAAAAAAAAAAAAAAAAAAATCAGTCAAACGATTGTGGAGTAGGCGTATGGATATTGTGGAGTAGGCGTATGGATATTGTGGAGTAGGCGTATGGATATTGTGGAGTAGGCTTATGGATATTGTGGAGTAGGCGTATGGATATTGTGGAGTAGGCGTATGGATATTGTGGAGTAGGCGTATGGATATTGTGGAGTAGGCGTATGGATATTGTGGAGTAGGCGTATGGATATTGTGGAGTAGGCGTATGGATATTGTGGAGTAGGCTTATGGATATTGTGGAGTAGGCGTATGGATATTGTGGAGTAGGCGTATGGATATTGTGGAGTAGGCGTATGGATATTGTGGAGTAGGCGTATGGATATTGTGGAGTAGGCGTATGGATATTGTGGAGTAGGCGTATGGATATTGTGGAGTAGGCGTATGGATATTGTGGAGTAGGCTTATGGATATTGTGGAGTAGGCGTATGGATATTGTGGAGTAGGCGTATGGATATTGTGGAGTAGGCGTATGGATATTGTGGAGTAGGCGTATGGATATTGTGGAGTAGGCTTATGGATATTGTGGAGTAGGCGTATGGATATTGTGGAGTAGGCGTATGGATATTGTGGAGTAGGCGTATGGATATTGTGGAGTAGGCGTATGGATATTGTGGAGTAGGCGTGTGGATATTGTGGAGTAGGCGTGTGGATATTGTGGAGTAGGCGTATGGATATTGTGGAGTAGGCGTATGGATATTGTGGAGTAGGCGTATGGATATTGTGGAGTAGGCTTATGGATATTGTGGAGTAGGCGTATGGATATTGTGGAGTAGGCGTATGGATATTGTGGAGTAGGCTTATGGATATTGTGGAGTAGGCGTATGGATATTGTGGAGTAGGCGTATGGATATTGTGGAGTAGGCGTATGGATATTGTGGAGTAGGCGTATGGATATTGTGGAGTAGGCGTATGGATATTGTGGAGTAGGCGTATGGATATTGTGGAGTAGGCTTATGGATATTGTGGAGTAGGCGTATGGATATTGTGGAGTAGGCGTATGGATATTGTGGAGTAGGCGTATGGATATTGTGGAGTAGGCGTATGGATATTGTGGAGTAGGCGTATGGATATTGTGGAGTAGGCGTATGGATATTGTGGAGTAGGCGTATGGATATTTCAATGGTTGCACTTCATTTTGGGATACATTACAACAAAGCTATTAAAATTACATTGTTACCTCTTCCAGGAAAGCTTGAGAGTATGCGTATTCCTTAATTTGCTTGTTTGTTTGTTTATTTGTTTATTGGTTTATTGGTTTGTTTCTTTGATCACAGGTGAATAAGACATCTCAAAGTTTATGATTCAATCCTCACGAAATTGGCGGACTGATAGCATATGTGCCAAGGTTGAAGTGGTTTAAGTGAGGAAGTGATCTGTAGAGTGCATACCTCCGCCAAAGTACGCTGCTCACAAAGTTATGAGCTAATCCTAAGTAAGTGGCTCACAATGTTATGAATTGATCCTAATGAAATTTGGTGGATTAAAAGGATATGTCATTTGAACCATGAAATTATCAACTAAAAAAAAATCAAATCTTCAATCACAGATATTTTCTATCTGTGTATCTATATCTAGATGAAGCCAGGAGTAAAAGTGGACAAACATAGAGTTCAGATTGATCTTTCTGTCCTTTTCCTCCGTTGTACAGCTTTGGCACAACGGGAAGATGAGGACATTACAACACTTTGCACATGAGATGACACCATTTCTAACCTCCTTGTTCAAGGACTCTTTCATGAAGAAAATAGACAAGTCAGAATTGGGCAGACAAAATAAAAAGGACCTGAATAACATCATACTGGACTCTCCTACCCAGTTAACATCATACTGGACTCTCCTACCCCAGTTAACATCATACTGGACTCTCCTACCCCAGTTAACATCATACCTGGACTCTCCTACCCCAGTTAACATCATACTGGACTCTCCTACCCTAGTTAACATCATATTGGACTCTCCTACCCCAGTTAACATCATACTGGACTCTCCTACCCCAGTTAACATCATACTGGACTCTCCTACCCCAGTTAACATCATACTGGACTCTCCTACCCAGTTAACATCATACTGGACTCTCCTACCCCAGTTAACATCATACTGGACTCTCCTACCCCAGTTAACATCATACTGGACTCTCCTACCCAGTTAACATCATACTGGACTCTCCTACCCCAGTTAACATCATACTGGACTCTCCTACCCCAGTTAACATCATACCTGGACTCTCCTACCCCAGTTAACATCATACTGGACTCTCCTACCCCAGTTAACATCATACTGGACTCTCCTACCCCAGTTAACATCATACTGGACTCTCCTACCCCAGTCAACATCATACTGGACTCTCCTACCCCAGTTAACATCATACTGGACTCTCCTACCCCAGTTAACATCATACTGGACTCTCCTACCCAGTTAACATCATACTGGACTCGCCTACCCAGTTAACATCATACTGGACTCTCCTACCCCAGTTAACATCATACTGGACTCACCTACCCAGTTAACATCATACTGGACTCTCCTACCCAGTTAACATCATACTGGACTCTCCTACCCAGTTACAACCACCAAGTGTGAATATAATTGATGGTGGCTGGCTACTGCATGCCATCAGATGGAAAAGAAATTCATTGTATTCAGAGGTCATTCATCAGTATATTTCCTTCCTGATGACCAAGTATGGACTGTACTGTGTTGTATTTGATGGTTATGAAGAGCATTCTTTCAAAGATCATGAGCATAGACGTCATCAGAAGGGAAGGTATCGGCAGCTATTGTGATCTCTGAAGACTCACAGGCACATAAAGATCAAGAAGCATTCTTTGCCAATCATCAGAACAAGACGCAATTCATTAGACTTTTGGCGAAGCACCTAGAGGCTATCGGCCATTGTGTCAAGATAAGTGATGCTGATGCTGCCACTATGATTGTATCCTGTGCAATGGAATTTACTCGCAATGGCAGACTGTAACAGTTGTAGCATAAGATACTGATGTGTTCATCATGTTGCTGTACCATTGGGATAATGACCTAGCCGATATCTACATCAGAAATGAAGGCAAACGGCAACAACCTGGACAATTGTTTAGTATGAAAGAAGCCAGCACATCTATACCAGCTGTCATCCAGAGGCTCATTCTCTTCATACATGCATGGAGTGGATGTGACACAACCTCTGCAACCTTTGGATCTGGGAAACCTGCATCTCATGAATATTTTGAGGGAGTGTCCAGAGGTACAGAGCTTGGCTAACAAAATCATAAAAGATGATTCTACTGCAAAGGAAGTTGGAGAAGCTGGACAATAACTCTTCTGTTTACTGTATGGCGGAACTGAACAGGATACACTGACTAATCTACGATATGCAAGGTACAGTACATGGCAATGATGGCAAAGTCAAACAGAGTTGAGCCGCAAAGATTGCCTCCAACTGAGCGTGCAGCACACTACCATAGCTTGCGTGTTCATCTCCAGGTTGTAAATTGGACTAATCTAACTAATGATAGTCTAGAAGCTACGAAATGGGGTTGGACAATACAAAATGGCACTCTTTGCCCCATTATGACTGATCTGGATGCTGCTCCAACCAAGGTACTTCACTTTATTCGGTGCAAATGGAAGTCCACTGGTAAGAACCCTTGTGGCTCAAAACAATGCTCCTACCGGAAATATGGACTGAAATGCCTAATGGCTTGTCATGAGTGCTGTGGATAATCATGCAATAACACTGGCATTATTGTGAGTTTAGATGATGATTATGATGATGGTGTTCTGGACGTGTAATAGCACTAGACAAAGACTATTATTTGGGTGGTTGGTTGGGTGCAGGGGTGGTAACTCCGCCAGTGAAAATTCACTGTCTGTCCTAAGCCAGAAGAAAGGAGGAAGGACACCCCTGTTAGTATTAAAGGAGTACTGTACTTTGAAGCACATACCTCTTCTTACTCTGGTGGAGGTATGCACTCTACCAATCACCTCCTTAATTAAACCACTTCATCCTTGGAACCTATCCTATCAGCCCACCAAATTTCGTAAGAATCGGTTGATACCTTTGTGAGGGGTCTATTCTGGCAGAGGTATGCACTCTACCAATCACCTCGTCACTTAAGCCAATTCCCCCTTGATACATATCCTATTGTTCCACCTAATTTTATGAAAATCGGTTCATACAATGTTTAGATATATTGCTTATCCCTACTTCTACCCCTTAATCGTAGGACTGAAAATGGTGATTTTTTTTTAGAGTGCTGTAAAAAATTGTCCCAAAAGTGAATTAATGGGGATTTTTAACATGTGATTCTGGACATATTTCTGCATCAAACGACACCAAGAAAGCTTATGTAGGATTTTTTTTTCCCACTTCCACTCTTCTCCTACCAGCCTAAAAGGGAGGTCACCTGCGTTTTTTCTCTCCTTCTCTGGCTTTTATCCATTCGGCCCCATTCAGCCTACTGTTTTAAGACGTTTATCCCCATCCAGGTGTCGATTTATTGAGAAATCTGGCATCGCCGGAAACATTTTTCTATCGAAAAATTTACACATTTTGCCTGCTGACAAACACATAATAAAACATATGCTGGCTCTCTACCGCTCGCCAGAAAAAAAATCAACACCTGGATGGGGATGTCTTAAAACAGTAGGCTGAATGGGGCCGAATGGATACAACCCAGAGAGAGAGGGAGAGAGAGGAGGTGGGTTCCCTTAACTATATTCCTAATCGTTGGTGTTATATAAGCGCCTTTCGGATCGCTGGCCTTGAGTAGAGAGAGAAATCGACCAACCTCCGCCATCTTAAGGGGAGGCAGTTGGTTTTTCGAGTCCTCCTTCTCTCTCATGTTAAGCCCCATTAGTTATGAGATTTCAAGACGTTTGGCCCATTAGTTTTGGCGATTTTCAGACCTTTTTCCCCATTTCTTTGCCAATATTAAGACCTTTCGTGCCATTTAGGTGTTGATCTTTTCCTGGCGAGCGATAGCAAGCCTGTATTTTTATGAGTAATCGGCCTTCGGCCGGGACATTTTTCTACCGAAAAATTTGCAAATTTACCTTGAAGTGGGTTCTAGGGGGTGTTTTATTAAGCTTGATGGAGGTCTAGCGAGGGAACTAAAAAATAAATTAATATATAAATAAATAGACCTTCCAAAAAATAACCAGTCCCCTTGATGCCACTGGAGATAGTTTCCTCTTTTTTACACTCCAATATCTCCATACCCATAACCAACATTTGGGAAGTCTGGTCCAGGACATAATATAGTTTGGTCTTTGGCCATACCATTATACGTGATCACATATTTAACCCTTTGAGTACCGGTGAACGTGTGATATATTTTATTCTAGCTATAATTAGTCGATATTATGCAGCTTGGGAAGAATCTGTGGTAGTTATAAGGGTTGGTTGGGTGTAGTTTGGAGCCTTATTATTGCTAGAGGTCCTTCCTAAGCTGAATAAAAACATATGTTAGTAGCAAGAATATAAGGAAAAGGACGTCGCCGGTACAGAAGGGGTTAACCCGTACAGTACCGGTGAAGTCCTTTTATTCATATTCTGGCAATTATTTGACGATAAAAACGAGTAAAACAGAGAGTGTGTGAAGGAAGGAAGGTTTTCGGAGCAACGGGAAGTATGTGGAAGACGAGAAATCTCGGAGTGAAAGTAAAAAGTGCACTGTATCAAGGAATTGTTGTGCCAACAGTGATGTATGGGGCTGAGACATGGGCTCTGAAGAAAAAGGAGAAAAGAGGGCTGGATGTACTTACTCTAGTTGTACTTAGTCTAGTTGTATTGCGGGAGTGAGCATGCTCGTTATTTCCCGCCTCCTATATGTGTAGGTGTTATATGTATCGTTGGAATGGCTGTGGATGTGTGTGTAGTCTGTATTTTTAGCCAATTGGCGACATCGGAAACGAAGGCTTAGGGTGGATCTGTATGGTACCATTCTCACTATAGACGGTACCGTCTCGCCCGAAGGCTTAGGTAGCCATCAGCTTAGGTGAACCATATGATACCCATCTCGCCTTGTACCATTTTTGCCAACCCCAGATGGGACGTCACAACGTCGTCCACTTATTCCAGGTACCTATTTACAGCTAGGTGAACTGAGGCTAACACATGAAAGGAGACAAGCCCAATTTGTCTCCGCCCGGCCGGGGATTGAACCCCCGACCCCTCGTGAGATGAGCTGCTTGAGGAGTATGTGTGGAGTTACTCGTAGAGACAGATTGAGGAATGAAGAGATACGTAGGAGAGTGGGGCAGCAGGAACATTTGTCAGCCAGAGTGGACAGAAGGGTGCTGAGCTGGTATGGTAGAAGGGCAGGAAGACCCCCATTGAGATGGAGAGACTGTAAGAAAGGCTTTGGATGATAGAGGAATGACTATAGATTAGGCAGGGGAAGTGGTGGTGGACAGGAGTGAATGGAGAATGCTTGTGAATAGTTGAGTGAACACGTGGTCATTTGGAGTAAGGGGTCGGGCGCAAGTTGGACTAGATAATAGTCCATTAGGCGCCTGGCCCCGGGGAGACGATTAATATGAAGGGTGCGCCTGGAAGTGTGGTGGGAGGGCTTGTGGCTTTGGCTCCGCCTGCCGAGATCGGAACCTCTCCGGGTGGTCGGGGGCCGGGGGAGTGCTGGAGCGACCTTGGTGACCCTGGTCTCTGGGTCTTCTCCTGGGTGACCTGGATGTGTGTGAGTTTGTGCTTTTTATCTGTGTTTATTTGTTGTTTTATGTTGTTTTTGTGTTTTCCCTGTTCTTGCTCTGTCTTGAGTCGGCTATCCCCAAAATGGGGATTGGGCCTGAGCATATAGATAGATAGATAGATAGATTTGACGATTATATTCAGCTTAGGAAGGACCTCTAGTAGTGATGATGATGACCCATCGCAGAGTTGGGTATGCCGTTTTGATGGTGACAGTAGTAATGATGATTGTAAGATGATGGTGATAATAGTAATGATGGTGATAGTTGTAGTGATAATGATGACAGTAGTGATGATGGTAGTGACGATGGTGACAGTATTAGTGATGTTGGTGAGTAACAGTTATGATGGTGAAAGTTGTAGTGATGATGACAGTAGTAGTGATGATGATAAGCGTTGTAGTGATGCCTATAATAGTAGTAGTGCTGATGATAGTAATGGTGATGGTGACTAGTAGTGATGAGGATGACCCATCGCAGAGTTGGGTATGCCATTTTGATTTTGGGCGAAACGGCACGTCTACTTTATTATTATATTTAGTAGTAGTAGTAGTATGTTTATTATTATTATTATTATTATTATTATTATTAGTAGTAGTAGTAGTAGTAGTAGTAGTAGTACCGGTAGTAGTAGTAGATGTTGATGTTGTTTTTCCCCAAGCTGCCTGGCCGAACAGCCCCAAGGCCCCGAGCAAGGCCAAGGCCGTAACTGAGCGCCCCCACAGAACCCTCCCTGCCGACCACAATAAAGCCTGGGTGACCGAAGCCACTCCATGGCGGGGAGCTGAGGAGGGTGCGGAAACGCCCGGGAAACCAAAGCCCCACCCAGGGCCCTGTGCCCCTCAGCAATTATGAAGAGAAAGTTGAGGGGCAAAGGAAAGATGTGACGCTTTGGCTTCCAATCTTGGTAGATTAGGAGGTCAATCCACGCAAGAGACGCCATCACTTGAGATCTAGAAAATATATAAGTAAAAGGAACAGTCAGAGTAAGCTATGGGTATGGCAGAGATCGCTCAGTTCTCACTCTGATAGACCAGCCCATCACCACATGACTAGAACCCAATCCTCTCAGCATCAGCTAGGAAAGGCCCTAGAAAGCCGCCTTTGGCGGTGGGATAGCTCCCCTATTTCAACCCTTTTCGGGGTTGGGCACCCGCCCGGGTGCCCTAGTAGTAGTAGTATGTTGTTTATTATTAGTAGTAGTAGTAGTATGTTGTTTATTATTAGTAGTAGTAGTAGTATGTTTATTATTATTATTATTATTAGTAGTAGTACTGTATGTTTATTATTATTATTAGTAGTAGTAGTAGTATGTTTATTATTATTATTATTAGTAGTAGTAGTATGTTTATTATTATTAGTAGTAGTAGTAGTAGTATGTTTATTATTATTATTAGTAGTAGTAGTAGTATGTTTATTAGTAGTAGTAGTAGTAGTATGTTTAATTATTATTATTATTAGTAGTAGTAGTAGTAGTATGTTTATTATTATTATTAGTAGTAGTAGTATGTTTATTATTAGTAGTAGTAGTAGTATATTTAATTATTATTATTAGTAGTAGTAGTAGTATGTTTATTATTATTAGTAGTAGTAGTATGTTTAATTATTATTAGTAGTAGTAGTAGTATGTTTAATTATTATTATTATTAGTAGTAGTATGTTTATTAGTAGTAGTAGTAGTAGTATGTTTAATTATTATTATTATTAGTAGTAGTAGTATGTTTAATTATTATTATTATTAGTAGTAGTAGTAGTATGTTTAATTATTATTATTAGTAGTAGTAGTAGTGTTTATTATTATTATTAGTAGTAGTAGTAGTATGTTTAATTATTATTATTATTAGTAGTAGTAGTAGTATGTTTAATTATTATTATTATTAGTAGTAGTAGTATGTTTATTATTATTAGTAGTAGTAGTAGTATATTTAATTATTATTAGTAGTATGTTTATTATTAGTAGTAGTAGTAGTAGTATGTTTATTATTATTATTATTATTATTATTATTAGTAGTAGTAGTAGTAGGATGTTTATTATTAGTAGTAGTAGTAGTAGTATGTTTAATTAGGAAGGAACCACACAAGGGGACCCAGTAGCAATGGCGATGTACGCATTAGGTCTCTCGGTGTTGCTATCATTAACAAGACATGAGACGACACATGTTAAGCAGGCGGCCTATGCAGATGATCTCACTGGAGCAGGGAAAGTCAATGATCTCAAGAGCTGGTGGGAGCAAGTATCACAAGTGGGACCAGAAATAGGATACTTTCCAAATGCTAGTAAGTCTATACTGATAGTAAAAGCAGAACATTACGAAAATGCCTTAGAAGCTTTCAACGGTAGTGAAGTGGTCGTAACAAAGGACGGACAGCGTCATCTAGGGGCAGTGATTGGCACAGAAGAGTTCAAGAAGCAATACATGGAAGAGAAGGTCAGAGAGTGGGTAAACGAAATAGAAATACTAGCCAAAATTGCAAAGACGGAACCACAGGCTGCATATTCGGCATTCACATATGGGGTCAAACACCGCTGGACCTACTTGATGCGTACCATTCCAAACGTGGGTCCACAACTTCAACCGCTAGAAGATGCCATCAGAGACAAACTCATCCCAGCTTGGATGAAGTCCCACACCCCAAATGCTACAGAGAGGGAGTTGCTCGCACTTCCTCCTAGGTTAGGAGGGCTTGGAATCATCAATCCGGTGAGGAGGAGGGCGACAACGGAACACGAGAACTCAGTAAAGATAACAGAATCTCTCACTGAACGCATCGTAGCGCAAGATCCTGACGGCGAAGTGGACCAGGCGGACATCTACAACATCAGAAAGACCATCACGTCAGAGGCAAAACTCACAGAAAAATGACCTGGCACAATTGATGCGACAACTTTCCCCGAGACTAACAAGAAAAGTACAAATAGCACAAGAAACGGGTGCTTCAAATTGGCTGACAACACTACCAATCAAGGCAAAAGGCTTCAATCTAAACAAACAAGAATTTAATGATGCTATTGCACTGAGGTATGATTGGCCGATTGAAGGACTGCCCGATCGATGCGTTTGTGGAATCAACAACGATGCAGACCACAGCATGATATGTAAGAAGGGAGGATTCATCAGCATCAGGCACGATGAAGTAAGAGATGTAACGGCGAACATGCTCAGGGAGGTGTGTCGAGATGTGGTGCACGAACCATCACTCATTCCCTTGGAGGGAGAGATCTTGCAGCACAGGACGGCCAACACATCCAACGAAGCACGAGTGGACGTTAGTGCAAGAAGTTTTTGGACAAGAGCACAGCGAGCATTCTTTGACGTAAGAATATTCGACCCAATGGCCCATAGCTACAGCGGGCTGTCTCTGGAGGCTGCACACAAGAGGAATGAACAAGAGAAGGTCAGGGCATATGGGGAAAGGATCTTAAATATCGAACATGGCAGCTTTACCCCACTAGTCTTCACCACATCTGGAGGGATGGGACCTAGGGCCCAGTGCTTCTATTCAAGGCTTGCAGAGATCATCGCAGAGAAGAAGAAACAGCCCAGGAGCCACGTTGTAGCCTGGATGAGGTGCCGTCTATCTTTCTCGTTGCTCAGATCAGCACTACTATGCCTGCGGGGAACAAGACTGTCTGCACCACAACCAGCGACGGTGGCAGAAGTGGACTACGAGGCAGCAGTGGCAGAGGGTCGCATAGGAAGGAGACTGGATTGAAGTTGCATGGTGTTGAATAGTAATATCTGATGCTTGTAAAATAAAATGTATGAACAATATTAAATAAAAACCAATGTAGTAGTAGTAAAAAAAAAAGTATGTTTAATTATTATTAGTATTAGTAGTAGTAGTAGTATGTTTATTATTAGTAGTAGTAGTAGTATGTTGTTTATTATTAGTAGTAGTAGTAGTAGTATGTTTAATTATTATTATTATTAGTAGTAGTAGTATGTTTATTATTATTAGTAGTAGTAGTATTATTATTATTATTACTATTACTATTATTATTATTATTATTATAGACCGTGGGAGCCGATCATATAATGTTACGTTAGCATCATGTGTCTGTTGTATCGGGTAGTGAGTGGTTATATTAGTGTGGAAAGTGGAGTGAGCCGGTTTGGCCAGATATACGATTCAGGGTTTAATGTGTTAATTTAAAGGGGGGGGTCACCGTTTTTTTTTGTTTATCTTTCTCTCCTTTTCTCTCTTTCTCTGGCTTGTATCCATTCGGCCCCATTCAGCCAACTGTTTTAAGACGTTTATCCCCATCCAGGTGTCGATTTCTTCCTGGCGAGCAACAGCGAGCCAGCATTGTATGGAGAAATCCGGCTTCGCCGGAGACATTTTTCTATCGAAAAATTTACAAATTTAGCTTGCTGTCAAAACAAAAAATATATATGCTGGCTCGCTACCGCTCGCCAGGAAAATATTGACACCTGGATGGGGGTAAACGTCTTAAAACAGTAGGCTGAATGGGGCCAAATGGATACAAGACAAAGAGAGAGGGAGAGAAAGATAAAAAAAAGCGAGGTGGGCTCCCTTAACAGCCACCATTGTGGACATTTCAAGGTACTACAGTATAGTCCTTCTATTTTATAAAGGCCGTTTGGGCGTTGTCAGGTCAGGAAGCTGATGAAGGCAGACTTGCCAAATCTTAAGTTCTTAAAACATATCTCACATTTTAAGATATTAACAACTTTAAAAATTAGTTATAAATACTCTGTATAGATGTATGTATATAAAAAAAAACTGTATGGTCTTAAGAATGCGACACTTTTTTAAGGATAAATGCAAATAATTTGCATAAAAAATTGCAACATTGTTTTCGCGACGTAGCCCAATAGATTGACCTGACCATGGACCTGACCTAGGGTAGGAGTGTAGGTTTACCCAAGACCAATAATGGGTTTACCCAAGACCAATAGTACTATTGTTGGTCTTGGGTTTACCCTAAACCTGACAACTGCGCCCTTATCTCATGCCCCAGGCGGACCGTGCCTAAACGGACTCAGTAAAGTAGACGGAGTATAATGCTATATGGGGTAACGTTATCAATGGTATACTGTATATCCTGTTCCATAAACCTGAACCCTAACCTCTGTAACTCAAAAAGGGATAGAACAAATGGGCTGTAAATTTCCACACCAATTCCTTGGCTGACCCTTCCCAAATGGTAGAACTATTGGCTTGATTACTCTAGTCGTTTGTGGGTTATAGAGGTTAATGTTCGAGAGTTTTGGACTACTAATTATTTGGAACAGGGTATAGTAGGGTAACGTTTATTTATTTCACTGAAGAACGGAAAAGTCAAACTAAATCATTTTTAAGGGAGCCCACCTCGCTGTTGTTCTCTTTCTCTCCCTCTCTCTGTGGTTTGTATCGATTCGGCCCCATTCAACCTACTGTTTAAGACGTTTTTTTTTTTTTTTTTTTTTTTTCTATGTGATTGAGGGAGGCAAAAGGCATAACTGCCTATAGCGAGTGCCTCCCCCATAGTTGAAAGAGTGACAGGGCCAAAATCAAGGGACGTTCGAGCCAAAATGCCTGGACACACGGAGCTTGAAGCAATTTAAGTCATAGGAAGAGGGAAAGACTGATTCTGGGAGAGAGTTCCAGAGCTCAGATGTTGAGTAGAAGAAAGTTTGAGAGTAACGTTTCACTCTTGGGTTGGAGAGTTGCACAGAGTAGGGGTGGGATTGAGTTGCAAGACGGGTACCACGTGCCCTACGTAAAGGAGGTGGTATGCACTGGGATAGCTCTGAGGAACACTGATTATTATAGTAGCGATAGAATAGCGAGAGAGATGCAACATTGCGGCGGAGAGAGAGAGATTGCAGAGAGTTGGTGAGTGGACGGGAGTTAATGATACGAAAGGCCTTCCTTTCAACTTTGTCTAGGAGAGCGGTGTGAGAGGAACCTCCCCACACATGTGAACAATACTCAATACAAGGGCGCACTATGCCCCTGTACAGAGCAAGAAGCTGTGCAGGGGAAAAGAACCCCCTAAGGCGGTTGAGCACACCCAGCTTCTGGGAGGCTGCCTTAGCAAGACTGGTAATATGGTCCTTCCAAATGAGAGCAGAAGAAAAAGAGACACCAAGAATATTGAGAGAAGATGAAGGGTTGATTTTTGTATTGTTGAAGAATAAGGGATAGTCCGCTGGGAGATCCTGACGGGTAGATAGATGGAGAAATTGGGTTTTGGAAGCATTAAAGTTAACAAGGTTTTCTCTGCCCCAATTGGAAATAGTATTTAGATCAGAATTTAAGAGTTCTATGGCTTCATTACGTTTGTCGTTGAGGGATTGCTGGCTGGGGCGTTCTGAAAAACTAATTCTAAACTATAGGTTCAACTTAAGGGGGGGTCACCGGCTTTTTGTTTATATTTCTCTCCTTTTCTCTCTTTCCCTGGCTTGTATCCATTCAGCCAACTGTTTTATGACGTTTACCCCCATTCAGGTTTCAATATTTTCCTGGCGAGCGGTAGCGAGCCAGCGTGTGTATATATATATATATATATATATATATATATATATATATATATATTTATATTTGTTTTGACAGCAAGCTAAATTTGTACATTTTTCGATAAAAAAAATCTCCGGCGAAGCCGGATTTCTCCATACAATGCTGGCTCGCTATCGCTTGCCAGGAAGAAATCGACACCTGGATGGGGATAAACGTCATAAAACAGTTGGCTGAATGGATACAAGCCAGGGAAAGAGAGAAAAGGAGAGAAATATAAACAAAAAGCCGGTGACCCCCCCTTAAGTTAAACCTTCTTGAGAAACAACTACATATTAATAAATGTTTGACCTCTGACCTCATCAAAAGTCGACTGTGTGTACCCTGGATACCGTTGACCTTACCTGCTAGTTACAGTCATGTTTATAATATGTACATAGCCGGGATATTTTTCTACCGAAAAATGTACAAATTATCTTAAACGAGGTTCTTTTTTGTTTTCCTTTGTTTAAGCTTGATGGAGGTCTAGGGAGCAAACTAAAAAAACAACAAATAGGGTAGATTATGACAGGTAATGAAATCCCTATAAACATATACATCAGAGGCTGCTAGATCGGTGTTGTAAACAAATAAAAATAATAAAAAATATAAAAACAAGAAAACGAAAAAGAACGAAAGACCAGAAAAGTTGCCGACCTTCGCATTTTATTACCGGTATTATTATTATTATTATTTTTATTTGTTTTTATTTTTTAGTTGTGTGAACCCTTGCTATGTACACCTGCTATAAACCCGTCCTGGGGGATGGGGGGGGGGGGGTCTGGTAGTAGCTGCTATACATCAAATTAGGCTTATACACCGAGGTATAGGCTTAAGGGGGAGGTAGCAGCCGCTTTTAATGGACCCCCTTCTCCCTCAGGTTTAGCCTCATTAGTTTTGAGAGTGTAAGACGTTCGTTCCATTAGTTTGGCGACTTTGAGACCTTTCGCCCCATTTCTTTTTCAATATTAAGAACCTTTGTGCTATTTAGGTATCATTTATTTTTCCTGGCGAGCGATAGCGAGCCTGTAATTTGAGAAGGAACCGGTCTTTGGCTGGGACGTTATTCTACCGAAAAATGTACAAGTTTATCTTGAAAGGGGTCTAGCGGGTGTCTTTAAAGCTTGATGGGGGTCAAGCGAGGAAATAAAAAATATATTAATAAATAATTACATAGACCAAAATACAAGCACTACCCCCTTAACCCTTTGAAGATTTAGACGCATTGTAGTAGTTTATTATGACTATCACTACACGATTTAGACGCATTGTAGTAGTTTATTATGGCTCTCACTACACGATTTAGACGCATTGTAGTAGTTTATTATGGCTATCACTACACGATTTAGACGCATTGTAGTAGTTTATTATGGCTATCACTACACGATTTAGACGCATTGTAGTAGTTTATTATGGCTCTCACTACACGATTTAGACGCATTGTAGTAGTTTATTATGGCTATCACTACACGATTTAGACGCATTGTAGTAGTTTATTATGGCTATCACTACACGATTTAGACGCATTGTAGTAGTTTATTATGGCTATCACTACACGATTTAGACGCATTGTAGTAGTTTATTATGGCTATCACTACACGATTTAGACGCATTGTAGTAGTTTATTATGGCTATCACTACACGATTTAGACGCATTGTAGTAGTTTATTATGGCTATCACTACACGATTTAGACGCATTGTAGTAGTTTATTATGGCTATCACTACACGATTTAGACGCATTGTAGTAGTTTATTATGGCTATCACTACACGATTTAGACGCATTGTAGTAGTTTATTATGGCTATCACTACACGATTTAGACGCATTGTAGTAGTTTATTATGGCTATCACTACACGATTTAGACGCATTGTAGTAGTTTATTATGGCTATCACTACACGATTTAGACGCATTGTAGTAGTTTATTATGGCTATCACTACACGATTTAGACGCATTGTAGTAGTTTATTATGGCTATCACTACACGATTTAGACGCATTGTAGTAGTTTATTATGGCTATCACTACACGATTTAGACGCATTGTAGTAGTTTATTATGGCTATCACTACACGATTTAGACGCATTGTAGTAGTTTATTATGGCTATCACTACACGATTTAGACGCATTGTAGTAGTTTATTATGGCTATCACTACACGATTTAGACGCATTGTAGTAGTTTATTATGGCTATCACTACACGATTTAGACGCATTGTAGTAGTTTATTATGGCTATCACTACACGATTTAGACGCATTGTAGTAGTTTATTATGGCTATCACTACACGATTTAGACGCATTGTGGTAGTTTATTATGGCTATCACTACACGATATCATACCGCTTAGGAAGGATCTATGGAAATTAAAAGGGCTAAGACTCTCAATTAACCCTCTAACTTCCATAATTATACCCTTCCTAATCTTAATGCAATCGCCTAAAATATAGCCAGCAACAGAACTGAAATGCGGCATCATATAATACTCTTCTTAAGGGGAGAATTCCACTTGAGGGATTTTTTTCTTGACCCCTTTCGCCCTCATGTTTAGCCCCATTGCTTTTGATATTATAAGACGTTCGCCCCATTAGTTTGGCGATTTTAAGAACTTTCGCCCCATTTCTGTCAATTTTAAGACTTTTCGTGCCATTTAGGTGTCGATTTTTTCCTGGCGAGCGATAGCGAGCCTGTAATTTAAGAGGAATCGGCCTTCGGCCGGGACATTTTTCTACCGAAAAATTTACAAATTTATCTTGAAAGGGGGTCTAGGGGCTATAATGTTAAGCTTGATGGAGGTCTAGCGAACTAACTAAAAACCTCCCCTTAAGCCGGTATCACACGAGAGCTTCTATAGTCAACATTCGATGATCAACATTTTTCTGGCACCATTTCTGGAGTATTTTGCACAGGTATCGAAAAGTAGACTGATTACGGATGAATTTAATTGTCCGAAATATTGTAAATGTTAATCTCACAAGCTGCCAGACCAGTGTTGAGGATAAATGTTGAAGGAAAAAGCGCTCGTGTGATACCGGCTTTAGGTATATTGTAATTTAACCCCTTCTGTACCGGCGACGTGTTTTTTTATTTTCTTCTAGTTACATTTAGACGATTGTGTGCAGTTTTAGAAGGATCTGTGGTAGTAAAAAGGGTTCAGTGTGATAGTTCGAAGCTTGTTAATTGCTGGAGGCCCTTATAAACTGAATGAAATCGTCTTATAGTAGCTACAATAAATGTTAAAAGACGTCGCCGGTACAGAAGGGGTTAAGGGGGGTGACCTGTTTTTTTTTTTTTTTTTTTTGGCTGTATCCATTCGGCCCCATTCAGCCTTCTGTTGAAAGACATTTATCCCCATTCAGGTGTCGATTTTTTCCAGGCGAGCGATAGCGAGCCAGCATTTTATGGAGAAATTCGGCTTCGCCGGAGATATTTTCTATCGAAAAATTTACAAATTTAGCCAGCTGTCTAACACATTATCCAAAATATGGTGGTTCGCTATCGCTCGGCAGGTATAAATCGACACCTGGATGAGAATAAACGTCTAAAAACAGTAGGCTGAATGGGGGCCAAATGGATACAACCCAGAGAGAATAAACACAGGTCACCCCCCTTACGCTTTCTCGGTATAAGGATAAAAATAGTCCCACTTTACCATAATAATACATTTATTTCAAAATATCTCCCATACTTTTGAGAGACAAAAGCTGTTATATTTTATGTTAAGGTTTCCTCCCTGGACCTTAATCAAGCTTAAACATAAATATACCCACAAGACCTCCCTTTTACAGATAGATTTGTGCATTTTTCGGTAGTGAAATGCCCCTCCTAAATTGCAGCACCTTTGAGTGATGGAGGCTGGTAACTGGTTCGTGGGTATGAAGGGGGAGATGGTCGCTTCTTTTTCTGGACTCCCTTCTCCCTCATGTTTTGAGATTCTAAGTCGTTCGTTCCATTAGTTTGGTGATTTTATGACCTTTTGCCCCTTTTCTTTGTCATTATTAAGACCCTTCGTGTCATAGCGAGCCTGTAATTTTAGAAGGAACCGGCCTTCGGCCGGGAAATTTTTCTACCGGAAAAATTTACAAATTTATCTTGGAAGGGGGTCTAAGGGTATTTTGTTAAAGTTTGATGGAGGTCTAGCGAGGAAACTCAAAAATAAATTAATAATTCACTACATAGACCAAAAAACAACTACAACTCCATGTGCACCAGGTTCCTAATACAAAATACATCCATATACAGTATATAAAACACACCCCACACACCGAATGTACAGTTACCATCATTCCCACATGGACCCTTAAACTCTGCCGGTCCTGTCTCGGGGGGGGGGGGGGGGTCAATATTTTCCTGGCGAGCGGTAGCGAGCTGGCATATTATATACTGTATATTTTTGTTTTAACAACAAGCTAAATTTGTACATTTATCAATAGAAAAATGTCTCCGGATTTCTCCATACAATGCTGGCTCGCTATCGCTCATGCAAATTCCTGGACCCCTGTGTATTTCTGTATGCCATTATTACTATGAGGATTGTTTGGGGTGTAGAACTTGATTTTCAATAATAATATAAATTGGTTTGTACATGAGGCATAGACAAATATATTCATCAATTCGTTTCCAGATAATATACTTACATAATTGGAAATAGATTAGTCAATGCATATATTTATGAGTAGGGTGTAGACTATGGTATCCGAGTGTACATTCTACCAGGGCACAGTCAAAGGCAATAGTTCACCAAATACATTGATCATTTGTGAGAAATTAACCCTTTGAGTACCAGCGACGTGTGTTATAGTGTATTCTGGCTATAAATATATACGATATTGTGCAGCTTAGGAAACATCTGTGGTAGTTAAAAGGGTTGGTTAAGATTATGTAAAGCCTGATTATTGCTAGAGGTCCTTCCTAAGCTGAATACAATCGTCTAATACAAGGGTTCCCAACCTGGGGTACATGTATCCCCAGGGGTACATTTGCACTTCTCAGGGGGTACATAGGGGTCTGAGAGAATAACCATAGTGTACAAAACATGGTGTTCTAATCTACAGGCAGATTGCACAAAGTTGTGTTTTTATCAATTTCCTCATTTCAGTAAGCAAAACTTAGGCCTATATTAAAATTGGCAAGAATGTAGTTACCGGGTGGACCGCCCGCCTTACACTACGCAGACGCTCGCAATCATGTTCCCGTCTATTTTGCCTGCCGTTGGATACAAAAATAGGTTGAAGGGGGGTTTTGCCCCCCTCACCCCCCATGACATATTGTCATCATCATATATATTGCCAGCAGGGGTCAAATAACAGAAACAAATATACTGGAACTTAACCGCGAGCGATCGACATGACGACCGTCGGACCGTACACCCGGATACTACATCCTTCCCTTAAAATTATATCAGTGAGGTGACTATTCCATTTTTTTCACTATTATGTTACTTCCTGCGGCCCACAATCTGTATTGGACGTGAAACAATCAGGTATGTATACCAACTCGAGACAGCGTCAGTACCGCCCGATAATGTCCGAGTAATGTCCGAGAGATCAAAATATTTTAAAAAGTCACTGAGTTCAGTTTATTGATAATATGGGGATTGGGCCTGGGCATATACATACATACATACATACATCAACACTAATATCCCTATGCAGTCTACACATACATATTTCATAATAAAATAATATCAAATTAACATAATTTTATAAATTTTTATCCTAAATTGTTAGGGGTACATGGGTACCTATCAGAATGCCGAAGTGGTACAGAGGAACAAAAAGGTTGGGAACCCCTGGTCTAATAGTTGCCAGAATATGATAAAAGGGGCGTCCCTGGTACTGTATGGGTTAAGGGGGGTGACCTGCTTTTTGTTATTTCTGTCCTTTTCTCTCTTTCTCTGGCTTGTATCCATTCGGCCCCATTCAGCCAACTATTTTAAGACGTTTATCCCCATCTAGGTGTCGACTTCTTCCTGGCGAGCGATAGCGAGCCAGCATTATATGAAGAAATCCGGCTTCGCCGGAGACATTTTTCTATCGAAAAATGTACAAATTTAGCCTGCTGTCTAACAAAAATAAAAAATATGCTGGCTCGCTACCGCTCACCAGTAAGAAATTGACACCTGGATGGGGATAAACGTCTTAAAACAGTAGGCTAAATGGGGCCAAATGGATACAAGCCAGAGAAAGATAGAAAATGACAGAACAAAAACAGGTCACCCCCCTTAAAGGAGAAAGAGGTACAGGTGTCAATTAGGTGTCATTTTTTGTCTGGCGAGTGATAGCGAGCCTGTAGTTTAAGAGGAATCGGCCTTCGGCCGGGAAACTTTTCTACCGAAAAATTTAAAAATTTATTTTGAAAGGGGGTCTAAGGGAGTATAATTTTAAGCTTAATGGAGGTCTAGGGAACGAACTAAAAACCTCCCCTTAAAAGCATGCATTATTTTAGCAAAGTTTTCGGCGAACTATTAATGTTGACTGTGCACACAATACCAACAAGTGCCACACAATACTGTAATACTCCGGGTTGCTTAAATTAGTTGTATTTTCTTAATATATCTAATATGAGTACAGTAATGGTTTATTTTTTCATGTAATGTTTATTTCCTTAGCATAACATTTGGAAGCATTAGTTAAGCCGGTATCACACGAGCGCTTTTTCCCTCAACATTTATCCTCAACACTGGTCTGGCAGCTTATGAGGTCAAAATTTACGATGTTTCTGTTACGTAAATTCATCTACCATCAGTCTAGTTTCCGATACCAGTGTCAAATATTCCAGAAATGTTGCCAGAAAAATTATGATCATCGAATGTTGACTATAAAAGCTTTCGTGTGATACCGGCTTTATGCTAATGACAATAATTGGCATCCTTCATAATTTTGTATTAACCCTTTGAGTATCAGCGACGTGTGTTATATTTTACTCTAGCTGTATTTAGACGATATTATGCAGCTTAGGAAGGATCTGTGGTAGTTAAAAGGGTTGGTCGAGATACATGGAAGCGTTATTATTGATATACAGTAGGTCCTTCCTAAACTGAATAAAATCGCCTAATAGTTTGCCAAAATATGATGAAAAGTAAGTCCCTGGTACTGAATGGGTTAAGGGAGCCCACCTCGCTTTGTTCTCTTTTTCTCCCTCTCTTTGGCTTGTATTAATTCGGCCCCCATTCAGCCTACTGTTTTAAGACGTTTATCCCCATCCAGGTGTCATTATTTTCCTGGCGAGCGGTACCGAGCCAGCATATTTTTGTTTTGACATCAAGCTAAATTTGTACATTTTTCGATTGAAAAATGTCTCCGGCGAAGCCGGATTTCTCCATACAATGCTGGCTCGCTTTCGCTCGCCAGGAAGAAATCGACACCTGAATGGGGATAAACGTCTTAAAACAGTTGGCTGAATGGGGCCGAATGGATACAAGCCAGAGAAAGAGAGAAAAGTAGAGAAAGAGAACAAAAGAAGGTGACCCCCCTTAAAGGTTTTGCCGCGCAGTTAACTATAATTGGGGTATAAATATGACTTTCTTTACAGCTATAATTATCATTAATATTTGATTATACCCTTCCGCATCCTAACAGTAATGATTAATTCCTTTCTTCTCACTAATTGCCACCTTAACACTTCAATTTATAATAGTCCCTCTTAAGGCACTTCGTATGTCTGGTTCGAATGGTGAGGTGTGTGTTTCGGTCGACTATAATTGAGTTTATGAAATAGTAATCTTGTAGTACTATCCCCTCAGTTTATATATATATATATATATATATATATATATATATATATATATATATATTTTTTTTTTTTTTTTTTTTTTTTTTTCCCCTATTTTTTCTCTATTATGTGACTCATCCATTTACCGTTACACAAGTGCTATATATGAATTGGTGAGAAGAAAAATAGACAAGCTAACGTTTAGGGCGGCACAAAACCACTCTGAGGAGGGTACGTTACCTTGTTGGTTGTTCATTATTAACTGCTACATGATCGACTGAAACTCACTCTCAGGTTTGGCTTCCCTTTATAATCACGCCTTTGTAGGTTTGAGTAAAGACAGGTTCACTCATCTCCACTACAACAAGATGGACGGTTGCTGGCTTATATCCTGCAATGTAAGCAATTCAAGCCACCACAGTTCTTAACCCCTTCTTCGATATTGGATTTTAGCTACATATAGACGAATTTATGAAGCTTAGGAAGGATATATCGTAGCTGAAAGGATTCATCGAGATAGTCTGTAGATTTGTAATTGGTATACGTCCTTCCTAAGCTGAATAAAATCTTCTAATAACAGCCAAATTAAGTGATAATGACGTCGTCGGTACAGAATTGTGTTAACAGTATAAAAGTGATCATTGCTTACTGGGGTGACGAAATATTGTGTGAATTGTGTTAACAGTATAAAAGTGATCATTGCTTACTGGGGTGACGAAATATTCGTCCGCAACTACCTATGCTTTTTGCAATTTGCCAAACCTGTTATGTAATTTTAGTAAAGCGAATAGTGTGTCTCAAACACTTTCAATGTGATGGACCGAGTGGTCGATGCAATCTCGATGCATCTCGAGCGAGCAAAGAAACACACATAACAAAGCCACTCCAACAGCTTCCTCTCTCTCCACTCTCCCCTTAATTCCTCTCTACACTCTTCAGAAAAATAGGACAAAGTAGAATGTAGATACGAGGTGCCGTTGTAAAGGCTTATCCCTCAATACCTTCACCTGAGAGCCATCCAGAATATATATAGAGATCTGCAGGCTGGAAGCAACTTGGTTGAGTCCGAGAACTGTCAGTCTTCTACTGTACTTCTCACTGTTCAGCTTCTTCTTCCTCTGTCCAATTACTCTTCTTTTCTATTTTACTCCAGCCATCTGGTCTGGTCTGGTCTGGGTCCACTGCAGGAAGGGTATACTATGCTATGTTGTTGTTGTTGTTGTTGTTGTTGTTGTTGTTGTTGGGAAGGTAGCAACTGTTGGTCACTAATGATCCCTTATACTATGCCGTGAGGGTCCTATCTGGCGTACTGTGCCGCCACCAGAGCCGCAGCAGCGTCCTCCTCCTTCAACGGGTAGGGTAGAGTATTGGCACCACTGGCTGAGGGGGGAGAACATAGAAAAATGGATCAGTGGTTTGGTCTCTGTCTCTCTCTTTCTTACATTAGTCACGCAACTAAGAATCACCGGATTTTTTGTATTCTTTCTCTCATGTTCTCTCTTTCCCTGGCTTGTATCCATTCGGCCCCATTCAGCCAACTGTTTTAAGACGTTTATCCCCATCCAGGTGTCGATTTCTTCCTGGCGAGCGATAGCGAGCCTGCATTGTATGGAGAAATTTTTCTATCGAAAAATGTACAAATCTAGCTTGTTGTCAAAACAAAAAAATATATATGCTGGCTCGCTACCGCTCGCCAGGAAAATATTGACAATTGGATGGGGGTAAACGTCTTAAAAAAGTAGGCTGAATGGGGCCGAACGGATGCAAGTCAAAGAGAGAGGGAAAGAAAGAGAAAAAAAGCGAGGTGGGCTCCCTTAAGACTGTTTAGGTTACTATATGGATTGGATCAGTGTTTTGGTCTCTGTCTCTGTTCTCATCTCTCTCTCTCTCTCTCTCTCTCTCTCTCTCTCTCTCTTATGTATATCAATCAAGCCGCTTGTAAACCATACTATAGTCCATTCATTATATGCAGGCCAGAAATCCTGACCAATAACCCCTATAACTCAAAAAGGGCTAGCGCAAATGGGCTGTACATTTTCACACCTATTTTCTGGCTGCCTCTTTCCAAACGGTATAAATATTTGTTCTATTACTGTAGTCACTTTTGGGCGACCTAGAGGTGTGTAAGATTTTGGGTTTTGTTTTCCTGATGTGTTGTGATGTCCCTGTTTGAGCTCTGTCTCGAGTCGGCCACCCCCATTAAAAAAAAAAAAAAAAAAAAAATGGGGAAGGTGCCAGAGTATTATACAGTACATACATACATACATACATACATACATACATACATACATACACGCATACATACATACATACATACTTTGGAGTTATAGTATAGAGGTTAGTGGTCAATATTTTTGGCCTAATTATAATGAATAGACTATAGGCTGTTTGGGTGCTATGTGTTTGTCATTGTTGTGGTGGTCATTTGTCGGATCAGCTCCCTATTATATTCTATGCTATCATATTATATTCTAGTTTAGCTCTGTCTTGAGTCGGCCACCCACAAAAAAAAAAAAAAAAAAAAAAAAAAAGGGAAAACAAAAAATAATAGGAAAAGTGGGGATTGGGCCTGAGTATATAGATAGATAGATAGATAGATAAATTGGTAATAGGAGGCAGTTGCTTGTAAACAACACACATGTGTATGTTTTTTCTTGATGTCGCCTACACTACATGTTAATTATATTTGGGTCACTACTTTATACACACACACACACACACAAGCACACACGCTCTCACACCCACACACTCACTCTCTCTCACACCCACACACTCACTCTCTCTCACACACACACTTTTTCTCTCACCTATCTAGCACGCACTCATACATACAAACTCAGTCTCGCTCTCTCTCTCTCTCATGACTGCATGCTGTGGTAGTGAAGGTAGTATACATTAACCCTGCCAGCAAGTCAAGGCTAACTAACCGGTTTACTCAACGTGTGCATCTTAAGCAAAATTATGAAGTCATCCCATTTTACAAAACTCGCGGTAATGCAGTATATTCGTCGACTCTTACTATACTCCGTTTCCTTTCAACTGGCGGTAAACTGCCATGCCTGCTCTTTATTTACTCAGCTATTACGAGACAGACTAATAACACCCATAACAAAGACACTCCAACAGCTTCCTCTCTCTCCAACACCCCTTCATTCTCCCCTCTCTACACTCTTCAGAAACATAGGAAAAAGTAGAATGTAGAAACGAAGTGGCGTTGTAAAGGCTCATCCCTCAATACCTACACCTGACCTAAACTGCCATGTCTGATCTTTATGTACTCATCTATTACGAAGATATTGTGGTGAAATATACCCTTAACTAAAAAAAAAAAAAAAAAAAAAAAAAAATTATTGTCCATTATGAAAACTTGTCATTTTTAGTATACAGAGACATAGTAGTTTCATATTTTCCCAGTAACTATCGATAAATCAGCAACAAAGGGATTCAATTTAACCTCAGCTGGAAAAAAAATAGACTGTAGTTAACGACAACTTGGGGGTTATTGTGATATTTGGATTAATAATTGTGGAGGGTTTTGAGAGTTTTTGCGTATTTTGATCTATTAATTTAAGGGGGGTCACCGTTTTTTTTGCTTTATATTTATCTCCTTTTCCCTGGCTTGTATCCATTCGGCCCCATTCAGCCAACTGTTTTAAGACGTTTATCCCCATCCAGGTGTCGATTTCTTCCTGGCGAGCGACAGCGAGCCAGCATTGTATGGAGAAATCCGGCTTCGCTGGAGACATTTTTTCTATCGAAGAATGTACAAATTTAGCTTGCTGTCAAAACAAAAATATATATATATATGCTGGCTCGCTACCGCTCGCCAGGAATATATTGACACCTGGATGGGGTAAACGTCTTAAAATCGTAGGCTGAATGGGGTCGAATGGATACAAGCCAAAGAGAGAGGGAGAGAAACATAAAAAAAGCGAGGTGGGCTCCCTTAAGTCGACACTATCTGAAAAGGCGTCTTGGGGGTTATTATGATATTTGGTTTAATTAGTATTGTAGGTTTTGATTGTTTTATTATGATATTTGGTTTAATTAGTGTTGTAGGTTTTGATTGTTTTATTATGGTATTTGGTTTAATTAGTATTGTAGGTTTTGATTGTTTTATTATGGTATTTGGTTTAATTAGTATTGTAGGTTTTGATTGTTTTATTATGATATTTGGTTTAATTAGTATTGTAGGTTTTGATTGTTTTATTATGGTATTTGGTTTAATTAGTATTGTAGGTTTTGATTGTTTTATTATGATGTTTGGTTTAATTAGTATTGTAGGTTTTGCTTGTTTTATTATGATGTTTGGTTTAATTAGTATTGTAGGTTTTGATTGTTTTATTATATTTGGTTTAATTAGTATTGTAGGTTTTGATTGTTTTATTATGATATTTGGTTTAATTAGTATTGTAGGTTTTGATTATTTTATTATGATGTTTGGTTTAATTAGTATTGTAGGTTTTGATTGTTTTATTATGATGTTTGGTTTAATTAGTATTGTAGGTTTTGATTGTTTTATTATATTTGGTTTAATTAGTATTGTAGGTTTTGATTGTTTTTGCTTAATTTGAGGAATTATTATAATTCAGCACTGTTTGGTGCGACATTTTGGAGATTATTATGATCTATCTATCTATCTATTGCCTGACGCTGTGATCCCCGAAGGGGTGGACACGAACGAAACGCCCCATGCACCTCTGATCCCAATCAGTCGATGCCTCTCCTCCCAACCAGCACTCAAAGTATATATACTCTAGAGTGTATATACTTTGCCAGCACCACCTTGATCCATATACTTCTTCACTCCATCCTTCCACCTCTCTTTCGGTTTACCTCTCCCTCTCTGTCCTTCCACCTCGCTCTCGTATGCTATGTTGTTTAATTATTATTGATGGCTTTGAGGGTTTTTGCCAATTGCAACATCCCCCTTAAAGTGATCATTTGTTTGGTTTGCTTGTCTCACCTTTCCTATGCTATAATCAAGTCATGTTTTGTGTCATGTCAGGTAAGGTCAGGTGAAGGTATTGAGGGATAAGCCTTTACAACGGCACCTCGTAGCTACATTCTACTTTTCCTATTTTTCTGAAGAGTGTAGATAGGGGATAGGGTGTTGGAGAGAGAGGAAGCTGTTGGAGTGGCTATGTGTTGTCGTTTTGTTCACTTTAGAAGCGGAAATATAAAAGTTAAAAGCGCAACAAACTCTCTCGGTTCACTCCTTGCACCTCAGAGCTTTCTTGGGATTGCAAACGAAATCTAAAATAACTAAATGAAAGAGCACTACAGACAAGTTCTATACAAATAAGAAAAGAAAAAGGAGTCCTGTTTTACTGGTCAGGTCAGGTGAAGATACTGAGGGATAAGCCTTTACAACGGTCCCTTGTATCCACTTTATAACTAAACTTGCCCTTGAAGAAAACGAGAGCAATAGTTAACCCATACAGTACCAGGGACGTCCCTTTTATCATATTCTGGCAACTACTAGACGATTGTATTCAGCTTAAGAAGGACCTCTAGCAAGAATAATGCTTCAAACTATCTCAACCAACCTTTTTAACTACCGCAGATCCTTCCTAAGCTGCCTAATATCGTCTAAATATAGCTAGAATACTATATAGCACACGTCGCTGATATTCAAAGGGTTAATGAAGATGGACAGGAATAACTAAAGAAAAAAAGATATAGTAGAATTGTGATGTCGAGTTAGTGGATGACCGAGGTTCACTAACAAAGACTATACGAATACAAATCAAAGGATATTTAGGCCAAGGGAAACAAAGGCAGAAGACCTCGAATTAAAACTTTACATTAAATAAGAGAGCATGGATGGCATTAAAGCTAGTATGGGGGGAGACTGAAGTAACAGAGAGCAGAGGGCTCTTTAACGGTCTTGATAGCGTAATGCATAAGTGCGCGGAATTTCGATGTGAGTATCCTAGGTTCGAGTCCCTGGAATGCCACATGTATTTGTTGATTTAATTGAGTTTAGAGGTGAAGTTGGTTGGTGGAAAAAAAACATGATATTATTGTATCTGCATGGCCCTTAGCCACTATGTTTCCCAGAGTGTTGGGGCTTGTACTAAAAACTAGTTTGTGAATACAATATAATGAAGAGAGCAAATAGCTTCAATAAACATGATAAACAGCAAAACAAACTAATGCCAACCTCATCAAAGTAAACATTAGGTATAGGCCTAACGATTGATAAGCTTTTAAGTTTCCGATAATATACATGGAAGAATAAAATGGACTGAAGAAAGTGTTAACCCATATTCAGACAAACCCTATATTATAAACAGGCCAGTTGTGCTGTATACTGTAGCTCATGGATTGTACTAAAATCAACTTAAAGGGAGGGTCACCGGATTTTTTATCTGTCTCTCCTTTTCTCTCTTTCCCTGGCTTGTATCCATTTGGCCCCATTCAGCCAACTGTTTTAAGACGTTTATTCCCATTCAGGTGTCGATTTCTTCCTGGCGAGCGATAGCGAGCCAGCATTGTTTGGATAAATCCAGCTTCGCCGGAGAAATTTTTCTATCGAAAAATGTACAAATTTAGCTTGCTGTCAAAACAAAAATATATAGGCTATATACTGGCTCGCTACCGCTCGCCAGGAAAATATTGACACCTGGATGGGGGTAAACGTCTTAAAACAGTAGGCTGAATGGGGCCGAATGGATACAAGCCAGGGAAAGAGAGAAAAGGAGAGACAGATAAAAAAAATCCGGTGACCCCCTTAGTTTGCCCATTAGTTTGACGATTTAACACCTTTCACCCCATTTCGCTGTCAATTTTAAGAACTTTTGTGCCATTTAGGTGTTGATTTTTTCCTGGAGAGCGAAAGCGAGCCTGTAATTTAAGAGGAAACGGCCTTCGGCCGGGACATATTTATATCGAAAAAATTTACACATTTATCTTGAAGAAGGGTCTTGGGGAGTGTTTTTTTTCAGCTTGATGGAGGTCTAGCAAGGAAACTAAAAAATAAATTCATATATTAATTAATAGACCAAATAAATAGCCACACTTAATTAACAGTGTCAGTCAGATAGCGCAGGTCAGTTTCTGTCTATTTTTTCTTTTTCTTTTTTTGTTGTTCTAGCTTAGATTTAGAAGGTATTGCGGTGTTTTCTATAAACCCCCTTCTCGCTTATGTTTAGTCCCGTTAGTTTTGAGATTTTAAGACGTTTTCTCCATTAGTTTGGCGAAATTTTTAAGAGCTTTCGCCCCATTTCTTTGTCAGTTTTAAGACCTTTCGTGTAATTTTATCCTGGGAGTGATAGTGAGCTTGTAATTTAGGAGGAATCGTACGTATCGGCCGAAAAATTTACAAATTTATCTTTAAAGGGGGTCTTGGGGGTATTTTCTAAGCTTGATGGAGGTCTAGGGAGCAAACTGGAATAATTATGAATATAGCAAAATCACTTTAATTTAATTAGTAATTTTGCTTTACTCTTTTATTCCTAGCAGTCATACCTAAGCTTGGAAAATAATCTGGCAGATATAATTGACCCTTTTGCTTTTGAAATATTACTCTTGCTAGCACTCGACGATTTTATACAGTTAAGGAAGGACCTATAGTAAGAGTATAACTCGAGCTAAATAATCCTGTTGACCCCCACATATCGTTTATTTATTTTTATTATTAGTTTAACCAGACCTCCGAGCTCTACAAAAGAACTTTCATAGGGCTGGCCCGAAGGATTCGATCAAGATATATAACTAAACGAGTCAAGATAGATCGGGGAAGGCAGTAGGGGAACAAAACGAGGAAGGTGAAGACACGCAGACATTTCTCGCCATTTCCCCAGTTCAGCCGGACCACATGAGCTCCACATCAGAGCTCTTATAGGGCAGGGCCGAAGGATGAGGCAAGAACTGCTACACTGCAACACCAACCAAGAAGTGAACAGGGCGAAGAATGAAAGATCAGGTCGAAGGTAGAAAAAATCACATCGAGAAGCAAAAAATGCATTACCGAAGGGAATCAAGTAAGTTCGGCCGCATCAGCAACCGAAGAGACAAACGGGTCAGCAGTCAACCACTTAGCCAGGCCAGGGAGACATGAGATATAGGCTGCCCGAGGACAGCCGGATGGGATAGAATAAGAATAGAAGGGGAAAAACATAGGAGGAATGAAAAACTACTCAAAATTAGTCAAGCTGAGGACGAAAGCTCGAGGGGAGATAGGAAGGGTAAGTACCACAACCATCCCCCATCAAGCTCCAGTCACCGGCCCCGAAGCCCCCCAACCGCATCAAGGAGAGTAGTATCAGGGGGGCCCACATCGTTTTTAGACTTATGTTTTTGCTTTGTTTTTGTTTTCTGGACCCCCTTCTAGTTAATAGTGCCACTATTCATTTTTGTTTTCTGTTTTTATAAAAATTAGTTTAACCAGACCACTGAGTTCCACAGAAGACCTCTCATAGGGCTGGCCCGAAGGATTAGATCAAGATGGACAACTAATCAAGTCAAGAGGGAAGGGCAGGAGTTGAACAAATCTAGGAAGGCGAAGACACAGAAATTTATCGCCATTTCATCAGTTCAGCCGGACCACACGAGCTCCACAACAGAGCTCTTATAGGGCAGGGGCGAAGGATGAGACAAGAACTGCTACGCTACACTGCAGCACCAACCAAGAAGTGATCAAGGGCGAAAAATGAAAGATCATGACTAAGGTAGAAAAAAATCACAGAGATGCAAAAAATGCATTACTGAAGGGAATCAAGTCAGCTCGGTCGCTGAAGAGACAAATCAGGTCAGGAGCCTACTACCTAGCCAGGCCAGGGAGGCATGTGATACAGGCTGCCCGAGGACAACACAATGGGACAGAATAAGAAAAGAAAGGAGAAAAACATACAGTGGAATAACAGACTACGCAAAATTAGTCAAGCCAACGACAAAAGCTCGAGGGGAGAGGGAAAGGGAAAATTCCCAATCCCTCCTCCATCAAGCCCCAGTCGCCGGCCCCGAAGCCCCCAACTTCGTCAAGGGGCGTAGAGTAGTAAGGGGGTGGGGGGGTGGGCGGGGGGGCACTATTCAAAAACAATTCTTACTAATCCTAAACCAACCCAAGCCAATATTCCCTAATCAGCTGCTGATTTTGGTAGGGTTCCATCAATATTATATTCAGTATTGACCCTTTGAAGATTATGACGTATTTTGACAGCTTATCTTGGCTATCATTAGAAGATTTTATGCAGCTTAGGAAGGATCTGTGGTAAATATAAGGGCAAAGACTATCTCGATTAACCCTCTAACTTTCATATACCCTTCCTAATCTGAATAAAATCGTCTAACAACAGCCAGATAACGGAAAAGAAACGTGTAATCGGATCTTGAAAGGGTAGACCATTTAGCACGTTGTCATAATGACCATATTAATCTTGCTAATATTACTGTAGATGATTCTTTACAGTTTAAAGGGGGTAGTGCTTGTTTTTTTCTGGACCCATTTCTTCCTCATGTTTAGCCCCATTAGTTTTGAGTTTTTAAGACGGTCGACCCATTATTTTGGCGATTTTAGCACCTTTTGCCCGATTTCGTTGTCAATTTCAAAACCTTTCATGCAGTTTAAGTGTCGATTTTTTCCTGGCGAGCGATAGCGAGCCTGTAATTCTAAGAGGAACTAGCTTTCGGCTGGGACATTGATAGCGAAAGAACTCGAACAAATGGTTTCAAATTTTGTTTCAGAAAAGATCTAGGCAAATATTGGTTTAGTAACAGAGTTGTAGATAGGCTACCGAGTGCTATAGTGGGATCAAGAATGATAGAGAGCTTTAAGATTAAATTAGATAGGCATATGGACGAGATGGGTTGGGTGTGAGGGGGATCAGCCGGGTGTGGGCTGATCGGCTTATGATGACCTATGACCGTTTTGGTGAGGACGGTCTTCATGGTGTTAGTGAGTTGGGCCTATAATTAGGGTTGGGTGTGAGAGGGATCTGCCTTGTGTGGGCCAATCGGCTTTCTACAGACTCCCATTTTCTTAGGTTCGTATGTTCTAAATGGCATTCGATCCTTCGCTGGCATCAGACATTGGTATCACGCTGGATTGGGCGTGGCTATCTGTTAAACAAAGGCCACAAAGAAACCCCAGGCACATCCTAGTACTGGACTGATGTGGATCAAATGCCTACTTTCAGGGTCATTCAAGCAGTAAATTGTCTTTAAACACTGCCAGATGAAAAAATATAGAGGGTGAAATTAATATATTTAAAATAAAGTTAGGTGACTAGGACTTTTTCTAGAATGCTAAGTAGCCTGGATAGACACTGTAGGAAAAAATGTCAGATAATCTCTTGCCTTTCTCATTATGAAAATGTTCTTTTATAGTCGGGCAACCGGGTCAGAAATTTCACTAATGAAAATGTGCTTCCATTTAATAGTCATAGTGATTTCTTTGGAGAACTAATTTGACTGCATTTTAGTTGAACAAATGACAAGAAATATTTTGTTTGGCCTTGAATGGGAATGGAATGGAAATCTGGCAGGGGACTCTAGTGGAGGACCTCTCATAGCAAAACTCTGAAGAGGACTTTAATGGAGTACCTCATGGTGCTTTAACCCAACATCAACCCCAGTGCCACTAAGGGAGGGTCTGTGGGAAATACCCAAGAGGAAATAAGTTAAGAAAATACTCCCAACTTGGGGGCCTTGGTTATTTACTCGATATCCCTTCCCTGGAGTTACTATGTTTGTTGTTTAGTCACCTTTAAAGAAAATGAAAAAAACAGTGCCTTGGCATAGATATAGACTCCCAGTGCTTCTTCAAAGGTCTTACCTACTTTATGAGATATTTAGACAAGTATGTTGGGCATTCCAAGTTTGATTCCATTTCTAAATTGGGGATGTAATTCAGTAATCTAGAGATACAGGCAGCGGACAAATTTGCCTCGTAAAATTGCATACAGTAGTTCTCTGCTATAGCATCAACTCAGAGCTTTGGAATTCTTCGAAAACTGTTGAACAGGTAATTTCAATCAACCTTAACTACAAGAACAATTGGAAAGACAAACCTTTTCATTGGCCTGGTGAATCCTTCCAATTATGTTAGCATGATCTCTTGTGCAGAAAACTCATAATACTACCACCTTTGCTATGGCAAGTATTCTGTTAACTGTTCAGCTAAGATGCCTATTCCAATATTCTAATGGATATATCAGGGAGCTTGCAGCCATGCTGAATATGCTATGTGGTGTCTCCAAGTAATTCCACTCAGAAAGTAACATTCACACATGTAGGCATCTTAATTTTGCCATAGTATTTCCAGGTTGTTTCCATAGGAAGACTTGTATTGGGAAACCTGGCACCTTACATGCAGCAACCAAGCACCTCTAGGGTGAAGGTGTTAGGAACTATCCAGCATTACCTCAACATAAAATTGTACATAATGTCTGAGCTACCCCTTTGCATTGGCAAAAATAAAGGTGGACAGTGTTAGGTCACAAGAGGAAATTATTAATATTTCTGAGTGACATACCAACACAGTAGATATGCAACATTTAAAGGGTAACCACTAGATCAGGGTGTAGACTATTCAATTATGTCTAATCAGATCATGCTGGAGCTAAAAGGCAATCACCGCAATCAATATGGTTTAAAATCACTGATGACAAAGTACTAGTAACAATTAGTAGTAATAATAGTAGTAGCTCAAAGATGCCCTTTATGGGAATCCCGCGGAATCCAGGTACAGTAGTCCCAGGAGCCGCACCTCGCTGGGGGGAGGTAGGGTATAGTGAGATTCATTTATGAGAGGACAATTGGTAAAATACCCATACTGACACTGTTGGAATATGTAAATACAGTGACAAAGAGGCCGATCACAGAAATGCCACTGATGGGATGGTGACAGAAAAAAAAGTTTGCATGGAAGAATGATTTGTTAAATTAAGATAACAGTTCAACAAGGCTGATAATACTAGTCTGATGGGTGCATTGAACTGTCTCAGTCAACATAATAGAGGATACTTGCTAAATAAAAATAATAATAAAAAATAAAAATAAAACCCCTAACTCAATAGGATGAACAAGTTCTTGACATTACTATGATGGTTTGGAGGCTTTTTCATATAACTCAAAAAATTGATGAAAAAGAGACAGAAGTACCATAGATGGCATTTAAATAGTTTTGATGAAACCATAAAGTTCAAGAGGCCAAAACTGCTGACAAGGGTTGACTTTTAAATTCATGACCAACTATTATTTGTGATAAATGGCTCCACTGTCCCACACTTTGCATTATACCTGGAAATAATGTTTTGCGAATTAATACAAGGAGTCCTAATCTTTTCCCCTAAACCCCTGCATACTATGGGGCTCAACGACAACTTCTGCAGGTCCCCAATTAACTGAACTGAGGACGAGACGTAGCTTATTACTCAAAAATTAAAGATTTAGCCTGATTCAAGGTAGTCATCATTGTTAGGTCTGCTTGATTAGGTCATATACGGTATCACAAGGTGAACCAATGTCAAAATAATTGACCACTTGCGAGTTTCGTTCTATAAGGAAGTTGGAGCCGTATATATTGATATTCAACACAATTTACTGTTAAAATTTGGTTGTAGTACATATATAAATACACAAAACCTAATTCAACATGCTTTTTATGCATTAGAAACCTACATAATTATTGCATTTCTATTTACCATCATGTCTACAGCTCCAACTTCCTTATAAACGAAACTCGCAAGTGGCCAATTGTGTAACTGAAGCAGGAAGTAAGTCAAAGGATTTAGTGATAGTCGAGTCATGGATGTCGGGTCTGCTGGTCAAAGCTAACCAAGGACAGAGGTATCCCTATCCACACCTTCACTAGGATAGGTGCCCATGTTGCTACCTAAATGCAAACAAAACAAGAGTGAAAGTTCTAGTTTGGGACGCAATAAGGAGATTTTAGGGGCTTTAAGGTAGCCGTGATAGCACATAAACACTATAGCAAAACCCGCTATAGCAGAGTTCTATACTGTACACACAATCATGTTAATCTGTAGCCTACTAAATGCTTGCTAGTAAATAAATAAAGAATACAATGATGTAAATAAAAGTTATAGAGCAATGTGGAAAATATAAGATACAAGCAATGCGTAAAGAATTCTAAAATTAATCCAAGAATAACTATTTCCTATTTACTACTGTGATCAAGCACTATCCTTTAGAGTTAGTTGTGTATAATATCTTTAACTTGACTGAATATTATTATAAGGCTACATTTTGATTACAAAATACATTGTTACTATTGTAATATAATTTTAAGTTATATATAATTTATAGATAGTAAAGTTAATATATAAAATATATTAAAATATATTAATTAAACAAATTAGAATATATATTAATTAAACATAAATTAGAATATATATTAATTAAAACTAAATATAAATATATTAAACAATAATTATTAAACTAACTGTATACCTGTATTAAACAATTAAATTGTCTAATAGTTGCCAGAATATCTTGAAAAGGACGTAATCGGTACTGAAAGGGTTAATAGTGCATCCTAATTATAAATGGAGGTATAGTATTAGAACTATAGCCGGTTCCAAATAAGTAGGCCAAAACTCTTGAACGTTAACCTCTATAACTCACAAACGATTAGAGTAATCAAGCTAATATTCCTACCATTTGGGAAGGGTCAGCCATGGAATAGGGGTAGAAATTTACAACCCATTTGCTCACGCCCATTTAGAGTTATAGAGGTTAGGGTTCACGATGTCTGGCCTACCTATTTGGAACAAGGCATAGTAGTCAATCAAGATCATATACCTCTAGATTTAGTATACCTGTACTATATACAGTACATACTGTATACAGTATAGCGTTATTTCCACATAGCAATTTTGATAAGTTCTTTTGCCTTTATAATGTGTCATCCCTGTTTTGGTTTGTTTATTTTGCAAGTTTCACATTATATACTAATCATAGTTGGAAAAGTTATTCCAATGGCTAACTAAAATCAAAGTGACTATCCACCCCAACCCCAACCCCAACCCACAGAGAGAACAGAACCACCCAGAGAACAGAGTGTGGATAGATCAAGAACCAAGACTCCCACAGCTAAAGCCAAAGATCAGCCCCACCATTGCTCCGAGTGACGTCAGTGATTAGGTTATTGAAAGCTTTAATGTCTACACAACTCTAACACTCCTAACCCTCTTCCTGCCCACACTATTTGGATGCAGATGTTCAGGTGTTAAGGCAGGTATTTAGTTTGCCCCATATACCTCTATCAAGCTTAAAAAAATACCCCCAAGAACCCCCTTCAACATAAATGTGTAAATTATTTGGTAGAAAAATGTATTTCTCCTATATTACAGGCTCACTATTGCTCGCCATGAAAAAACTTGACACCTTAATGGCACGAAAGGTCTTAAAATTGCCAAACTAATATGGCGAACATCGTAATATCTCATAACTATGTGGGGCTATACATGAGGGAGGTTAGAAAAAAAATAAAAAAAATCAAGTGAAAATCCCCCATTAAAGCTTTCAACAGCCTTGGTAATGACTTCACTCAGAGCAAAGGTAGGAGCGAACTTTGGCTTTTGACTGTACAGTACATACATACCGTAATAAGACCGCCACTCACGTCCAGTCTGACATGCCAGGTTCAACACTGTACTGGTGAATATGAATTATGAAGCTAATTTGGGCACGAGTGGTTTGGTTTGATTGTTTGTGCAAGCCTGAGAGATCTGCACAAACTATCAAACTATGTCTACACATGTTCAAACTGGTTAGTGTGGTACCCAGACTTGACAAGCCAAACTGAAAATGTATGTCAGCTTAAACAGAGACTTCCAGAAAACAGAAGAGAGAGACATACCAAGCACCAACATCCCAGATAGCATGCAGGAATTCTGTTACCTTCACCATTTTTTTTTTTTTTTTTTTTTTTAGAAATTTGCGTATTCATTCATCTTGTTGCAATTATCAAGACAAAACTGTAACATATTCATATTTGAAGATGAAAATATATTTTCTTAACAAACCTAACTACAGTATTTTCAACCAACCCACTTACCGTACTTCCGTTAGCAAGAGGTAATTTAGTATAATATAAATAGACAAGCTACTTAGAGAAAGGGTGGCTGGATTAGGCATTTGGAAAGGTAAAATAGCACTTCATCGTGGACAAGATTCTATGTTTCTTAAAAGAATCTATACAGTAATTTAAATACTGCATTGTCAATAATGTGTTCTTACATTTCAAATATATTTTGAGAATTACGATCTACTTATTTCTTATTGTGAATAATGTTACAATCTTTTTCACATAAGATGAAAAATACTTACCAGTACTTCTGGACTGATGATTACTTATTTCTTATACTAACTAATATTTCAAAGATTTTGTAAGTGGATTAATTTAAAACTCTTAAAAGATTCTGTTCCGTATTTTGATCTGTGCTGCAATTTCACAAAATTAACTATGTGAAGTACAGTACTGTACTGTACTTATTTGCTCCTAGAAGATATTTTTTTAAATCTTGTTGTATAAGATAAATACTTTTTGTCAAGGAATGAATAACTGGTTCAAACAGTAGTTTTTGCAAAATTGTGGCACATCTGCACTTGACGCACCTCCGTATCGTTGCCCTTTGGGGCCTGTGGTGGGGAACTCGGGTGAGTTACCTAGCCTGGTACACAGGGGCTATTACATATTATCCAGGTTACCACAGTTTATCTTCATGGATGGGACGTCATGAATGTATACTAACTCCAGGTTATATATAATGATAATAGTACAGTATATACAGTAGCCTATACTTTGAAAAGTAGACAATGAAAATAAACACCCTATGAGGAGGAGCACTTTATTGACATTTCACATATGTGATTAAGCTATATGCAAAATGCTGTTAATAAAGTGCTCCTCCTCATATGGTGTTCATATTCATTATATACAATACTGTACTGCCAGGTCGATAGAGGAATCGTGAATTAGGAGAATCACCCAAATTCAGTACAGTACTGTAATCTCATCCAGCTCAAGAATTGAACCCTGGTCCTCTCGGCTGGGTACCGAATATACTATAGTCTATTCGCTGTAAGTAGGCGAGAAATCATGACCTCTAACCTCTGTAACTAAAAATCGACTAGAGTAATCGAGATAATATTTCTACCATTTGGGAAGAGTCAGTCAAGGAATAGATGTTGAAATTTACAGCCAGTTTGCTCTAGCCCTTTTCGAGTTATAGAGGATAGAGGTCATGATTTCTCGCCTACTTACAGCAAATAGACTATAATCAATACACCATAGGACATCACGTAAAGTCTTATGATGGTTTACTTACGCCTTATTCTAACTAATACTAGGAGACAATGCACACAGCAGCACCCGTAGAAGGTTATGTACAAAAGAATACCACAATATAAAGCAGAAATATAATCTGACTAGCAGTTCAAGTCACAGTACAAATGCCATATATCCGTGTATAAATTATCTTACATACACCTATTTACAATATATAGACTCTAAGGCTCTTCCAAAAAACACTACCATGAGCTAATACAAACCTCTAAAAGATAAAACAATTGCCCACATCCATTCGTACCCACTCACTGATTATATGTATCAAAGTCAACGCAGTATGATAGACTTATGTATAATCTTTTTTATATTTTGTAATAAACTAAATGTAATTTTTAACGTATTGCGATAATGTTTAGCTCATATTTGTTTTAAGATAATAGTTTATGTTTTATTTGCTATGTTTAGCATGCATTTCAGTTAAGTTCTCGAGTTTCATAAATATATTAAATTAATAATTTGCTATAAAACCGTAAATTGATAAAATTAACTTTACTCATAAATCAATCATATTATTTTTCCTTACATGCACAAAATCACAGAGTGGGTTCTTACTTGTGTGGGCAACTGTGCAGCCCCTCATAAAGATTGTGGGCCTCGTATGGCTTATTCAGTATTATGCAAATATAACCATTGAGATTTTTTGTTTTTCGTTATTTCCACAGAGAGATTTTGAAAAGTTATATTTTCTTTATATTGTGTTGTCCCTGTTTTAGTTTGTTTGTTTTGCAAATTGTACATTATACAGTAGCTCCATAATATTGCTTTGCCAAACTTTCAATCTGTTACTTCCACAGTGATTTTGATATGTCCACAGGCCGTAGCTCGATTGGTAGAGCGTTCGCCTGCTAACCGTGAGGTTGGCGGTTCGAGCCTCAGGCCAGCCAGTGTGTTATTGGCAGATGTCAGTGGCTCAGTGCTGTTGGTGAACGGTGCGGTCTAGCAATCTGTGGCAACTATTCACTAAGTCCCTGATTCATCAGGGCACCCACCCTAGCCTTGCTATTCAGCAGGGAGTGTATGGTGGTAAAAACTGCATCATCATCATCGTTTGTCGTTATATTGTGCGGTTTTTGGTTTAGGTTTGCTTGTTTTGTAAGTTTTACATTGTAATTAACAAGAAAGAAATTTTTTAATTGTAATGTTATATTAGAAAAATGCTCGACTAATTTAAGGATATCATATTTCCTTCATAAATTGTTGTCTACAAGTTACGGTTTAAATGCCTAATATAAATCAAACGAGGTCCCCAAACCATCATCAACGACTGCATTGTTTTATCATTACCCTATCCCGTCTTTATAAAGTACACGATTTATCAAAAAGGCTATCTTATTCCATTGAGGAGGAAGGTACAGTTGGATCCTATAGTTCACCAACAACAGGGAGGAATAATTATGTAACCTCAAGGGGCACCTCATTTTCGATAGTGTACAGTTTGCCGCACATATTCTATTCCGTTGGGGTCGTGATTAGGCAGCGCTGCACCCACCACCCCAACCCCCCTCCCTCACTCCACCTCCTATTGGTAGGAGGTGGAGTGAGGGAGGGGGATTGGGGAAGTGGGTGTAGCGCTGCCAAATCACGACCCCAATGTAATACAATATGTGCGGCAAACTGTACTTACATACTGTACAGTAAAAATTTATGTTTCGTTGATAATCTTACAGTTGCTCATAAACTGTGTCATTTTAATTTACTATTCACTTTTCCATTAGTACTATTGTGTTCCTAATAGCCTGTGACTAGTACTGTTTGTTTCACACCGTACAAGTGTACAAGTGCGCTGGTCAGGTGGCGGCCTGATAAATACAAAAATAATAATAACAAATAAAATACAAATATATATAACTTGGGTTAAACGAATTTTAATTTTTCACATATTGCGATTATGTGTTGTTACTTTTTGTGCTGAGACTTTAGTTAATGTTTTGTTTGCTGTGTTTAGCATGTATTTCAGTTAAGTTAGTACAAATGAGTACAAAGGAAAACAAACAACAGATCTGTTGATCATTACGAGGCTGTTTGTAACTAAACTACAGATCCTATGTGAAAAAAGGAAAGGATAGCACAGTATAAAGTGGTGCTATTCGATTGTAAACGCAGTTACTCGGGGGTTAAGAGCAAGATAATTATCGTCAATTTTTGAAAGTTTGCATAGTACAACACTCAATGATACTACTAGGTAGTCCATTCCATTAGTTTACCACTCGATTGAAAACAATTATAATGCTTTGCCTCGTGTGAGAGAAAAGGTTTTCCAGTTATCTTACAACCATTTCCTATAGTGAAATTTGAGAGATCAATTGTGAAGTTTGTTGACATCCACATTGTGAATACCTTTTATAATTTTAACCCTTTCGTGTACTGGCATACTTATAAGCCTTTGTGACCATCAAGGGAATGTAGAAATCTATAGTTTAGCTTTTTCAACCCCTGCAGTTGTCTTTGAGCGAGCTTAATTCTATTTTATTCTATGGCAGACAAATATTTTTGGAGAGCTAATTATGAGATTAGGAGAATTACATACTGTATACAAATACTAAGTGGCATCACAGGAGCCTGAAAGGGTTAAACACTTCACTTAGGTCACCTCTTCACCTGCGTTTTGTTAAACTATAAAGATGTAACTCAATTAGACGTTCTTCGTATTTCACATACAGTATATTACTTTATTAGATTAATGCAGTTGATACAGTTTTTAATGGTGTGCACTCCCTTGATCTTGTCTTAAGAATTACTACGGTAATTGTTCATCAGAGTTGAAGGTGAACGTTTGACTCCAGCTGTACAATAATGCCCTTGTTAACCCAGTTTTCATCGGGAACACAGGAATGACAGCAACAAATATACTACAATTGTATTTTAATAAAGAATAATTGAATGCTAGGGATATTTCCTCATTTAATACAGATTTTCTTAGTGTTATACTGTACTTAGGAAAATAATTAACATAACAGAAGAGTGTAATAACTATTATAGAATGTTAGGGATACTATATGTTTCTGTTCTTTTTAAGAATAATAAACCTACCTAATAATTTCAATAGAATAAATGTAAAGATAATACAAATTAAGTGACTGTTAATACCAACATATACATTAGATTGCCACTCACCCCATGAGTTCAAATATATTTAATCTAAAATTAAGAAACAAGATAAATTGCTTTGGTTAGTTAACCATAAAAATTAGTTTTTATAGTATTAACTTATCTATTAAACATTCCTCGAAACCACTTTCACGAGTTCTTTTATTTATAAAGAATTATTATTTTGCTTAAGCGTTGTTTCCACATAACGATTTTGATTAGTTGTTTGGTCTTTTTTTTAATGTGTTCGTCAAAGTTTTGGTTTGTTTATTTTGCAAGTTTTACAATATAATTATACATGTAAAGGCTTAAACAAATTAATAGTATAAGTTAAAAGTTTATTACTTTAATGTGTCACTGTTAACTTTGGCTTAAACTCTGCATTTCAGTAGTTAGTCCTTCGTAAACTTTTGGTCTTTAAAAGTGCTGTTCTGATATTAACCCTTAAAAAGCGGCTCACCACTTAAGTCGAGTTAAATAAAGCTGGACTATGTGGCGGCGCTCGACATAGGTCGAGTGGCAATTTCAGCACGTAATGTGGCTGAGAGAGAGAGACAAGTGGTGGCAGGAGACTAGCGAGCGTATGACTGCTCCAGACCACCGCGGCGAACCTACTGACACAAATCTCAGCTCCCTCCTCCCTCTCTCACTCGCTACATACTCAATTATGTACCGAAAGTACCGAATTACCTGCTTTTTGCACTCGCGTTGCACGGTTATTGCAAGAAAACTATCCATCATACAAGGATCGTTATGGTGTCATTCGAAAGCTCTGTTTATGCCCTTTCAGGGATAGGTACTTGTTTTACGTTCTGGGTCTTATTTAGGCATGAAAATGATCACGTAAACAGCCCTATTTTGGCTAAAAACACCCCGCTGGGCGGTACACATAAATAAACCGCATAGGCCGCTCGTAAGGTGTTAAGTACAATTTATTGCATTATGGATTGTGAATATATATTTATATAAAAATTTAAGAATTAATCATGGACAGAAAGTATGGGAGGTAAATAACATATACTGTAAGCTTACTGGTACAGCATATAAACTTTTGATATTGCTACATTTTTTGGTATAAATTGTTTAATTAATTGAATTATTCACTATTATACAGTATATATATATTCACACTTAATGATTGGAGTTTAATAAAAATTAATTGATATAAAATTGCATACCAATTTTTTTTTTTTTTTAAATATTTGTTAGTGACTTAACCAGTTATGCAAAACAAATCAGTTTCTTCTTTCAAACCGCTGGTGGTCCTCCATTACAAGTTGTTCCTTTGGTTTGACTTTAAGGGGAGGCAGACCGTCTTTCTAGACCCCCTTCTCCCTAATGTTTAGCCCCACTAGTTTTGATATTATAAGACTTTCGGCCCATTAGTTTGGCGATTTTAACACCTTTCGCCCCATTTCGTTGTCAATTTTAAGACCTATCGTGCCATTTAGGTGTCAATTTTTTCCTGGCAAGCGTTAGCGAGCCTGCAATTTTAAGAGGAACCGGCCTTTGGCCGGGACATTTTTCTACCAAAAAATGTACAAATTTATCTTGAAGGGGTGTCTAGGGGGTTGTTTTTCTAAGCTTGATGGAGGTCTATGGAAGAAACTAAATAAATATATGAATAAATGAATTAATAGACCAAACAAACGGCCAGTCTCCCCTTAATGTGGTGGTTTTGAATTGTTCTTATTTCATAATATTGTTTTGCTAAAGCTTCAGTATGTTATTTCCACAGTGATTTTGATGTTTGTGTTTGTCTTTATATGGTGCGGTTTCTGGTTTTAGTTTGTTTGTTTCGCAAGTTGTACATTTTGATTCCATGTCTATATTTTGGCAACCTGTCGTCCTCCGTTCTGCACACAGCCATACAGTACAGTAAACTCTCTTTTATCCAAAAATCATGAGTCTTTTGAAATTTTGGATAAGCGACTTTTACGGATAAACGAGTTCCTCTATATAGAACCAAATATGTGTACAACTGGTCAAATATACTGTTTTCAATGCATTTAAAACCATTTCTAGGCTGTCTTAACTTCAAATTATAATCTAATTCAAGCTATGTCTACATCATAGGGGTTAAATTGATGCAATTAAGCACCCAGAGGCTTAAATAAGTGAAAACTAGTGAAAAATACAGATAGCAAAAACTTTGGTTAACTGAAATTTTTGGATATATGAATATTGGATAAAAGGGAGTTCACTGTACATCACTACCACAAACTACCTCTATAACAGACATCAATTCAACTACTGTACTGGTACTCTACATTTTATGCCCACACCTTCTTCCATTTAAGGGAGCCCATCTCGCTTTTTTTCCCTTTCTCTCCCTCTCTCTTTGGCTTATATCCATTCGGCCCCATTCAGCCTACTATTTTAAGACGTTTACCCCCATCCAGGTGTCAATATTTTCCTGGCGAGCGGTAGGCATGTGCATAAACCTTTTAACCGTCCTGGTGGTGTAATGGTTAGTGTTTAAAAATCTGTGTGTGATAACCAAGGTTCGAATCCCGGTGGATCACATATTTATATGCTTTCATTAATTTTGTTGGAGGTGTTTGGTGTTGTGGTGCAATTAATAAAAATATAGATTATGCTGTCGAGTTTCTTATTATTAAATACAATACAGTATGTATGTCAAAGTCCATTCATACGCGGCTCTTCAATTATGGTACTGTAGTTACAAAATTGATTGATACTACCATTAAGAATAATAGCCCACCTCTGTATTAAGCTATATATCTATCTATCTATTTACTCTGGCCCAATCCCCACTTTTCCTATTTTTTTTTTTTTTTTTGCTAGATGCCTTGATCCCTGAGGGAGTGGCCATGAATGAATCGCCTCAATGCTCCTCCGTCATCTATTAACCGTCGCCCCTCCTCTCATCCAATACCACTTTCACTTTCACTCTACTGTATACTGTATGGTGGTTTTGGAGTTTGTGTATTTCATAATATTGTTATACTAAATCTTCAATATGCCATTTTGATTAGTTTTTAGGCCAGCCCTATGAGAGTCTCGTAATGTGACTCAGTGGTCTGGTTAAACTACGGTAAAAAAAAAAAAAAAAAAAAAAAAAAAATTGCCTTTATATTGTCTCGTCCTTTTCTTGGTTTGTTTATTTTGCAAGTTTTACATTATTATTTCCTCATGATGATTATGATAAGTTCGTTAGTCTTTATATCGTGCGGTTTCTGGCTTGGGTTTGCTTGTTTTACAAGTTTTACACTTAAATACGTTATTTCCACCAAGTGATTTTGACCAGTTCGCTTGTCTTTATATCGTGCGGTTTCCGGTTTCGGTTAGTTTGTTATGAAAGTTTTACATTTTAACATACAACTCCATCCTTTCATAAACTAACCATTATCCTTTGTCATGGAAAGTTAATATTATTTAATTTCAACATAATATAATTTGATCACATAATAAATATAGTTTCTTTCTTCGCTGAGTAAGTTACAATCTTATGAGGATTGTAGTCCAGTATGCTGTAGAAAGGCCAGCCCGTTAACCCCTTCAGCACGATGACATATATTTCCCTCTTATGCAGGCTCACATTAGACAATTTTAACCCCTACTGTACCGGAGGATACAGTAATAAAAGTCCCCCCCAGTCCCAAACAATGTGGCCAAAATGGCAAGATAAAACAACCTCCCACCTCAAAATATGAAGGAATATTGGCTCTCCCAGCCTACAGAGGGTTGGATATAAGCTGAGAAGTGTTGCCAACTCGAGAGCAGTGCTCAAACGGTCGTGGTACCAGGCACTGCCTGATACTGGCAGTTACCGGCGGGTGCCCAACCCCGAAAGGGGTTGAAATAGGGGAGCTATCCCCCCGCCAAAGGCGGCTTTCTAGGGCCTTTCCTAGCTGATGCTGAGAGGATCGGGTTCTAGTCATGTGGTGATGGGCTGGTCTATCAGAGTGAGAACTGAGTGATCTCTGCCATGTACCCATAGCTTACTCTGACTGTTCCTTTTACTTATATATTTTCTAAATCTCAAGTGACGGCGTCTCTTCCGTGGATTGACCTCCCAATCTACCAAGATTGGAAGCCAAAGCGTCACATTTTTCCTTTGCCCCTCAACTTTCTCTTCATAATTGCTGAGGGGCACAGGGCCCTGGGTGGGGCTTTGGTTTCCCGGGCGTTTCCGCACCCTCCTCAACTCCCCGCCATGGAGTGGCTTCGGTTACCCAGGCTTTATTGTGGTAGGCAGGGAGGGTTCTGAGGGGGCGCTCGGTTGTGAACTTGGTCTTGCTCGGGGCCTTGGGGCTGTTCGGCCAGGCAGCCTGGGGAACAGCAACAACAACTGGCAGTTACAAGGAAAGTACATTACCGATGGCTCCCTGCCGTCGCTGGGACTGGGGAGTGACTTATCTACTGACGGAACGGAGCCGTCGCTGGTACAGATGGGGTTAAGCAGTTTGAGAAGATCCTTTGCTATCCACAGGGTTTATTGAGATCGTCTTTACCCTTTTCAGTCTTAAAAGGAGATCATAAGCTAAAGAAAATCGTCTAATGGTAACCAGAATAAGATGAAAATTACGTTGTCGTGCTGTCGCTGACGGGGTTAAAGTCTCATTTTGTGACTCGATAGTCTGGTTAACCTACTTATTTAAGAAAAAGTTTCCAAAAAATAGTTTATAATAATAGTAATAACAATAATAATAAAAATAATAATATTAATAAGTACAGTACTAGTAAGAAGCATAATCCTTTTTCTTTTTTCAGCAACCAGACACTAATCGCCAACCCATATAATTATGAGGACCTTAGTAATGCAATGTCCTAAACGCTACCTTGGCCGGGACTTATTTGTTACCGAAAAATTTACAAATTTATCTAAAAGGGGGGTCTTGGGGGCATTTTTGGAAGCTTGATGAAGGTATAATGTGTCTATTCCTTCATCAAACTATAGAAAAATACCCTCTAGACCCCGCTTCAAAATAAATTTGTACATTTTTCAGTAAAAAAAAATCACAGCTGTGGTGGCATTTAGGACATTGCATTATTAAGGTCCTCATATGTTCCCATCATGCATCATGAACTTATAATAAAAAAATGCATAAAATCCCAAAAATTCTCATATAATCCCAGAATTCTCATATACAGTAATCCCAAAATTCCCATGCTTGTATATGTTACCACCACGACATTAGCATGAAATATCAGAGGTACAACCGCAGTCATTAATGCTATCGCTCGCCTGGATAAAATTGAGACTTAAATGGCACGAAAGGTCATAAAATTGCAAAAGTAATGGGGCCAAATGTCTTAAAATCTAAAAGAAAACTGCTGGGGCTAAACATGAGGGAGAAGGGGTAAAGACTGCGACTGTACCATAAGCCCAACCACCAAACATGCTGTTAGATCTGCTACCGGCCTGCCAATATTGAGAGCTTAATAAATATCAGTCGGAGTGCATATTTTAGCAAAGTTTGAGGACCCGAGTCTCTGATTCACGTGATTAAGGGGACAGTGGTTATTTTGGGTGCTCATCAAGTTGTCAGATTCGGGGGACATTTAGGTTGACGGTTTTTACGTGAATGGCGTTTCATTATTTATATAACTGTAACTTAAGTAGCATTTTATCATGAAGGAGAAATATCAAGTGTCATAAAAAATTGAGATAAGAATGCAAACACAAAAAAAAAAAAAATAAATAAAAAAATAACATAAATTAAAATAACTATGGTCTCTCATCTTGGCCAAAAATAAATGTGTTGTTATTGTATCAAGCATTGCTATGTTGATTACGGAGCCCGGTGATTCCTCTAAACCAGTTCCTGAGCTCCACCGACGTCACCGTGAGATAGTTAGACTCCTCATCTACACTCTCCCCACCCCCTGCCCCACCAGCCCCGAGCCCTGCACCCCCCGCCCCGCCCTCCCCCAGCAATGGCCGAGCCTCCGCCCCCTTACGTTGCTTCCCTCCCGCCTTCTTCTTCTTGCGGTTGACGACGCCCTCGTGCTCGTCCATCATCTTCACGATCTTGGGGAGACACGAAAATGTTGACGGAAATTCTGGGCTACCTTTAGGTGAAGTATAAGTAACTGATTCTAGGCTAGCTCTAATATCAAGTAAGGTAATATATAATTGATTTTAGGCTAGCTATAACAACATAAATACATATACAGTATTTACAGTAATATAGGTAAGGTAATACATGTACAGTATAGGTAATTGATGGTAGGCTAGCTATACTGTACCATCATAAATACATACAGTATACCTAAACTTGGTAAGGTAATATAACAAACTCATGTCATGATAGACAAGATTCTAGGTACAATGTAGTTTGGTTATATGATCGGAGAAACAATATGCAGTTGCAATAATAAGTACAATAAAACTCCTCTTTATGATCTCGAACTTCTTATAAAGTAGCGTAGTAAAAGGATAAGTTAAATAATAAGTATATTAATTATATTGTACTTACCTGTGCCTGGTCTGACGCGTCCATGGGGATAATGGAGATGTCTCGCACTGCTCGGAATTTACCACAGTTGTTGATATGCTCGTTCTCAAGACGGAAGAAGTTCCAAATGAATCGCCTGAAATGTGAATAGCAGGTTGACTGGTTGTAATTTAATACAAGCTGATCCAGTATTTTGGGGGATTTATTGAGTTATTCCCATAGACCCCCTTCAAGCTTTAAAAAAAACAAAAAAATAAATAAATAAAATAAATACAGCAGAGTGGCAAACCTGGACAATGGTGTTTAAGGGGAGGCATATGGTTTTTTTCTGGACCCTCTTTTTCCCTCGTGTTTAGTCCTATTAGTTTTGAAATTTTATAATGTTCGGCCCATTAGTTTGGTGATTTTATCACCTTTCGCCCCATTTTGTAGTCAATTTTAAGACCTTTTTTCCCATTTAGGTGTCGATTTTTTCCTGGCGAGCGATAGCGAGCCTATAATTCAGTAAAAACCGGTTTTTGGCCGGGACATTTTTCTACCGAAAAAATGTACATATTTATCTTGAAGGCAGGTCTTGGGTGTGAATTTTTTAAGTTTGATAAAGGTCTAGGGAACAAACTAAAATAATATAAATACTGTACTAATGAAAGGAAGGCCAATAAAAACAAGACAACCCTTGAACCCTTTTTAAAAACTGAGTTGAGTGTGAGAGGGAATACAGGGAAATGTGCTCGGAGTTGCATTGCTTTGGTCATTACTGTAGGCTACTTTAGATTTTTTGTTTTTTACCAGTTTTACCAATAAAGGGGTGTTGAAACCTTACACGCCATTTAGGTGTTGATTTTTCCCTGGCAAGCGAAAGCAAGCCTTTAATTTAGGAAGAATTGGCATTTGGATAGGGCATTTTTCGAAAAGTGCACACATTTATCTTGAAGGGGGGGAGGGGGGGGGGGGGTGCCTTGGGGGTATTTTTTAAGCTTCATGGAGATCTAGGCAGGAAACTTATAAAATAATCTGCCCTAAAGTTTCTAAAGGATCTCTAATAGTAAAGGATCTCTAATAGTATACACTGTACTGTACATACATACACTGGTTTAACCCCTTCCATACCGGCGACGTCTTTCTAACTTTATTCTTGCTACTATTAGACGAGTTTATTAAGTTTACAAAGAACCTCCAGCACTTAACAGGGTTTGAACTATCTAACTTAACCCTTTTTACTACCACAGACCCTTCCTAAACTGCATATAACATAGTCTAAATATAGCTAGAAAAATATACAAAAGACGTCGCCGGTACAGAAGGGGTTAACATCCTTTTCCACTAAATTGTACAGTAACGGTTCAGAAGCGGGTTGCCTTTCATTAGTAGTGCAAATTTTGGTAAGAGTTGTGTTATCGGGCGTACCACTAACCTACTGTCTTCGTAGCGCAATGGATAAATGCACTGAATTTCGGTGTGAGCACCCTAGGTGTCGAATCCCTGGACTGCCACATGTATTTGTTGATTTCATTAATTGAGTTTAGGAGTAAAGTCGGTTGGTGGAGGTAACATAATAATACAACATAAATCATCTATAAATACTTAACCTAACTAAAAAACCTAACTTAACCTAGTACAGTATTCTCACTACTACATGAATACTAGGTTACGTTAGGTTAGGTTGTTTGGTTAGGTTAATGGTTTAGAGAGGAGTTATGCTGTATGTCGGTAGTGGTACGCCCGATAATACAACTCTTACCCAAATTCCTACCCTAACACCACCACCCCCCATCGTGTCTCATCACTACGGCTGCAGTTGGGAAGTTAAGGGGAGATGGGTCATTTTTCTGGTCCCCCTTCTTCCTCATGTTTAGTCCCATTAGTTTTCAGATTTAATGATGTTCGGCCCATTAGTTTGGCGATTTAAAAATCTTTCACCCCATTTCTTTGTCAATATTAAGACTTTTCGCGTCATTTAGGTGTCTTTTTTTCCTGGCGAGCGATAGCGAGTCTGAAATGTAAAAGGAACCGGCCTTTGGCCAGGACATTTTCAATTAAAAAAATGTACAAATTTATCTTGAAGGATTTTTTTTTTTTTTTTTTTAAAGCTTGATGGAGGTCTAGGGAGGAAACTAAAGAAATTATATAAAGATACATAAAGGAGGAAATAATTACGCCCATCCCCCCTTAAAGTGCTAACAATATTAACCCTTGCTTAGCGGGTGCTCTGTGGCCGTTTTGGGCCTTTCCGGGCCGTTCTGACTGCTATATCAACCATCAGTATGAAAGGAACTGTATTGCACCGAAAACTAGGTGGAAATCGCTACACAATGACGCCACATACAGCAACGTAGCACTCGTGGAACACTGACAGTGTTACCTCGAAGATGGAAGTTTAGCTGATTTTGCTACCTTGCTCACTTTTAGCGAACTATTGGTTACACTGTCATCCTCCCGTGCGGTGGGGGAACTGGAGTTAGTGTGGGCCGGGAGGCCACAGATGTCGGACGTATGGATCATTACTATCCCACCCATTTTCACTCGATTTCAACCCTTTTTTCACCCGTTTTTTCAACTCGACTTATGTTGCGCGCCGCTCTTTAAGGGTTAAAGGGGGTCACCGGCTTTTTTTATCCTTCTCTCCTTTTCTCTCTTTCCCTGGCTTGTATCCATTCGGCCCCATTCAGCCAACTGTTTTAAGACGTTTATCCCCATCCAGGTGCCGATTACTTCCTGGCGAGCGATAGCGAGCCAGCATTGTATAGAGAAATCCGGCTTCGCCGGAGACATTTTTCTATCGAAAAATGTAGAAATTTAGTTTGCTGTCAAAACAAACAAATATATATGCTGGCTCGCTACCGCTCGCCAGGAAAATATTGACACATGGATGGGGGTAAACGTCTTAAAACAGTTGGCTGAATGGGGCCGAATGGATACAAGCCAAAGAGAGAGGGAGAGAAAGAGAAAAAAAGCAAGGTGGGCTCCCTTAAAGTGGTGTTGATTTTACCTGAATACTTCCAGTGGTGCCAATATGGACACAATAATCTCACTGTTGGTAACTTTGAGTTCCGTCAGTGTGAGGGAGAAGGTCCACCCGAACCTCAAGATGAAGTCCTCCACGATGCCAAAGTAGTAGTAGTACTGAAACGACAGAGAACGTTAAAATAGTACAGTTACCCACGACAGATTGTATACACTGCCTCAACTTATGTTGGGAAGGAAAGTTAGTATGATTTGATTATAAGTGTAGTTTGTATTGTAGGTGTTAATTAACCACTTGCGAGTTTCAGCCTATAAGGAAGTTGGGGTCGTGAACATCGATATTAAACAGAAATGCAATAATAATGTACGTTTCTGATGGATAAATGGTATGTTAAATTGGGTTTTATGTACAGTATTAATAAATGTACTACGACCGTATTTTTATCTGTAAATTCTGTTAAATATCGTTGTCTACAGCTCCAACTTCCTTATAGAACGAAACTCGCAAGTCGGCAATTTATGTAGGGAAGGAAGTTAGTACAGTATGATTTGATTATAAGTGTAGTTTGTATTGTAGACGTTAATTCATATGATCAATTAAAGCATTGATGCAGTTTTTAATGCCGTGCCCTCCCTTGATTGACAGAAGCAAATGCTCATTAAAAATAATACTGGTACATAAAATATCCTCACACAACAAAACAAGAAAAGTATCCTACGGTTACAACTCAAACCTCAGATCAACCCACCGGTGAGGAATAAACAATCTCCTCCCGCAGGAACTTGTACTCTCCGGCGTTCTTCTCAAAGAGGCCCCAGTCCATCACCATGTCCCACCAGAACACAAAGCACGATGAGAACAACATGGAGATCACCAACATGTAGAAAAATGGGTTCTCCATACTGTCCTTGTACTGGCCTGGTTGGGAGGAGACAAGAGAGCTGTGTTAGATCCTGTTACAGGGAGAGCTATGCATATTCAGTAGTCATTAAAATGTAAAACTTGCAAACAAAGTTAAACCAAAACTGGAACAAAGACAATATAAAGTCAAAACAACATATCAAAATCGCTATGTGGAAACAACGCTTACTAAAATAAAATTTATGAAATGAAAGAACACAATCCACCACATAGGGTGTACATTACTACATGAGCAAGTTAATCTGGTTCATTATAGAACATATGTATGTATACTGTATACTCGGGCACATTCCCCATAGCTGGGGGTGACCGACTCGAGACAGTGGGTCCAGGACCACTTTCGTGTTCCCTCGCCCCTTTCTTTGTCTGGTCTAGTAGGTGTTAGAAGGGGAGGAGGATTCCTAGCCCCCTGCCCCCAGAAGCCTTCATAACTGGTACCGTATAATAAAAAAAAAAGGAAATTGGTAAATTCAGTCATGTGGAGCATATGGTGAAAGAAAAAAAGATTAAGAGTGTAGGCTATGGGAGTAAGGTGGAAGAACAAAGATTAAGAGTGTAGGCTATGGGAGTAAGCTGGAAGAGCAAAGTCTAAACTGCGGAAGTTCCATGAGTGTGAAACACTTGGATTTTCCATACTTTTACCCCAGGCTTTCTGACCTTGTCCAAAAGACCAAGATGATACGATACCGTACACTATAGGCTAATCAATATCAGGTGGCCATATATCTACCATAATCTTTAGGACTTTGCAAATGTCCAGACTGAATACCGCTCTTCACACATTCACCTCAATCATCTAAACTTTTACCTCCAGATCATATTTATAGTTTAAAATGTAAAACTTGCAAACTAAACAAACCAAAACTGGGACGATACAAGATAAAGGTAAATTAACTTATCAAAATCGCTATGTGGAAATAACGTTTACTAAAAGAGAGAGAGAGAGAGAGAGAGAGAGAGAGAGAGAGAAGAAAAAGATAGAAAAATATAACTATCTATCTATTTCTATCTATTTACTCAGGCCCAATCCCCACTTTTCCTTTTTTTTTTTTTTTTTTTTTTTTTTACTCACCTCTATAAATGTGTGTAAGGCAGGTGAAGGTGACGACAAAGAAGGTGGTGGCGTACTTGAAGGCGTTGACCAGGTGAGGGAACATTTCTCGAGTGTCCCGATAACGTCGTAAACACTGCGCGAACCTCCACCACGCTGGTAAACACGCCACAACGTTTCTCACCGCTTGGGTCTTGTCCACGCATATCGTGTCGTTTACTAAGGGGAGGGAAAATTTAAATGAAAAACTTGCAAACTAAACAAACCAAAACTTGGACAAAGACAAAGACAATATAAAGGCAAAATAACTTATCAAAATCGCTATGTTGAATTATGATGAGTCTGATTCATTATGTTGATAGTCTTTATTATTTGCGTTCTGGGAAAGGGTAATTTATTTACCTCTTAAATTACAGCAAGACATTTAATCACTTAGAGTATAAGTACTGTATTTTGAAAATCTTAAACTGGATAGGATTGTACAAATTTATTCTTTTAGGAAGGACCAGTGGGATTCTGAGGGTTAACCGAGATATTATTTTGCTCTTTGATTCCCACCAGTCCTTCCTAAACTGAATAAAATTGGCTAATCATAGCCAAAAGTAAATTATAATTATAGTATCTTCTTGAACCAGTTAAACACGAAAGAAGAGATTGGATATTATACTGCTTAAGGGAGCCCACCTCGCTTTTTTTCTTTCTCTCCCTCTTTCTTTGGCTTGTATACATTCGGCCCCATTCAGCCTACTGTTTTAAGAAGTTAACCCCATCCAGGTGTCAATATTTTCCTAGCGAGCGGTAGCGAGCCAGCATATATATGGAGGGAAATTACAAGTGGGGTACCTCAGGGATCTGTGTTGGGACCATTGCTGTTCGTTATATTTATCAACGACTTGCCTGAAGTTATAACTAATGGAAGTGAGGTATACCTGTATGCGGATGACACTAAACTGTATAGAAGAGTGAGGAGTAAGGAAGATATGGGTTTGCTTCAAGGAGATGTGGAGGGCATGAAGGGATGGTCTGAGCATTGGTTAATGCCTTTTCATCCAAAAAAATGCAAGTACATGCGGATTGGGACCAGCAAGATAGACAAGGTAGGATACAGTATGTATGAAGCGATGGAGGAAGTGAGTGCAGAAAAGGATATAGGAGTAGTGATAGATAATAAGTTAAATTTCTCAGAACATTTAGCGGAAAAGATAAACAAAGCCAATAGAATTGTAGGGCTGATAAGGAGGACATTTGTGTCACTTGACGAAGAAATCTTCAGGAATCTATATACAGCGCTGGTTAGGCCACACCTGGAATATGCAAACCAGGTGTGGGCTCCATATATGGTAAAGGATATAGAAGCAGTGGAGAAAGTGCAGAGAAGAGCTAGCAAGCTGGTACCAACGTTGAAGAACGCGGGCTATGAGCAGAGGTTGAGGACACTGGGACTTCCGACACTGGCATATAGGAGAAAGAGAGGGGATATGATAGAGACTTTTAAGATAGTGTCAGGAAAGTACGATGAGGATGTGTGTGAAGGTATCTTCTTGATGCGGGAGGGAACAAGAACGAGAGGACACTCTAAGAAAATTTACAAAGAAAGAAATAGGCTTGAGAAGGCGAAGAACTCATTTTGTGATAGAGTGGTAAATGAGTGGAACGCACTGCCCCAGTATGTAGTCGATTCCGAATCAATAAGGGAGTTTGAAAGTAATCTTGATAAAGCATGGGGAAGACAAGATTTGAAGTTTGATTATAAAACAAAAATACAGAATAGTAAAAATGTTGCGTCTGCTACCGCCGCCGCCAACACCGTGAACGACCGCAGCAGTGCAAGCACTGGTACTGAGCTGGATACACAGGCATAGTTTGCCTTTTTCCAGAGGATCTACTGTAAGAAACTGTAAGATATACTGTATATATTTTTGCTTAGACAGCAAGCTAAATTTGTAAATTTTTCAATAGAAAAATTTCTCCGGCGAAGCCGGATTGCTCCATACAATGCTGGCTCGCTATCGCTCTCCAGGAAAAAATCGACACCTGGATGGGGATAAACATCTTGAAACAGTTGACTGAATGGGGCCGAATGGATACAAGCCAGGGAAAGAGAAAAAAGGAGAGAAAGACTAAAAAAGGCGGTGACCCCCCTTAACCCGGCAAGCGCGATAGGCCTCACGGAAGGCTTCCTATAGGGAACGCGATAGGCCTCACGGAAGCAAGACCATAAAAAAAAGCCTTCCAAAAAAAAAAAGGGCCTATCAAAACAATGGAATTTGTCTCTAGGTGAGAAAATTCCCCTCCAGTACTCATCCATGTAAATCTCACCCACCCCCCTCCCCTCCTTCCCCACCTTATTCCCCCCTCCCTCCCCTCCTCAATTATCACCTATTTTTCCTCTTATTATCATCATTTATCGGTTATTTTTCTCTCCCGCGATAATGTAGCACAAGTGGGTTGCAGAAAAGATCGTTATGTAACACCCAGACACCGGCCCACACCGCCCCGCTCGTCTCAGTTACCTCACAGACAGCGAGAGAGGAGGGTTGCCTGTGGCTCTCTCTCGCCTGAGATTATGACCGGGTGGCCAATATCTTCGTTTTTTACCACCCAAATGCTTTTCCCACTTATTTTAGCACTCTTGAAGGTTCATATATACATCATATATGTAAAATAAAAGCATACCGAAAACAAATAATGCTCTATATTGTAAATATAACGAATTCTGTCAGAATCCAAGGCTAGAAATGCACAAATAACTACCCTAGCCCCTAGGTCTATTTTGCGCTTGTCAGGTTAAGGACACATACAATATATCTAACAGGTTAATATTGTGTTAGTCAGCTACCAGATAATTATCTCACCTGTTTCACTCTCATACCAGTTAATGCCCTGCATGTAGAAACAAAGGGAGTATTCAAAGTCTTTTAATGCCTGGACCAAAGTGTTTAACTGATCACCCAGCCAGAAATCAGCGAACTGCACGAACACAAATGGAGCACACACCACACGGCCCTGGGGGAAGAAAAATATTACAGTACAGTACTTAAATACAACAGGAGTATGTTAATATATGTGCTACTAGTCTGCTAGGGAAACAAATTCACTCGTTCATATATTAACACCCTAATAGCGGCTAGGCGGTAACTTTTTATGTACCGCCCAGCGGGTTTTTTTTTTTTACCATAAATGGCCTTGTTTCCGTGCTCTTTTTCATGCATAAACAAGAGCCACAGCGTAATAGAATTATGTATCCCTGAAAGGGCGTTAATTGGGCTTTCCAATGACACCTGAACCATCCTTCTACGATCACTGGTTGTCTTGCAACGATCGTGCAACCGAAGGGCAAAATCGATAAAATACGGTACTTTTGTTACATAATTACGTGTGTAGCGAGTGATGGAGGGTGGAGTAGGGTGGAGTACATCTCAGTAGCTCCACGGCCACCGTGGCGAGCGGTCATGAGGCAACCTACGCTCCTCCCACCGCTCCGCTCTCTCTCAGAGCATATTACGTGCTCAAAATTGCATGCGACTATAGCCGGGCCCCGCCACATAGGCCACATTTATTTCACTCGACTATAGCCGGGCGCTGCCAGTTAACCAGTTGAGCCCCGGCTAGTTATAATATTTTGTTCACCCCAGTCCCAAGCCATTTTCACTTCTTATTTTTGTTTGCTAAAATGGAAGACAAGGATGAGAAATGAAAAAAAAAAAAAAAAAAAAAATCACCTCGGATATTTTTTTTTTTGGGGGGGGGGGCGGTGGGGGGGGGCCTCAAAAAAATGTGTTGAGCCAAAATGGAAGAGAATGGTGAGAAATGAAGAAACAAATAAAAAAAAACTCACCTTGGTCATTTGGGGGGCGGGGGGGGTCGAAAGTTCGTCTCCCCCGCATGACCACCCGCCCGGGAGCACTAGGGTGAAAACTGAGTATGGTATTGTACGGCATACATCCTAAGGAGTGTATCACATAAATCTCAAGCCTCTAGCTCCCATACGACCGGAGTAATGAAGGTTCAAAGTGGCGGTGAACTAAGGGTGTAAAGTATCCCCACTAAGCCCACCACCAGCCGCGCGGCTGTCTTGGCCCGCTCACACCTACCGGCCCGGCTCCCACACACACTACGGTACCTCCCCCTCCTATTCTCCCGCCATTTCCTACCTTACGAGCCACGTAACTGATTTTAATATGTCGGACGCACGTGATGCGTCGCTGGGAGTTGGTGATCAAACACTGCCGACGCATCACGTGCGACGCTGGGTCTCACTGGGTTAAGGGTTAATGTACATTCTATGTGGTGATATTGTTTTTTTTTTTTTTTTTTTTTTTTCATACTATTGTTTTTCCTAAATCTTCAATGCGTTATTTCCACATAGTAATTTTGATGAGTTCTTTTGTCTTTATATTGTATATATATACTCAGGCACATACCCCATAGCTGGGGGTGGCCGACTCGAGACAGAGCCCGAACAGAAACATTTAAAGTTCCAATTCTTAGGGTCCGGGACCACTTTCACGTTCCCTCGCCCCTTGCTAGTGGATGAACTTTACAAGGGGAGGAAAATTCCTAGCCTCTTGCCCCCGACGTAGGAAAAGTAGTACTGTACAGTTAGTTAGTTATGTAGAGCAGATTAACCAGACCACTGAGCTCCATACGGAAAGTAGTACTGTACAGGGGTTCCATGTCATCTCAACTAGTAGACCATTTCAACCAGTAGCTCTCAACCAGTGCCAAATTAACCCAGACCAACCAAACCAGTGCCAAAAGATAGTACTAACCTAACCTAACCTAACCGTATTGGGTGATTTGGTACTGGTTGAGAGCTACTGGTTGAAATGGTTTACTGGTTGAGTTGACCAGTCACCCTGTACAGGTATCTTTCCTGTACAGTAGTACTGTACAGGAAAGAGACAGTCTTTATATTGTACGGTTCCTGTTTTTGTTGTTTGTTTTGCAAGTTTTACATTTTAATTAGCCTACCATTATTGTAAGGTCAAATTATAAGTATTATATGTATAATATTACTGTACACAGAAACATCCAAGCAAGGCAGGCAGCAGCTGGTGATAAAAATATAATATTAGCTACACAGAGAACATGGCCAGCCCTATGGGAGTTCTATTTGGGAACTCAGTGGTCTGGTTAAAAAAAATTCACTTAACCTTGTTTGCTACCACAGATCCTTCTTAAACTGCACAAAATTATCTAAATATAGCTACAATAAAACTAAAAAGATGTCGCCGGTACAGAAGGAGTTAAACAGTCTGATACACCAATATACAAGCAATAATAAGAGTCCATGAATGCCAAAAGAAGTTCACTAAACCACCACAGGTACAGCTTTACTAATAGCTATGCACCCATTTGGATCAGTATTTTGCGGTACCCAAATGAGACGAGAAATCTAACAGCTAAATATTATATAAGGCATTATATCATGGCCATCCTCTAGCGGGGTTTGCCAGGGGTAAACAAGGCGTCGGAGATGATGATGATATTTATCTTGAAGTTCAATACCCGTTTTATCCAAAATGCTTCACATGTAGACTTTAAAGGTCCAAGAATTCAAATGAGTGTAACTATTTTAGTATTCCCAACTGTACACCCTAAGTAGGTAAGAGCCTCACCAGTTTCTTAAGGAGCCAGAAGCGCGCTTCGTGGTGGAAGGTGCGTGTTGGGTTGAGTAGGAAGAGCACCATGAAGCAGAGGAGTGCCAGGGGTACTGAGTAAGAAGGGATGGAGAGAGCCTCCGCGTACAGGAACCCTAGCACACTTAACGCCCATATCACACCTGGAAGAAATTGATGGAAGAAATTGTGAAGAAGATTGAGAGGTTTATATATTTTAGACTAGCATAATAGTATTCCACATGTATCCCCACACAATATACACACCAATGGCCAGTCAGGCATAAGCAACCCTCCCTCATGAACAGAACAAGCTAGATAATCTAATACGTTGCCTCAACACATGGAAGCATATGAAAATTATTCATTCGCGGTCACCCTCTCTTGGGGATAGCGGCGTATGGCAATAGATAGAAAGATACTGTACGTTATAATATAATTGCACATGGTCACTTATCACTTACATCAACTAGCTACACTGTAGGCTATAATAAGGGGAAGGATAGAATTAAAATGTAAAACTTGCAAACTAAACAAACCAAAACTGGGACGATACAAGATAAAGGTAAATTAACTTATCAAAATCGCTATGTGGAAATAACGCTTACTAAAAAAAATGTATGAAATAAAAGAACACAATCCACCACATAGCGTGTACATTACTACATGAGCAAGTTAATCTGTTTCCCAAGCAAACTAATCGCACACATAACAACGCACTATCGTCATGTTCAAGGAATTTATCAATTTGGGAAGTCCGGGACATTCTGGTAAATTTGTACTAAACTGTAAATTATTATGTTCCTTCCAACAACCAACAATACTCCTAAAATCGATTAATTAAATTTAATAAATAAATAAATAAATAAATTTAATTGATCTTGAATATAAGAACTCTAAATCACTTGTCACCCATATCTCATCTGGGGTAAAAAAAAACACAGATCAGTTTAAGAAGATTATGTTAACTGTCTACGTGCAGTACAATAAATAAGAAACTCCCTTACCAAATATAGCAGCAATCTCAATTAGGTGCTGTTCGGTAAGATGGTTCCTGGGGTCAATCTCGAAGATAAGGACGTGGTTGACCCCCGAGGACCGCCACCCATAGATGTTGATACCGATGAGGAAGAGGAAAAGTATGATGAGTAGTGGGGCTCGGAAGAGTCTCAGCACTATCTCCAACTTGTGACGTTTCCAGTGGAAGATACCTGTAAGGGGAAACGGTTACATTTTCTCTAGTCCTGTATATTATCATGACTTTCATAATAATGAGCGAACTCACACGGAGCACATATCCGCAATTGTTTGTATGATTCGTTAGATGATAGCTATATAAGCTTTAGTGGCTCTCCAAAATCTTGCCAGGGCCAATCATTGTCAATTAAAATCCTTACTGTTTCTACCTGTTGATCTTGGATGGTGACAGTGGGCAAATGTAAGCTTTTCAATGTTATGTGTGCTCGGTATTTAATTAATGTATGTATGTGTATTTATATTATCACCAACCCACCAATTAAATTTCAAATAAACCTAATTTATGAAATCAATGAAACTAATGAATACATGTGGTACTCCAAGGACTCGAACCTAGGATACACACAAATTCTGCGCACTAACCATTTACGCTATCAAGATAGTTATACTCAGGCAGACATGCAGCGGAACACACAACAATGCCCGCCCACCTCACATCCAGGCATGACCCTTCATATACACTGGCTCCCCGGGCCAGGCGCCTGATGGACTATTATCTAGTCCAACTGGCGCCCGACCCCCTCTCCCAACGACCGCGTAATCACTTATCTATTCACAAGCATTCTCCATTCATTAGCATGTAGGGCTTTATGACAATACCATACCATACCTTGTAAAACCAGAAAAAGGTAGGATTATTGAAAAATATACGGAAAAGCAAAGTGTCTAAAATAACTACTGGTATTCAAATCATACCCGGTATTAATGTTGCAGTATCTCACCTGATAAAATAACAGACATAACGAGTACGATGAAGGCCCCCGAAAATAGTCCGACTTTAAACGTGGTCCATGGGCTTTGAGCTTCCCCGAGCGGCGGTACGCGGAGCCTCTTCATGGCCCGCTGACGGTCACCTTGCTCTAACTCCGAGGTGAACGTGCCCTCAACCTGTGTAAATATATATAACACAACACCGTACATTAGTAGTGACATTTAGAGTTTTGTCTGGTAAATATTCAATAATTAAATTTTGGCAAATATTTAATTACTTTATTCTGGATCATAAACATATATATCTGTATATTAAAAAAATTTGTGCTGATATTTTGGAGAAGTTTGACAAGAACGAAAGAATATTTCTGATTGGGGATATGAATGGTAAGGTGGGTGATAGGAAAGTTGAGGGAGTGGTGGGAGGGTGGGGGGTACCATCAGAGGTGAATGGGAATGGTAGTGCACTTGTGGACATATGTGTGGGGAGGAGGCTGTGGATAGCCAACACCTTCCGACACAGAGTGACCCACAGGTACACGTGGAAACGGGTGTGGACGATGGAGGATGAGAGTGTGGTGGAACGTAATTGATTATGTATGTGTGGATGAACGAATGAAGAAATCTGTGATGGATGCTAGGGTGTATAGGGGTATTGGAGGGGGTCTGTCCGATCATTATGTAGTGGTAGCTAAGGTTAGGATACAATAGAAGTGGGTGAGGAGAGCTGGAGGGAGACGAGAGGTGGATGGAGAGGTTGCAGGAGGAGGAAGTCAGGGAGGAGTACAGGAGAGCAGTGGAAAGACGACTAGGTGGGTTCGACTTGGAAGTTATGGAGGAAGTGGAGGAGATGAGCAAGGTGTTTAAGGATGATATCTGTGCAGCATGTGAGGAGGTGTGTGGAGTGAGGAGAAGAGGGAGGGGAGTGAAAGGTACAGCATGGTGGACAGAAGAGGTAAGAATAGCTTGGAAGAAAAGAAGAAAGCACCGGACGGTGTTCCTCCTGTTGTTCTCAAAAACTGTGCTTCCGTGCTGACTCCCTGCCTAGGCAAACTCTTTCGTCTCTGTCTATCCTCTAACGTCTTCCCTTCATGCTGGAAGTTTGCTCACATTCAACCTGTCCCAAAGAAGGGTGACCACTCTCAACCCTCCAACTATCGTCCAATTGCTCTTATCTCTTGTCTTTCTAAAGTTTTTGAAACTATTCTTGCTTCCAAATTTCTTAAGCATTTCTCTTCTCATAATCTGCTCTCAGATCGCCAGTATGGCTTCCTTAAGGGTCGCTCTACTGGTGATCTTCTTTCATATCTTACTAACTCTTGGTCATCCTCCTTTCGGGACTTCGGTGAGACTTTTTCTATTGCACTAGACATATCGAAAGCCTTCGATAGAGTCTGGCATAAATCTTTAATTTCTAAACTACCCTCCTTCGGTTTCTATCCCTCCATCTGTGCCTTTGTCTCTAATTTCCTTTCCGGCCGTTCCATAGCCGCGGTTGTGGACGGCCATTGTTCACTTCCTCACTCTATAAACTCCGGTGTTCCTCAGGGCTCTGTCCTATCTCCTATTCTCTTTCTAATTTTTATAAATGATCTCCTTAACTGTACCTTAATTCCCATCCATTCATACGCAGACGACTCAACCTTGCACTACTCCATTAGTTTTTCAGAACGCCCCAGCCAGCAATCCCTCAACGACAAACGTAATGAAGCCATAGAACTCTTAAATTCTGATCTAAATACTATTTCCAATTGGGGCAGAGAAAACCTTGTTAACTTTAATGCTTCCAAAACCCAATTTCTCCATCTATCTACCCGTCAGGATCTCCCAGCGGACTATCCCTTATTCTTCAACAATACAAAAATCAACCCTTCATCTTCTCTCAATATTCTTGGTGTCTCTTTTTCTTCTGCTCTCATTTGGAAGGACCATATTACCAGTCTTGCTAAGGCAGCATCCCAGAAGCTGGGTGTGCTCAACCGCCTTAGGGGGTTCTTTTCCCCTGCACAGCTTCTTGCTCTGTACAGGGGCATAGTGCGCCCTTGTATTGAGTATTGTTCACATGTGTGGGGAGGTTCCTCTCACACTGCTCTCCTAGACAAAGTTGAAAGGAAGGCCTTTCGTATCATTAACTCCCGTCCACTCACCAACTCTCTGCAATCTCTCTCTCTCCGCCGCAATGTTGCATCTCTCTCGCTATTCTATCGCTACTATAATAATCAGTGTTCCTCAGAGCTATCCCAGTGCATACCACCTCCTTTACGTAGGGCACGTGGTACCCGTCTTGCAACTCAATCCCACCCCTACTCTGTGCAACTCTCCAACCCAAGAGTGAAACGTTACTCTCAAACTTTCTTCTACTCAACAGCTGAGCTCTGGAACTCTCTCCCAGAATCAGTCTTTCCCTCTTCCTATGACTTAAATTGCTTCAAACTCCGTGTGTCCAGGCATTTTGGCTCGAACGTCCCTTGATTTTGGCCCTGTCACTCTTTCAACTATGGGGGAGGCACTCGCTATAGGCAGTTATGCCTTTTGCCTCCCTCAATCACATAGAAAAAAAAAAAAAAAAAAAAAAAATATAGAGAGTGGTTGGGTAGTAGAGGGAATGAAGATTTAGAGAGGCAGAAACGAGCGAGGTACGTGAAGAGTAAGAGGGTGGTGAAGAGAGTAATGAAGGAAAGTAAGAGAAGAGTAGATGAGGAATTTTGAAGGAATCTGAGTGTAAAATGGAGGGAGAGAAAGAAACTGTTCTGGAAAGAAGTCAAGAAAGTTAGGGAAGGTAGCAAGGAAACAGTAAGGGTGTGAAAGATAAGAATGGGAGAATGCTAGCCGAGAAGCAAGAGAGAGTCGAAAGATGGAGCCCTGAGTACTTCAATGAGTTGCTAAATGTAAGGAATGAAGAGCCAGCAAACATAGTTGGATATGGTATGGGAGGAAGAAGAAGAGAAGTAGTGGAGGAGGAGGTGGGGATCAAGAGGTCAGAAGTGTGGGAAGCCATGAAAAGAGTGAAGTTGGGGAAAGCACCAGGAACAGATGGAGTGTGTGGGGAAATGTTGAGGTATGGTGGTGAGATAGTGATCGAATGGGTATGGAAAATGTGCAAACTAGCATGGGAGAAGGGGAGTGCACCCGATGACTGGAAGACTGGCATAATAATCCCCCTATATAAGGGGAAAGAGGAGTGTGTGGTAACCACCAAGGAATATGTCTTCTAAGCGTAGTAGGGAAGGTGTACAGTAGGGTAGTGATTGAGAGAGTGAGAGTGAGAACGGAGAAATGGATAGGCGACGAGCAGGGAGGTTTTAGGAAGGGAAGAGGATGTGTAGATCAGATTTTTACCCTGAATTGTGTTGTGGAGAAATATCTGGAGAAGAAACAAAAGGTGCATGTTGCCTTTATGGACTTGGAGAAGGCCTATGACAGAGTGGATAGAGTAGGTTTGTGGAAAGTACTTAGAATATACGGAGTAGATGGCAAGTTGCTGAAAGCAGTGAAGAGCATGTATGAGGGTGCAAAGGTGGCAGTACGTTTGGAGAGTGAGCAGAGCGAGTTCTTTGACCTGAATGTTGGTTTGAAACAGGGGTGTGTGATGTCCCCGTGGTTGTTTACTGTATATATGGATGGAGCCATGAAAGAAATCCTGTCAAGAGCAGTGGATGTTGGTGTATCGCTGAAAAGGGAGGGAATTGAGTGGAAGCTACCTATAGGCCTACTGCTGTTTGCGGATGATACAGTTCTGATGAGTGATAATGAATGGGAGCTGCAGGGTCTGGTAAATGAGTTTGGGACAGTGTGCGAAAAACAGAATTTGAAGGTAAATGCGGGGAAGAGCAAGGTTATGGTCTTTGAAAGGGGTGAAGTCACAGAGTGTGAGGTGAAGCTGAACGGTCAGGCTATGGAGATCGTCAACTCTTTTAAGTATCTGGGCAGTGTGTTGAATAAAGATGGGACTATGGATGAAGAAGTGCGGGAGAGGGTACAACAGGGGAAGAGGGTTGTAGGAACGCTGAAAGCAGTAACAAGAAATAGGGTGGTCAATATGGAAGTGAAGAAGTCCTTGCATGACAGTGTGGTAATCCCGACACTGACTTACAGAAGCGAAGCATGGACGTTGGTTGAGAGACTCAGACCAAGAGTGAGAGCAGTGGAAATTAATTACTTAAGAAGTGCGTGCGGAGTTACATGGAGGGATAGACAGGCTAATGAGGAAGTAAGAAGGAGGTGTGGTGTGGAGGTAGATGTGCTGGAAAGTATGAAAAGGAACAACTTGAGATGGTTCGGCAATATGGAACGTATGGAAAGCGAGAGAATGACTAAGAGGGTGTACGAGAGCGAGGTGGAGGGACAGAGAGGGAGAGGTAGACCGATAGAGGTGGAAGGATGGAGTGAGGAAGTATATGAACGAAGGCGGTGCTGGTTGGGGGGAGGGGCGTCGACTGACTGGGGACAGAGGTGCATGGGGGCGGTTCATTCGTGGCCACCCCTTCGGGGATCGCGGCGTCAGGCAATAGATAGATAGATAGATATTTGTAGCCTCACATAAATTGTAAATACAGTACAGTACAGTCAAATTTCTACTAGGATATACGCATAAAAATAAAAGTACAGTAGTTTAACATTTGTGTGACTACTGTACTCTCATGATACCAGTAGCTGTACCCTGTTCATTCTAGGTTGGGCAGAAATTGTAACATATAACCTCTCATAACTCAAATAGAACAAGAATAATCAAGCTAATATTTCTACCAAAGAGCAAGAATTGGCTAGGGAATAAGTGTGGAAATGACAGCTCATTTGCTCTACCCCTTTTTGAGTTACAGAGGTTAGAGGTTTCGATTTCTGGCCAACCTAGAATGAACGGACTATAGTAAATGAAGCTAACTACAGACTACTTGCCTCCTGGATGAGTTTGTCAATGTCTTTGTTGGTGTTGAAGGTGGAGCAGTCAACATTGTCCTCACGCCACTTGGCACCGTTACTTGTCGTCATCAACTGAAAAACAGATTTTCCTTGGTGATTTATGAGATACAGATGATTCATAGGCAGTACTGTACCAATATTTATTTTTCTGTTGGCCCAATCCTGTAAGGCTTACCATAATCACACTTGCAAAGAATATTTTTTTGTATATAGGAGAAATCAGTTATTTGCAAGGATCTACAGTATAATATTTAAAAAAATTCTGAACACTAATAGCTCCCCAAATGAAATCAATGAAAGCATGTGATTCTCCTAGGATTCGAACCCAGGATACCTCATACAGAACATAAACGCTCTAACCATTACACCATCAAGACAATTAATAATACATTTTATATGACCTACCGGTACTCAAAATGTGGAATAAATGCACTAAGGCTAAGAATTACACATCACCCTGCCCCCTCACCTTGTCATGTTTCTTCAAAATCTTCCTAAAGCCAGTGAAATTAAGGTTCTGGTAGTTCTGTAGGAGGATGAGACTGAGGTAGAACTCTGAGAAGGCCAGTTTAAGGTCCTGCATCTTTCTGGCGGGGACGTTGAGCTTGGGGAGGAAGGTGAAGCCCTTGCGGTTCCTGAGGCCGTCCCCGTGCTGTTCTTTGGACGCCTGCAGGTCAGACTTTAGGGTCGTGTATTTCCTCGTTGCTTCTGCCATTTTCTCTGTCATGGTTATATAGTGGTTTGATCAGAATTAGTTAGTGGAAATGCATGGAGGAAGGTATATTTTAATATGAAAGATACAATATGCACTGTTGCCTGTAGTGAGAGTTTATCCTAATCATCTCTGGAAATGGTAGAACAGATCAACGAAGCTAAATGTCCTGCATATACATAATGTCATCGTTGGTAGAAATACATTATAGCCTACACGTACACTATAAAGTAGAGGGTGTGCATTGCCACAGCACTCTTCTCACTGTCTTTGCTTTATGTAGCCTGTAGGCTTTATTAGCAATTAATAGTTGTTTTCATCCATCAATTTCAACATTTTAAAAGCATTAAATACCATTATTCAGTCTTAAACATTTTATGAATAAAATATACGGTAGCCTACCTGAGAAGAATGTGTTGATTTTGGCGAGTTCCTTGTCACAGACTCTGAAGAACTGTTCATCGAAGCGGGCATAGTATCTGGTGATGACCTCTTCCTCTGTTACCTCGGATGACGGTGCTTGTTCCACCGCCGCATACAACATTGCCTATAAAAGTGATATCATTACAGTACCATTGGTTCCTTAAATTTTTGTATGTCTCCTGTATTACACCGCAGCATGCATTAGTGCTTATTCCCACTTAACCCATTTAGTATGATGGCACCTTTCTCCCTATTATTCTGGCAAACTTTAGAAGATTTTATTCAGTTTATTAATGACCTGTGGAAAAAAAAAGGGCAAAATAAGATAAGGTAGTATCCCTATGATATCTAATGGTACTTTCTAAGCAGAATAGAATTACCCAATGTTACCCAAAGTTAATTACAAAAAATGCCATTCTTTTGAGTACGGTTTCGGAATATTAGTACTGGTACCGGTATCTTATTTTGTCCTTATCATTTCTATGGCAACATTAACAAATTTTACATCTTATTTACATCTTATCCCTTTGCTAAAAAATTCTTGTACATACTTCAGATAATGCATCTTAAAAGCTTAATGGATTACATTATTTATATAGGTATGCTAAAAAATTATGAAACAGTAGTACTGTATTTGTAATTATAGCTTTTAAATGTGGATAAATATTAGAATATGATTTAGTGAAATTTCCTGTTTTATCAATACTGTAGCCTACATAACATGAGTGTAACAGAAAGCCTAGACCATTTTTTTCTTTAAAACTCAAATAGTACTGGTACGAGTCAGCCTATTCAATACGGTAACGCAAGATACTAGGCCAATTTTCAACCTTACCAATGAAATACTGTAGGTACTGGTAAGCTTGAAAATAGACCTAGCCTAGTAACATACTTACTTTCATCTCCTCATAGCTAATATACTGCTTCCTCCACTCCGGGGTGATATGTGCAGCGAGATGTTCTGCGAACTTCATTTTGTTCTCTTGTTTTGTAAGTGCTAAGAATTATGATGACTAGGTTATCACAGTCTGAAAGAGAGAATAGGAATGGTTAGGTAGGTCAGCCTTTGTTGTAGGATTTATTGTGGTAAATTAGTTTAAGAGCCTAAACATGCAACATTGCGACAGGATTCTGCATAAACCATAAACCATAGGCTAGTTTATATTGGCTTGTATGCATAACCTAGGGCCCTAGGGCCTAGGCTATAGGCTAGCCGGTAATCGGTATAATTCTAGCAGTGGCTCAAACTCGATTTGGGCAACAGCCTAGCCTAAAAGTATTTCCGTTCATCTGTTTAGCCTGTAGCCTAGGCTATCTTTATTAAATGGTTTCTGATATTATCAACCGGGGCATTTTAGTTTTTAAATTACGCTAGGTTATTTTAGGTTAGGCTAATAAAAAACGAAATTGCACCAATTCTTAATAGGCTTAGCCTAGGCCTATCATAAAACGTGAAATAGGCTATGAAGGAAAACTAAGGAATTAAATCAATGCTAGCCTAAAATCAATTTGAAGCCATTGCTAGAATCGGCAAGAATGTAGTTACCGGGTGTACCGCCCACCCTGTTTACACTATGCGGATGCCTTTGGATATACAAATACATTAGCCTAACCAAACAACCTAACCTAACCTAACCTAGTATTCATGCAGTAATGACAGGGGGCAAATAGCAGAAAATATAGCGTCGAAATAGACGGGAACGTAAGTGCGAGCCCACAACATGACAACCGTACACCCGGAAACTACATCCTTCCCCTAGAATCTTACCGGCTAGCCGCCTATGCCTGTGCCTTTGGAATTTCTGGAAAAATAAAGGGTCAATATACAGGAGACGCAACAATATAGGCTAGGTAGCAAATTTCTAATGGTAGTTTTGGGTTCCTATCATCATATGCTTCATTTCTAGGCCTAGGCTATATACTTTTTATCCCCGGGAAAAAAACCCACAAAAATCATGGGATTTTTCATTTTTTTCTTTTTTTTTATTAGCCTAGGCCTAACCTAGGCTAACCAAAAAACCTAACCTAACCTAACCTAAATGTATTTGGGGGCTATTAGGTTAGGTTAGATTAGGTTTTTTTGGTTAGGTTAATGACCAAAAAGAAAAATCGCAAGAAAAAAAAATGAAAAATCCCAAGATTTTTTTTTTTTCCTCGGGATAAGCCTAAAACGTATAGGCCTAGGCCTAGGCTATAGAAATGAATTATAAGATGATAGGAACCCAAAACTACCATTAGAAATTTGCTACCTAGCCTATATTGTTGCGTCTGCTGTATATTGACCAAATAAGGATAGCCTAGGCTACAAAATAAAAATTGGCTCTAGCCTAGGCCATTTGGAAACGGCCAAATTAGGCCTAGGCCTAGGCTAGGCCTAATCAGAACCATACAACAATAACATTTCACATGCACCTCAGTGAGGTGACCTCACATGACATATAGTAGTCACGTAGTGGCTAGCAACACTTCCCGAAAGGGACTAGCCTAGCTAGGCTAAAATAGGCCCTCGATGGAGGCGATTCATTCGTGTCCACCCCAAGAGAATCAAGGTGCCCGGCAATATATAGATAGATCATTGGTTCTTACCAATGAAAATGTGTCTTTAAAACCGCGTAAAGACTAATTTTATCATCTCATCCTCTTATCTCAGGTCGACCTTCGTTACCTTAACTTATGGATACGCTACTGTTTATTGACTTTGTAGCACTTACATATTACGCGATAATACGAAATATATAGTCAGAAATGTGTTATAAAATACTGTAATAATACATTTTACTACAATCTATATCAGTTTCTTGTCTATTGTTGTATAGGAATGAGTTGTCTGATAACATTAAATTTATATTTGTATTCTAGTAAAACTGTGCCGTATGAGACAGACAAAAGTAAACAATAATATTAGGGAAAACGAACTTAAATCAATTTGTCTTTTGTATAATAAACTATAGCCTAGTAATGTAAATGAGCGAACAAAAAGAATGTCTGAACAATGTATCAACAGTTGGCAAGTTGCACTTCTGACAATGAAATAAATATAATAGCCTATGTAGTTTCTCCCCCAGCTATGGGGCATGTGCCTGTGTATATAACTATATATATACACAATAGTCTATATTATTCTACTATACACATAGCCTACCCCTGAAATGTCGAGCTAATTATTTTATAGTGTGATTTACATTAAAAAGGTATAGGCCTAGGCTGGTATAACTTCATGCAAAACCCTTGTTTAGATCAGTAGTACTCTAGCTGTCACAGCTGTGTTGCTGACACTATATCGGCGATTTCAACTACAGCTTCTTGCAACAGTGTTTTGTCATGTGCTCCCTTTGCCCAAATGGAAGCCACCGCGGCCAGTAGTTTCGTGTTCCTCAGGAGTCGCGCTCGTTGTAGGCTACAGAAGGTAGGGTCAATATTTACGAGTCACACCACAGCTGGGATCTCATTTTTAACGGTAGTTTTGGGTTCCTATCATTCTATGCTTCATTGCTATATACTTTTTATCCACCGGAAAATATTTTTTTTCTTGGGTTTTTTTTTTTTTTTTTAGGATTAACCTAACCAAAAAACCTAACCTAACCTAACCTAACCTAACCTAACCTAACCTAACCTAATAGCCCCCAAATACATTTAGGTTAGGTTAGGTTAGGTTTTTAGGTTAGGTTAATGCTAACAAAAATAAAAAAATAAACAAATAAATAAAAAAAACCCAAGAAAAAATATATTTTCCGGTGGATAAAAAGTATATAGCAATGAAGCATAGAATGATAGGAACCCAAAACTACCCTTAGAAATGAGATTCCAGCTGTGGTGTGACTCGTAAATATTGACCGAAGGGAGGCCTATTGTCAAAATTGAAATTGTTACTGGTAGGCTACTCTTTTATTTTTTATTTTTTTTTGTCATATTTTTGCATAAAAACAATCCATAGGCCTATCTGCATATAAACAAAAACTGGTCAATATACAGGAGGCGCTACAATATTGGTAAAAAATTAAGCTCAATAGCATGTGATTAAGCGATTTTTCTCCAAATTGTTGATGTAGGTGACCTTACTAGCCTAGATTCCTTGCTTAGGTTTATTTAATATAACCCTAAGACATTTAGGTATTATAAGGTATCGGTATATAAACTCAGATTACTGATTTTAGCAACTAGGCTAGGCCTAGGCCCTATTGTTGTAATTTTAGGCTATATGTTTTTCTTCAGATTGGCCTACAATGTTTATATATCCTAATGCCTACCCAGCCTCACCCAGGACCGTCGGAAGTGAGTATTATCCAACAATAGGCCTAGTTTCGGTTAGGGAAAATAAGGTTTTGGGAACTTTTGGCCCACTAGGCTACTAGCAATATAGATGAGAATTTCAAGAGGTCATGGGGGTGAAGCCCTCAACCCATAGTCAACCCCACGGTGTAACCCACAGCGGAAAATATAACCGAAACTACCACTAATGTTCCCAGGATTTATCTTTTTGGTAGGCTTAGTAAACTAGTTTTCATCATTATACAGTAGTTGATATTAGTTACAATCCCTGGAAAATGTTCTTTCTCCCATTATCCAACGATCTTAAAACACACTCAGATGTAAGTTATGTTCAGAGTAAATATACAATTGTTGCCTTTGGATACAGGATGGGTTGAGGGGGGGGGGGGGGATTTCAATAATTCGTGTGGGGGGCATAGTTGAAATCAGCATATATTTTAACAGGAGGCTTAATAAGAGTTTCACTGCCGTCAATAGGGATTTTTTTTTTTTTTTTTGCAGTACTTTATATAGTGCACATAAAATGTATCTCCGGAGGTTGAAACACATTTTAATATGATCTTTGCAACATCCTTATTCTGTACTAGCCTTCAAATATTGAGAAATAATTAGTGGTAGTTTCGGTAATAAGTACCCCCACGGCAATCGGTTATTATTAAATACAGCTTAATTTCGCTTTAATATATAGGCCTAGTGTTCAACCCCTTCTTCTTCAGAACCCGCCGGCAGACCGTGCAGATCCACAGGGCTGACCTTTGAATCAGTACTGGCTCAGAAACGTTAGTAGGAGGGAAAGTTTAGAGTAGAAGGATAGTTTATTTTTATTTTTTTATAGACCTACCCCTCACTTCCTCCCCCCTCCCTCTCACCGGGCCATGGGGGTGAAGCCCTCAACCCATAGTCAAATATTGATCCACAGGGCTGACCTTTGAATCAGTACTGGCTCAGAAACGTTAGTAGGAGGGAAAGTTTAGAGTAGAAGGATAGTTTATTTTTTGTTTTTTATAGACCTACCCCTCACTTCCTCACCCCTCCCTCTCACCGGCCCCCCCCCCCCCCCCCCCCCTTAACCATTTCTCTTCCTCCACATCTTTTCTAGTATCTTCTTCATCATCTCCATGTCTTGTGTTTCCATCTCTTGTGTTAACCCCAACAGTGCCCCTACCCCTCTATCGTCTCTCTGCTTTACCTCCTCCCACCCCCTCTCCCCAACTCTATTCCGCATGTATCCCTCCAACTCGTCTCTCTCCTCATCATATCTTGTACATTCCGTTATTATATGCTCTACGTCCTCTACTATTGGGTCTCCTCCCATTTCGCATTGATTGCAGTGCGGTCCCATTCCATTCCATCTCCTTGTTCTCTCATTCGTCTCTAGGGATCCTGTCCTTGCTTTAAACAGCAGTTTAGATCCCCATCCTCCATCATAGAGAAGCTCTCTAGCTGGGTTTTCCTTCTCTCTGTAATATGACAGCGTGGCTTTGTTTTCTACCCCTTCCCTCCACTTTCTTCTTCCCTCCTCTGTTATCCCTTTCTCTATCTCTCTGATACATCCTCTCCCATTTTCCAGTATGACCCACTCCTCTCTCCCATTTCGTTTTCTAAATTCCCCTCCCACACAGTCCTGTTTTATATTTATCCTCCCCAATCTTCTTTTGCAGTCTCTGTTCCATTTACTTTCCTCGCTCGTCCATCTGTATACCTTTGGCCACCTACTTTCCTCCATCCCCTCTAGCCTCACTTTGTACTTCCCTTATCCTTTCTTCAAACGTACTCCACCCCATCTCCCCTCGGATTGCTTCTTGTGCTACGTATTTATTTGCCCCCAATCCTGTCCCCACATTCTCCCTAATCTTCCCCTATGGGGAGCGTGTTTTAAAATTGTTGGATAATGGGTAAATATCAATTGCCGACGGTCCTCGGTATATATAACTAGGCTACCCGGTATATGCTCAACAAAATTATAAATAGTCTATAGTGAAAGTTTGCTAAAATCACGATTGCACCTAGAAGTCAGATTCTCCACTTGATATAATAGTCTATAAACTAATCTGGGTTTTCTGGTTTTCAATGGGTAACAACATTCGTAAACAATAGACAAATAATATTAATTTATTTTAATTACCATAGCTGTAGAATCTAAACCATGGGTAATTATAGGGATTAGGGAAAAGGCTCTCACCCTTATTTTTCATTTTTTTTTTTTTTTTTTGCCAGATTTTGAAAACTGTTACTTCATGGTTTTAGTTATAATTCCAACGTGGGATTCAAGATGGGTCGAGCCCCCCCCCCCCCCCCCCCCCCCCATATGACATATTGAAATCATCATGTATGTTGCCAACAGGGGTAATTATCGAGTATACTCCATAATGAACACGTTTGTAAACAGCGAGGACGTCCGAGGGAGCTCTGAGAGTTATGGGACTTTGCGTTTTTCCCCAGTAATATTGGGTTTTATAGCCTAATTCTCCTACTCGACGAGACAGAGAAAGGGGCGAGGCCCGCGAGGGAAAGCGAAAGTGGTCCCAAACCTTGAGATTGGGAACTTTTAATGTTGTTTCTGTTCGGGCTCTGTCTCGTGTCGGCCACCCCCAGCAATGGGGTATGTGCCTGAGTATATACATATATACATAAATGCGATCACAATTATTCTCCCACAATGGATTATACATGAGTATAGTATAAAAATTCCATAGACCTGCATTGTCCCTAATAAATTATTTATAATAAGGCGGCGAGCCTTTTCCAAATAAGTATTTACAAAAATTAATTATCTAAGATAAGACTGCCACATGTGTTTGTAAATTTCATTAATCGATTTTAGGAGTATAGTTGGTTGTTGGAAGGAACATAATAATATAGTGTTCCAACGTTTTTGAATTATTAATTGTTATCAATTATGATTATTTGGTTACGATTCCAGTAAGTTTATTTGGTGAACTACTTTGTATTCTATAAGATAGAGAAGGAAGAACAGGAATTACTAGAACAGTAAGGGGTAAGGAGCTCACTAGAAGATATTGAAGGAAAGAAAGGGTTTATAAATAAAATAAAAAATGAAGGAAGAAAGGCTTTTACTAGGCTAAAAGAAAATTATAGAAGTGACTTGGTTGAAGGGAAGAACACAAGCAAGGTATTACTAGTTTACTAGAAGAAACTGAAGGAACATAACTAAAGGTTTAGTACAATATTTGCCGACATGGATTTGTACTATCTTCGTGATTTTATGTACCGGGTATGGAATATAAAATAGTATGGTTGACTTACGATACTAATTTGCTATTAAATTTGTATTGATTTACTAATGCATAGGAAACCGCACTCTTAAGGGGGAGGTAGTCACTTTTTCTGGACCCCCTTCTCCCCTATGTTTAAGGCTTTAGCATAGGCCTAATAGTTTTGATATTTGATGTCGTTCGTTGGTTTGGCGATTTTGAAACGTTTCGCCTCATTTCCTTGTCGATACCTTTCGTGCCATTTAGCTGTCGATTTTTTCCTGGCGAGCGATAGCGAGCCTGTAATTATAAAGGAATCGGCCTTCGGCCGGGACATTTTTCTACCGAAATATTTAAAAATTTATCTTGTAAAGAGGGTATATATATATATATATATATATATATATATATATATATATATATATATATATATATATATTTTTTTTTTTGTTTTTTTTTTTTTTTTTTAAAGCTAGGAGGTCTAGCGAGGAAACTCAAAAATAAATATATAAATAAATATATAGACCAAAAACCAAGCACTACCCCCTTAATAGGGGAGGTGTGGCAGAGTGATCTTGCCACTGGACTGGTAATCCAATGGACCCGGGTTCGAATCCCAATGTGTCAATGGGAAGATATTATTGGGATGGAATTTGTGCTGTACCTAGTTTCAGTGCATTACCACAGCACACCGAAATGCCAAAACAAAATACCCTCATTGTTCCCTGATTAAATAGCATTGTATGAATATTCCCATATTCAAAATATGCTACAGGGGGGCAATGCCTAGTGAATTAATTGCTCAATAGGTGGCGTTCTGAGAGTGAGGGTCCGAGCCTGGGGAGTGAGACTGTGAAGCACAGGGGCGAAGCAGCTTCAGAGATGGAGTTGGGTTCGAGCCGTGAATGGGTGCTTCGCATGTCTCACTCCCTAGACTGGAACAAGACCTCACGGGCTTCACCGTGTTCAGCGGTAGAGTGTAAAAAAAGGCTATCAGCCTATGCCCGAGAGGAAGTAGTTGGAATATAGAAAAAAAAAAAAAATCGATCATACTATTTTGCCTTCCGTACATAACATCACTGGGTGGATACACATTCATGTGGACAACTGTACATTAGTAGAGGGGATGGAAGGATGAAAACAAAGTAGCGTACCGGTAGGAAGGAAAAGTGAGGAAGGAAGCAAAGGGTTTAGTTGGGAAATAAACAGAAGCTGGCCATAAAGAGAGAGAGAGAGAGAGAGAGAATGAGAATATGAAGTGCGAAAGGGATTTACTGAATATATAAAGGCCGGGGAAGTGCTGGAGGGACCTTGGTGACCCTGGTCTCTGGGTCTTCTCCCGGATGACCTAGATGTGTGTGTTAATTTGTATTTTGTGTTTGTGTGTTCATTGTTTTCTGTTTTGCTGTCCCTATTCTGGCTCTGTCTTGAGTTCCCCCCCCCCCCACCCCCCAAAAAAAGGAAAATATATAGTATCGTAGGCTATAGTAGTATAAAGACGGAAATAAAGGGTTGGCCCAAGGAAAAGGGAGAGAAAGAGATAACTCGAAAGAAAGGGCTCGATTATTACAAAATTAAGAAATGGTGGGATTTGTAGAAAATCACAGATAAATTTAATAATAGATTTTTTTTTTTTTTACCCGGTACTATGCTAATTGGAAAGGATTTAATTGATGTCGAAGGAAATATGAGTTATTAAAGAACACGAGTGTGAGGAAAGAAAACAAAAGTGTATTAAATTAGTAGTGTATTTTGAAGTAAGAAAGCTTTGTGTTTATAAGTAGTTCACAGGAAGATATATATACAGGTATATATATCTTGAACAGTTAGAAAGGGTGTGTCGGGATAACCTGTAAGGGGAGATGGGTCGTTTTGCTGGTCCCCTTTCTCCCTCTTGTTAAGACCACTAAGCTAAAAACCGGTTAAAACCCATTTGTTTTGGGATTATAAGATGATCGGCCCATTAATTTGGCGATATTTACACCTATTGCCCCATTTCGTTGTCAATTTTAAGACCTTTAGTGCCATTTAGGTGGTGTCAATTTTTGTCTTGGCGAGCGATAGCGAGCCTGATATTTTAAGAGGAACCGGTCTTCGGCCCGAACATTTTTTTTACCGATCTATCTATCTATCTATATATTGCTTGACGCCGTGATCCCCGAAGGGGTGGCCACGAACGAACCGCCCCCATGCACCTCTGTCCCCAGTCAGTCGACGCCCCTCCCCCCAACCAGCACCGCCTTCGTTCATGTACCTCCTCACTCCATCCTTCCACCTCTCATTGTTTTGTTTTTTTCTAAGTTTGATGGAGATCTAGCGAAGCAACTAAGAAATATAGGAATATTGAATTAAAAAAAGAAAAATTCGGCCCATCTCCCCTTAATTAAACAATAGCAAGGAGTACAGCCCACCACCGTTTACTCTTCTACTTGGCTCTTTCTTTCTTTCTTTCTTTACTTCTTCTTCTCTCTGATTCTCTTAGTGACTGACCTCTCACCTCCCCAACCTGTCTATCCCCATCTACTATAACTGTGAGGACAGTGAGGCGGAATAACAAAGGGGGTGTTTAAAGGGGGACAGTGGCTATATTTTGGTGTATATATTTAATTATTTATTTATTGCTTTCCTCGCTATATCTCCATCAAACTTTAAAATAAAACACCTCCTAGACCCCCTGTCAGGATACATTTGTACATTTTTCGGTAGAAAGGTGTCTCGGCCGAAGGCCGGTATCTCTTAAAATTACAGGCTCGCTATCACTCGCCAGGAAAATGTCGACGCCTAAATGACACGAAAGGTCTTGATGTTGAAATAGAAATGGGAATAAAGGATTTAAAATCGACAAACTAATGGGCCAAACGACATAAAATTTGAAAACTAATGGGGCTAAACATAAGGGAGAAGGGGGACCAGAAAAACGGGCCCATCTTCCCTTAAAATTAAGAAATGGATTTATTAGATACCAACGGAAGGACGGATAAAATGTCAAAACTATTACAGCGAGTTGAAAAAGTGGGAGGAGTTGCCCAGGGAGAGGTTTGAGGGAGGGCGGAGTCACTGGTATTTTTTCATTGATGGTATGTACGGGGAACCCCCCTTGCCAGTGTTACCAACCCTACACACGCATACACACGCATGAATACGCACACACACACACACACACACACGCATGCATGCATGCACACACACACACACACACACACACACACATGAATACAAACACAGATAGATAGATAGAATAGATAGTTTATTGACCACAGCATCAAAATACAATTTATAATGATTATACAATGACTATATATATATGCCAACCATAACATATATCATACTAACTGCAGTCCAGCACATAATTACATAAAGACAACATAAATTATCAATTTTAAATTCCTATACACTGGTGACACATCTCACATTACTTATAAACAGATAATACATCATGAATTATCCTACATGTAAGCTCTGGTTCAAAATTATCAGAAAACAAGTGTTCGATCCTTGAAAATAGGTGTTGGTCCCTAATACCTTGTGTTAAAGGACAATCCTGTACCACATGTCTCTCTGTCTGTATACCTCCACACACACACAATCTCTCCTCTAATGACACGCGCACAGTAGCCGCACACACACTTGCTCATGCACATTACTTATAAACGCACACGTCAACGCACTCGCAAACACACACACACTCAAGCACATTTTCTCACGCGCTTGCAGTTTCCATGTCCATGACCATTACGGTTTAACTCTGTATTACCAAGGTTATCATGGTATTGTAATATTTGAGCTTATGAATTATGAGCTCGCACATTGACCTCCACCAGGGTGTCAAACCGGATCAATTTTGTTTAAAGACTACATTAATATGAGAAGGAATCAAAGAAAATTAACATGAAATCACCGGAGCAATTTTGTTTGAAAACTAAATAAATATGAAAAAAGAATACACCAAAAAATCGCATTGTTTTGGCCATGATATAACTTTGAAAGACATTATTGGCACTATAAACCACAATTTGATCCATGCATATATAATAATTAAGACACCCTGACCACCACTATCCAAAGCTTCGTAATGCCAGGTTAATACCGTATATAGCAAGCAATATCGATACACATGGTTGATTGCGGAACGTCCATCACGAACATTTAACGAGAGATGGGCCGGTTTTTATCGACCCCTTTTCCCTCGTGTTTAGCAAGATTGGTTTATAGATTTTTAGATATTCGGCTCTTATTAGATTTTTTAATACTTAACACCCAATTTCTTTGCTAATAAGAACATAAGAACATAAGAAAATGGGAGTCTGCAGAAAGCCGATTGGCCTAAGCAAGGCAGATCCCTGTCCCACACAACCCCAATTACAAAGCCCAATTATAGGCTCAACACTCTAATACCCTGAGGATCATCTTACCAAAACGGTTAGAGATTAACGCAGGATTACGGGGGTCTGCAGAGCGCTGATTGGCCCAACCCTGCTGATCCCCCTTCACACCCAACCCTTCTCGTCCATATGCTTATCCAATTTTATCTTAAAGCTCCCTATCGTTTTTTAATCCCACTATAGCACTTGGTAGTCCATTCCACCCATCTACAACTCTGTTACCAATCCAATATTTTCCTATATCTTTTCTGAAACGAAATTTATCTAATTTGAAACCATTGGTACGAGTTCTTTCGCTATCACTGAGCTTTAGTACATTTGTCATGTCCCCTTTGTTAATCCCACTAACCCACTTGAACACCTCTATCATATCCCCTCTAACTCTGCGTCTCTCTAACGAATGTAAGCCTAATTTCTTCAACCTTTCTTTATACGGAAGATTTCTAATATTATGGATCATTTTTGTCATTCTACGTTGTACTCTCTCCAATGAATCTATGTCCATTCTGTAATAAGGACACCAAAATTGAACAGCATAATCCATATGGGGTCTCACTAATGACAAGTAAAGTTTTAAGATAACATCAGCAGTTCTGTTACTCACACTCCTTGAGATGAACCCGATAATCCTGTTTGCCTTGTTTCGAACGCTTATACACTGTTGTCTAGGCTTCAAATCATTGCTAACAAACACACCTAGATCTTTCTCACAATTCGAGTATGACTTTTCGTGCCATTTAGGTGTCAATTTTTTCCTGGCGAGCCAGCCAGCCTGTAATTTTAAGAGTAACCTGCCTTCCACCGGGAAATTTACACTTGTCGTGCCATTTAGGTGTAATTTGTTTCCTGGCGAGCTAGCCAGCCTGTAATTTAAAGAGTAACCTGCCTTCCACCGGGAAATTTTTCTACAGAAAAATTTACAATCTATCTTGAAGGGGGGTCTAGGGGGTGTTTTTTTTACAGCTTGATGGAGGTCTGGGGAGGAAACTAAACTGATATTAAAAATATATAACAATAAGCAAATACATACGCCCATCTCCCCTTAAAATATAAATGTGAACTTATTGTGAAGGTGTGGTCCGTACGACTATTGAACACTTGGCACCTACAATAGGAAAATATTATGAACTTATGGTGGAGTCATGTGAGTTACTTGGGTGTGCCACTTGCTCTATCCGCCTAGTAACTTTCTTCGCAAGTGTGGTGTTGTAACTGGTACCTCTTCTCCCTCATGTTTATCCCCATTCATTTTGATATTTCAATACGTTCGCCCCATTAGCTTGGCGTTTTTAGGACTTTTCGCCCCATTTTTTTTCCATTTTAAGACCTTTCATGCCATTTAGGCCTAGGTGTCGATTTTCCCTGGCGAACAATAGCGAGCCTGGAATTTAGGAGGAACCAAGCTTCGATGGGGGCATTTATTCTACCGAAAAATGCACAAATTTATCTCGGAGGGGGGTGTTGGGGGAATTTGTTTAAGCTACACGGAGGTCTAGGGATGAAAGAAAAGAAAAGACAAGAATAAGTAAATAAACAAGATCTCCCCTTAAATCTCTCTCTCTCTCTCTCTCTCTCTCCACCTGACCTCTATTCTTCCATCCCCCACCTTTGCCCTTCCTTCCCCCCCCCCCTTTTCATTCTCCACTTTCTCCTCCACCGTAACAACTTCCCCCTCCACCACCACCACCACCCTCTCCACTACCACCACTTCCTCCATCCTCTCCACCATTATCTTCCTCCATCATTCCCTTCAGTACTATCATTCTCCATCTCTATCACCACCACCACCACTTCCCCATTCCACCGCTATCTTCCTCCATCATTCCCCCAGTACTGTCATTCACCACCACCACCACTTCCCCCTTCCTTTCCACCGCTATCTTCCTCCATCATTCCCCTCAGTACTGTCATTCACCACCACCACCACTACTACCACCACCAGCACTTCCCCCTTCCTCTCCACCACTGTCTTCCTCCATCATTCCCCTTATTACTGCCATTCTCTCTCTCCGCCGCAATGTTGTATCTCTCTCGTTATTCTATCGCTACTATAATAATCAGTGGTCCTCAGAGCTTTCCCAGTGTATACCACCTCCTTTACGTAGGGCACGTGGTACCCGTCTTGCAACACAATCCCACCTCTACTCTGTGCAACTCTCCAACCCAAGAGTGAAACGTTACTCGCAAACTTTCTTCCATTCAACAGCTGAGCTCTGGAACTCTCTTCCAGAATCAGTCTTTCCCTCTTCCTATGACTTAAATTGCTTCAAACTCCGTGTGTCCAGGCATTTTGGCTCGAACGTCCCTTGATTTTGGCCCTGTCACTCTGTCAACTATTGGGGAGGCACTCGCTACAGGCAGTTCTGCCTTTTGCCTTCCTCACTCACATAGAAAAATAAATCTCCACCAACAACAACAACAACACTTCCCCCTTCCTCTCCACCACTATCTTCCTCCATCCTCTCCACCACTTCCTTCCTCCATCATTCTCTTCAGTACTGTCCTCCACCACCACTTCCTCCATCCTCTCCACCATTATCTTCCTCCATCATTCCCTTCAGTACTGTCATTCACCACCACCACCACTTCCTCCATCATTCCCCTCAGTACTGTAATTCTCCACCACCACTTCCTCCATCCTCTCCATCACTATCTTCCTCCATGATTCCCCTCAGTACTGTCATTCTCCACCTCTATCACCACCACAATACCCTCATCCTCATGTCTTTCCAGCACCACCACCACCACTATCTTCTCCATCATTCCCTTCAGTACTGTCATTCTCCACCACCAACACATCTTGCCTCTCTCTTTAAGGGGAGATGGGTCATTTTTCTGGTCCCCTTTCTCAAGTAACGAACAGGCTTCGAACTATATCACTGAACTCTTTTTACTACCACATATCTTTTTTAAGCTACACAAAATCGTCTAAATATAGCTATAATTAAATTTAAAAAGATGTCGCTGTTACACAAGGGGTTAAGGTACCTAACATAATCTGCCTTCGATCTAGTTTCCGATTCCAATGCCAAAGAGCCTCAAAATAGTATGGAAAAAAAAAAAACTTACGGATCTCAAATTGCCCTAAAATTCGTTCGTGTAACACCACCTTTACTCTACTACTACATTATATTTTCTTTATAATTCAACCCCGGGACATTTATTATTATTTTTTGTAATAACTTAGCGAGCTCTGTAATTCTGAACTGCGTACAGAAACGGTCCATGAACCCTGTCAGCGTAAAGTGGTCCGACCTACATACTGTATACGCTGCGCACTTTAATTTCATCTGTAGGTAAATTGAATCCGTTAGCAGCTAATTTCTCGTTACTTAATGGCAAAATATGAAACCACTATGTCTCTGCATCATATTAAGACCAAGTTTATATAATTAGCACCATATTTCACTACAAAATCTTCAAAATAACTGAGAAATCTTGATGGGAACTTTGCAATTTACCGTCAGTTGAAAATAAACAGGGTATATAGCCTAAGTGTCTAGTATTATACAGAACATTATTCAAAATACCTATGCCTCAACCTAATGCACGGAACGGGTGTGTAATGGTTTTATGCCCTGTTATGAGGAAGGCATAGAATACCGGTAAGGGAAACTGGTTTAGTACATTTGTCGTTCTGTTGGTGTGGTTAATGTTATCATTGTGTTTACTAGATTTAGCAGGCGTTTCAGTTAAGGGGGAAGGGTTTATGTGTTGGTCGATTATTTCATATATTTATTATTTGTTTAGTTTCCTCCCTAGACCTCCATAAAAAAAAAAAAAAAAAAAAATCAATCCATTAGATCCCCCTTCTAGAATAATATATTCATTTTTCGGTAGAAAAATCAAATTGAAAATTATGGGACTAAACATGAGAGAGACCAGAAATACGACTCTCATCCCCTTACCTGTTCAATTCAGGAAATGCTGAACATGCTCGACTACACGTCCGATCAATTGCGTAAGTGAGTGAGAATGATGAATCGTATGACACTACCTTTGTTCAGCTTGACCTTCGGGGGATTACAAAAAAAAAAAAAAAAAAAAAAGTATATGAGAGGTACTGCGACGGTGACGGTGGGGAAATACTGTGTAGGGACATACCTTCCTGTGTTTTGGTTTGATTTAGGTATTTATTTATTTTTGCCCTTATATACCTAAAACAAACTTTAAAAATACCACCAAACTCTCTTCAAAATACATTTGTACATATTTCGATCGAAGAATATCCCGACCAAAGGCCGGTTCCTCATAGATTACAGGTTTGCTATCGCTCGCCAGGTGAAAATCAACACCTAAGCGTCGCGAAAAGTCTTAGAAAGTTTGAAAAATATATGGGGCGAAAGGTCTTAACATTTCAAAACTAATGGGGCTAAACATGAGGGAGAAGGGGGTCCAGAACACATACACACACACGCACACACGTAAGTTAAGTCAAGCCAAGCAAGCATTTTTTCGCTTTGATTAATTCGGTTGAGTTAACTTAGTTGAAGTAGATTTAATTTAGTAGTTTAGTATAGTTGTTGTCTTTTGAAATGGGACGAAAGGTATTAAAATCGTCAAACCAATGGGACGAACGTCTTAATATTTCAAAATTAATGAAGCCAAATAAGAGGGAGAATGGCGTTCAGATCCCTCCCGCCTCAAGCTAAGTTAATCAAGGCATAATTTGTCTTTGTTTAATTCGGTTCATTTAATCTAGTTACTGTAAATTTAATTGAGTTCAGTATAGGTGTTTGTCCTTCCGGTAGCATTGTTTTATTTGTATTTATATATTATTATTATGTATTTATTTATTTATTTATTTTTTGTGGTGTCGCCGTTAGTAACTGAACAAATTCTAAAGAAAAGTGGACATAATGATTGTAATATATGTTATACTGATAGAATACTGTAGGCTGTTCATTTCCAGCTGGCGGTAATTACAATCCCTTAGCAGCTGATTACTCTTTACTTAATGGACAAATATTATACTGATATGTCTGCATTCTACATGCACCAGATTTTTATTATCAGCAACATTTTTCGTTACAGAATCGTCGTATTTTAAGTAATGAAGATGAAGACATGACAATTTACCATCAGCTAGAAACAAACAGGTTATAATGATGATGTAGCCTCCATATCCTTAGTTATAGGTTAGGCTATAATATTATGATGACGTAGCTTCCATATCCTTATTAGCTATAGGTTACGTACACGATTATAACACGGGTTGATGATATGCTGATCGAATAATAATAACTATATTATGATAGTGTAGCCCCTGTGTCCTTCATTGTCAGTTACTTATATATTATATCACAGGTTGATGTTATTGGTAGAATATTAATTAATAGTGTATAATGTCGTAGCCCCTCACATTCCTTGTTATAATAATGATTAATAGTGTTTAATGTCGTAGCCCCTCATGTTCCTTGGCAGGATAATGACTTAATAATGTTTAATGTCGTAGCCCCTCACATTCCTTGCTAGAATAATGATTAATAGTGTTTAATGTCGTAGCCCCTCATGTTCCTTGGCAGGATAATGACTTAATAATGTTTAATGTCGTAGCCCCTCATGTTCCTTGGCAGAATAATGACTTAATAATGTTTAATGTCGTAGCCCCTCATGTTCCTTGGCAGGATAATGACTTAATAGTGTTTAATGTCGTAGCCCCTCATGTTCCTTGGCAGAATAATGACTTAATAATGTTTAATGTCGTAGCCCCTCATGTTCCTTGGCAGGATAATGACTTAATAATGTTTAATGTCGTAGCCCCTCATGTTCCTTGGCAGAATAATGACTTAATAATGTTTAATGTCGTAGCCCCTCATGTTCCTTGGCAGAATAATGACTTAATAGTGTTTAATGTCGTAGCCCCTCATGTTCCTTGGCAGAATAATGACTTAATAATGTTTAATGTCGTAGCCCCTCATGTCCCGCGTTACATGTTTACGTGGGAGATGATAACGTAATGGTTGATGTACTACGAATAGTAATTAATATGTTATTATAATGTCGTAGCCCCTTGTCCTTGGCGATTTCGTCAGTAAAAGTTGCCTATAAACATTGCCGGAAGAGACGCCTGTGTGACTGTGGCGTTATATCAGAAGCCAAAGGGTATGGTTTGATTGGCCTGGTGTTAGAAGGGTTAAGGGGGCCCACCTCGCTTTTTTCTCTTTCTATCCCTCTCTCTTTGGCTTTTATTCATTCGGCCCCATTCAGCCTACTGTTTTAAGACTTACCCCCATCCAGGTGTCAATATTTTCCTGGCGAGTGGTAGCGAGCCAGCATACTGTATATATATTTTTGTTTTGACAGCAAGCTAAATTTGTAAATTTTTCGATAGAAAAATTTCTCCTGCGAAGCCGGATTTCTCCATACAATGCTGGCTCGATATCGCTCGCCAGGAAGAAATCGACACCTGGATGGGGATAAACGTCTTAAAACAGTTGGCTGGTTGGGGCTGAATGGATACAAAGCAGGGAAAGAGAGAAAAGGAGAGAAAGATACAAAAAGAAACGGTGACCCCCCTTAAGGGATTTTGACAGTAAAAGTTTCCTATAAACATTGCCGGAAGAGACGCCGGTGTGACTGTGGCGTTATATCAGAAGCCAAAAGGGTAAGGGATGATTGGCCTGGTGTTAGAAGGGTTAACAACTATGATACTGCAGTTTTACAACCTTGAGTTTTTTGTGTGTGTTCACCGTTTTCCACCACTGGTTGTACTCAATAACATTCCCAAAGTCTTAAGGGTAGGTTTTTTTTTTTTTTTTTGCTGGACCCCCCTTCTCCCTCATGTTTAGCCCCATTGATTTTAAGATCTTAAGATGTTCGGTTCATTAGTTTGGCCGTTTTAAAACCTTTTGTGCCATGTAGGTATCCATTTGTATCCTGGCGAGCGATAGAGAGCCTGTAATATAGGAGAATATGGTCTTAGGCCGGGATATTTTTATACCGAAAAATGTACACATTTACCTCGAGACCCCCGGGGGTCTTGTGGGTATTTTGTAAGCTCGATGGAGGTCTTGGGAGGAAAATAAATAAAATAATAAATAAATAGATAAATGACACAAAGAGTCAAACCAAACCTCCACTTTATTAAGGGGAGGTGTTTAGTTTGGTCCGTAGATATCCGTCAAGCTTAAGATTACACCCCCTGGAGCCCCTTTCAAGATAAATTTGTACATTTTTCGGTAGAAAAATGTCCCGGCTGAAAGCCGATTCCTCTTAAATTACAGGCTCGCTATCGCTCGCCAGGATAAAATCGACACCTAAATGGCACGAAAGGTTTTAAAATTGACAGAAATGGGTTGAAAGTTCTTAAAATCGTCAAAATAATGGGGCGAACGTCTTAACATTAGGAAAACAATGGGGCTAAACATGAGGGAGAAAGGAGTCAAGAAAAACATCCCTCAAGTGGATATCTCCCCTTAAGGATCACTCACTGTAAACTATCAAGGATTATCATTGGGTTAAGGGGGGGGGGGGGGAGTCACTGTTTTTTGGTTTTATCTTTCTCTCCTTTTCTCTCTTTCCCTGGCTTGTATCCATTCGGCCCCATTCAGCCAACTGTTTTAAAACGTTTATCCCCATCCAGGTGCCGATTTCTTCCTGGCGAGCGATAGCGAGCCAGCATTGTATGGAAAAATCCGAAATTTTTCTGTCGAAAAATTTACAAATTTAGCTTGCTGTAAAACAAAAATATATATACCGGTATGCTGGCTCGCTACCACTCGCCACGAAAATATTGACACTTGGATGGGCGTAAACGTCTTAAAACAGTAAGCTAAATGGGGCCGAATGGATAGAAGCCAAAGAGAGAGGGAGAGAAAGAGAAAAAAAGTGAGGGGGGCTCCCTTCATACATGTATTTACGGAGAGAGAGAGAGAGAGTGTGTGTGTGTGAGAGAGAGTTGGGGTATTCTTGTGACTTGCAAGTATTCTATAAACGGCAACAGAAGTAAGAGCAGCTTGGTTGGTGGAGAACAAAGCAAGAGAGAAATGTATTAAACAAATCTATGGAAAATATTGAATAGCAGAGAGAGAGAGAGGGGGGGGGGGGGGGGAACAATAACGACGATGATGAGAAAGTTATATTACTCCTGTTTGTCCCTACGAGGGTTGGTATTAGTTATGGACGGGGTCGTACTTATTCTACTCTATTATATAATCACGGCTGCCTTCATATTTGATGCTTTAACCCACTCAGTACCGGTGACGTCCTTTGCACTATATTCTGGCAACTATTAGACTATTGCATTCAGTTTAATAAGGACTTGTAGCCAATTAATAGAACTCCGACCCTCTCGTTTAACTATATTTAGTACCACAGATCTTTCTTAAACTGCACTAAATCGCCTATATATAGCTATAATAAAATGGAAAAGAAATCGTCGGTAAAGAAGGGGTTAATGGAGCTAAACATAAGAGAGAGAGAGAGAGGAAGGGAGGGAGGGAGGGAGGGAGGGAGGAAGGAAGAGAGAGAGGGGGGGGGGGGGGGTGCTGCTTTAAAGGAGCTAAATGAGAGAGAGGGGTGAATGAACGGTAGGGAGGACATCAAACATAGGGAAGACAGATTAGATACAAGTCAAGTGGCCCAGGACGAGATAAAAGATACCAGCTGATTTATGAACAATTATAAGTATGTAACGGGTACCCGGTCAATATGTTATTTCATGAGTATTATGTGTATATATTTATTTATTATTGTTTACTCCCTAGACCTGAATCAAGCTAAACATTATATATAAACTAAACACACACACACACACACACACACACACACACACACACACGTTATTTTATGATAATTTGTATTCTGCACATGCATCATTATTGTATTTATTTATTTTGTTTGTAAACTAATCTTACCATCCTCATATCTGTACATCTCATGTTCATCCACTAAATTGTAAAATGTGTATTTTCAGCTCATGAGGCTGCCATTCTTTAATAAACCGTTTATTATTATTATTATTATTATTACACACACACACACACAGCCCGTAGCCTAGTAGGTAGAGCTCTCGTCTCACACAAGAGGGGTCGGGGGTTCAATCCCCGGCCGGGCGGAGACAAATTGGGCTTGTCTCCTTTCATGTGTTAGCCTCAGTTCACCTAGCTGTAAATAGGTACCTGGAATAAGTGGACGACGTTGTGACGTCCCATCTGGGGTTGGCAAAAATGGTACAAGGCGAGATGGGTATCATATGGTTCACCTAAGCTGATGGCTACCTAAGCCTTCGGGCGAGACGGTACCGTCTATAGTGAGAATGGTACCATACAGATCCACCCTAAGCCTTCGTTTCCGATGTCGCCAATTGGCTAAAATACAGACTACACACACATCCACAGCCATTCCAACAGTACATAAAACACTTAACATGAATTTCACGCAATACATTCCCAGTTAAGGAGGCGCGATAATAATGAGCTTAGCTCGCATTGCGTGGATTCCCCTTGACGAACAAGTAACTGAGTAACACACACACCTTCCAGATATATTAGTACATTTTTCGGTAAACAAAAATGTCTGGGCCGAAGGCCGATTCCTCCTAAATTACAGGATAGCCAGGAAAATAATTATTCCCGAAAGGCACGTAAGGTCTTAAAATTGACAAATAAATGGGTCGAAAGACCTTAAAATCACCAAACTAATGGGTCGAATGTCTTACAATACCAATGTGGCTAAACATGAGGGAGAAGGAGGTCTAGACAAAACACCCCCTGTAAGTGTCCGTTATAATATACTCCTATAAAGGTATATTGGTATAAATATACAGTAGTCATCAACTATAAGGAACCAAGGGACCTTCCTTCATATACCCTGTTCCAAATGCGTAGGCTATACATTGTGAATCCTAACCTCTATAACTAAAAATGGGCTAGAACAAATGGGTTTTAAATTTCCACACCTATTCACTGGCTGACCCTTCCTGATTGATAGAAATATTAGCTCGATTACTCCAGTCGTTTGTGAGTAATAGAGTTTAATGTTTAAGAGTTTTCGCCTACTTGTTTGGAACAGGGTTAGAGTTAGAGTAAGACTAAGTATAAGTATAAGTATAAGACTAAGTATAAGTATAGTATCCCTCCACTATTACTCGCTACCCTCCTTCCTTCCTACTCTCCTTCCACCCTTCATACCGGTCATTTTCCTAGTGCCAAGCCCAAAGTAGCGACTGTGTCCTAGCATAGGCGATGTCACGCGAGCGCTTTTTGTGACAATTTTCCAAGAGTATAGTTTTTTGTTTGTTTTGACAATATTTCGGGGCTCTTTCGTATTGGGATCGGTAACTAGGTTGAAATTAGAATCTATTTGGTGACTTAAGACTAGTATAAGTTTAATTCTGAAGTTACCAGACGATAATTGCTCCAAAATATTGCCAGAACAAGTGGTCGTGTGACACCGGCTTAACTGACCAAGCCTAGACCGACCTATCCTAACCTATACCTTATTCGAACTTAATGAATACCCTTGCTTTCTCCAATTACATTTCTTTTCTGTGTTCTGGCTGTTATTAGACGATTTTCTTCAGGTTAGGAAGGGTATATGGAAGTCAGAGGGTTAAACGAGATTGTCTTTACGCTTACAAATCTCACAGACCCTTCTTAAACTGTATAACATCGTCTAATGATAGCCAGAATAAAGTTTCAAAATGTGTTATAGTCTTCAAAGGGTTAAGGGGAGGTTTTTAGTTTGTTTTCTACTCCTCCAGCAATCTTAAAATGTCACCCCCTTGACCCCCTTTCAAGATAAATTTGTACATTTTTCGGTAGAAAAATGTCCCGGCCGAAGGCCGATTACTCTTAAATTACAGGCTCGCTATCGCTCGCCAGGGAAAAATCGACACCTAAATGGCACGAATGGTCTTATAATTGACAGAAATGGGGCGAAGGTTCTTAAAATCGCCAAACTAATGGGGCAAACGTCTTAAAATCTCAAAAGCAATGGGGCTAAACATGAGGGAGAAAGGGGTCCAGAAATAAATCCTGCAGGTGGAAATCTCCCCTTAAAGTCAGTGGAAATAGACACAACGCTAAGCCATCATAGCAAAAGAGGTGAACTCCTGTAGTTTCTGTATGTCCATGGTATAATATTCTATCAGACAACAACAACAAGCCTTCATTGCTACCCAACACAATCCGTCTTTACCGCACACCACCCTGTTCCATTATTCAGGGTTACGTAAACAAGAATTGCGCGGGTGCATTCTACTTAGGATATATCAATGCCATGTATGTAGTCAGAGATTTTGTTTTTGTTTTCGGATTCGTATTGTCTTCTAAAGTAAACAAACCTCAAATAACACCAAGCTACCTTAAGGGGATTTTTTTTTTTTTTTTTTTTTCCTGGACCCCTTTTACTTCACGTTTAGCCCAATTAGTTATGACATTTTAAGGCGTTCGCCCCATTAGTTTGGCAATTTTAAAACCTTTCGCCCTATATAGGTGTCGATTTTTTTCTTGGCGAGCGATAACGAGCCTGTATTTTAGGACGGACATTTTTCTATCGAAAACTGTACAAATATATCTCGAAGGAGGGTCTTGGGGGTATTTTGTTATGCTTGATAGAGGTCTAGGAAGCAAACGAAAACAATTATATTATGTACCATGTAATAATAAAAAACAATATATATATATATATAATAATTTTTATAACGTCCCCTTAAGGGGAGGTTTTTAGTTGCTCCTACACCTCCGTCAAGCTTTAGAGTTTAGAGCATACCTCCAAGACCTTCGAGATAAATGCGTTAATTTTTCGGTAGTAAAACATCCCGACCAAAGGCCGGTTTCTCCTAAATTACAGGCTCGCTATCGCTCGCCAGGAAAAAAAAAATCGATACCTAAATTTAATCCTAAAGACGTTTAATAATAGCCAGAAAACATAATAGAAAAGCGTCATCGTATCCTGAAAGTGTTAATACGATGTTATATTAATTTAATTTAGAAGACGAAGTAAAAGTTATATTGGTGATTAATCTTGTCTTAACACTATCTGGTCCGACGTCTTGTGGGTTATTAGGATACTCTAGTTAATTATTAAGGGGAGATATCGACTTGAGGGATTTTTTTCTTTACCCCTTTCTCCCTTAAGTTTAGCCCCATTGCTTTTGAAGTTTTAAGACGTTCGCCCCATTAGTTTGGCGATTTTAAGAAGTTTCACCCCATTTACGTCACTGTTAAGACCTTTCGTCCCATTTAGGTGTCGATTTTTTCCTGGCGAGCGATAGCGAGCCTGTAATTTAAGAGGAATCGGCTTTCGGCCGGGACATTTTTCTACCGAAAAATGTACAAATTTGTCTTGAAAGGGGGTCAAGGGAGTGTAATTTCAAGCTTGATGGAAGTCTAGGAAACACACTAAAAACCTCCCCTTAAGGATTCTGCCTGCTTTTACCATTTTCGAGCAATGTACTTTTAGTTTGTCCGCTAGGCTAACAAAAATTCTTTCCCAGAATGACTTCAAACTAAACAAAATAAACAACCAACTAAATATGTAAATAAATAAATGCCCACACAGATCCCCATCAAGCTAAATTTGTACATTTTCGATAGAAAAATGTGTTTTGCCGAAGGCCGACTTCTTTTAGCTAACTCACACTAGTGGTGATAAAAAAGGTTATATTCAACGACACTAGTGCAGCGTTATGAGAAACAATTTATTAGGGAAAATAGGCACCAATAGATTCGCCATATTTTTCTCCATATAGTCCGCATGGAGGATTTTCGTTATCAACAAATTGAAAAATACCCACTTCACAGACAAATACACCAAAAATCTAAGTCAAAGCGGGGGTGTGGGGGCGGCATCCCCCACCTATAATACTAGGATAGGTTAGGTAAGGTTGTTAGGTTAGGCTAATGTCCTTTCAAAGGGGTGTAGGCTAGTAAACACTAGGATAGCCTATACCCGGTCAGAGGTAAGAAGAAGAGTCCTGCAGTAGTCTCCTTGAATGCTACCATAAACAATTATAAAATATAAAATAAATAAATAAATAAATAAATATCAATCTATGAATATAAGGCGGGTTGATACTAAACACGGTAGGCCTATTTCCTGTTTTCGTGTTTTTGTTATATTTTATTATTTCCGTGGTGAGTTACGTAGGAACGTAGGACTGTAGGAATATATGTAAATTAAGGCTCTAGGTATACCGTAACAAGGTATGTGGTGATTATTATTCTTGTCAGTCTAAAATATACAAGTAGGAACTCTCTCTCTCTCTCTCTCTCTCTTTCTCTCTCTCTCTCTCTCTCTCTCTCTCTCTCTCTCTCTCTCTCTCTCTCTCTCTCTCTCTCTCTCTCCGCTTAATGTCATTTTCTTATTCATGTTCTTAATCATGTTTAAATAATTGGTGTTTTCATTTTATTCACCGTAGGCTATGTTTTCTTGCGTGTCATGTAATCCGCGTTAGTTTTACTCTTGTCTTCGTCATTGATAGTATTAATAGTTGTAATTGCTGGTGGAGGGACCATAATAATAATACATAACAAAAATGACATAATAAGAGATGGAAATAATACCTGTCTTCTTCTCTTTCTTCCCCCTCTTACTATTGTTTCTTATTTGTTTTCTCCCTTCCCGTTTTGTTCTATTGTTTCCTATTTTCTACTCCTTTTTTTTTCCTCTTGCTCTTTCCTGTCCCAACTGGTCCAGGATGTGTGAGAGAGAGAGAGAGAGAGAGAGAATGTGTGTGTGTGTGTGTGTGTGTGTGTGAGTGAGAGGGAGAGAGAGAGAGAGATATTAAAGTGTGTGTGTGTCCAGGGTGGGTGTGGGTGTGGGTGTTGTGTGATATGAGGTTGTATGGGCGTGCATGAGGTATGAATGAAGCAGTGAAAATGAATGAAGCAGTTTCATGAGTCAAATGTATGCCATCTAGTGGTGAGGATTGGCGTGAGTGAGAGGGTGAATGTTTTACCCACTGTTACCTTAGTTACGTATCTGCGTAAATAAGGAATTTATTGTATCTTTGTATAACCTCTGTTAATCAGTAGCCTCTGTACTGTAAAGACCTCGTTCATTAAAGCCCAACTAATCCTCCGTGTTTCTGTCAACTACTGCTGATATCTTGGATTAATAAGCAACAATACAACAGGTATGTGTGTGTGTGTGTGCGTCTCCAGGAGGTGTGCAGGGTAGTACAAAGGAAATCAAGCAACAACAGGTCTAGTGACCCTTCTAGGCTACTTGTCTTCCAAAACACTGAGGATCAAGTGTCCAAACAGTGGTTTAGAGTGGGAAAGGGAACTAATGTCCGTGGCAGGATTAGGAAGTTAGTAGGGGACAGATGGGTTATTAACTGAGGGGAGGATAAAATAGTTATTCATTTACAAACGCAGTCAGTCGCGGGTTTGATGCGAGATATTTGTCTAGGCGAAGTTTAAATGAATCAACGGTGCTGCAGTCTATAACATCTCGGGGAAGCCCATTCCATAAGTTGACAACTCGATTGAAGACGAAATTTTTAGCTTCTTGTGAGTCAAAAGATTTACCAATAATTTTGCACCCGTTTCCCCGCGTGTAATTAGATTGGTCGATAGTGAAGTACTTACTATAGTTCATATTGTCGATGCCTTTGAACACTTGAATTAAGTCGCCTCTTAATCTGCGCTGGGTTAAAGGAAATAGATTTAATTCTCTAAGACGCTCCTCGTATGGTTTGTTCTTTAGGCTAGGTATCATTTTGGTAACTCTACGTTGAACTCGTTCTAGCTTGTCTATATCTTTTTGGGGTAGCATTCAAGGAGACTACTGCAGGACTCTTCTTCTTACCTCTGACCGGGTATAGGCTATCCTAGTGTTTACTAGCCTATACCCCTTTGAAAGTACATTAGCCTAACCCTAACCTAATAACCTTACCTAACCTATCCTAGTATTATAGGTGGGGGCTGCCCCCCCCCCCCCCCCCCTGTGAAGTGGGTATTTTTCAATGTGTTGACAACGAAAATCCGATAAGATTTTACGGTTTGACAGTTACAAGCCCCATCGATGTTTGTGTAGCCTATAGGTATGTTATATAATAGTCTTCAGTCCTATATATGTCCTTCCCGTCGCAAATGTATTATAAGGGAGATATAGGGTAAAACACAGAGTCTTGTCTGCATAATGACAAGTCCTGTTTTACGGGATTTCTGCTTTATAGATTTTTTTTTCCCTCCTACCTTACTCGAGGGACCTTACAGTTGCGCGATCCAGTGCTGCTTTGGTAATTGCGTACATTTTAGGTTAGTTTCTATCCACGTATTACTTTTAGGTTAGGTTAGGTTAGGTTAGGTTAGGTTAGGTTAGGTTAGGTTTCTTAGTTAGGTAAAACAACACTGTATATCAAAGAAAAAATGCAAAAAAAAAAACAAAAAAAAACACACATTCTAAAACTCGTGACTGTCACACCGTATAAATTTACCGAAAATCCTCCATGCGGACTATATGGAGAAAAATATGGCGAATCTATTGGTGCCTATTTTCCCTAATACATTTGTTCTCATAACGCTGCACTAGTGTCGTTGAATATAACCCTTTTTGGTAAAAAAGGGCACCAGGATTGAACGCAGTGTTCCAGAAGAGGGCGGACTAAGGAATTGTAAAGGGTTAGGATAACGTCTTTGGATTTATGCTCAAATAACCTGCCTATAAAGCCAATTATTTTGTTTGCCTTAACAACTTCTGAACATTGTTGACTCGGTTTTAGGTTACTCGATATTGTTACTCCCAAATCGGTTTCTCTGTTTACATTCTTAAGCGGAGTGCCATTCATCAAATAGTTTGCTTTCTCATTTTAGTATCCGATATGTAGTACTTTACATTTATCCGCATTGAAACTCATTTGCCAAATTTGGGCCCAACATGACAACTTATCTAGATTGTGCTGCATATCGTCAACTTGTTCTTTTGAGAGTATGCTATTTGCAATTTTTGTATCGTCAGCAAATTTTGAGATTGTACAGGTGAGACCCTCATCTATGTCGTTGATGTAAATTAGAAAGAGCATTGGTCCTAGAGGGTGTGTGTGTGTGTGTGTGTGTGTGTGTGTGTGTGTGTGTGTGTGTGTGTGTGTGCTTCCATGGTGTGTATATGTGTGTCTAGGGTGTGTGTGAGCGCGTCCAGGGTGTGTGTATGGTGGGAGGGCTGCAGGTCAACCCCGGGGATTTACAATATTGGCTAAGTCTTTCCAATCCCATTTTTTTATTCGGTGGTCTGGTTGTGCAAGGATCATTTACTGGCTCGGGAGGTTATTGGAGTGGAATTGAGTCACAGGAAATTAAATGGGAATAACCCTGGTGGACATAGTTTATATATTTGTTTTGTTATTATAAATTATAGACTTCTTTGAATGTAGGCTATGTGCAGGATAAGTGAACCACAGACACCAATTATCTCTCTCTCTCTCTCTCTCTCTCTATATATATATATATATATATATATATATATATATATATATATATACATATATATATACACACATGAGTGAAGATTTAACACATATATGGTATAATTTTAGTGTAAATTGTAAAGTTACATGTGGCGTTTGTACTGAATATTAGTCTTGATTGTGAGGACTCGCAGTCTAGCCAATATTGAGTACTTTAGATAATTCACCAGCTTCAATAATATCATCTAGTACGGTAACATTATATAAAACCAGAATGAACTCATGGCTTTTGTCCCCAAGCGTACTAGAGTCAAGGAAAGATAGAAAACAGGTTCTTGGTGTTTTCTTAAGGGGAGATGGGATGGTTTTTCTGGCCCACTTCTCCCTCGTGTTTATTCCCATTGGTTTTTACCTTTTAAGACGTTTGGCGATTTTATGACTACACCCAATTTCTCTGTCAATATTAAGACCTTTCGTGCCATTTAGGTGTCTGGTTTTCCTGGCGAGCGATAGCGAGCCAGTACTTTTAAGAGTAATCGGCCTATGGCCGGGAAATGTTTCTACCGAAAAATGTAAAACATTATCTTGAGGGTTCTAGGGGGTGTTATTCTAAGCTTGATAGAGGTCTAGGCAAGAAACTAAGAAAATGAAAGGAAAATAATACAATAATCCAATAAATAGGCCCATCAGCCCATAAGGTGTGTTGCCTAGAGCAGACCGCTCTGGTTCACTTCATTTTCTACACTACCGTACTGTATTATATATCACCCTCACCAGGTACCATTCATAGCTTCTGTACAGCCTACCATTCATACCTTATATTAGCTTGTAGCTACTATAGTTGTATAAGCATGCACACACAACTCTTTGTGAATATGCTATATATGTTAATACAGTATAGATAAACATATTTACCTTACTATAATTACCGTTAATTAGCCATAGTATCAGTTTCATCAGTTTAACGGGAGGGTTATAGTTTGCTCCCTAGACCTCCATCAAAATTAAACAAATACCCCCCCCCCCCCCCTTCGTTATAAATGTGTAAATTTGTCCTCTCAAATTACAAGATTTATATACAGAAATGGGTCGAATGGGTTTAAATTGTCAAACTAATGGTGAGAATGTCTTAAAATGTCCAAGCTAATGGTGATAAACATGAGAGAGGAGGGGGCCCAACAAAATGACTTAAGTGAAAATATCCGTTTATAATTATATATAATATATAATTACAGTATATGTGGTTGTGTGTGTATGTGTGTTCTCGGGTGATGCAAGCGAGCGTACCGGACCGTTCAGACTGTATTATAAGTAACCTTGGCATTATCAATACCTGCCTCTGTAGCTGTAGACGTTGTTGGTGTTATGTTGGCTATGCTAGAGGCCCACCGGGACACCTTTTGGTTTAATTCTAGTTTCGCTTTCACAGCATACTCATAAATTTCTATGGCTACTTTAGAGTTGTCATATACCATACTTAATTCCTATATATGTCCAAAGCGGCGGAAATGCATTATATGGAATTATACCTACTGTAAAAAAAAAAAAAAAAAAATCTCCCCATATGCGGCACCATAGCTATTACATAATACTAGGTTAGGTTAGGTAAGGTTGTTAGGTTAGGCTAATGTCGTTAATGTAGTTTATTATCATTATATTACGTCTTTTACCCAGCAATTTCCCTGATCTTCATAATTGGTCGGGAAGCTATGCCTTTACAACGGCGCCTCCCTTTTGTCGCTGTGTACGTGAAACTAGAATTTTACCCACCTTTTCAAAGTATATATATATTATTATGTTAAACATATTCTTAACGCCAATAACCCTCATATGAAATTAATGAAAGCATGTGATTTTCCCAGGATTCGAACCTAGGATATATCATACAGAACTTACACGCTCTAACCATTACACCATCAAGACAGTTATAGTCAGATATAGTTATGCATTTGGGTTGAGTAGGGTGAGGGACAGTAGGTGCTTTTTTGGCCTATTAGTTCATTTATTCATGTTTGTTTTGTTTTAGTTTTCTCCCTAGACCTCCATCAAACTTAGAAAAACACCCTCTAGACCCCCTTCAAGATAGATTTGTACATTTTTCGGTAGAAAAATGTCCAGGCCAAAGGCCGATTCCTCTTAAAATTAATGGCTCGCTATCGCTCGCCAGGAAAAAATCGACACCTTAATGGCACGAAAGGTCTTAATAATGACAAGGAAATGGGACGAAAGGTCTTAAAATCGCCAAACTAATGGGCCTAACGTCATAAAATCTGAAAACTAATGGGGCTAAACATGAGAGAGAAGGGGGTGCAGAAAACTAACCGTCCCCCTTAATCTTGATCCCCTTGAGGTGCATAACGACCAGTTGTTGCTCTAATATGTCACTGGTTCGAATCCGGCACACGGGGAGAGAAGTTAGAGTAATTGGTTTGTAAGTAGAGTGAGAGTGAGTGAGTGAGAGTGTGTGTGTGAGAGAGAGAGTTAGAGTGAGTGAGTACAAAGGAGTACAAAGGAAATCAAGCAACAACAGGTCTAGTGACCCTTCTAGGCTGCTTGAGAGAGAGAGAGAGAGAGTGAGTGAGTGAGTGAGTGAGTGTGTGTGTGTGTGTGTGTGTGTATGTGTGTGTGTATGTGTGTGTGTGTGTGTGTGTGTGTGTGTGTGTGTGTGTGTGTGTGTGTGTGTGTGTGTGTGTGTGAAAGTTAGTTTGTGTGAGAAAAAGAGTTGGAGTGAGTGTGTACCGGTAATCTAATTTAATTACTGTTTCTCCCAACACCAAACACCTGCCAATGAAATTAATGAAAGCATGTGATCCTCCCGTGAGAGAGAGATAAACAAAGTGAGAGAGCCTGAATGTGAGAGTAAGTGCAACAGAGGTAGCTTACAGGAAAAAATAAAATAATGACACACGGGATTCGAACCCATCAATTATCTGGTAAAGTTGTGAAGGCCGCCCAGTGGGATCTCAAGAGCTTCCTTCAGGGACCAGGAAGTGGGGTAGAAGGGGCTTGGTATGCCCCCTTTTGTTCAGGCTTATTATCCCGTTCTTATTTGTTGTTGGTTGTGAATCTCTTTCTCTCGCTCTCTTTCTCTCGCTCGCTCTCTTTCTCTCTCTCTCTCTCCTTTTTTTTCTTTCTTTTTTATTTTTTTATTTTTATTCTTCTTTCATTGTCTTTTATGATTTTTTCTCCTATTTTTCTTCTCATCTCTCCTCTCCGCTCCTCCGACAACTTTATTTAATCATGAAGTATTGAATCCGGCCGTACGCATGTGGCCTGTAGACCAAAACGCCCCACCCTTGCCCTACAGAGTGCTAGGTTCTAGGAAGACCATCTTACCCCATAATTTGAGTAATAATTTAGGTAGGGCTTTGGGTGTAACTCTTTTTGACAGGGTGAAGCCTCGTACATTCACAGGCTTTTGTAATCTAAAACTGTGCTAGTTTTCGTGCTGTTCGTCACTTGGCATCCATACTCGGTGTTTAAATCTTGCTATGACGTCACCTGAAAAACAAAGTAACATTCTCTGCATGTGTGACCTATAGACCACAACCCCGCCCATATGGTGACCTTTGTGTGGGTCATGCGTCACCACCCTGACCCTACTACTCCAGACCCCGCTACACCAGACCAGAGAACACCAGTACATACCACTCCAGACTAACCATATCCCATTAAACCAAACCAGGCCACGCCATACACCACCACATCAGACCCCACTACACCAGACTAGACCATACCAGCCCCCACTATACCAGACCACACTACACCCTTCTACACCAGAATAGAGAACACGAGTACAGATCACACCAGACTAACTAGATCCCACCACGCCATACACCACTACACCAGACCAGCCCCCAGTACACCAGACCAGACTACACCACCACGCCAGACCCCCACCACACCAGACCAGAAGCCTCCAGTACAGACCACACCAGCCTAACTAGATCCCATTACACCAGACCAGACCACGCATTACACCACTACACCAGACCACACCAAACCCCACTACACCACACCACACCCCACCCCATTACACCAGACCAGACCCGCTCCAGGTGCCCGGACCAGCCTTGGGTGGTGGCCTTTGTCTCACGAAACAATCTCTGTGAAGGTTAAGTTATGCAAGTAGGGCTGGGTACCTAAACTGTACAGGATTGGCTCTTGCACTATATACTATGGGCTAGGTAACTTTGTAACCTCATATAAAAGAAGTTTATATATATATATATATATATATAGAGAGAGAGAGAGAGAGAGAGAGAGAGAGAGAGAGAGAGAGAGAGAGAGAGAGAGAGAGAGAGAGAGAGAGAGAGAGAGAGAGAGAGAGAGAACTTGTCATGCTTAGGGCAGCCGGATTTCGATTAAAAGACAGTCTGTCCCCCCATCAGAGTCGAGTTGGGAAGGAATACAGATAGAAGTATCAAATTCCTTCTTTTAACTCGTGGTGGTGTAGGTGACTGGACCTCCTGCCTATACGGTTCGAATCTTAGCCCTGTCAGCTATATATATAGAGAGAGAGAGAGGGGAAGGGTGTGAGTGAGTTTTTGTTTTGTTTTTTTGTTTTTTTTTTCTATGTGATTGAGGGAGGCAAAAGGCAGAACTGCCTATAGCGAGTGCCTCCCCCATAGTTGAAAGAGTGACAGGGCCAAAATCAAGGGACGTTCGAGCCAAAATACCTGGACACACTGAGTTTGAAGCAATTTAAGTCATAGGAAGAGGGAAAGACTGATTCTGGGAGAGAGTTCCAGAGCTCAGCTGTTGAGTAGAAGAAAGTTTGAGAGTAACGTTTCACTCTTGGGTTGGAGAGTTGCACAGAGTAGGGGTGGGATTGAGTTGCAAGACGGGTACCACGTGCCCTACGTAAAGGAGGTGGTATACACTGGGAAAGCTCTGAGGAACACTGATTATTATAGTAGCGATAGAATAGCGAGAGAGTGTGTCTGTGTGTGTGTGTGTGAAGTGGCATACAGTAGGCTATATCTTCATTAAATGTGCAGTCAACGGTAGGCTACAGCCCTACTTACATGACTTAAGGGGAGACTGACCGTTTGTTTGGTCTATTAATTCGTGTATTCATAATTATATGTTTTTAGTTTCATCCCTAGACCTAAATCAAGCTTAGAAAAACACCCCCTAGACCCCCCTTCAAGATAAATTTGTACATTCTTCGGTAGAAAAATGTGCCGGCCAAAGGCCGGTTCCTCTTAAAATTGCAGGCTCGCTATCGCTCGCCAGGAAAAAAATCGACCCCTATATGGCACGAAAGGTCTTAAAATTGACAACGAAATGGGGCGAAAGATGTTAAAATCGTCAAACTAATGGGCCGAACGTCTTATAATCTCAAAACAAGTGGGGCTAATAAACATTAGGGAGAAGGGGGTCCAGAAGAACGGTCTTCCTCCCCTTAACCTTCCTAGACCCCGTAGTGTAAGACAAAAGGCCAGACCCCAAGGCTGCATACAGGCCCCGGGGTTATCTGAGTCTCTATTAAATGTATTATTACATGGTTTGAATTCATTGTTGTTGGAAAAATAATGTATTCTGTACGATCTTGTGAATTTTATCTGTTTGGTATTCAACATTTTGTCAATAAAACTATATACAGTACTGACACCAAATAGGCCTATGTCAATTTTATCTGTTTCGTATTTAGAATTTTGTCAATAAAACTATATACCGGTACAGTACTGACACCAAATATGTCATGGGTCATACTCATACATAGCCTATATATCAGTGGATGAATTAGGTGGAAGGGAAACACAGAAAAGAGCTTGTATTCTTTATTTCTCTTACGTTTCGGGCTACGCAGAACCCATCTTCAGAGAGACTGGGTTCTGTGTAGCAAGAAAAGTAAGAGACAGAGAATTCAAGCTCTTTCCCGTGTTTCCCTTCCACCTTCTTCATCCACTTGTCATAATGGATCAGCCATATAGCCTGCTGTATGTCAGTGTTTTGAATGTTTTAACTGTCTTGATAGCGTAATGCATAAGTGCGCGGAATTTTGATGTGAGTATCCTAGGTTCGAGTCCTTGGAGTGCCACATGTATTTGTTGATTTCATTAATTGAGTTTAGAGGTGAAGTTGGTTGGTGGAAAATAAAACCCATAATAATAACTTGTTTTGCAGCATTGAGATAGCTTTGGGACATATGTTATTTGTCTTAACATATATCATTCGTTGAAGTAGTAGCACTGGGAATAGATCTGTCAGTTGGAAAGTAATTACATACCGGTACAACCATGTATAATCCGATGTTGTGTTCTTTCATCAAATAACATACACATTTAGTTAGTTTTATGTTGTATAAAGAACACTTTTTTGATTATAAGAACATTAGACAAATAAAAATCCTGTTTGGTTACAAGAACACAAGAAATGTGGCACTCTGCAGAAGGCTTATTGGCCTAGACGAGGCAGACCCCTAATTCCCTAGGCTCTTCAATAGATTAACTAGATAAATTAATGTCAGCCAGATTTTAAAAATATAGCATTGTATTTAAGAAGTATACATAGTCGTAAACCCCTTGACTATTGAAGGTCTTCTTCAAGGTAAACACAATAACAGAACAAACAAAACACCAGCGTACTGAAGTGTAAGTGTTAATTCGTGTGTTAATGTGTGTGTGTGTGTGTGTGTGTGTGTGTGTGTGTGTGTGTGTGTTGCTATTCTTACATGTGACGGCAACAATAGGCAGGCAGGAATTTACAGTAAGATCCAGTTTTTTGTCTGTGGCGGCGTTATATTACTCAGTGTTGACGCCACCATTTCCTCTTCCACCACCATCTCCACCAATACCTCCACCTCTTCCTCCTCCACATACACCAACTCCTACACCATCTTCTCCACTATCACTACCTCCTCTTCCACCAATACCTCCACCTCCCTCTCCTCCCCCACCACCTCCTGCACCTCCACCTCCACCACAAACGTCCCCCCTTCCACCTTTACCATCACCAGCACCACCACCTCCAGCATCTCCATCACCACCACTATCACTACCACCTCCATCACCACCACCACCATCACCGTAATAATTTCTCATATCCTGCATTACACCTTAACTTATATATGTCCTTGATCTCAAATCAGTTCACCCGCAATTAATTTCGCAGACACGAGTTAATTCTCCCTCGCTTAGGAGTACCGTAGGTACGTACGTGCTCTAGGTTATCATTACCACAAAGCCCACCGAGACGCCAAAAAATACCCTCATTGTACCCTAATTAGATAGCACTGTATGAATATTCCCATATCCAAAATATGCTACAGGGGGGAATTGCCTAGTGAGGTAATTGCTCAATAGGTGGCGTTCTGAGACTGAGGGTCCGAGTCTAGGGGTTGAGACAGTGAAGCACGTAGGCGAGGCAGCTCAAGAGATGGGGCTGCTTCGAGCTGTGAGTGGGCAACGAAGCGCTGTGCATCTTGCGAAGGCTGGTTGCAGCTCTAAGTGCTTCACATGTCTCACTCCCCTAGACTGGAACGAGACCTCATGGGCTTTACCGTTGAACGTACAGGCTCTCAGCCTATTACCGAGAGGAAGTAAGTTGGAATATAACACAAAATATATAAAATAAATAAATAAATATACACATAAATATACACATAAATATAATAAAATAAATACTACTGCTAATAATAATAGGCTACTAATGAAAATATTAGTCCTACAATAATACCTCATATATACAGCTTTTATCGCTATGTTTCGATGGTTCAAATGTTTCCGGCGACATTTTGGGGTATCACTTACATTTGCAGCGAAAACTGCGTGGCTAATAAAAATAACTACGGTGACATACTGTTTTAAATCGTGTAGCCTACCCCATATTCTGCTAGTCCATTGAATATTGACGACAAATGCCTTCGAGTGTTACCCCGTATTCCATTCCCTTTCTTGACGATATTTGGCAATACTCTTATTAAGGAGACATTGACTGTTTTTTTATTTTTGGCCTATAAATGCATTCATTCATAAATTCTTAGTTTCCTCGCTAGACATCACCTCAAATTAGAAACACATCCCCTAGACCCCCCCTCAAGATAAATTTGTAAATTTTTCGGTAGAAAATGTCCCGGCCGTTCCTCTTACAATTACAGGCTTGCTATAGCTCGCCAGGAAAAAAAACGACACCTAAATGGCACGATAGGTCTTAAAGTGTATAACGAAATGGGACTAAAGGCCTTAAAATCGCCAAACAAATGGGCCGAACGTCTACAAATTTCAAAACTAATGGGACTAAACACTAGGGAGAAAGGGGACCAGAAAAACGACCGTCTCCCCTTAAGCTGGATTTGTTTGTCCCATTTCCATTTCCTCAAACTATTCGTATAACACTAATGAACCTTTGTGTGTTTATAGGATCACTGGTGGACTTTCCCGACCACCACACTTGAGGGGCCCAGTTTTTATCACACTCACCTATCCTACTTGTTGAAGGATGCCACCACCACCACCACCACCACTACCACTACTACTACCACCACCATCACCACCACGGTAGGTAATATACAGATTGACATGCAAATTGTATCAGGCCTTCAAATTTTAACCCTTTTAGTAGTAATATGCATGATTTTCCTTTTTACTGGATATTATTAAGACAATATTATGCAATTTAGGAAGAATCTCGAGTAATCAATTTATGAAAAATCTCCAGGAATCAATTTAGGAAGAATCGCTAGCAATCAATTGTGGAAGAATCTATTGGATCAATTTAGGAAGGATCTCTAGGAATCAAAGGGGTAAAACTATCTAATTTGACTCCCTAGGTCCCACAAGTGCTTCCTAAACTGACTACAATCGTCTAATGATAGCCAGAATAAACTGTCAAAACGCGTTATAATCTTCAAGGGGATAAGCAGTCGAAAAATATTCATCAGCCATTCCCATATTCGAATTTTGAAAATGTTTGAGGGAATGGGTTATGATCTACTTGTTGAGAGGGTAGCAGGTGACGAAGGTATTCATAGGATGCAACGCTTTGGGGAATGTGAGTGCATTACCTTCATTCTGATCGACACATCACACTTTCACGTACAGTCATGAGCCATAATACCTACACACCCATTTGAATCTTTAAGGGGGGTCACCTGCTTTATTTTATGTTTCTCTCCTTTTCTCTCTTTCCCTGGCTTGTATCCATTCGGCCCCATTCAGCCAACTGTTTTAAGACGTTTATCCCCATCCAGGTATCGACTTCTTCCTGGCGAGCGATAGCGAGCCAGCATTCTATGGGAAAATCCGGCTTCGCCGGAGAAATTTTTCGATCGAAAAATTTACAAATTTAGCTTGCTGTCAAAAAAATATATATACAGTATATGCTGGCTCGCTTCCGCTCGCCAGGAAAATATTGTCACCTGGATGGGGGTAAACGTCTTAAAACAGTAGGCTGAATGGGGCCGAATATATACAAGCCAAAGAGAGAGGGAGAAAAAGAAAAAAAAAAGAGGTGGGCTCCCTTAAAGCCAAGTTGTGAAGCCTGTGGGATATAACGGAACACTGGATGGTCTCGCTTGGGGTTCAATACTACTGATTCAGATGATGGGTGTGTGCAGATATTATGGCTCGTGACTGTACGTTTTAACCCCCCCCCCCCTCCCTCCCTCCCTCCTTCCCCCTGACGCCACCGGAACTACTAGAATTCTTAAGGGGGGTCACCGGCTTTTTGTTTTATCTGTTTCTCCTTTTCTCTCTTTCCCTGGCTTGTATCCATTCGGCCCCATTCAGCCAACTGTTTTAAGACATTTATTTCCATCCAGGTGTCGATTTCTTCCTGGCGAGCGATAGCGAGCCAGCATTGTATGGAGAAATCCGGCTTGAAATTTTCTATCGAAAAATGTACAAATTTAGCTTGCTGTCAAAACAAAAATATATATTTGGTGGCTCGCTACTGCTCGCCAAGAAAATATTGACACCTGGATGGGGATAAACTTCTTCAACAGTAGGCTGAATGGAGCCGAATGGATACAAGCCAAAGAGAGGGAGAGAAAGAGAAAAAAGGCGAGGTGGATTGTCTCGCATTGGGTTCGATACAGTTTCAAATGATGGGTGTGTAGGTATTATGGCTTATGACTGTACGTTTTAACCCCCCTCCTCTCCTCCTTCCCCCCTGACACCACCGGAACTACTAGAATTCTTAACCTTCTTTAACCCCCTCCTCTCCCCCTAACCCCCCCCCCCCCTCCCCCCTTCAAGGCTGGTACTTCCCCTCTCTTACCTCACCTCCCACCAACACAGCCTAGAGAGAGAGAAAGAGAGAAGAGAAGAGAGTAGAGTTGAGTAGAATGATCGAATACCTTCATAATCCTTCTATTGGTCCGTTTCTTCATCCTAAATCCCCTGTCTGTTAAACCTCATCGACATATTACTGTACCCACTATAGTCAAGAGAAGAGAAGAGAGTTGAGTAGAATGATCGCACTATTGGTCCGTTTAGTCGTCCTAATTCCCCCGTATGTTAAACCCTGGACTTATTACTGTGCCCCCTAGTCGAGAGAGAGAGAGAGAGAGAGAGAGAGAGAGATATTAGTGTACTTAATATACAACGAATAATGAAAAGCAAAGGTATACGGAAGATAAATATAAATATAAAAGATATACAGAAAAGAGAGAATTGCTTCTATTCTCGTACCATCATCACCCCCCCCCCCCCCTCCCTCTTGTTTTATACTCCCTGATCATCGCACGAGGCTCCACACAGGCTACCGGCACACGACTTTAGGGGAGAGACAGAAGAAGGTGGGGGGGGGGGGTAGAACAGGATTATACGCGTGGGGGTTCCTTCACGTACGCATGCATTATTTTTTAATTGTTTTATTATTATTTTTTTTTTTTGTATTTATTATGGTCTCCGTGAAGAGCGTGCAAGAGTAACGTCTCATTATCAGTTTGTTGTTAATTTTCAATTATCAATTTATCTCTATCTATCTATCTATCTATCTCTATCTATCTCAGTATAGATATATCGTACATAAATAAACGTTGACTCATTCTAATTATTTAGTCCTACAAGTTCGATATTATTTTCGTTGGTTTGGTGGGCTGGGTTGGCGGGGGCTTCTCACATGCACCTAAGTACAAGTGACTGGAGTTCTCGAAAAGGGGCTCCAATCCTGACGCTAGACTTGACTTACAGTGTGCTGGCTTAATAATTCAGAAGGGTTGATAGCCTCTGAAGTCCTGTTTTAACTAACTAACCTAAATACACACACACACACATATTCACTCATACAAATTCGTGGACCCCATTTATTTCTGGAAACAAATTTATGAATATATTTTTATATATAACCACTACAGAACTATAAATATTATTTATTGAATAGAAAGTTCCATCCATTAAGGGGGGTGACCTGTTTGTGTTCTTCCTTTTCTATCTTCCTCTGGCTTGTATCCATTTGGCCCCATTCAGCCTACTGTTTTAAGACGTTTATCCCCATCCAGGTGTCAATTTTTTTACTGGTGAGCGGTAGCGAGCCAGCATATTTTTTATTTTTGTTTGACAGCAGGCTAAATTTTTAAATTTTTCGATAGAAAAATTTCTCCGGCGAAAACGGATTTCTTCATATAATGCTGGCTCGCTATCGCTCGCCAGGAAGAAATCGACACCTAGACGGGGATAAACGTCTTAAAATAGTTGGCTGAATGGGGCCGAATGGATACAAGCCAGAGAAAGAGAGAAAAGGACAGAAATAACAAAAAGCAGGTCCCCCCCCCCCCCTTAAACAATCCATAGAGTGATATAAGGGTGTCCATGAATGTGTATACAGTATATATGACCTTACATCTTAACCCCTCCCAATCGTGTATGTAGTGTAACTGGAACTGGTGATAGGGGGAGTTCCCGGGTTCCAGACTCACACCAAATATGTCCCCCCCCCCCCCCCCTCTCTCTCTCTCTCTCTCTCTCTCTCTCTCTCTCTCTCTCTCTCTCTCTCTCTCTCTCTCTCTCTCTCTCTCTCTCTCTCTCTTTGGACACTTGATCCTCAGTGTTTTGGAGGACAAGCAGCCTAGAAGAGTCACTAGACCTGTTGTTGCTTGATTTCCTTTGTACTCTCTGTCTCCCTCTCTCTCTCTGTCTCTCCCTCTCTCTCTCCCTCTCTCCCTCTCCCTCTCCCTCTCTCTCTCCCTCTCCCTCTCTCCCTCTCCCTCTCCCTCCCTCTCCCTCTCCCTCTCCCTCTCCCTCTCCCTCTCCCTCTCCCTCTCCCTCTCTCCCTCTCCCTCTCCCCCCCCCCCCCCCCCCCCCACCCCCTCTTTACTACGATCATCCACAAGGCTCACACGCCAGGCAATCTTGGGGCCAGTTTTCCGCAGACTCCCTTAAGGGGGGGGGGGGGGGGTGACCTGCTTTTATTTATCTCTCTCTCCTTTTCTCTCTTTCCCTGGCTTTTATCTTTCTCTCTTTTTCTCTCTTTCCCTGGCTTTTATCCATTCGGCCCCATTCAACCAACTCTTTTAAGACGTTTATCCCCATCCAGGTGTCGATTTATTCCTGGCGAGCGATAGCGAGCCAACATTGTATGGAGAAGTCCGGCTTCGCCGGAGAAATTTGTCTTCATTCATAGAATCTTATTTTTATTAATCTCACCACCACACCCCCAATGAAATTAATTAAAGTATACAGTATATGATCCATGCAGGCTCGCTATCGCTCGCCAGGAAGAAATCGACACCTGGATGGGGATAAACGTCTTAAAACAGTTGGCTGAATGGGGCCGAATGGATACAAGCCAGGGAAAAGGAGAGAAAGAAAAAAAAAATTGACCCCCCCCCTTAACCCATAGCAGATACGATGACGCATTTCTGTTCTGTCTTCTGGCTAGTAGTAGGCGATTTCATTCAGATTAGGAAGGGTATATGGAAGTCAAAGGGTTCATTGAATAGTCTTTACCTTTATCATTCCCACAGAGCCTTCATAAATTGTATAAAATCGTCTAATGATAACCAGAACTGTCAAAATGCGTCAAAATCTTCAAAGGGTTAAGGATTTTCACTCACAACCCGAGACTTTTTCGTACCCCAGAGTTTTACGTTCGTATCCTGAACGGTACGTATCATTAACGTTTCGTACGCTAAGCTAAACTACAATGGGAGTTGTTACTGGTTGAATAGGTCCATGAGAGATAGAGAGAGAGAGATACGTTAATTATACACCAAAGCGCAACAGAGTGTGCAAAATACGATCTACTCTCTTCTTGAACTGCTCTACTGAAAAACTGTTTACAACTTCGGAGGGAAGTTTGTTCCAGGTAGAACAGATCTTTTATGTGACAAAGTTTCCACAAATACTAGTGCTGAACCTATTCAATTCTAATTTTCAGTCATGGTTGCTTGTTGTATTCATATTGAGGCTAAACATTTTGCTATAATCCACATCGTCAAACCCATTAAGTATTTTAAATACTGCAATGAGCTGACCACGTAGTGTGCGTGTCTCCAACGAAAAGAGATCAAGAGCTCTCAACCGGGCCTCATAGCTTATTCTTCTAAGCATTGGAATAAGCTTTGTAGCTCTAGCTTGTACTCTTTCTAGTCGCTCTATTTCTTTTCTCAGTGCTGGAGACCAGAATTGAACAGCATACTTCAGGAGAGGCCGTATTAGAGCGTTATAAAGTGTGAGGAGTATTTCCTTATTTCTATACTTAAATTGCCTCTTAATATATCCCAATAATTTCTGATCTTTCTTCTCTGCTTCAATGCACTGCTTGGAAAACTTTAGGTCACTGCTAATCAGAACACCCAAATCCTTTTCCAAGTCAGCCACTTCCAGAGGCATTCTCAATAGTGAATAGCCTGACTTGGGGTTTGCTTGGCCGATATGCATCACTTTGCACTTTTCCAAGATTAGAGGCATCTGCCATGTCTGAGAGAGAGAGAGAGAGAGAAGTGAGTGTGTGTGTGTGTGTGAGTGAAAGAGAGAGTGAGTAAGTAAGAGAGAGGGGGGCGGTTGAGAATGGAAGACCACCACAAGGACAGTCGCCACTCCCAGGGGGCGCCACCACCCCACTCAGACCCTCACAACTTTTACTGCCAGGGAGAGAGGGAGAGAGAGCGAGAGTGAGACAGAGAAGGAGTAATTAAGTGAGAAAATAAGTCGAGAAAGTAATAGCAGAAAGGAAGGAAATGAGAGAGAGAGAGAGATACGTTAATTATACACCAAAGCGCAATGGCTGCATACATAACTACATGCCTTAATATAGATATAACATTACCCAGAGAGAGAGTGATTATGTGTGTGTGTGTATGTGAGGGAGTGAGAGTGAGTGTGATGATACCAATATATAGTGTAACCTTCACACTTTAATTACATCAAGGTCATATGCAATTGTCTCCATAATACCGTCTCTCTCTCTCTCTCTCTCTCTCTCTCTCTCTCTCTCTCTCTCTCTCTCTCTCTGATAATTATACAGTGTACATTATAATAGTCAGTATCTGAGGGTCAGGGTATTATTTATCATTGTTGTCGTTGTTTATGGTCGTCTCTCTCTCTCTCTCTCTCTCTCTGTGATAATTATACAGTGTACATTATAATAGTCAGTATCTGAGGGTCAGGGTATTATTTATCATTGTTGTCGTTGTTTATGGTCGTCTCATGGGTGGAATGGTTTAAGGGGGGTGACCTGCTTTTTGTTATTTCTGTCCTTTTCTCTGGCTTGTATCCATTCGGCCCCATTCAGCCAACTATTTTAAGACGTTTATTCCCATCTAGGTGTCGATTTCTTCCTGGCGAGCGATAGCGAGCCAGCATTATATGAAGAAATCCGGCTTCGCCGGAGACATTTTTCTATCGAAAAATGTACAAATTTAGCCTGCTGTCAAACAAAACTAAAAAATATGCTGGCTCGCTACCGCTCACCAGTAAAAATTTTACACCTGAATGGGGATAAACGTCTTAAAACAGTAGGCTGAATGGGGCCGAATGGATACAAGCCAGAGAAAGACAGAAAAGGACAGAACAAAAACAGGTCACCCCCCTTAATATTTGTCATTATTAGGACTATTGTCTATCCTCTGTCAGTAGGCGAGCCATCATGACTTCTAACCTCTGTCAGTAGGCGAGCCATCATGACTTCTAACCTCTGTAACTCAAATACGACCCGAGTAATCGAGCTAATATTGCGACCATTTGGGAAAAGTCGGTCAAGGAATAGATGTGGAAATTTACAGCCCATTTGCTCTAGCCCTTTTTGAGTTCCAGGGGATAGAGGTCATGATTGCTCGCCTACTTACAGCGAACAGACTATAGTATGGTCTGACTTACATTACATAGGTTATATTATGGTGTGTGTGTTTGTGTTGTGTGTGCTATTCTGTGTATGCGTGTGTGGTTTGTAGGTGTTAGTATGTGTTACTATGTGTGTGTGTTTGCTACTGTGTGTGTTTTGTTTCGTTTGTGTGGGTGTTAGTGTGTATGTATGTGTTTTTGTGTTTGTGTGTGTTATTGTGTACATGTGTGTATTATTGTGTGTGTGTGTGTAGGCTATGTGTATTATTGTGTGTGTGTAGGCTATGTGTATTATTGTGTGTGTGTGTGTGTGTATTGGGAGTTAACCATTAAAGATAAAGCGACATAAAACTCAGCCAAAATGTCCTTGTGGCGATTTTTTTGTAACGTCATTGTTTTTTTGTGTTCTAGTATATAAATCATGTTTGGAGGTCGTAATGTTTCTGCTGCTCTCCCTGTTGTGTTTGTTATTTTGGTTGTTGATGTTGGTGGTGGTGGTGGTGGTGTTGTTGATGTAGGTGGTGTTTTATTGTTGATGTTGGTGGTGGTGTTATTGTAGTTGATGTTGTTGATGTAGGTGTTGTTGGTGATGGTGTTATTGTAGTTGATGTTGTTGTAGGCGTTGTTGTTGTTTTTCCCAAAGCTGCCTGGCCGAACAGCCCCAAGGCCCCGAGCAAGGCCAAGGCCATAACCGAGCGCCACCACAGAACCCTCCCTGCCGACCACAATAAAGTCTGGGTGACCGAAGCCACTCTATGGCGGGGAGCTGAGGAGGGTGCGGAAACGCCCGGGAAACCAAAGCCCCACCTAGGGCCCTGTGCCCCTCAGCAATTATGAAGAGAAAGTTGAGGGGCAAAGGAAAGATGTGACGCTTTGGCTTCCAATCTTGATAGATTAGGAGGTCAATCCACGCAATGTAGGCGTTGTTGTTGGTGGTGGTGTTATTGTAGTCGATGTATGTGTTGTTGTTGATGAAAGTTGTTGTAGGTGTTGTTGTTGATGCATGTGTTATTGTTGATGAAAGTTGTTGTTTTGTTATTGTTGTAGGTGTTGTTGTTGTTGATGTAGGTGTTATTGTTGTTGATGAAAGTTGTTGTAGGTGTTGTTGTTGATGCATGTGTTATTGTTGATGAAAGTTGTTGTTTTGTTATTGTTGTAGGTGTTGTTGTTGTTGATGTAGGTGTTATTGTTGATGAAAGTTGTTGGTTTGTTATTGTTGTAGGTGTTGTTGATGTAGGTGTTATTGTTGATGAAAGTTGTTGGTTTGTTATTGTTGTAGGTGTTGTTGATGTAGGTGTTATTGTTGATGATGAAAGTTGTTGTTTTGTTATTGTTGTAGGTGTTGTTGATGTAGGTGTTATTGTTGATGATGAAAGTTGTTATTGTTGTAGGTGTTGTTGTTGTTGATGTTGTTGATGTAGGTGTTATTGTTGATGAAAGTTGTTGGTTTGTTATTGTTGTAGGTGTTGTTGATGTAGGTGTTATTGTTGATAATGAAAGTTGTTGTTTTGTTATTGTTGTAGGTGTTGTTGATGTAGGTGTTATTGTTGATGATGAAAGTTGTTGTTTTGTTATTGTTGTAGGTGTTGTTTTATGGTAGTTTTTGGTGATGTGGTTGTTGTTGTTGTTATGGTTTTCTTGTTCTCATTTATGTTGTTGATGGTATTGAAGATAATATTATATGTGTGTGTTATGTAATTATATAATGTTCAAACTCGCAAACACCATAAAGTCATTTTAACTATCAAAGATGTTACCTTTTCATATGAGGATATGCAAAAAAGCAAAAATCGAAATCGTACATATCTCAAAATGGAATATTCTGTACTAAAGCCAAACTATAAACCTTGTAAAATTTGAGATTATGAGGCAGAGGTTTTAGTGGTGAAGTTTGCATGGTAGAGAAACTAGTACCGTATATCTACCTGCGCTATATCTATCTATCTATATATCTATATCTATATCTATATCTATCTATCTATCTATCTATCTATCTATATCTATATCTATATATCTCTCTCTCTCTCTCTCTCTCTCTCTCTCTCTCTCTCTCTCTCTCTCTTTCTCTTTCTCTCTCTTTCTCTTTCTCTCTCTTTCTCTATATATATATATATATACTGTATATATATATATATATATATTTGTATGTTTACTCATATGTGAAATAATTTCATCACACGGTATATATACAGTAATTTGCCGGAGGATAACAAGTTTTTCACAATACGTAGGCGGAGGTCGTTTAAAAAGAAAATATATACAAAAAAGTATAGCAGGGTTAGCAAGACTACCAACATTCCTGTGACCACCACCACCATATAGTAATAAATACCCCCATCAACCACAATCACACCAACCTTGACCACACTTATAAACATTTACCAGTCCTGTCTACCACAACTACCACTAGCACAAGTATTATTCTCTACCACCATTACAACCACAACTATTACAAACATTCTTCTCATCACAACTACCACCATCACAACGACTACCACAACTATAGGCCTATGCACTCACTATTGTTCTCATCAAAACTACCACCATCACAAGTACAATTACTACAAATATTCTTCTCATCACAACTACCACCATCACAACCACTACTACCATTAACATACTACAAACATTAGTCCTCTCACCACAACTACCACTAAAACTACCTTAAACATTATTCTTCTCGTCACAAGTACCATCATTACAACCACCACTAGACCTACTACAAACATTATAGGCCTACTCTGTTTCATTTCATCTGACGGTAAATTGAATCCCTTAGCAGCTAATTTATCGATACCTTAATGGAAAAATATTAAACCACTATGTCTCTGCATCATATCTAGACCAAGTTTATATAATTAGCACCATATTTCACTACAAATTATTCAAAATAACTGAGAAATCTTGAGGGGAACTTTTCAATTTACCGTCAGTTGAAAAGAGACAGGGTATAGTCTCATCACAGCTTCCACAATCACAACTACAAGCATCAGAATCACCACTACAACCACCACAAACATTATTCTTATCATAACTACCACCATCAGTATCACCACTAGAACTATCACAAGCATTCTTACTTTCACAGCCTTCTTCCTCACAACTATTACCATCATCACTACAACAAACAGTTTTATCTCTCCATATTACTACACTACCACAACCACCACTACAACCAATAACACACACACACACACACACACACACACACACACACACACACACACACACACACACACACACACACACACACACACACACGACACCTAAATGGCACGAAATATATCAACATTGTCAAAGATATGGTGCAAGAGGCCTTAACATCGCTAAACTAAGGGCCAACGTTTTAAAATTTCAAAATTTACGGGGCTAAACATGAGGGAGAAGGGGCCCCAGAAAAACAAAATATAGGAAATCCTAACACATAACATAGGAAGTCTACACACACAGGAAACATACATACATACATACATACATACATACATACATGATATACATACTGTACTGTAGATACATACATAGGAAATCATAACAAAATAGAAAACATAACACTATGTTATAATACACCCACCTACGTACATACATAAATACATACATGCATACACACATACATGGGAAACATAAGCAATAGAAATCCTAATACAATCTTATACTACACCCACATACATACATACATACTGTACATACATACATACAGTACATACATACATACATGCATACATACATACATACATACATGGGAAACATAAGCAATAGAAATCCTAATACAATCTTATAATACACTCCCATATATACATACATACAGTATATACATACCTACTGTACATACATACATACATACTGTACATACATACATACATACATATACATACATACATACATACTGTACATACATACATACATACATGCATACATACTGTACATACATACATACATACATACATACATACATACATACATACATGGGAAACATAAGAAATAGAAAACCTAATACATACATACATACATACCTGTACATACTTACATACATGGGAAACAAACAATAGAACACCTAATACAATCTTATAATACACCCACATACAGTCATAAATACCTGGGACAACATAAGCAATATACATCCTAATACAATACAATACACCCTCTGAATCACCTCTGCTGCATACATCATATATATATTAATTAACCCACCACCTCCACCACCATCATCACCACACTGGATAATGCAGGGCCTATCCCCAACACCTTAACTGCCACACTACATTCATTAGTAAATAGTACGTTAATGGGTAAGTCTTTATTTTTGGCCCGATTTGTTCATATATACTGTACATTATTTGTTTTAGTTTCCTCTCTAAACCTCCATAAAACATAAAACAAAACAAAAATAAATACCCCCAGGTTCCCTTTCTAGCTATATTTGTACATTTTTCGGTAGAAAAAAGTTTCGGCCGAAGGCCGATCCCTCCTTAATTACAGGCTCGCTATCGCTCGCCAGGAAAAAATAGACACCTTAATGGCACGAAAGGTCTTAATGTTGACAAAGTGTCTTAAAATCGCCAAACTAAGGGGCCGAACGTCTTAAAAAATCTGAGAACTAATGGCTGTAAACATGAGGGAGAAGGGGGCCCAGAAAAAGCAACTCCCTCCCTATTAATGCCACTACCTTCTGTTATATCATTCACCACCGCCACATGCATTATAAGTACGAGATAGGTTAGCTAGGTTCAATCACTATCATCATTACTGTTATCATCACCATCACCACTATCATCACCATCACCACCATTATCACCATCACTATCACCACCATTACTATCACTATCACCACCACTACATGCATTATAAGTACGAGATAGGTTAGCTAGGTTCAATCACTATCATCATTACTGTTATCATCACCATCACCACCATTATCACCATCACTATCACCACCATTACTATCACTATCACCACCACTACATGCATTATAAGTAAGAGTTTTTTTGTTTATAGGTTCGATCACTAGGCCTATAATCATTACTATTATCATCACCAGTACTATCATCATTATTATCACTATCACCACATGTAGTATACATTATAAGTACGAGAGGGGTTACCTAGGTTCAATCACTATCATCATTACTGTTATCATTATTATTATCACCATCACTATCACCACCATTATCACCATCCCTACCACTACATGCATTACAAGTACGAGATGGGTTAGCTAGGTTCAAACACTATCACCACCATTATAACCATCACTACATGCATTATAAGTACGAGAGGGGTTAGCTAGGTTCAATCACTATCATCATTACTGTTATCACCATCACCACCAAAAAAAAACAAAAACAAAACATCAACACCATCATCTTTACTACCACCTCCACATTCTTCAGTATTACCACCACCTTCACCACCACTCCTCCACCATCTTGACTACGCCACTATCACCTCCATCACATTTACCAACACCACCACCACCATCACCATAATCATATTTACCACCACCATCACCACGATCATCACACTTACCAATATTACCACCACAACCTCCATCACATTTACCACCACCACCACCATCATCATAATCATCATCATCATATTTACCACCACCAACACCACCACCACCATCATCATATTTACCACCACCAACACCACCACCACCTCCATCACATTTACCACCACCACCACCATCATCATAATCATCATCATCATATTTACCACCACCAACACCACCACCACCATCATCATATTTACCACCACCAACACCACCACCACCTCCATCACATTTACCACCACCACCTTTACAACTATCACCACCATCATAATTTTTACCAATACCACCACCACCATGTTAACTATCACCACCCTGAGTCCCTGACACGCCCTTACCATACCCTTTGGGCGGCTTGGGTGTGGTGTCAAGTCAAGGATATACCACACACACACACACACACACACACACACACACACACACACACACACACACACACACACACACACACACACACACACTAACACACACACTAACACACACACGACCCAGCAACTCACAGCACCAGACATACCCTGGACACACACATACACACACACATACACACACATATATTGGTACCCTGTCAATTTTTCAACTCTGGGGGAGGCACTAGTCACAGGCAGTTTTGCCTTTTGTCTCCCTCATCCACATATAAAAATATATTAATAAATAAACCCAGATAGAAAAACACATACAAATAAATATACCCCGCCAGTAACCTCTCTTTACATGGAAATATGGCCATGCCCATAAAATATACATCGGCAATACTGGTACAAGATATATTGTTTGGACTTTGGATCTGAATTCTACATGATCATAAATATAATATCACTCCTTCATTATATCATTATGGCACCAAAATAGCTTCCAAATATTGAGGGTCATCTGGTGATGTTTATAGTTATTAACCCTTTGGTTACTTATGTGGCCAACTGTACCAACTTAAACAATCTCCTAAATCCCTGCGTCACTCCATGCGTCCTCCACGTGAAGATCAGCTGGTGTTGGTTTAGTAGCCAGGGTTACTAAATCCACACACAAATTATCGTTAGATCCGTTCTCAAATGTCGCCGATAGATAGTGAATAAACGCCGAAAACTACTAGAATAGTGCCACGATCTCTAGTTATCGCTCAAAATGGTTCAAATCTCCGGAGTATCGCTAGCATTCATATCGCTAGATGTAAACATTTGCCGCTAGATCGAAGTCAATACCTCTAGATCAAACGGGAAAGTCGCACAATTAGTAACATTGTGGACCAGGCAGCAGCACGTGGCAAGCACACCCAAAGTAGCACACCCTACGGTCACGGTGGCCGAGCGCGCTTAGTACTCTGTATTGGGAGCGCTAGCTCTGGTGTCGGGGGTTCAATCCCACGCGCCGGCAGGGGAAGTTCTCTCAAAAACTTTCCCTGGCCGTGAAGGCAAGGTCTGGACGGACCGCCTCGGGGGGCCCACAAAGTCTCCTGCCCACGTCCTACTCCTTCGGGAGTATGTAGGCGCTCTCGTTAGCAGCCAGGATCAGTCTATTGATCCCTTAGGATAAGATATAGGTTAAGTCTGTGTATTTTCAGCCCCATTGGCTGCCGGCTTGAAATAAACCGATTATTATTATTATTATTACCCTCAACACGTCCACCACTGGGAACAATGACTCACGCGCCTTACACGTGTTGTCTGATTGGCTGATCCACGGTATCTGGGAAGATTTAGTTTGCTTGTATAATTTGTTTAGCTTTCTTGGTTTTCGCTGCCGTTGTTGTTATTGGTGTCGTAGAATGTTGTTGTTATTGATGTTGGTGTCACAGAATGTTGTTATTGTTGTAGAATGTTGTTGTGGGCATCAGTTTCCAAGCACACTGTCAACAAACCCTTCCCAGACAAGGTGTTACACTTACGCAAGAGAGGTGATACGTTGAGCCCTGATATATGGACAGATTAAAGGGGGGTATAACACGACAGTTTTTACCCTCAACATTCTAATAAATTGGTTCTTCTCCTATCCCACTATCACCATCATCACTACTATCACCATCATCACTACTACTGTAAACCCACTATCCCCCTATCACCACCATCATCACTATTATCACCATCAATCCCAGTATTACTACCATCACTTCTAATGCCAACTAAACTAACTTAACCTAGCAAATGCGTAGAGAGATGATTTGGCCCTCCGAACAAATGCGTGCTTAGTGTGTGAGCCCCAAAGAATGCCATCATTGCTGGGTGAGGGGGAGGGGGGGGGGGGGGGGTCCGGGATGGGAGTGGGGGGGGGGGCTTGGTAAAACCATATTTTGGACCTAAAATCATAACTATTGCATAATTCAAAAAACAAATTTTTACTGACTTTTGCATTCACGCAACAAATGTTCGATGAAATTTGGTGAAAATCCGTCCAACGGTCTAGGAGGAGTTCCGAGACAGACGGACGACGACGACGACGAGACATTTTTTTCGTGTGGTACCCACTATACGGGGGGGGGGGGGGGGGGTACCAAACTCTAAATTGATAAATTGGTTCTTCTCCTGCTTCTTCTTTTTCTCCTGCTTCTTCTTCTTCTCCTGCTTCTTCTTCTTCTCCTGCTTCTTCTTCTTCTCCTGCTTCTTCTTCTTCTCCTGCTTCTTCTTCTTCTCCTGCTTCTTCTTCTTCTCCTGCTTCTTCTGCTTCTTCTTCTTCTTCTTCTTCTTCTTCTTCTTCTTCTTCTTCTCCTGCTTCTTCTGCTTCTTCTTCTTCTTCTTCTTCTTCTCCTGCTGCTTCTTCTTCTTCTCCTGCTGCTTCTTCTTCTTCTCCTGCTTCTTCTTCTCCTGCTTCTTCTGCTTCTTCTGCTGCTTCTTCTTCTTCTCCTGCTTCTTCTTCTTCTCCTGCTGCTTCTTCTTCTCCTGCTGCTTCTTCTTCTCCTGCTTCTTCTTCTTCTCCTGCTTCTTCTTCTGCTGCTTCTTCCTTTTCTCCTGCTGCTTCTTCTTCTCCTGCTGCTTCTTCTTCTTCTGCTTCTGCTTCTCCTGCTTCTTCATCTCCTGCTTCTTCTCCTGCTTCTTCGTTTTCTCCTGCTGCTTCTTCTTCTCCTGCTGCTTCTTCTTCTGCTTCTTCCTTTTCTCCTGCTGCTTCTTCTTCTCCTGCTGCTTCTTCTTCTCCTGCTTCTGCTTCTCCTTCTCCTTCTGCTTCTCCTTCTCCTGCTTCGTTAAATCAAGTATCCGTGTTAAAATGGTGGCAAGAAGTACGGTAGTTTCTTGGAATTTAATTTTGTGTGCGTGTGTGTGTGTGTGTGAGAAAAAAGTGTGTTTGTGTGTGTTTGTGAGTAAAAAAAATAAGTGTGTGTGAATATGTGTGTGTGTAGTGATAATATTGAAAGATAACATAACTAATTAATTCATACTTGGGTATGGATAGTTAATTAAGGAAGGTGGAGAGTTAGTTGGGTATGGAGAGTTAAGGAAGGTGGAGAGTTACTGGGGTATGGAGAGTTAAGGAAGGTGGAGAGTTACTGGGGTATGGAGAGTTAAGGAAGGTGGAGAGTTACTGGGGTATGGAGAGTTAAGGAAGGTGGAGAGTTACTGGGGTATGGAGAGTTACGGAAGGTGGAGAGTTACTGGGGTATGGAGAGTTACGGAAGGTGGAGAGTTACTGGGGTATGGAGAGTTACGGAAGGTGGAGAGTTACTGGGGTATGGAGAGTTAAGGAAGGTGGAGAGTAACTGGGGTATGGAGAGTTAAGGAGGGTGGAGAGTTACTGGGGTATTATGGAGGGAGGGGACAGACAGACGAATATTGAAACTGACCTGGAAATTATCCCTTTTAGTTAAGGGTATTTTTTTCACTTAAGGGAGTGGGTTCTTTTTTCTGGACTCCCATCTCCCTCATGTTTAGCCCCATTAGTTTTGACATTAAGACGTTCACACCATTTGTTTGACTATTCTAAGATCTTTCTCCCTCTTATCTTCGTAAATTTTAAGACCTTTCGTGCCGGTTAGGTGTCTTTTTTTTTTTTCTGGCGAGTCCTTGCGAGCCATAGCTAGCCTGCAAGTTTGGAGAAACCGGCCTTTGGCCGTGACATTTTTCTACCAAAATGGGTAAAAACAATTCTGGAAGGGAGGTCTTGTGTGTGTGTGTGTGTGTGTGTGTGTGTGTGTGTGTGTGTGTGTGTGTGTGTGTTTTAAAGTTGCTGGAAGTCATGGGAGCAAACTATAAACCTCCTTAATGGTTCACTTTTTGGGCGATTTTTGCATGCATTCAACATTTTTCTAGTTTCCTACCTAGACCTCCATCAAATTTAAAAAAAACATCCATTAGATCCCCCTTCTAGATTAATTTGTAATTTTTTCGGTAGAAACATGTTCCGGCCGAAGGCCGCTTCTTCCAACATTACAGGTTCACTATAGTTCACCAGGGAAAAAATCGACACCTATTTCGACCCCATTTCGTCGTCAATATTAGACCTTTCGTTCTATTGCACGAAAGGTCTAAATATTGACGACGAAATGGGGCGAAATCGACAAACTAATGGGACAAACATCTTAACATCTGAAAACTAATGGGGCTAAACATGAGTTAGAAAGTGGTCCAGAAAACCGACCCATCCCTCCTTAACTCTTTCACGCTTTTATGACGCAGAGGTTGCCAGATTAGCAATAAGAAATAGTTATCTCACTCTTATAATTACCTCTCCAAAATTAGTTTTCTACCCACAGCTAACTCAAAGACAACTGCAGAGGTTGAAGTAACTAAACTAAAGGTTTCTAAATACCCCTGATGGTAACAAAGGCTTTAAAGTATCCCTAATAGGCTCAAAATCGCCTCATAAGCGTGAAAGGGTTAAAGGCTGCCAGTGTGAGGGTTGGGCCGAGTAGATAAGGTGCCCAGGGAGAAAACAGAGTTCAAGAGCTTAGGGGCAAAGGAGGAATCCTCCTTCCTTCCCTTGAATATTCTCCTACTCGACGAGACAGAATAATGGGCGAGGGAACGCGAAAGTGGTCCCGGACCATGAGAATAGGAACTTTTAACGTTGTTTCTGTTCGGGCTCTGTCTCGTGTCGGCGACCCCCAACAATGGGGTATGTGCCTGGTATATACATACATAGCCTACATACTAGAAGAGCAGAATATATAACAGAGGAAGGTTGAACAAAATGGTATGAGGTAAGTCATTGAGAAAGAAGAATGAGAGGTAAATAGGGTGGTGGTGGTGGTGGGGTTAAGGGGAGGCTGGCCATTTGTTTGGTCTATTGATGCATTTATTCATATGTTTTTTTTAGTTTCCTCCCTAGACCTCCATCAAGCTTAGAAGAAAAAAAAACCTAGACCCCCTTCGAGATAATTTTTTAAATTTTTCGGTAGAAAAATGTCCCGGCCGAAGGCCGATTCCTCTTAAAATTGCAGGCTCGCTATCGCTCGCCAGGAAATAATCGACACCTAAATGGCACGAAAGGTCTTAAAATTTACAACGAAATGGGGCTAAAGGAGTTAAAATCGCCAAACTAATGGGCCGAACGTCTTATAATCTAAAAACTAGTGGGGCTAAACATTAGGGAGAAGGGGGTCCAGAAAAACGGTCAGCCTCCCCTTAAGCTACAACATACAATCAAGAGGTAAAGTGGGTATTGCCTAATGAGAAAGTCTGGTGGGTGGGTGAGGCATAGAAGAGGCGGGGCATAGAACTTAGCATGTCAGACGTAGGGGAGGTGGCGGTTTAGCAACAAATATAATAACAACAACAACAATAATAATAATAATAAATAATAATACTAATAATAATAAATAATAATAATAATAATAATAATAATAATAATAATAATAATGATCATACAAATAATAAAACAAAATATAAAAATAATAATCCAAACTATTTCAATAGGGGTTCCCCGTCGTAATCTTATTATAACAACAGGATAGACATTACAACCATACGATTGAAATTATACAATTAATTCAAGATTACAATAAATAATAACTAAATATCGCACACAAAACACATGATTTTGGTTACATATAATAGCCTAGTACGGTACGAACATTGAGCAATGGCGTTTCTCAATGCCTAGACAAAGATTGGAAAATGAAACTTTAAAGCATCACCTTAACCCCTTCTGTACCAACCACGTCTTTATTAACTTTATTCTGGCTACTGGTATACGAATTTATTCAGTTTTAAAGGGCCTCCAGCACCTAACAAGGTTCGAACTATATCATTATTTTTGCAACCACAGATCCTTCTTAAGCTGCAGAAAATCCTATAAATATAGCTAGAATAAAATAAAAAAGACGTCACCGGTACATAAGGGGTTAATTATGTGAGACCTTAACCCTTATGTATATACTGTATATATATATATATATATATATATATATATATATATATATATATATATATATATATATATTATATCAAATGTACATTATTATTAATTCTTAAATGTTTGATTATTCCCAGCTGGTTATCTTTCATCTAAATTAGTCGTATCTACCTTCAGTATTCCTCTTTTCAACGCCGCTTAACCCCTTACCAGGCTACCGGAAAGGGATGTTAGGTGTAAGTGTTGTGTAGCTGTAAGTGTTTACCGGTATCAGAAGGACGGAGAGGTTACTAAGATCCGGTGTCTATATATAACATGGATGACATACTTAGCTTCTTAGATTTGAGGTCTCTGATAATTCCATTTATATAATAGTACAGTACAAATCATAGGTGTCGGAAAGTTATCTTTACTACATTTTAACCCCTTGAGGATTATGGCACTTTTGGCAGTTTATTCTGGCTAGGCCTATTTAAAGAGGCGTTTACTTAGACTAGGAAGGGTTTACGGAAAGCAGCGAGTTAATTGAAACAATTTTTACACTTATAACTCCCACAGATCCTTCCTAAATTGTATAAAATCGTCTAATGATTGCCAGAATAAACTGTCAAAAAAGTGGTTTATTAAAATGTTGAGGATAAAAGTTGTCGTGTGATAACCCCCTTTAAGCTGTCCAGATATCAGGGCTCAACGAATCACCTCTCTTGCGTAACACCTTCTCTGGGAAGAGTGTGTTGTTGGCAGTGTGCTTGGAAACTGATGACTACAACATACAACAACAACAACAACATTCTACAAGAACAGCAGCATTTTACGATAGTAACATTCTACGACACCAACAACAATAACAACAATGGCAACGAAAACCAAGAAAGCTCAACAAATTATACAAGCTAACTAAATCTCCCCAGATACCGTGGATCAGCCAATCAGGCAGCACATGTAAGGCGCGCGAGTCATTGTTCTCAGTGGTGGACGCGTTGAGGGTGCGCTTGCCACGTGCTGCTGCTGACATGGTGTTGCCAATTGTGCGACTTTCCCGCTTGATATAGAGGTATTTACTTCGATCTAGCGGGACATTTTTACATCTAGCGACATGAATGCTAGCTATTCTCCGGATATTTGAACCATTTTGAGCGATATTCTAGAGATCGTGGCAGTATTCTAATGATTATCGGTATTTGTTTATTATCTATCGGCGACATTTGAGAACGGATCTAGCGATAATTTGTGTGGATTTAGTAACCCTGGCTACTAAACCAACACCAGCTGATCTTCACGTGGAGGACGCATGGAGTGACGCAGGGATTTAGGAGATTGTTTAAGTTGGTACAGTTGGCCACATAAGTAACCAAAGGGTTAATAACTATAAACATCACCAGATGACCCTCAATATTTGGAAGCTATTTTGGTGCCATAATGATATAATGAAGGAGTGATATTATATTTATGATCATGTAGAATTCAGATCCAAAGTCCAAACAATATATCTTGTACCAGTATTGCCGATGTATATTTTATGGGCATGGCCATATTTCCATGGAAAGAGAGGTTACTGGCGGGGTATATTTATTTTTATGTGTTTTTCTATCTGGGTTTATTTATTAATATATTTTTCTATGTGAATGACGGAGACAAAAGGCAAAATTGCCTGTGACTAGTGCCTCCCCCAGAGTTGAAAAAGTGACAGGGTACCAATATGACGGAGGTTGGTTGATCACTGTTACGATAGGGCTGGGCTGTGTTCGCGTGTAAAATTATGGGCGTAGGTCTGTATGTATTATAACTCGTCAGTGTGTGTGTGTGTGTGTGTGTGTGTGTGTGTGTGTGTGTGTGTGTGTGTGTGTGTGTGTGGTATACCCTTGACTTGACACCACACCCAAGCCGCCCAAAGGGTATGGTAAGGGCGTGTCAGGGACTCAGGGTGGTGATAGTTAACATGGTGGTGGTGGTGATATTGGTAAAGGTGGTGATGATGGTGGTGATAGTTGTAAAGGTGGTGGTGGTAAATGTGATGGAGGTGGTGGTGGTAATATTGGTAAATGTGATGATGGTGGTGGTGGTAAATATGATGATCATTATGATGATGGTGGTGGTGGTAAATATGATGATCATTATGATGATGGTGGTGGGAAATGTGATGGAAGTGGTGGTGGTAATATTGGTAAATGTGATGATCTTGGTGATGGTGGTGGTGGTGATAAATATGATGGTGGTGGTGTTGGTAAATGTGATGGAGGTGATGTGGCGTAGTCAAGATGGTGGAGGAGTGGTGGTGAAGGTGGTGGTAACACTGAAGAATGTGGAGGTGGTAGTAAAGATGATGGTGTTGATGGGTTTTTTTTTTTTTTCGGTGGTGGTGGTGATGGTGATAACAGTAATGATGATAGTGATTGAACCTAGCTAACCCCTCTCGTACTTATAATGCATGTAGTGGTGGTGATAGTGATTATGGTGGTGATAGTGTTTGAACCTAGCTAACCCATCTCGTATTTGTAATGCATGTAGTGGTAGGGATGGTGATAATGGTGGTGATAGTGATGGTGATAATAATAATGATAACAGTAATGATGATAGTGATTGAACCCAGCTAATCCCTCTCGTACTTATAATGCATGTAGTGGTGGTGATAGTGATAATAATGATGATAGTACTGGTGATGATAATAGTAATGATGATAGGCCTAGTGATCGAACCTATTAAAAAAAAATCTTACTTATAATGCATGTAGTGGTGGTGATAGTGATAGTAATGGTGATAATCGTAATGATGATAGTGATTGAACCTAGCTAACCAATTTCGTACTTGTAATGCATGTAGTGGTGGTGATAGTGATAGTAATGGTGATGATGATAGTGATTGAACCTAGCTAACCAATCTCGTACTTGTAATGCATGTAGTGGTGGTGATAGTGATAGTAATGGTGATAATCATAATGATGATAGTGATTGAACATACCTAGCCCCTCTCGGACTTATAATGCATGTAGTGGTGGTGATAGTGATAGTAATGGTGGTGATAGTGATGGTGATAATGGTGGTGATGGTGATGATAACTAATGATGATAGTGATTGAACCTATCTCGTACTTATAATGCATGTAGTGGTGGTGATAGTGATAGTAATGGTGGTGATAGTGATGGTGGTGATGGTGATGATAACAGTAATGATGATAGTGATTGAACCTAGCTAACCTATCTCGTACTTATAATGCATGTGGCGGTGGTGAATGATATAACAGAAGGTAGTGGCATTAATAGGGAGGGAGTTGCTTTTTCTGGGCCCCCTTCTCCCTCATGTTTACAGCCATTAGTTTTCAGATTTTTTAAGACGTTCGGCCCCTTAGTTTAGCGATTTTAAGACACTGTCAACATTAAGACCTTTCGTGCCATTAAGTTGTCGATTTTTTCCTGGCGAGCGAAAGCGAGCCTGTAATTAAGGAGGGATCGGCCTTCGGCCGAAACTTTTTTCTACCGAAAAATGTACAAATATAGCTAGAAAGGGAACCTGGGGGTATTTATTTTTGTTTTGTTTTATGTTTGATGGAGGTTTAGAGAGGAAACTAAAACAAATAATGTACAGTATATATGAAAAAATCGGGCCAAAAATAAAGCCTTCCCCATTAACGTACTATTTACTAATGAATGTAGTGTGGCAGTTAAGGTGTTGGGGATAGGCCCTGCATTATCCAGTGTGGTGATGATGGTGGTGGAGGTGGTGGGTGGGTTAATTAATATATATATGATGTATGCAGCAGAGGTGATTCAGAGGGTGTATTGTATTGTATTAGGATGTATATTGCTTATGTTGTCCCAGGTATTTATGACTGTATGTGGGTGTATTATTAGATTGTATTAGGTGTTCTATTGTTTGTTTCCCATGTATGTAAGTATGTACAGGTATGTATGTATATAAGAATGTATTAAGTTTTCTATTTCTTATGTTTCCCATGTATGTATGTATGTATGTACAGTATGTATGTATGTATGTACAGTATGTATGTATGTATATACTGTATGTATGTATGTACAGTATGTATGTATGTATGTGGGTGTATTATAAGATTGTATTAGGATTTCTATTGCTTATGTTTCCCATGTATGTGTGTATGCATGTATGTATGTATGTATGTATTTATGTATGTACGTAGGTGGGTGTATTATAACATAGTGTTATGTTTTCTATTTTTTATGATTTCCTATGTATGTATCTACAGTATGTATTTCATGTATATATGTATGTATGTATGTATGTATGTTGTTAATATTTCCTGTGTGTGTAGACTTCCTGTGTTAGGATTTCCTATATTTTTTTTTTCTGCGGCCCCTTCTCCCTCATGTTTAGCCCCTAAGTTTTGAGATTTTAAAACTTAGTTTAGCCCTTAGTTTAGCGATGTTAAGGCCTCTTGCACCATATCTTTGACAATGTTGATATATTTCGTGCCATTTAGGTGTCTTGTGTGTGTGTGTGTGTGTGACAATATGGCGAGGTAAAACTGTTTGTCGTAGTGATGATGGTAGTAGTTGTGAGGAAGAATGCTGTGATATATTTTTTGTTGTGATAGTTCTAGTGGTGATTCTGATGGTGGTAGATGTGATAATAGGAATAATATTTGTGGTGGTTGTAGTGGTGATTCTGATGATGGTAGGTGTGATAATAGGAATAATGTTTGTGGTGGTTGTAGTGGTGATTCTGATGGTGGTAGGTGTGATAATAGGAATAATGTTTGTGGTGGTGATTCTGATGATGGTAGGTGTGATAATAGGAATAATGTTTGTGGTGGTTGTAGTGGTGATTATGATGGTGGTAGGTGTGATAATAAGAATAATGTTTGTGGTGGTTGTAGTGGTGATTCTGATGGTGGTAGGTGTGATAATAGGAATAATATTTGTGGTGGTTGTAGTAGTGATTCTGATGGTGGTAGGTGTGATAATAGGAATAATGTTTGTGGTGGTTGTAGTGGTGATTCTGATGATTGTAGGTGTGATAATAGGAATAATGTTTGTGGTGGTTGTAGTGGTGATTCTGATGATGGTAGGTGTGATAATAGGAATAATGTTTGGTGGTTGTAGTAGTGATTCTGATGATGGTAGGTGTGATAATAGGAATAATGTTTGTGGTGGTTGTAGTGGTGATTATGATGGTGGTAGGTGTGATAATAGGAATAATGTTTGTGGTGGTTGTAGTGGTGATTCTGATGATGGTAGGTGTGATAATAGGAATAATGTTTGTAGTGGTTGTAGTGGTGATTCTGATGATGGTAGGTGTGATAATAGGAATAATGTTTGTGGTGGTTGTAGTAGTGATTCTGATGATGGTAGGTGTGATAATAGGAATAATGTTTGTGGTGGTTGTAGTAGTGATTCTGATGATGGTAGGTGTGATAATAGGAATAGTGATAATAGGAATAATGTTTGTGGTGGTTGTAGTAGTGATTCTGATGGTGGTAGGTGTGATATGTTTGTGGTGGTTGTAGTAGTGATTCTGATTCTGATGGTGGTAGGTGTGATAATAGGAATAATGTTTGTGGTGGTTGTAGTAGTGATTCTGATGGTGGTAGGTGTGATAATAGGAATAATGTTTGTGGTGGTTGTAGTGGTGATTCTGATGATGGTAGGTGTGATAATAGGAATAATGTTTGGTGGTTGTAGTAGTGATTCTGATGATGGTAGGTGTGATAATAGGAATAATGTTTGGTGGTTGTAGTAGTGATTCTGATGATGGTAGATGTGATAATAGGAATAATGTTTGTAGTGGTGATTCTGATGGTGGTAGGTGTGATAATAGGAATAATGTTTGTGGTGGTTGTAGTGGTGATTCTGATGGTGGTAGGTGAGATAATAGGAATAATGTTTGTGGTGGTTGTAGTGGTGATTCTGATGGTAGGTGTGATAATAGGAATAATGTTTGTGGTGGTTGTAGTGGTGATTCTGATGATGGTAGGTGTGATAATAGGAATAATGTTTGTGGTGGTTGTAGTGGTGATTCTGATGATGGTAGGTGTGATAATAGGAATAATGTTTGTGGTGGTTGTAGTGGTGATTCTGATGATGGTAGGTGTGATAATAGGAATAATGTTTGTGGTGGTTGTAGTGGTGATTCTGATGATGGTAGGTGTGATAATAGGAATAATGTTTGTGGTGGTTGTAGTGGTGATTCTGATGGTGGTAGGTGTGATAATAGGAATAATATTTGTGGTGGTTGTAGTAGTGATTCTGATGATGGTAGGTGTGATAATAGGAATAATGTTTGTGGTGGTTGTAGTAGTGATTCTGATGATGGTAGGTGTGATAATAGGAATAATGTTTGTGGTGGTTGTAGTAGTGATTCTGATGGTGGTAGGTGTGATAATAGGAATAATGTTTGTGGTGGTTGTAGTAGTGATTCTGATGGTGGTAGGTGTGATAATAGGAATAATGTTTGTGGTGGTTGTAGTAGTGATTCTGATGGTGGTAGGTGTGATAATAGGAATAATGTTTGTGGTGGTTGTAGTGGTGATTCTGATGATGGTAGGTGTGATAATAGGAATAATGTTTGGTGGTTGTAGTAGTGATTCTGATGATGGTAGGTGTGATAATAGGAATAATGTTTGGTGGTTGTAGTAGTGATTCTGATGATGGTAGATGTGATAATAGGAATAATGTTTGTAGTGGTGATTCTGATGGTGGTAGGTGTGATAATAGGAATAATGTTTGTGGTGGTTGTAGTGGTGATTCTGATGGTGGTAGGTGTGATAATAGGAATAATGTTTGTGGTGGTTGTAGTGGTGATTCTGATGGTGGTAGGTGTGATAATAGGAATAATATTTGTGGTGGTTGTAGTAGTGATTCTGATGGTGGTAGGTGTGATAATAGGAATAATATTTGTGGTGGTTGTAGTGGTGATTCTGATGGTGGTAGGTGAGATAATAGGAATAATGTTTGTGGTGGTTGTAGTGGTGATTCTGATGGTGGTAGGTGTGATAATAGGAATAATGTTTGTGGTGGTTGTAGTGGTGATTCTGATGGTGGTAGGTGTGATAATAGGAATAATGTTTGGTGGTTGTAGTGGTGATTCTGATGGTGGTAGGTGTGATAATAGGAATAATGTTTGTGGTGGTTGTAGTGGTGATTCTGATGGTGGTAGGTGAGATAATAGGAATAATGTTTGTGGTGGTTGTAGTGGTGATTCTGATGGTGGTAGGTGAGATAATAGGAATAATGTTTGTGGTGGTTGTAGTGGTGATTCTGATGGTGGTAGGTGAGATAATAGGAATAATGTTTGTGGTGGTTGTAGTAGTGATTCTGATGGTGGTAGGTGTGATAATAGGAATAATGTTTGTAGTGGTTGTAGTGGTGATTCTGATGGTGGTAGGTGTGATAATAGGAATAATGTTTGTAGTGGTTGTAGTGGTGATTCTGATGATGGTAGGTGTGATAATAGGAATAATGTTTGTAGTGGTTGTAGTGGTGATTCTGATGGTGGTAGGTGTGATAATAGGAATAATGTTTGTAGTGGTTGTAGTGGTGATTCTGATGATGGTAGGTGTGATAATAGGAATAATGTTTGTAGTGGTTGTAGTGGTGATTCTGATGATGGTAGGTGTGATAATAGGAATAATGTTTGTGGTGGTTGTAGTGGTGATTCTGATGGTGGTAGGTGAGATAATAGGAATAATGTTTGTGGTGGTTGTAGTGGTGATTCTGATGGTGGTAGGTGAGATCATAGGAATAATGTTTGTGGTGGTTGTAGTGGTGATTCTGATGGTGGTAGGTGAGATAATAGGAATAATGTGTGTGGTGGTTGTAGTAGTGATTCTGATGGTGGTAGGTGTGATAATAGGAATAATGTTTGTGGTGGTTGTAGTAGTGATTCTGATGCTTGTAGTTGTATTTGTATGATTATTATTATTTATTATTATTATTATTATTATTTATTATTTATTATTATTATTGTTGTTGTTGTTATTATATTTGTTGCTAAACCGCCACCTCCCCTACGTCTGACATGCTAAGTTCTATGCCCCGCCTCTTCTATGCCTCACCCACCCACCAGACTTTCTCATTAGGCAATACCCACTTTACCTCTTGATTGTATGTTGTAGCTTAAGGGAAGGCTGACCGTTTTTCTGGACCCCCTTCTCCCTAATGTTTAGCCCCACTAGTTTTTAGATTATAAGACGTTCGGCCCATTAGTTTGGCGATTTTAACTCCTTTAGCCCCATTTCGTTGTCAATTTTAAGACCTTTCGTGCCATTTAGGTGTCGATTATTTCCTGGCGAGCGGTAGCGAGCCTGCAATTTTAAGAGGAATCGGCCTTCGGCCGGGACATTTTTTCTACCGACAAATTTAAAAATTTATCTCGAAGGGGGGTCTAGGGGGTGTTTTTCTAAGCTTGATGGAGGTCTAGGGAGGAAACTAAAAAAACATATGAATAAATGCATCAATAGACCAAACAAATGGCCAGCCTCCCCTTAAGCCCACCACCACCACCACCCTATTTACCTCTCCTTCTTCTTTCTCAATGACCTAGCTCATCCCATTTTGTTCAACCTTCCTCTGTTATATATTCCGCTCTTCTAGTATGTATGTATGTATGTATATACCAGGCACATACCCCATTGTTGGGGGTGGCCGACACGAGACAGAGCCCGAACAGAAACAACGTTAAAAGTTCCTATTCTCAGGGTCCGGGACCACTTTCGCGTTCCCTCGCCCATTTCTCTGTCTCGTCGAGTAGGAGAATATTCAAGGGAAGGAAGGAGGATTCCTCCTTTGCCCCTAAGCTCTTGAACTCTGTTTTCTCCCTGGACACCTTATCTACTCGGCCCAACCCTCACACTGGCAGCCTTTAACCCTTTCACGCTTATGACGCTATTTTGAGCCTATTAGGGATACTTTAAAGCCTTTGTTACCATCAGGGGTATTTAGAAACCTTTAGTTTAGTTACTTCAACCTCTGCAGTTGTCTTTGAGTTAGCTGTGGGCAGAAAACTAATTTTGGAGAGGTAATTATAAGAGTGAGAGAACTCTATTTCTTATTGCTAATCTGGCAACCTCTGCGTCATAAAAGCGTGAAAGAGTTAAGGGGGATGGGCCGGTTTTCTGGACCACTTTCTACCTCATGTTTAGCCCCATTAGTTTTCAGATGTTAAGATGTTTGTCCCATCAGTTTGTCGATTTTAAGACCTTTCGCCCCATTTCGTCGTCAATATTAGACCTTTCGTGCTGCTATTTAGGTGTCGATTTTTTTTCCTGGCGAACAATAGTGAGCCTGTAATGTTGGAAGAACCGGCCATGTTTCTATCGAAAAATTTACAAATGAATCTAGAAGGGGGATCTAATGGATGGATGTTTTTTTTAAATTTGATTGAGGTCTAGGAAGGAAACTAGACAAATATTGAATACATACAAAAATCGCCCAAAAAGTGAACCATCTTAAGGAGGTTTATAGTTTGCTCCCATGACTTCTACCAACTTTAAAACACGCGCGCGCGCGCACACACACACACACACACACACACACACACACACACACACACACACACACACACACACACACACACACACACACACACACACACACACACACACACACACGCACGTCAAAACTAATAGGGATAAACATGAGGGAGATGGGAGTCCAGAAAAAAGAACCCACTCCCTTAAGTGAAAAAATACCCTTAACTAAAAGGGATCATTTCCATGTCAGTTTCAATATTCGTCCGTCTGTCCCCTCCCTCCATAATACCCCAGTAACTCTCCATACCCCAGTAACTCTCCACCTTCCTTAACTACCCATACCCCAGTTACTCTCCACCTTCCTTAACTCTCCATACCCAACTAACTTTCCACCTTCCTTAACTCTCCATACCTACCTAAGTAACTCTCCACCTTCCTTAACTCTCCATACCCAACTAACTTTCCACCTTCATTAACTCTCCATACCCAACTAACTCTCCGCCTTCCTTAACTCTCCATACCCAAGTAACTCTCCACCTTCCTTAACTTTCCATACCCCAGTAACTCTCCACCTTCCTTAACTCTCCATACCTACCTAAGTAACTCTACATACACAACTAACTCTCCACCTTCCTTAACTCTCCATAACCAACTAACTCTCCACCTTCTTTAACTCTCCATAACCAACTAACTCTCCACCTTCCTTAACACTCCACCTTCCTTAACTCTCCACACCCAACTAACTCTCCACATTAACTATCCATACCCAAGTATGAATTAATTAGTTATGTTATTTATCAATATTATCACTTACACACACACACACACACATACTTATTTTTACACACACACACACACACACACACACACACACACACACACACACACGCTCTGCTTCACACACACACACACACAAACACGAAATTAAATTCCAGGAAACTGCCGTATTTCTCAAAGCTTACCACCGTTTTAACACGGACACTTGATTTAACTTTTCCTATATTTACGTTGCCCGGATTTCCTGTGGTGAACATTTTATATATATATCCCTGGAATTACAAACAAAACTAAATATATAATGTTTCTCGGAACTCATGTATTGTAAACTATAAATAACTTTCATAGTACAAATGTATTAGTCCTGGGAATCGCAAAAATCGATATATATATATATATATACATATATATATATATATATATATATATATATATATATATATATATATATATATATATATATATATATATGGGTTAAGGTCTCACATAATTAACCCCTTATGTACCGGTGACGTCTTTTGTATTTTATTCTATATATTTAGAGGATTTTTTGCAGTTTAAGAAGGATCTGTGGTTGCAAAAATAATGATAAGAGATAGTTCGAACCTTGTTAGGTGCTGGAGGCCCTTTAAAACTGAATGAATTCGTATAACAGTAGACAGAATAAAGTTAAAAAGACGTCGCTGGTACAGAAGGGGTTAAGGCGATGCTTTAAAGTTTCATTTTCCAATCTTTGTCTAGGCATTGAGAAACGCCATTGCTCAATGTTCGTACCGTACTAGGCTATATATGTAACAAAGATCATGTGTTTTGTGTGCGATATTTATTTATTATTTATTGTAATCTTGAATTATTTGTATAATTTCAATCGTATGGTTGTAATGTCGATCCTGTTGTTATAATAAGATTACGACGGGGAACCCCTATTGAAATAGTTTGGATTATTATTTTTATATTTTGTTTTATTATTTGTATGATCATTATTATTATTATTATTATTATTATTATTATTATTATTATTATTATTATTTATTATTTATTATTTATTATTATTATTGTTGTTGTTGTTGTTATTATATTTGTTGCTAAACCGCCACCTCCCCTACGTCTGACATGCTAAGTTCTATGCCCCGCCTCTTCTATGCCTCACCCACCCACCAGACTTTCTCATTAGGCAATACCCACTTTACCTCTTGATTGTATGTTGTAGCTTAAGGGAAGGCTGACCATTTTTCTGGACCCCCTTCTCCCTAATGTTTAGCCCCACTAGTTTTGAGATTATAAGACGTTCGGCCCATTAGTTTGGCGATTTTAACTCCTTTCGCCCCATTTCGTTGTCAATTTTAAGACCTTTCGTGCCATTTAGGTGTCTATTATTTCCTGCCGAGCTATAGCGAGCCTTCAATTTTAAGAGGAATCGGCCTTCGGCCGGGTCATTTTCTACCGAAAAATGTAAAAATTTATCTTGAAGGGGGATCTAGGGGGTGTTTTTCTAAGCTTGATGGAGGTCTAGGGAGGAAACTAAAAAAACATATGAATAAATGCATCAATAGACCAAACAAACGGCCAGCCTCCCCTTAACCCCACCACCACCACCACTACCCTATTTACCTCTCATTCTTCATTCTCAATGACCTAGCTCATCCCATTTTGTTCAACCTTCCTCTGTTATATATTCTGCTTTTCTAGTATGTATGTATGTATGTATATACCAGGCACATACCCCATTGTTGGGGGTAGAATGTTGGGGGTTGAGTAGGAGAATATACAAAGGGAGGAGGATTTCTCCTTTGCCCATAAGCTCTTGTTTTCTCCCTGGACACCTTATCTACTCGGCCCAACCCTCACACTGGCAGCCTTTAACCCTTTCACGCTTATGACGCTATTTTGAGCCTATTAGGGATACTTTAAAGCCTTTTTTACCATCAGGGGTATTTAGAAACGTTTAGTTTAGTTACTTCAACCTCTGCAGTTGCCTTTGAGTTAGCTGTGGGAAGAAAACTAATTTTGGAGAGGTAATTATAAGAGTGAGAGAACTCTTTCTTATTGCTAATCTGGCAACCTCTGCGTCATAAAAGCGTGAAAGAGTTAAGGGGGGATGGGCCGGTTTTCTGGACTACTTTCTACCTCATGTTTAGCCCCATTAGTTTTCAGATGTTAAGATATTTGTCCCATTAGTTTATCGATTTTAAGACCTTTCGCCCCACTTCGTCGTCAATATTTAGACCTTTCGTGCTGCTATTTAGGCGTCGATTTTTTTTCCCTGGCGAACGATAGTGAGCCTGTAATGTTGGAAGAACCGGCCTTCGGCCGGGACATGTTTTTATCGAAAAATTTACAAATTAATCTAGAAGGGGGATCTAATGGATGGATGTTTTTTTTTAATTTGATGGAGGTCTAGGAAGGAAACTAGAAAAATATTGAATACATGCAAAAATCGCCCAAAAAGTGAACCATCCTTAAGGAGGTTTATAGTTTGCTCCCATGACTTCCACCAACTTTAAAACGCGCGCGCGCGCGCATACATACACACACACACACACACACACACACACACACATACATACACGTGTCAAAACTAATAGGGATAAACATGAGGGAGATGGGAGTCCAGAAAAAAGAACCCAGTCCCTTAAGTGAAAAAATACCCTTAACTAAAAGGTGTAATTTCCATGTCAGTTTCAATATTCGTCCGTCTGTCCCCTCCATCCATAATACCCCAGTAACTCTCCACCTTCCGTAACTCTCCACTTTCCTTAACTCTCCTTACCCCAGTTACTCTCCACCTTCCTTAAATCTCCATACCCCAGTAACTCTCCACCTTCCGTAACTCTCCATACCCCAGTAACTCTCCACCTTCCTTAACTACCCATACCCAACTAACTTTCCACCTTCCTTAACTCTCCATACCCAAGTAACTTTCCACCTTCCTTAACTCTCCATACCCAACTAACTTTCCACCTTCCTTAACTCTCCATACCTACCTAAGTAACTCTCCGCCTCCCTTAACTCTCCACCTTCCTTAACTCTCCATACCCAAGTAACTCTCCATCTTCCTTAACTCTCCACTTTCCTTAACTCTCCATACCCAATTAACTCTCCACCTTCCTTAACTTTCCATACCCCAGTAACTCTCCACCTTCCTTAACTCTCCATACCCAACTAACTCTCCATAACCAACTAACTCTCCACATTAACTATCCATACCCAAGTATGAATTAATTAGTTATGTTATTTATCAATATTATCACTTACACACACACACACATACTTATTTTTACACACACACACACACACACACACACTCTGCTTCACACACACACACCCACACCCACGAAATTAAATTCCAAGAAACTACCGTATTTCTCAAAGCTTGCCACCATTTTAACACGGATACTTGATTTAGCTTTTCCTTTATTTAAGTTGCCCGGATTTCCTGTGGTGAACACTTTATATATATATATCCCTGGAATTACAAACAAAACTAAATATATAATGTTTCTCGGAACTCATGTATTGTAAACTATAAATAACTTTCATAGTACAAATGTATTAGTCCTGGGAATCGCAAAAATCTGGGACGAGCTCAATAGTAGAAGAAGAAGGAGAAGAAGAAGCAGAAGAAGAAACAGGAGAAAAGGAAGAAGCAGGAGAAAAGGAAGAAGCAGGAGAAGAAGAAGAAGCAGGAGAAGAAGAAGCAGGAGAAGAAGAAGCAGCAGGAGAAGAAGAAACAGGAGAAAAGGAAGAAGCAGGAGAAGAAGAAGAAGCAGCAGGAGAAGAAGAAGAAGCAGCAGGAGAAGAAGAAGAAGCAGCAGGAAAAAAGGAAGAAGCAGGAGAAGAAGAAGCAGCAGAAGAAGAAGAAGCAGCAGGAGAAAAGGAAGAAGCAGGAGAAGAAGAAGCAGGAGAAGAAGAAGCAGGAGAAGAAGAAGCAGGAGAAGAAGAAGCAGGAGAAGAAGAAGCAGGAGAAGAAGAAGCAGGAGAAGAAGAAGCAGAAGATGAACAAGAAGCAGGAGAAGAAGAAGAAGCAGGAGAAGAAGAAGAAGCAGGAGAAGAAGAAGCAGGAAAAGAAGAAGAAGCAGGAGAAGAAGAAGAAGAAGCAGCAGGAGAAGAAGAAGAAGCAGGAGAAGAAGAAGCAGGAGAAGAAGAAGAAGCAGGAGAAGAAGAAGAAGAAGCAGCAGGAGAAGAAGAAGAAGCAGCAGCAGGAGAAGAAGAAGAAGCAGCAGCAGGAGAAGAAGAAGAATAAGAAGCAGGAGAAGAAGAAAAAGCAGAAGAAGCAGGAGAAGAAGAAGAAGCAGAAGAAGAAGGAGAAGCAGCAGCAGAAGAAGAAGAAGAAGCAGGAAAAGAAGAAGAAGCAGGAGAAGAAGAAGAAGCAGGAGAAGAAGAAGGAGAAGAAGAAGCAGGAGAAGAAGAAGCAGCAGCAGGAGAAGAACCAATTTATTAGAATGTTGAGGGTAAAAACTGTCGTGTTATACCCCCCCCCCCTTTAATCTGTCCATATATCAGGGCTCAACGCATCACCTCTCTTGCGTAACACCTTGTCTGGGAAGGGTGTGTTGACAGTGTGCTTGGAAACTGATGCCCACAACAACATTCTACAACAATAACAACATTATGTGACACCAACATCAATAACAACAACATTCTACGACACCAATAACAACAACGGCAGCGAAAACCAAGAAAGCTAAACAAATTATACAAGCAAACTAAATCTTCCCAGATACCGTAGATCAGCCAATCAGACAACACGTTTACAGGCCGGTTCACACGAACAATTTTGTTTTCCAATTCTCTCCCCCATCCTTCCAGGACGGGGGAGAGTTGCTGTAAAATTCCTGGCGAAACTCAAAAAGTGTTCACACGGGAGAACCAAGTCAAAGGTAGGGTCCGTAGGGATTGTGGACGGAGAATTGCCAAGCAGAAAGCACATGTATCAATTTACATAGTGATAGGAGTGCATATTTGGACCACTCATGTGTGTAGAGAGTCTCAGGGGTGCAGGGTGATGGTTATAATGAGAAGGGGTGAGATAAATACACGAGGTAGCTCTAGTTGTTCCACCCCACACCTTCTTCAATGGTCAATCCCGCAGCCAAACCGTGTTTAAAGATAGCCTTCACACCATATATGACATGTCGTTCGTAGCTCAGTCAGTACGGGCTAGATCTCGTGAACAGGAAAACAAGCTTTCGATCCTCCTCGGATCCGAAGTATTTTATATTTTTATTTTGTTATTTTTGTTATATATAATTATATTAGGTTAGTTAAGGGGAGATCTCCACTTAAGGGATTTTTTTCTTGACCCCTTTCTCCCTCATGTTTAGCCCCATTGATTTTGATATTATAAAACGTTTGCCCCATTAGTTTAGTGATTTTAAGAACTTTCACCCCATATTAAGACCTTTCGTGCCATTCAGGTGTCAATTTTATCCTGGCGAGCGATAGCGAGCCTCTAATTTAAGAGGAAGCGGCCTTCGGCCGGGATATTTTTCTACCGAAAAATGTACAAATATATCTTGAAAGGGACTCAAGGGGGTGTAATTTTAAGCTTGATGGAGGTCTAGGGAACAAACTAAATACCTCCCCTTAAGTTATGTTAATCTAACAAAATATTATAATCAGACAAGAACAAAAAGCAAAGTCGTCATGATGAGAGCAATTAAAAGAAAACGGACGATGGCAAGCTATAGTAAAATATTAACAATGGATATTGTACCAACTCACAAGATCGTATGCGTTTTGTTATGCCAGACATACTTAAGATAAACCTAATGCGTCTGTTGGTGCTTGGGATATAGTGGTATACACGACTGGTTGATGTTAGGTTAGTGAGATTGCCTCCTTATTTGTTTTGTTATTATCAAGTGAATGAGTTGACCGACTTGTATCCTTCTTTTCATATTTCTGTAATTATTATCTTTACCTCTTCTTTCTTCTTATCATCTCAGAATAGTATCATACTGTATATATTCTTCGTATATGACCTGCTTAATATATAGTATCTCAGAATAGTATCATACTGTATATATTCTTCGTATATGACCTGCTTAATATATAGTTTTTGTTTCTTGAAGTGGAATGGTATGAATGTAAACAAACACGCATTACTCAACGTCTTTTGTTTTTCGTGTGGTACGAAAGGTGGCCAAAAAGGCGGCCAAGTCATTGTATCGGATATACGCAGTGAACAGAGGGCTGTGAATGTCCAAAAAACCAACCAGTTGGTTTCCTGCTATGACACCCCGGCGAGATTTTCCTTCCCCTGAAGGGAAGGAGGACAAAAACTTGTCCGTGTGAACCGGCCTTAAATTAAGGCGCGTGAGTCATTGTTCCCAGTGGTGGACGTGTTGAGGGTGTGCTACTTTGGGTGTGCTTGCCACGTGCTTCTGCCTGGTCCACAGTGTTACTAATTGTGCGACTTTCCCGTTTGATCTAGAGGTATTGACTTCGATCTAGCGGCAAATGTTTACATCTAGCGATATGAATGCTAGCGATACTCCGGAGATTTGAACCATTTTGAGCGATAACTAGAGATCGTGGCACTATTCTAGTAGTTTTCGGCGTTTATTCACTATCTATCGGCGACATTTGAGAACGGATCTAGCGATAATGTGTGTGTGGATTTAGTAACCCTGGCTACTAAACCAACACCAGCTGATCTTCACGTGGAGGACGCATGGAGTGACGCAGGGATTTAGGGGATTGTTTGAGGGTGTACAGTTGGCCACATAAGTTCTGTTCCTCTCCGTGATCTTATATGTGTTGGTGGTGTAATGGTTTAGGTGCTTATGTTCTGGGTGTGGTGTCCCGAGTTCGAATCCCGGGAGGGCCATATGTTTTCATTAGTTTATTCAAGTACATTGGGGTTTGTAATTGGTGGTTAATGTTAAGAACGGGGTGTTACTTATATGGAAATATAATGTACATGATTGAATTACGAGTGTAATTTCTAATGCAGTGGTTAACTCATCTGGTTAGTCAACTGATTATTTCACAAAACCACACTCGCAATTCATTCATACTAATTGTACTTTCATAAATATGATCACGACGAGGAACAGAACTTATGTAGCCAACTGAACAGACTCTCAAAATGTCGTACCTTACCGACCTTGCCAACCTATCTCTGCCATTAAGGGGGTATGCTGGTTAGTTTTTGGTTTATTTATTTATTCATTCATATATTATTTAGTTTCCTCGCTAGACCTCCATCAAGCTTTAAAAAAAAAACACTCCCTAGAAGTCCCTTCAAGATAAATTTGTACATTTTTCGACAGAAAAATGTTCCGGCCAAAGGCCGATTCTTCTTAAAAATACAGGCTCGCTATTGCTCGTCAGGAAAAAAATCGACACCTAAATGGCACGAAAGGGGGCGAAAGGGGGTAAAATCGCCAAACTAATGGGCCGAACGTCTTAAAGTCTCAAAACTAATGGGGCTAAACATGAGGGAGAAGGGGAGCCAGAAAAACCCTCTGCCACCCCTTAAAAGTGAACAAATAGCCTTTGAAAACACCAACACACTCATTATGTTCAAGGTGTGTTCTCTGCGGTTTAGAAGTATTTTGTAGTAAACCAATACAGACAAATTATGATAATTTTATTTATGTATCTATGTATAATATGTATATATTTGTAGTTTCCTCCCTCGACCTCCATCAAGCGTAAAAAAAATATCCTGAAGACCACCCTTCCGGATAATGTACAGTTGGTCAAAGTTCCAGCTGACTCACCCTCGCTCTGGGGCTCCCAGAATTAGCTGGCAATACTGGTGTAGTAAAGAGGCGTGTCTTACAGGGATTGTGATTGGTAGATCTGATTTCGGATATATCAGTGTCAGAACATATATTAACCTAGGCAAAGGAAATATATCAATAGTAAAATTGCATATAGCGCTATTTATAATCATGAAATATCTCCAAAATTGCATAGATCTACCTAATTAATTGCCACAATAATGGCTGATGGTGTCCTTGATCAGCAGCGAACGGTTGAGTGGAGAGAGGGAAAACACTGCCGTGAATATTTGTCGTATTATTTCCTGCCTACAGTATTACCTTATTAAGTAATAACACAGGATTATTTATAAGACAGGGAGAGACAGTGTAAGGCAGATTTATCGACCATCAGACATTAGAGAGAGAGAGAGAGAGAGACGATGACACACACACACACACACACACACACACGTCTTTGCCACCTTGAATTGAGTTGTTTGTTTTCAATATCGGCATATTTCGGTTATTAAACGTGTTGTTCGCTTATGTTCGATGTTTACACACATCATGTATGAAATAGCGAATTCATATAGGCTAACAGTGTTGAATATAACTATGGTATTGACGACAAATGTTGAGCTGACTTTAATTCAGGCTATTGAATTGGTAATTCAACAATGGCCATTATAAGTCTATGAAATGACTAAAGTATATCCGATGTTGTATACACATATACAGTAAGTGGCTACACATTGAAGGTTCTTCTACTGCCGTTACATTCCTGTCTTGCATATATTTTTCCCAATGCATTTCGGAGACGAAATCGATTACGCCTTCACAAACTTGTCGACGTGCTTGGCATCACATCAATGCCATTTCATTGCATAGGGTTCCGAAATCCCATCCAACTCAGGGCCCCGATACTCTCAGTATGTCTCCGTATATCATTAATACACAGGTGAAAAGGAGTGGCCGAACATCTGTTACTCGGTAATTGGGCATATCTCCCTCTCTCTCTCTCTCTCTCTCTATATATATATATATATATATATATATATATATATATATATCTAATATATAACTGACGTAGAAATAGTACGCAATATACAGTATATTGCAACTAGGCTGCTATTGTAAATTATGGTTTTACTTAATGTTACCATAATCATATAGATTTTATACGTTTTTGCTGGCAAACAACTTCCTCATTTCAAGTTCATTTGCAACCCAGAAATGAGCCTTGTGCCGGGTATATAGAAAAAATATATAGATATAGCATTTGCTGTAGTCACTCCTAATGAACATCTGCCATTTGGTCACGGTTATTATGCAGTAGCTTACGTAATTTCACAAGGTGTGTAGGTCTCCACACATACGCACACACACACACACAGGTGTATACAATATTTTACGAATATTAATGATTAGTAAAATAATTATAAACACCAACATCACAAGGTCCTGATGTTCGAGCATTTTGATGTTGTCATATCGCCAATTATAATTATAAACCGGTACGCCCATATTCCTAAACATTAACACAGTGAAAACCTTCGCCTTAATGAACAATATAAGTATAAATAAAGTATTTCCTTAAAGACTCTGTCAGATATGAAATAATCTTTCACGATTATCATCAACCTCTTGGTTGTCGGTTATATTTAATCCGGTGTAGTAAGCATTCACCGTCTCTCTCTTCTCCCACACGATGTCCCTATTCTATTACTATATATCAGGTTCTCTGTGTCTCATTTGTTCCCCTCCCCCCCTTCCTTTCTCTGTGTGTGTTTGTTCTCATTCTGCCTCTCTTTACTCCCTCACTTGCTTTATCATGATCTCTCTCTCTGCCTCCCTACATTCTCACGATCTCCCTCTCCTACAAGCTTTCCACACGTGTGCCTCTTTATGTTTTGCAATGTATTTACCTTTGTTTTCAGTAGGTTGTTAAAAATGATATCGTCATTGGCAGCATACAGAATAATAAATAGATCCGTATTCCTAGTCTGTGAACAGTGTTGTCTACTGCAGAATGACAGAGGTGAAGGATGGCATCATTTGGGAAAGAGAACTTCATAGACCGAATTTTAAAGGGAACACTATATTTCTAGTTATTTCGTTCATCAACGCAAAGGGTTTCACTCGTTCGCTGCTATGCAGGGATACCCCTTGCCATTAATGTGTTACCTGTGTCTGTCCTGTATATTATTGCAAATTAGACTATATAATGTTCACGTTGTGAAGACTAAATGCTCCTTCATTAAGCAGCCACCAATAAAACAAATATGTATTCTTATAAAATCGAGTAAAGTATGTTGTGGCAGCCAGCAGGTTTTATATGCGTTGCCAATCAGTGGATATAATAACTTGAATATTTAAGCAAATCTACGAACTTTGGGTGAATGTTCGGGATCATACATAGAGATGTATGCATTTTTATTTGAGATAGGTTTACTTTCCCTTGTTTAGTATAATTATGTTCTAACAATGATATAGCCGAATCAGATCTACCAATCAAAATCTTTGTAAGACACACATGTCTACCAAATGTCTAATAGTTTAACATGCTAGAACTTTCTTCGTTAATCCATCCCCCCCCCCCCTTTCCCTTCTCTATGACTTACAATTTGTCAAGCTCCGTGTTACAGGAAATATGACAATTTCGCAGCTACCTTAAACTTGGTTGTTTATCACTTTCAATTACCAGGTACAAGGGGACCCCCACCCCCAAGACCTCCAGCAAGCTTACCCCCCTACCCCAGACCTCCCCTTCGAGATAAATTTTTTATTTTTTTGGTACAAAAATTGTCCGGCCTAAGGCCGATTCCTCTTATATTACAGGGTCGCTATCGCTAGCCAGGCATGTTTGAAGCCTTATAATTACTAGAGGTCCTACCTAGGATTAATAAATTCGTTCAATAGTAGCCAAAATCTAGTGCAAAGGATGTCACCGGTTAAGGTTAATGGTATCTCACCTGCACCTTAGATCATGACTCATCTTGACACTTTATTCTAGCTGTCATTAGGGGGGAAGTAGTACCGGTAGCTTTTTCTGGACCTCCTCCCTCATGTTTAGCATTATAGTTTTGACATTTTAAGACGTTCGTTTCGTTAGTTTGACGATTTTGAGACCTTTCACCTTATTTTTTTTGTACATTTTAAGACCTTTCGTGTCATTTAGGTGTCGATTTTGTTCCTGGCGAGCTATAGCGAGCCTGTTATTTTAAAAGGAACCGGCCTATGGCCGGGAAATTTTTCTACCGAAAAATTTACAAAGTTATCCTGAAAGGGCTATCTAGGGGGTATTTTGTTCAGCTTGATGGAGGTCTAGCGAGGACATTTAAAAATATGTCAAATGATAAATAGCCTATATAGGCCAAAATCAAGCTCTACCCCCTTAAACGATTGTATACCATTTAGGAAGGATGTGTGGGAGGTAAAAGGGTAAAAACACTATCTCAATTAACCCTCTGACTTCTACATACCCTTCCTAATCTGAATTAGGTTCCCTCTTCGCACCTTTAGCAGCAGACCCACCAATCCTCAGAGTGCGAAACTAGATTTCCGTTGTGCAAATTTTGAAGGCCTTCGGGGAAGCTTATCCCAGATCAAACTTGAGGGTGAGAATGTTAATTCAATTTGATGCTCATTCAAACACCAGTTTATGGATCGACAAGCTGCATTCGTTCCTACTAAACTTACCAAATCAGGCGCAACCCAACCAAAATAGTTCACAAGAGACATAGCTTCAGCAATTAGAAAGAGAAAGGTTGCATACAAAAAGGCCAAAAGAAGTCAAGACCAAAGTGATTTAGATTCCTTCTAAAATATGTGTAGAAGAGTGAACTCTCTTATAAAGGAAGCAAAGCACAATGAAGAACTAAGGGTTGCAGCCCTCTGCAAAGAGAGTCCTGAAGAGTTCTTCAGCCATGTGAACAGCAGGAAGCCATTCAAAAGTAGCATTGGACCTCTAAAGGATCCAACAGACCAACTTCAAACTTCTAACACTGATATAGCTAAATCCCTAAACGACTATTTTGCCTCAGTATTCACAAGGGAAAATACCAGTTACATGCCAAGTCCAGGATTAGTGCATGAGGGTGAAGTTCTTAGCAAAATCAGAAGTACCCCAGAGGATGTAGCAAAAAGAATAGATCAGTTAAATAGGTTCAAGTCATCCTGCCCACATGGCTTTCTTCCTCGAGTTGTATGTGAAGTGCGAGATGAAATCGCACCTTTTCTTAGCAGACATCTTCAATAAATCACTAGAAAATGGAGAAGTCCCTGAAGACTGGAAACTGGCCAATGTGACTCCAATCTTTAAGAAAGGGGATCACGAGTGTCCCAAGAATTATCGGCCAATTAGCTTGACTTCTATCATAGTAAAACTCTTAGAAGGGATACTAGTAGACAAGATAGTTGACTACCTAGAAACCCACAATTTAATTACAGATTCCCAACATGGATTCAGGTGACACCGATCATGTCTTACCAATTTGCTGGAATTTTTCTATGAAATATTGAGTGAGTATGACCAAAGTAGAGCCATAGACATCCTTTACTTAGATTTTCAAAACACTTTTTGACAAAATACCTCATTGCAGGCTAATGTTAAAGGTGAGTGCGCTAGGTATCAATACAGAGGTCACAAATTGGATAGAAAGTTGGCTGACAGGTAGACAACAACGAGTGGTAATCAATGGTGTTTCTTCTGAGTGGACTTCAGTCACTTTTGGAGTTCCATAGGAATCAGTCCTTGGCCCACTTCTGTTTATCATATATGTCAATGACATCGATATTGGTCTGTTGAGTGTGATCTCCAAGTTTGCAGATGACATAAAGCTTGGAATGAATGTGAAAGACCCCAAAGGGGTTGAACAGCTCAGGATGGACCTCAACAGACTGGGTGAATGGTCGGAGACATGGCAGATGCCTCTAAACTTGGAAAAGTGCAAGGTGAGGCATATCGGCCAAGCAAACCCCAAGTCAGGCTATTCACTATTGGGAATGCCTCTGGAAGTGGCCGACTTGGAAAAGGATTTGGGTGTTCTGATTAGCAGTGACCTAAAGTTTTCCAAGCAGTGCATTGAAGTAGAGAAGAAAGATCAGAAATTATTGGGCTATATTAAGAGGCAATTTAAGTATAGAAATAAGGAAATAGTCTTCATACTTTACAACGCTCTGATACGGCCTCTCCTGGAGTATGCTCTTCAATTCTGGCCTCCAGCACTGAGGAAAGATATAGAGCAACTGGAAAGAGTGCAAGCTAGCCGTTACAAAGCTTATTCCATCGCTTAGATTCTAGAAGAATGAGCTATGAGGACCGGTTGAGAGCTCTTGATCTCTTCCCGTTGGAGACACGCAGACTACGAGGTCAGCTCATTGAAGTTTTTAAAATACTTAATGGGTTTGACAATGTGGATTATAGCAAAATGTTTAGCCTCAATATGAATACAACACGCAACCATGGCTGGAAATTATAATTGAAAAGGTTCAACACTAGTATCTGTGGAAACTTGTTTACATATAAGATGTGTTCTACCTGGAACAAACTTCACTCCGAAGTTGTAAATAGTTCTTCAGTAGAGCAGTTCAAGAAGAGAGTAGATAGTATGTTGCACACTCTGTAAAGAGTGTAGTGCACTAAACAGTCTCTCTCCTTCCACTTCGAGTATCTCCTCGGAATGGACCGCAAGGTCTCATGAGATACTAACTATTCCTTGTAACTCGTTGTAACTCTCTCTCATACACATACCTCCGACCTTGCAGTTCTGATGGAGAAAGTGAAAGGTGAAGGTGGGGCGAGGTGACTTGGGGGGGGGGGGGGGCAACGAGGTGAGGAAATAGGGGGGAGAGAAATTGCAAGTAGTTATTATCTTAAGAAACTTGCGGTCCATTCCAGGAAGATAGGCCCAAGATCTGTATATAGATCTTGGATAGGCCTTCTATAAATATAATATGAATGGTCTTTACTTCTTTACAACATAAGAAAATGGGAGTCTGCAAAAAGCCGATCGGCCCACACAAGGCAGATCCCTGTCAAATATTATTAGTACCTAGCTAGATTGAAAATTGGTGCCATTCGTGGTTAATAATAATAATAATTGTCATCATCTTCATCACCATCATCCTAATGATAACCATTATCATCATCACCACCATCATTACCATCTTATCATCATCTTAATTTGATAAATATGGTTCATAGTGTTGTAATACGTTTTCCGGAGTGATGAAGTAGTTGAACCTCATTGCAGGTATTAAGTGGAATTATTGTTGAAACATGAAATTTCGGAAAGTGGACCAATGACAATTTTGACTTTCGTCTCAAGCCTGTGTATAACTTCACTGATAACTTTGTTCCAGGTAGAGCAAATAATATACTGTATATAAAGCTTCCAGCCATGTGTGTGTGTGTGTGTGTGAAGAGCGAACAAAAAAGAGCATACTGTGTGTGTATATGAGGTTCATGTTCGTGAGTATGTGTGTGTTTGATAGGGAGGGTTGGTGTATGTGTGCGTGTGTGTGTGTGCAGTCTCTGTGACAAAGCACTGATTAAGGTATTGCAAGCGTAAACAAACAGAGAAAGAGAGAGAGAGAGAGAGAGAGGGGGGGGGGGGAAGAGACACCACTAACAAAATAAATAATACACACAATCCAAATACTGAAGGCATTAGGTGGAAGTGGGGCATAAATGAAATAGACAAATGCCAGTGATTTGAAGTATGGTCTTTTAATTTAAATTTGACCAGAAGAGAAATGTCATCCCAAAGCAGCCGATATCGTGAGTTTGTGACATATCTGACTCATATTTAGTTTGTTTTTCATGATTTATGATAAAATCTTATTAAAATCTAGTTACAGGACAGTCATCCAAGTAGGGAGTTCCTTATATTAATTTACATTCTCTCTCTCTCTCTCTCTCTCAATTCTACCTTGACGTCACTCTGCCCTTCCTCCCCCCCCTTTCCCCCTATCCACGAAATGCGGCACTGATGGGGTACTGGTAGTTGTGTGTGTGCGTGTGTGTGTGTGGGGGGGGGGGTAGAATGGCAATAACACAGAAGATAATGAGCAATATGTTGCATATAAGGCGGAGTAACACGAGTTCTTTTTCCGTCAATTTATACGGACAATAATTTATTGTAGTCTGGTATCTCCAAAATTTAAGTTGTATCATAAATCAGCCACCTAGCATGCACTCTACCTTCGATATAGTTTCCGATACCAATGTGAAACAGCCTCAACATATGGCGAGAACCAAATTTCATCGAAAATTGACGGAAAAAAACCTCGTGTGATACCAGCTTAAGGGGAGATCTCCACTTGAGGGATTTTTTTTCTTGACCCCTTTCTCCCTCATGTTTAGCCCCATTGCTTTTGATATTATAAAACGTTTGTCCCATTAGTTTAGCGAATTTAAGAACTTTCACCCCATATTAAGACCTTTCGTGCAATTCAGGTGTCGATTTCATCCTGGCGAGCGATAGCGAGCCTGTAATTTAAGAGGAACCGGCCTTCGGCCGGGACATTTTTCTACCGAAAAATGTACAAATTTTTCTTGAAAGGGACTCAAGGGGGTGTAATTTTAAGCTTGATGGAGGTCTAGGGAACGAACTAAATACCTTCCCTTAAGACATACTACCGTTATTAATAAAGTGAAAATAGGGTAGAAGATAATGGGCCATACAATAATTACGGTGCTGTACAGTCGGATACCATAGTCTCTGGCCCACTCATAAGCATTCCTGGACCCCCTATGGTTGGTTTTATCCAATTATAACTCTGTATGAATTTTTGGATAGAACTTGCTTTTCAATTAATATTATAAATAATTTTGTAGTTGATGTATATAAAATTATATTCATGAATTCGTTATATAAAATTATATTCATGAATTCGTTATATAAAATTATATTCATGAATTCGTTATATAAAATTATATTCATCAATTCGTTATATAAAATTATATTCATCAATTCGTTATATAAAATGATATTCATCAATTCGTTATATAAAATAAATTATATTCATCAATTCGTTATATAAAATGATATTCATCAATTCGTTATATAAAATTATATTCATCAATTCGTTATATAAAATTATATTCATCAATTCGTTTCCAGAGATATACTTCCTTAATTAGAAACAGGTGAAATCCAGGAATATTCATGAGTGGGCTAGAAACTATGGTATCCGAGTGTACAGTCGCGCTAATAAGTGATGTGTCGGCACCAAGTATGTTTTGTTCAATAATTGGTATCATTAATATCTAAGCTTCATTTCTTCATATCGAGCGAAATATACAACCATGTTCCTACACTTACCCACCCTATTCAACAGCTGACAGACATTAATACAGCACAGAGCGAGCCAAACGTAATGACAGCTAGGACATGACTTATTAGCGCGACCGTACATCGATCATATTACTGCAATCATCAAATGTATGATTAATAAATAAGTAAATTAATAACATAATGGTTAACCCTTTCAGTACCGGTGCCTACTTTATTCTGGCTACTATTAGATGATTTTATTCAAGTTTAAAAGGGAGTCTCCAGCAATTAACAGGTTTCGAACTATCTCACTTAACCCATTTTACTATCACAGATCTTTTTTAAACTCCACAAACTCGTCTAAATACAGCAAGAATAAATTTAATAAGACGTCGCCGGTACAGAAGGGGTTAATAAATAGAGTAAAACTATATATGTAAGGACAATTCTCTCACATTATCTGCCATAGTGATCGGTCAGCTGTAAATAAAAAATGGCTTATGGGAACGTCTCTGTTTATTTTGTATTTATTTATATATTTATTTATTTATATATTTTTGTTTTTTATTATTATTATTTTTTGTTTGTATAGTTTGCTCCCTAGACCTCCATCAAACTTAAACACCCCCAAGACCTCCTTTCAATATATATTTGTAAAATTAAAGGCTCGCGGTCGCTCACCAGGAATTCAAAATGGGGCGAAAAGTCTTGAAATCACCAATCTAATGGGGCGAATCTATTACAATGGGAAAGATAATGTAGCTAAACATAAGGGAGAAGGAGGTCGAGAAAAACTAAATACCGGTACCTGCTAAAAGCAGTAACAAGAAATAGGGTGGTCAGTATGGAAGTGAAAAAGTCCTTGCATGACAGTGTGGTAATCCCGACACTGACTTACGGAAGCGAAGCATGGACGTTGGTTGAGAGACTCAGACCAAGAGTGAGAGCAGTGGAAATGAATTACTTAAGGAGTGCGTGCGGAGTTACATGGAGGGATAGACAGACTAATGAGGAAGTAAGAAGGAGGTGTGGTGTGGAGGTAGATGTGCTGGAAAGTGTGAAAAGGAACAACTTGAGATGGTTCGGCCATATGGAACGTATGGAAAGCGAGAGAATGACTAAGAGGGTGTACGACAGCGAGGTGGAGGGACAGAGAGGATGAGGTAGACCGAATGAGAGGTGGAAGGATGGAGTGAGGAAGTACATGAACGAAGGCGGTGCTGGTTGGGGGGAGGGGCGTCGACTGACTGGGGACAAAGGTGCATGGGGGCGGTTTGTTCGTGGCCACCCCTTCGGGGATCACGGCGTCAGGCAATAGATAGATAGATAGACATACCAAAAAATGCGAACAGTATCACACAAACTATATAGGCTAGTCCTTAAGGGGGGATGGTTCACTTTTTGGGCGATTTTTGTATGTATTCTTTATTTTTCTAGTTGCCTCCGTAGACCTCCATCAAATTTTTAAAAAACATCCATTAGATCCCCCTTCTAGATTAATTTGTACATTTTTCGGTAGAAAAATTTCCCGGCCGAAGGCCGGTTCTTCCAACATTACAGGCTCACTATCGTTCGCCAGGGGAAAAATCGACACCTAAATAGTATGAAAGGTTAAATATTGATGAAGAAATGGGGCGAAAGGTCTTAAAATCGACTAACTAATGGGGCAAACATCTGAAAACTAATGGGGCTTAACACGGGAGAGAAAGGGGACCAAAAATCCGGCCCATGTCCCCTTAACGATGATAATGCAACACATATGCCAGTGTGTGCATGTGTGTTCCCTTGACTTTCTCAGGTGTGAAGGATGTATTAAGGGGAGGTTATTTGTTTACTCCCTAGACCTCCATGAATCTTTAAAAAATATCCCCTAGACCCCCCATCGAGATAAATTTGTACATATTTCGGTAGAAAAAAAATCCGGCCAAAGGCCGGTTCTTCCTAAATTACAGGCTCGCTATCGCTCGCAAGGAAAAATGGACACCTAAATGGCACGAAAGGTCTTAAAATTGACAGAAATGGGGCGAAACCTCGTAAAATCGCCAAACTATTGGTACAAGTGTCTTAAAATCTCAAACTAATGTGGTTAAACATGAGGGAGATGGGGTCCAGAAAAGCACCCCCTTATGTGAAAATCTCTCCTAAAGTGTTTGATGGATGATAGATGGCTGGAAAGTGGAAGGACTAAAGGTTACACTGTGATGGCATGATGTGAGTGGTGTAAGAGTGGATATATGGCTCGTTGTTGTTGTTGCTCTTCCCCAGGCTATCTGACCGAGCAGCCCCAAGGTCCCGAACAAGGCCATAACCGAGCGCCCACACAAAACCCTCCGTGATTACCACTAATAAAGCCCAGGTGACCGAAGCCATTCCAAGACGGGGAGCTGAGGAGGGTGCGGAAACGCCCTGGAAACCAAAGTCCCACCCAAGGCCCTGTGCCCCTCAGTAATTATGAAGGGAAAGTTGAGGGGCAAAGGAAGAATGTGACGCTTTGGCTCCCAATCTGCCAACCTCTAGGTTGGCAGTAGGGAGGTCAATCCACAGAAGAGACGCCGTCACTTGAGATCTAGAAAATACATAAGTAAAAGAAAATGGAAGGACTAAAGGTTACAGTGTGATGGAATGATATGGGTGGTGTAAGAGTGGATATGTGGATCGTGATGGTGTGGAGGGCGGTGGAGTGACAGCAGGCCAGGGACATGTTGACTGAGAGAGACTTGACTTTGTGTTGATAACCTTTATTAACCCTCTCACATCCGGACGCGATTTTTGAGCCTATTAGGGATACTTTAAATCCTTTGTTACCGTCAGGGGTATCTATAAACCTTTAGTTTGTTTACTTCAACCTCTGCAGTTGTCTTTGAGTTAGCTGTGGGCAGAAAACTAATTTTGGAGAGGTAATTATAACAGTGAGAGTATTCTATTTCTTATTGCTAATCTGGCAACCTCTGCGTCCTATGGTCGTGAGAGGGTTAACAACTCCGCGGACTGGATGCGGGCAGACAATAATAAATTACGATACACTGTTAGTGATACAATCATTTATTTGAAATTTGTCACAGACAATCAATGTATTGGTCATGTGCAACATTAGCCTATTATACTCGTCGTACAATCAATACACAAAATACAGTTTCTTCAGATAAGATTACAAACAAACCTATAGTCGGTTTCATTCCAACTGGCAATAAATTGAATCCCTCTGCAGCTGATTTGTCGATACTTAATGGCGGCTATGTTATATTAATGCCAAGTTTTCATAATGCACACCATATTTCGCTATCAAATCTACGTAATAACTGAGTAATGAAGAGATGGAACTACCAATTTACCGCCATCTGGAAGGAAACTGACTATAGTATGAGATTTACGGTGAGGAGGTGATAAGTACCGTATATAAGTGTAAAGTAAGCTATATATATCTGAGGTTTATATAAAGGATGAAGTGTAAACAGTAGGGGTGAACGATTGATGGAAAGTTGTTAAGGGGGGTGACCTGCTTATTTTTGTCTTCTCTGGGTTGTATCCATTCGGCCCCATGCAGCCTACTGTTTTAAGACGTTTATCACCATCCAGGTGTCGATAGCGAGCCACCATATTTTCGATAATGATTTAGACAGCTGGCTCAATTTGTACATTTTTCGATAGAAAATTGTCTCTGGTGAAGCCGGATTTCTCCATAAAATGCTGACTCGCGAAAAAAAAATCGACACCTGGATGGGGATAAAATGTCTTAAAACAGTAGGCTGAATGGGGCCGAATAGATACAAGTGACACAACTAAGAGAAAAAACAGGTGACCCCCCTTAATAGTGGGAGTGTGAGTGTAAGCTATGGGGTGTAGTGTATAGTTAGCATAGTGTCGGGCATAGCGAAGCTCAAATACATATTAATATACGCTACTATAGTCTATTCGCTGTAAGTAGGCGAGAAATCATGACCTCTATCCTCTGTAACTCAAAAAGGGCTAGAGCAAATTGGCTGTAAATTTCCACATCTATTCCTTGACTGACTCTTCCCAAATGGTAGACATACCTGTATTAGCTCGAGCTCGATTAGTCGTTTTTGAGCTACAGAGGTTAAAGGTCATGATTTCTCGCCTACTTACAGCGAATAGACTATAACATCTATGCATATTGATCAAAATTTGTATTGCTTTACATTTAAGTGATAAATAGTATTGTATAAGTTTATAAATGAACCCCAAAATGGAGATATTTGAGTGTAAAGCGAGGAAAATATCACGGGTGGCATCAAGATGGCGAAGGTTGGCCGATCGTTACTATAAGGTTTTTAGTGTAGCCTAAATGCCACAGACGCATTCCTTCACTTTATTAGAGTTATTAAGGGGGAAACAAATGTATTATTTTGTTTTAGTTTCCTCCCTAGACTAAACACTTATTATAAAATACCCCCCAAAACCCCCCTACAAGATAAACATAAATTTGTCGGTAGAAAAGGCCGGTTCGTCTTATATTGCAGATTCGCTTTCGCTCGGCATTATATTATCGACACCTTATTGGCACGAAAGGTCTTCTTGAAATTGACAAAGAAATGGGGTGAAAGGTCTTAAAATCGCCAAATTAATGGAGCGAACTTTTTAAAATCTTAAAACTAATGGGGCTAAACATGAGGGAGAAAGGGGGGGCCCCAGAAAAAAGTGAAAACCTCCCCTTGAGGTATATGTAAGGAAGTACTGTAGTGCCAATGAAACTGCCTCGTGTGGGCCAGTATACACAATGCAGATGTGCGTTTATTTATTGTTTGAGGGTCTATATATGGCTGTCTGAAGTGGGTGTATGGGTTAATATGGGAAGTATGGTAAGAATAAACGTAGCCTACATGTGGAAGTATGGTAAGAATAAACGTACATGTGGAAGTATGGTAAGAATAAACTTACATGTGGAAGTATGGTAAGAATAAACGTACATGTGGAAGTATGGTAAGAATAAACGTACATGTGGAAGTATGGTAAGAATAAACGTACATGTGGAAGTATGGTAAGTGGGTGTATGGGTGAATATGGGAAGTATGGTAAGGATAAACGTACATGTGGATGAGTGTACTGTGTGTGTGGGCGTACCAGGATGTGGACAGTATTTTTTAGAAGGAAAGATACAGTCATTAGATATAGATGATCCGTTTTCCTTCGTATTCAACCTGTGCAGAAGAAATAACACGTTAACCCTCTGGAAACTATAAAAGATTCAATAAGAAATATACCAGATTCTGCAACTAAATCTGTTACATATAGAACTTCGTTAAACACTAACTTAAAGGCATGACGTATATTCTAACAAGGATTATATACCAGACCATACACGCATAGGTGGTGGGTGTTTAAGGGTGTGTGTGGGGTAAGGAGGGTATTCGTGTGTATGTGTGTGGGCGTACCAGGATGTGGGCGTATAAGGTTGAATGTGGGGGTGATATGAATATTACCGAGTATGTGGGTGTGAGTACTGTGTGTGGGCGTACCAGGATGTGGGCGTATAAGGTTGAATGTGGGGCTGATATGAATATTACCGAGTATGTGGGTGTGAGTACTGTGTGTGGGCGTACCAGGATGTGGGCGTATAAGGTTGAATGTGGGGCTGATATGAATATTACCGAGTATGTGGGTGTGAGTACTGTGTGTGGGCGTACCAGGATGTGGCGTATAAGGGTGAATGTGGGGCTGATATGAATATTACCGAGTATGTGGGTGTGAGTACTGTGTGTGGGCGTACCAGGATATGGGCGTATAAGGGTGAATGTTGGGGTGATATGAATATTACCGAGTATGTGGTTGTGAGTACTGTGTGTGGGCGTACCAGGATGTGGGTTGGGTGGGTGGGTGTATAATGTTCTGGGTGTGTGTATAAAGGTGAACATAGGGTGGAGGGTGTGGTCAGTGGAGCATTACAAGAGCAACAAGGTCATAGTATCAGGCTGGATGTCTGGGGGTCGATCTGTTCTTGTACCCCCCCCCCCCCCACCCCCTCATTGTTTGTTATCTCTGTCTCACTCTCTATAAAGTAAATCCAGAGAAACATTTATGATTTACCTCCTCGTAATCGGGCAGCCCCATATATAATCTCTCTCTCTCTCTCTCTCAGTTTCCTGTTGCATATAATATTATATAATATTATTCCTTCGAAAACTTCGATAGGAAAATTGACAGAAAGTGATTTAGAAATGTGCAGTACATTAAATAGTCAATTTCTTTCCGTTTTCACTAATGAAAATTTGGCACAGTTTCCAGAAGTCCGTAAGGTATACAGCGATAGTATAGAAAATAGGTTAAGTACGGTTACTATAAGTAGAAATGATGTGGTTAGGGAAATTGACAGACTGAAACCTCATAAATCGCCTGGTCCTGATGAGGTATATGCTAGAGTATTAAAAGAATGCAGAGATGAGTTAAGTTATCCATTAACATTTCTATTTAACAAGTCATTAGAAACAGGTATAGTTCCAGAAGCTTGGAAGCTTGCAAATGTAGTTCCGATCTTCAAAAAAGGTGATAAATCAATAGCATCCAATTACCGTCCCATTAGTCTCACTTCAATCATAGGTAAACTACTAGAGTCAATTATTGCTAGGAAAATGAGAAACCACTTAGAAACATTTAACTTAATCAATTCTTCTCAGCATGGATTACTCAGGGCCGGTTTTGCCTTACTAATTTACTTAGTTTTTTCTCAGAGGTATATGAAGCAGTAGATAATGACAAGTCATATGATATTATATATTTAGATTTCAGTAAAGCTTTCGACAGAGTCCCTCATGAGAGATTGATGAGAAAGGTTGAGGCACATGGAATAGGTGGGGCGTTGTTAGGATGGATTAGGTCATGGCTAATTGGTAGGAAGCAGAGAGTCAGCATAAATGGTACCAAGTCAGAATGGGGAGCAGTCAAAAGTGGTGTCCCCCAGGGATCGGTATTAGGTCCCCTGTTGTTTCTTATATACATAAATGACCTAGATTTAGGTATAACTAGTAGGATAAGTAAATTCGCAGACGATACTAAAATAGGGAGATCAATTGATTCAGATAGCGATATAGAGTGCCTCCAAAGGGATCTAGATACCTTACATGAATGGTCAGTAAATTGGCAGATGAAGTTTAACATTGACAAATGCAAGGTATTAAAGATAGGGAAGATGCAAACAAATGTTAAATATAAACTAGCTAATTTAGAATTAGAAAATTCAGACTGCGAGAAAGATCTAGGTGTGTTTGTTAGCAATGATTTGAAGCCTAGAAAACAGTGTATAAGCGTTCGTAATAAGGCAAACAGGATTCTCGGGTTCATCTCTAGGAGTGTGAGTAACAGAACTGCTGATGTTATCTTAAAACTTTACTTGTCATTAGTGAGACTCCACATGGATTATGCTGTCCAATTTTGGTGTCCTTATTACAGAATGGACATAGATTCATTGGAGAGAGTACAGCGTAGAATGACAAAAATGATCCATAATATTAGAAATCTTTCGTATGAAGAAAGGTTGAAGAAATTAGGTTTACATTCGTTAGAGAGACGCAGAGTTAGAGGGGATATGATAGAGGTGTTCAAGTGGGTTAGTGGGATTAACAAAGGGGACATGGCAAATGTACTAAAGCTCAGTGATAGCGAAAGAACTCGTACCAATGGTTTCAAATTAGATAAATTTCGTTTCAGAAAAGATATAGGCAAGTATTGGTTTGGTAACAGAGTTGTAGATGGGTGGAATGGACTACCAAGTGCTATAGTGGGATCTAAAACTGTAGGGAGCTTTAAGATAAAATTGGATAAGCATATGGACGAGAAGGGTTGGGTGTGAAGGGGGATCAGCCGGGTTGGGCCAATCAGCGCTCTGCAGACCTCCATAATCCTGCGTTAATCTCTAACCGTTTTGGTAAGATGATCCTCAGGGTATTAGAGTGTGAAGCCTATAATTGGGCTTTGTAATTGAATTGGGGTTGTGTGGGACAGGGATCTGCCATGCTTAGGCCAATCGGCTTTCTGCAGACTCCCATTTTCTTATGTTCTTATGTTCTTATAACTTGCGTGTCTAATTGTAAATCCTCTCATTGTATTAACCCAAATTTCACCGGGGGTCTTGTCATCTCTTCTGTGTGTATGTGCGTCTGTTTGTTTAAAATTAATATTGAGTGTGAATTAATCGATTTAGACGAAATTTGTTTAGTTATCTCATGTGATGTCCTAATAGCTATCAAATAAATTCTTTGTATTGGATGACAATGTCTCCACCTTTCCTTCATCTCTTATGAACCTCCAAACTTAAGATATTTTGTCTGATATTTAACACCATGCAATTCGTTGCAGTTGGGTGAATGTAAGACTGTCATTTAGGTGTTGATTTTTCCAGGCGAGCGATAGCAAGCTTGCAATTTAGTAAGAAGCGGCCTTTGGCCGGGGCATCTTTTATACTGAAAAATACACAAATTTATCTCAAAAGGGGGGTAATTTTTTAAGCTTGATGGAGGTCTAGGGGGGAAATATCAACATACCAAATGAATAAATATATACGCAAATTATAAAAAATCTGCCCTTAGCCACGAAGCGCACAATATTTCCGACAAAGGAGCAATTATTGTTGCTATAAGGAAACTTGGCCTGGTTTGGTATCTGATGAGGGGAAAATAGAGCTGATCCATTGAGCCGTGACATCATGACTGTTATCGTGAGTGTCGTGACAGGGGCCCGCACGAGTGGAGGGAGGGGGGGGGGGGGTAAATGTCTCACTGAATTACATTATAGTTCTATACAGTAGGTGGATAGTTAGATATATGGAGTACAGTAGATTATGAGAGAGATATGTGCAGATAGATGAATAAATGGAGAGAGAGAAAAAAAAAGAGGAGAGAAAACGAGAAGCAGTGAGTGAGTTGTGATATGGGGCTGCCCGATTATGCAGTGATATATCATTAATGTTTCTCGGCATTAACTTCATAGATTGATAGATAATTTGATCTATACAGTAGTTAAGGATACGTCTCTCTCTCTCTCTCTCTCTGTATATATATATATATATATATATATATATATATATATATATATATGATATGGTCGAGTACGTTTGGGTTTTACAGTGTATCTGTGTGTGTGTGTCACGGGGACCCACAATACAGGCAAGAAACAGAATAAGGGATACTTTGGAAACTGTGTTGGCCTTCTGCAATAGGTGAAACATTGATGGATAAATAGATTGATAGAGAGATACAATTATATAAAGATAGTTAGATACATATTTATAGATGCTTAGACAGACAAGGGGGGGAGAGATGTCGGTGGGCTTATGATAAAGTATTGAACACTAAGTACACCTCGAATCCCAATCTAGTCTTCCCTAAGTATACCGGGGATCAGGTCAAAATCATTTCCGTAAGATAAGTTTGGGTATTATAATTTTTCAGGAACTCTTGAGGTATTTCAAGTTGGTGAACTCGGCCCAAATAATTACTGGACCGGAGTTGCCACAGAGGCCGAGGTCACCGGTGTTATTAGGCCGAGGTCACTGGGCCCAAGTCACTGGAACCTGATTATCGATAAAAACTTTGCAATCGACGCCTCGCTATAATTAAATAAATACGCAAAATATAAAACAATAAACCAAACAGGCTGAAACCAAATACAAACTTATTTTAGATCAACACTTATCAAACAGTACCGGATATCTCACCTTAACTGTGTACGATGGAAGAATATTTCGGATGTTGTGGTAGAATTTAGGTCACCTCCACACAACACGCCTGCCACACCTGCTCTAACACACACCTACACACACCTGCATCACTCCATTATAGTCCACTACACACAGAGATAACAATAACATTAATTCCAGGTCAGTGGACTTCCTAGTGTAGAGAGATTGGTCAACCTCGATTATATTGTTGCACCTTTTAGCACGATTAAATAATATACCGCTATGTGGAATGGTTACAATAATAATATTATTATTATTTTTTTAATTAGGTGCAATATGATTATAAGTAAAATGGAATTAAAGATCAGGTAGACCTACTATACAAATAACGAAATATATTCCCCTACATAAAATGACAGATCAAAGCAGTTATTTTTTAGATACCCTATTGGCACCGATATGGCGAACAGCAGCAGTTGTGGCGTTGACCAATCTCCGTCTACTGAAGGGGCACACACACATATACACACACACGGACGCGCGAACACGGACCGACACAAGAGTATGTTCACTGTACCAGGGCCGTGAGCCAACTGAAGAAGGGAAGTGGTGAGGACCCTGAGACGGTGAGGCCCTATGCCCCGCCCAGCCCCACCCCACTCCCTAGATTATATGCAGTATAGTTCTCACTAAAGTCCATTTATTATAGGTAAGCTTAACACCTTGACTACTAACATTTATAATTCACAAACAACTAGAGTAATCGAGTCAATGGTTCTACTATTTGGGAAGGGGCAGCCAAGAAATAGGTGCGGACATTTCCAGCCCATTTTCTCTAGCCCTTATTTAGTTAGAGAGGTTAAGGTTCATGATTTGTGGCCTACCTATTTGGAACAGGATATAGTACTATTTATTTGCCACAGAAGTGTCGATTTAGTATCACTTGAGATTCCACATTACTTATCATAATTTTTGGTAAACTAATGATCTTGAATGTACAAGTTACGCAACCAAGTCTTATAACCTATCCTCATCTAATCGATTCTCATCCAATTCTCATCAAATCGATTCCACATCTATGTAAAGGAAAGAATTCAAAGCAAAATAAACAAACACACTTAGTAGAGACAGCTGACTGCCATGCGTGTAAACCAGAGTTATTGGCCATGGGTAATGTTGACTCTTTATCACTATAAATATTTCAATAAAGTCTACGGTTAAACTGTGCCCGTCTTCGTTCACAGCTTACTATAGGTGATGCTGGGGGGGGGGGGGGGGGGGGGGTTACTGGGATAGCCGGATTATGTCCAAAAAATTATTGTTTCTAATCTGGCACCAAGTGAATTGACTGGAGAAGTTGCATCTAAATCCGTCCATTAGTGTGTGAGAAATATTGCTTACAGACAGACAGCAACGATCAAATAATCTCCGCAAGCTTCGTTTGGCGGAGATAATAACATCGCAGTGATGTATTAAGCATTGTGTTTAGTGACTTAATGAGAGGAGACGTGATGGTATGTCTACTACTACTACTACTCAGAACTAGGTTGGCCAAAGTAAAGTAGCACCGCGCCCCCCGTGGAGGCCAAAGGGGCGGGGTTTGGACAAATTCGAGGGGGGGGGGGGGTAGATGACGTCATGTAGTGCCCTGGGATAAATGTACAACTCTTTAAAGGGGGGTCACAAGCTTGTTTTATCATTCTCTCCTTTTCTCTCTTTCTCTGGCTTGTATCCATTCAGCCAACAGTTTTAAGACGTTTATCCCCATCCAGGTGTCGATTTCTTCCAGGCGAGCCAGCATTGTAAGGAGAAATCCGGCTTCGCCGGAGAAATTTTTCCATCGAAACTTGTACAAATTTAGCTTGCTGTAAAAAAAAATACATGTATGCTGGCTCGCTATCGCTCGCCAGGAAAATATTGACACCTGGATGGGGGTAAAAGTCTTAAAACAGTAGGCTGAATGGGACCGAATGGATACAAACCAAAGAGGGAGGGAGAGAAAGAGAAAAAAAGCGAGGTGGGCTCCCTTAATGATTCAAGCAATCTTCACTAACATTTATAGGTCAGCCATCTTACATGCCCCAAAAACATTTCCCTATGCCCAGTCACCACTATAAGCATTTATATTCCCAATCTGTGTACATACCCAATCTTTCCTTATACCCAATCCTCACTAACATTTATATACCCAAGTTTCTTACATGCCCAACCTTTCCTTATACCCAGTCATCTGTAACACTTATATGCTCAACCTTCTTACATTCCCAAACAACTTTTCCTATACCCAATATAACTGGTATATACCCAACCCTCTTTCATGCCCAAACAGCCTTGTCGTATACCCAATCCTGACTAACATTTACATGCCCAACTTTTCCTTGTAATCAACAATCACTAACATTTACATACCCAACCTTCTTACATGCCCCCCGCTTTTCCTAGTACCCAATCCCTAAGCATTTCAAGACCCTACCCCTAATTGCTACCGCCAGTCAATCAATGAAACAAACTGGATTTTACACTGCGCGCAACGCTACATAGCTGCTGCACTCACTCAAGGAGTTAAGGGGAGACTGGCCGTTTGTTTGGTCTATTAATTCATTTTTTCATATGTATTTTTTTTTAGTTTCCTCCCTAGACCTCCATCAAGCTTAGAAAAACACCCCTTAGACCCCCTTCAAGATAAATTTGTAAATTTTTCGGTAGAAAAATATCTCCGCCGAAGGCCGGTTCCTCTTAAAATTGCAGGCTCGCTATTGCTCGCTAGGAAAAAATCGACACCTAAATGGCGCGAAAGGTCTTTAAATTGACAACGAAACGGGGCGAAAGGTGTTAATATCGCCAAACTAAAGGGCCGAACGTCTTATAATCTCAAAACTAGTGGGGCTAAACATTAGGGAGAAGGGGGTCCAGACAAACGGTCTGCCTCCCTTTAAGAATAGAAAAGGATATGCGGGAGTCAATTAGTTGTTGTTTTTCCCCAAGCTGCCTGGCCGAACAGCCCCAAGGCCCCGAGCAAGGTCAAGGCCATAACCGAGTGCCCCCACAGAACCCTCCCCGCCGACCACAATAAAGCCTGGGTGACCGAAGCCACTCATGGCGGGGAGCTGAAGAGGGTGCAGAAACGCCCGGGAAATAGTTCTTTAATATAGTGTTCATTTTGAGCGCTAGAGGTCTTGCATATGTTATTATAGTGACCTTCCTGTAGCAAGACTAATATGTAAATAACGCCACTATTACAGAAGGGGTTAACCCTTTGAGGATCATGACGCGGGTGGACAGTTTATTGTGGCTATCAGTAAACGATTATATACAGCTTAGGAAGGATCTGTGGGCATGACAAGGGTGAAGACTATCCCAATTAACCCTACGACTTCCATTTATCCCTCCTAATCTGAATAAAATCGTCTAATAATAGCCAGATAATAGAAATGAACCGCGTAATGGATCCTGAAATGGTTAATGAAAGGCGTCTACTGTGTCCTTATCAGTCTATGGTGATATTGCCTCTCCCACTACTATATTCCATTCATTATAATTAGGACACACATCTTGACTATAGGGCCTAGTTCAATTTTTTCCAGCTGATGATAAATTGCCACATATTCATCTTAAGGGGAGAGATATCCACTTGAGGGACTTTTTTCTGGACCCCTTTCTCTCTCATGTCTAGCCCCATTGCTTTTGAGATTTTAAGATGTTTGCCCCATTAGTTTGGCGATTTTAAGAAGTTTCACCCCATTTATGTCACTTTTAAGACCTTTCGTCCCATTTAGGTGTCTATTTTCCCTGGCGAGCGATAGCGAGCCTGTAGTTTAAGAGGAACCGGCCTTCGGCCGGGAAATTTTTCTACCGAAAAATGTACAAATTTATCTTGAAAAGGGGTCAAGGGGGTGTAATTTCAAGCTTGATGGAAGTCTAGGAAACACACTAAAAACCTCCCCTTAATTACTTGGCTATTACGAAGATTGTGTAGCGACATATGTTGGTGATATTGAAAACTTTGCAATAACATGATGATGCAGAGCACATAGTAGCCTCATAGTTTATCATTAACCCCTTCTGTACCGGTGACGTATTTGGATTTGATTTCCCCTACATTTAAACGATCTTACGAAGCTTAGGAAGGATCCCATATGGTGGCTAAAAAGGATGAATCGAGATAGTGTGTGTAACCTTTTAATGAGTAGACGGCCTTCCTAAGCTGTACAAAATCGTCTAATAGTCACCCCAATATAATGAAAAGTACATCACCGGTATAGAAGGGGTTAAGGGGAGGTATTTAGTTTGTTCCCTACGTTTTCATCAAGCTTAAAATTACACCCCCTAGACCCCTTTCAAGATAAATTTGTACATTTTTCGGTAGAAAAATGCCCCGGCCAGAGGCCGGTTGCTCTTAAATTACTGGCTCGCTATCGCTCGCCAGGAAAAAATCGACACCTTAATGGCACGAAAGGTCTTAAAATTGACAGAAATGGGGCAAAATGTCTTAAAATGTCAAAACTACTAGGGCGAACGTCTTAAAATCTCAAAATCAATGGGGCTAAACATGAGGGAGAAAGGGGTCCAGAAAAAAATCCCTCAAGTAGAAACCTCCCCTTAACTATCGAGACATCAGGTGCTAAAGGATTCCATGTGCCATCAGCTGGCCATAAACCGACCATAGTAACCTCTATAGCTCCAAAAAGGGGCTACTAGAGTATTCCAGCTCATAGGAAGCCAGGAAATAGGTGAAGTGTGGACATTTAATGGGGGGGGGTGACCTGTTTTTGTTCTGTCCTTTTCTATCTTGATCTGGCTTGTATCCATTTGGCCCCATTCAGCCTACTGTTTTAAGACGTTTATCCCCATCCAGGTGTCAATTTTTTACTGGTGAGCGGTAGCGAGCCAGCATATTTGTTATTTTTGTTTGACAGCAGGCTAAATTTGTACATTTTTCGATAGAAAAATTTCTCCGGCGAAGCCGGATTTCTTCATATAATGCTGACTCGCTATCGCTCGCCAGGAAGAAATCGACACCTAAATGGGGATAAACGTCTTAAAATAGTTGGCTGAATGGGGCCGAATGGATACAAGCCAGAGAAAGAGAGAAAAGGACAGATATAACAAAAAGCAGGTCACCCCCCTTAAGGGGCTAGTGCTTGGTTTTTGGTCTGTATATTTATCATTATTTGAGTTTTGAGTTTCCTAAAAAAAAAAAAAAAAAAAAAAAATAGACCCCCTTTCAAGATAATATTGTTTATTTTGCGATAGAAAAATTTCCTGGCCAAAAACCGGTTCCTTCCAAAATTACAGGCTCACTATAGCTCGCCAGGAAAAAAAAATACTCATAAATGGCACGAAAGGTCTTAATATTGACCAACAAATGGGGCGAAAGGTCTTAAAATCGCCAACCTAACGGAAAGAACGTCTTAAAATCGCAAAACCAATATGCTAAACATGAGAGGGAAGTGGATCCAGAAAAAGCGACTACCTACTCTCTCTCTCTCTCTCTCTCTCTCTCTCTCTCTCTCTCTCTCTCTCTCTCTCTCTCTCTCTCTCTCTCTCTCTCTCTCTCTCTCTCTCTCTCTCTCTCTCTCTCTCTCAGTACTTTAATAGACATTTGAGTGTATAGGGTATTGGGTGGAATGTGTGTGTGTGTGTGTGTGTGTGTGTGTGTGTGTGTATGTATGTGTGTGTGTGTGTGTGTGTGGTTAACAAAGGTCATGGGTACTGGTTTGCAACACAAGACACGCACATTGCTGCAACTCTCCTCGGGAAGTTCATCATGTGGCAAGAGATGGATGGATGGGCTGCAATATTCTGGGGTTTGTTGATTGACTGCAACAGGGGTAAAATTTAATGCAGTTATACGACTTTAAGGGGGGTGACCTGCTTTTTGTTATTTCTCTCCTTTTTTCTCTTTCTCTGACTTGTATCCATTCGGCCCCATTCAGCCAACTATTTTAAGACGTTTATCCCCATCTAGGTGTCGATTTCTTCCTGGCGAGCGATAGCGAGCCAGCATTATATGAAGAAATCCGGCTTCGCCGGAGAAATTTTTCTATCGAAAAATGTACAAATTTAGCCTGCTGTCAAACAAAAATAATAAATATGCTGGCTCGCTACCGCTCACCAGTAAAAAATTGACACCTGAATGGGGATAAACGTCTTAAAACAGTAGGCTGAATGGGGCCAAACGGATACAAGCCAGAGAAAGATAGAAAAGGACAGAACAAAAACAGGTCACCCCCCTTAACCCAAGTAAATTGCTGTAAAGTTAAGAGAACGTGCCACAAAGAATCTAGCCACAGATCAATAAACGTCTTTGGCAAAGTAAGTCTGCAATATTGAAAGTGACAAGGCAATAAATGTCTTACTTGGCTATAAAGTTTCTTGGTGTAAAGTGTCCTGTGAATTTGTTTGAAGATATGGTGTTGTAACTCTACGGAATTACTGTATATGCTTTCAGACTAGCCAAATTGGAATTAGTTGTAACTGATTGGCTCTAACTCTGTGAAGCTATGTTGTTCATTTGCAGGCTATACTAACCCGTTGAGTACCAGCGACGACGTGTGTTTTATGTCTTCTTCTGGCTGTATTTAGACGATATGACGCAGCTTAGGAAGGATCGGTGATAGTTAAAAGGGTTGGTTGAGATATATTTGAAGCCTAATTATGGCTAGAGGTCCTTCCTAAGCTGAATATAATCGTCTAATAGTTGCCAGAATACTATTGAACAGGACGTCCCTGGTACTGAACGGGATAATATAGCGAATTGTTTTGAGTGGGTGACTGCAACTCTCAGGTTTGTGTTGCTGATGCTCAGGTAGTATTATATAAACAAGGTGCAAGTTGACTCTATGGAATTGTGTTGTATATTGTCAATCTAACACTAAATGAGTTAATAAGGGGAGATTTCCACCTGGAGGATTTTTTTCTCAACCTCTTTCTCCCTCATGTTTAGCCCCATTGCTTGTGAGATTTAAAGACGGTTGCCCCATTAGTTTGGCGATTTTAAGAACCCTCGCCCCATTTCTGTCAATTTTAAGACCATTCGTGCCATTTAGGTGTCGATTTTTTCCTGGCGAGCGATAGCGAGCCTGTAATTTAAGGGGAACCGGCCTTCGGCCGGGAAATTTGTCTACCGAAAAAATGTACACATTTATCTTGAAAGGGGGTCTAGGGGGAGTAATTTTAAGCTTGATGGAAGTCTAGGGAATCAACTAAAAACCTCCCCTTAAAGGCGGTGTCACACGAGCGATTTTTCTGTCAATTTTTAGGAGCAATTGTAGTCTGTCAGGCTTAACATTTCAGTTACAACATAAATCATCCGCCTACCATAATCTACCATCAGTCTAGTTCCAGATCCTAGTGTAAAAATGCCTCAAAATATCACGAGAAAAAAACTTGCTCATGGAAAATTGCCGGAAAAAGCGCTCGTGTGACACTGGCTTTTTAGTGTTATTGTCAGTGGATCAGATGACCATTGATATGCAGGAGTCGTGTCGTGGGGTCCCTTCTTTCATGACGCCACCAGACGGCTCAAGTTATGCAAGAAAATACAAATCGGTTAACTTTTCACCAAGACATAAGTAGGGTGACCTGGTTTTGGTCTCTCCTTTTCTCTCTTTCTCTGGGTTGTATCCATTCGGCCTCATTCAGCCTACTGTTTTAAGAAGTGTATCTTCATCCAGGTGTCGATTTTTTCCTGGCGAGCGGTAGCTTTCCAGCATATTTTATTTTAATGTTTTTGACAGCAGGCTAAATTTGTACATTTTTCGATAGAAAAAATTCCGGCGAAGCCGGATTTCTCCATACAATGCTGGCTCGCTATCGCTCGCCAGGAAGAAATCTACACCTGGATGGGGATAAACGTCTTAAAACAGTAGGCTGAATGAGGCCGAATGGATACAAGCCAGAGAAAGAGAGAAAAGGAGATACAAAAAAGCACCCTCTTTAAGGGGAGGTATTTAGTTTGTTCCCTATACCTCCATCAAGCTTAAAATTACACCCCCTTGAGTCCCTTTCAAGATAAATTTGTACATTTTTCGGGAGAAAAATGTCCCTCCCGAAGGCCGGTTCCTCTTAAATTACAGGCTCGCTATCGCTCGCCAGGATAAAATCGACACCTAAATGGCACGAAAGGTCTTAAAATTGACAGAAATGGGTTGAAAGTTCTTAAAATCTTCAAAATAATGGGGCTAACGTCTTAAAATTAGAAAAACGATGAGGCTAAACATGAGGGAGAAAGGAGTCAAGAAAAAAATCTCTCAAGTGGAGATCTCCCCTTACGAATTATGAAGCATTGGTCTTGATACAATGTTTTTGATAGTATGAGACACAATAATATCCAATAATATCCATGGCCAAAGCTATTCCTTGGTCGGGCTAGGAGTTATTGAGAGTCGGAGCTAGTCTAATTTAGAAAAGGTTTGTCAAATGTGGGTGACCAGCTAGAGACCTTTCCTAAGCATGATATTAATTAAGGGGAGACTGGCCGTTTGTTTGGTCTATTAATTCATTCATATTTTTGTTTAGTTTCCTCCGTAGACCCCCATCAAACTTAGAAAAACACCCCCTTGACCCCCCTTGAAGATAAATTTGTACATTTTTCGGTAGAAAAATGTCCCGGCCGAAGGCTGATTCTTCTTAAAATTGCAGGCTCGCTATCGCTCGCCAGGAAATAATCGACACCTAAATGGCACGAAAGGTCTTAACATTGACAACGAAATGGAGCGAAAGGTGTTAAAATCGCCATACTAATGGGCCGAACGTCTTATAATCTCAAAAGTAGTGGGGCTAAACATTAGGGAGAAGGGGGTCCAGAAAAACGGTCTGCCTCCCCTTAAAATCCAGTAGGTGTTTACTCTAAGCAGAGATTCGAACCATGGTACGGAGTGTCAGGCATCCATAAATGTTGACATACATTATATTAGACACCCCTTGTTTTCTAAAGGAATGTACTAACCCTTTCAGTACTGGTGACGTTATTATTTGTTCTAGCTATATTTAGTTGGTTTTATGTAGTTTAGGAAGGATCTGAGGTGGTTAAAAGCGTTAATTGAGATAGTTTGAAACCTTATATTTCCTCGATGGCCTTCCTAAGCTGCATACCATCGTGTAATAATAGCCAACATAAAATAATAAAGGCGTCACCGGTACTGAAAGTGTTAACTAACAAATAGTAAAACCGTCCACAGTCGTTCAGTGTGTGTGTGTGTGTGTTACTCAGTTACTTGTTCGTCAAGGGGAATCCACGCAATGCGAGCTAAGCTCATTATTATCACGCCTCCTTAACTGGGAATGTATTGCGTGAAATGCATGTTAAGTGTTTTATGTACTGTTGGAATGGCTGTGGATGTGTGTGTAGTCTGTATTTAGCCAATTGGCGACAACGGAAACGAAGGCTTAGGGTGGATCTGTATGGTACCATTCTCACTATAGACGGTACCGTCTCGCCCGAAGGCTTAGGTAGCCATCAGCTTAGGTGAACCATATGATACCCATCTCGCCTTGTACCATTTTTGCCAACCCCAGATGTATGTGTGTGTGTATGTGTATGTGTGTGCATGTGTGTGTGTATATGTGTTTTGTGTGTGTGTGTGTATATGTGTTTTGTGTGTGTGTGTGTGTGTGTATATATGTGTTTTGTGTGTGTGTGTGTGTGTGTATATGTGTTTTGTGTGTGTGTGTATGCGTGGTGTGTGTGTTTTTTGTATGTGTGATGTGTGTGTGTGTGCGTGTGTCTGTGTCTGTGTCTGTGTGTATTGGGTCTCTGGTGATGGTGGGGAATTCCCTCACTGTACCACTAACAAAAGGTGGGTCTAGGGTGTGGTGCCTGGGGTCAGTGGCTCTTTATAAGGTTAAGGGAGCCCACCTCGATTTTTTGTTTTATCTTTCTCTCCCTCTCTCTTTGGCTTGTATCCATTCGGCACCATTCAGCCTATTGTTTTAAGAAGTTTACCCCCTTCCAGGTGTCCATATTTTCCTGGCGAGCGGTAGCGAGTTAGCATATATATATATTTTTGTTTTGACAGCAAGCTAATTTTTACATTTTTCGATAGAAAAATTTCTCCGGCGAAGCCGGATTTCTCCATACAATGATGGCTCGCTATCGCTCGCCAGGAAGAAATCGACACCTGGATGGGGATAACCGTCTTAAAACAGTTGGCTGAATGGGGTCGAATGGACACAGCCAGGGAAAGAGAGAAAAGGAGAGAAATATAAAAACAAACGGTGACCCCCCTTAAATTCTATACTGTCACTCAGGGTTTATATAAAGTCAGTCACTTAGTCTCTGTATATTGATTGTTGTACAGTCGGTCAAATAAGTGATGTATCGGTACCAAGTATATATTGATCACTAATTGGTATCAGCAGTATCGAAAACTTGATTTATTCGTTTCGAGTGAGATATACAAACATGTTATTATTTATATTATTATTCCTCCACTTACCCACCCTATTCAACATCTGACAGACATTAATACAGCACAGAGCGAGCCAAAAGGTCATGACAGCTGAGACATGACTTATTCGCGCGACCGTACACCGACACAACACACCAAGGCCGCAGCCAGACATAATACGGCGTAAAATGTCTGTATTGAAGGAACATTATTTGAATAGATACAATTGGACCTGATTTTTTTATATGCACCAGTTATAATAAACTACCTTATTTGCTTGTGTTTGTTTTTGTCTTTTACGTGGCTTGTTTTTGTGTTATAGATTGCATGTTCAATCTATACTAAAAAACAAGTCAACTGTGCCGGCCAAAGCCCGGTTCCTTCTATAGTACAGGCTCGCTATCGATCGCCAGGAAAAAATCGACACACAAATGACACGAAAGGTCTTAAAATTGACAAAGAAATGGGGCCAAAGGTCTTAAAATCGCCAAACTTATGGAGCGGTTGTCTTATAATCTCAAAACCAATGAGGATAAACATGTAGAAGGAAAAAAATACAGAAAAATAAACTTAGTGGACAGTTTTAATATGAAAGAAATAACATTAATACGGAAAGATAATCCGTCAAATTCGCTAATAATAATCTAGTAAGTGTATTTTTGTTTCTATGTATGGGAGTAGTAAACCCCATAATCCCTTCACACACCACACCACACCACACCACACCACACCACACCACACCACACACACACACACACACACCACACCACACCACACCACACACACACCACACCACACACACACACCACCACACCACACCACACACCACCACACCACACCACACCACACCACACCACACCACACCACACCTCTCTCTCTCTCTTCACACCACTTGTCCCAGGTGTATGACTTGGTAACTGTACAGCCGCCCGCACAAATACCTGGTACGCTATAGTCTGTTCAGTAGAAGTAGGCCACAAATATTCACTCTAACTTCGGTAACTCGATAAGGGTTTGAAAATATGGGCTTTAAATTCCTGCACACCTATTCCCTGGCTGACTCTTCCCAAATGGTAGATAAATTAGGTGAAGTACTAAAGTCCTTTTTGAGTTATGAGAGGTTGAGGTCTGTATTTTTGGCCAACCTATAATGAACAGGGTATACTGAATGGTAATCATAAGACAGTGAACGTTGAATGAAGGACAACAATAACTTGGCCAAGTGTTAAAAGGTAATGTTTAAAAATATGTCATCAGTATTTTAGATTTGTTCAATAAATTATGTATATAACCACCTTTCGCTTTGGGCAATTGTACATTAATATCTTCAAGGTACCTGCATACATATACAGTACATACATACAGTACAGCATTAATGTATTCATGAACAGAAGTTTGTTGTACATTTAGGGACAGTTTTCATATATACACTATCATCTTAGTAATTACAGAAATGTATCTCAAATAAAACAAAAATCTTGATATGGGTAGTGTATATACGGTTGGAAGTGTTTTTAGTATTCACAAAAGATCAAGTAAGTGTTGAGCCAGATGATATCATCTGGTAGTATCGATATATCACCAGATGATTGAAGATGATATAAATAAAGTTTGATTGAAGAAGTAAAACAAAGTTAATAAACTGGACCGCGACGCAGGTAGAGCAACTCAAAGCAGGTGGGCATGAAGGTGAAGTTGGTACCATCTGTGTTAAGTAGTTTATATGATGACTCTGCCACCAGGGTAGGTTGGTACACGGCTCTTAGAAACCCTTGACGACGCACCTCCTCCAGACGTTCCCAGTAGAAATGTAGCATGTCCAGAACCTAGAGATTGGAAGAAGATTTGGATTGAGTGACACTATCAAAATTTGTAAGAGATAGAATGTAAAAATTATAGATAGGGTTGGTTTGTCAGAGAGATGATACAATGATTAGGACGGCAGGCAGTAAATAACAATGCAGTTAGTGCTATGTTAATTAGTTGGTTTATATATTGACTCTGCCATGAGGATCGGTTGGTACCCGGCTCTCAGGAACCCTTGACGCCGCACCTCCTCCAGGGAAGTCCAGTAGAAATGTAGCCCATCCTGAACCTGAGAGATAGAATATGATATAAATAAGAGGGGGTTACGAGAAGAAGAGTGCAAACAGTTTGCCTACAGACTAGGGAATTAAGTTCTCAGGAACCCTTGATTCCTTGTCTCCTCCAGCCGAGCCCAGTAGAATTGTACCTGATTCAGAAGCTGTAGGTTTTTAAATGTAGCAAAAGAAAAATACTAATGAACTTTTCGCAGATAGCTTCTTCAGATCACTGTGACCTGAAGAAGCTATTTGCGAAACTTAGTCAATGAAGGGCTTCTCCTCAAATGTTGTTTCTATTCATTCTGGCAAGCTTTGGAAGTTCTTTTAAAAAAAATACTAATATAGGAGTAGAATAATATAGCAGAGACTGAAAATACTAATATAGGAGAAGTAAAATAATATAGCAGAGACTGAAAATACTAATATTAAGTAGAATAATATAGCAGAGACTGAAAATACTAATATAGGAGAAGTAGAATAATATAGCAGAGACTGAAAATACTAATATAGGAGAAGTAGAATAATATAGCAGAGACTGAAAATACTAATATAGGAGAAGTAGAATAATATAGCAGAGACTGAAAACAAGGTAGACAGTTGAAATGTAGGGGAAAAGTGTGATGAGCTCTTGGACAATCCATCTATTCATCTCCTTCACTCACTTCCAGCAGTAAAGTAAAAGATCGAGCACCTGGGGAAGATTATTTTGAGAGAGAGAGAGAGAGAGAGAGATATATATATATATATATATATATATATATATATATATATATATGTAGACACTCCGTGATTTTATGCATGGAAGGAAAATTAATATGATTTAACTAACACTTTATTTTGTTATTCTTATGTTGCATACCTTGTGTTGTGGAGCTTTAATGATGGGTGAGGTGTGTACTTCTATGGCCAGTTGTCTGACGTGCCTCAGGTGGCCCTTGTTTCCCAAGTCAGGCAACACCTCCCACTCACCACCCTCGATATCCAACTAGAACAATATACCATAGTTAACCCCTTGAGGATCATGATGCGTTATGGCAGTTTATTTTGGCTATCTTTAGACGATCTTATATAGCTTAGGAGATATACATGGGAGTTGAAAGGGTAAAGAATAGCCCAATCAACCCTCTGACTTCCATGTACTCTTCCTACTCTGAATAAAATCGTCTAAGATAATCAGAATAGACTGTCAAAATGTGCCATAATCCTCAAGGGCATAAGGTTTTGACAATTTGAATGTCAACAAATACTTCACATCTGATCATTCAAATTACACCTGAAATGGTTATAAAGTAATCGAAATACTTTTCACTCGTGTAAAAGATAATCGAGTGGTAAAAGATTAACAATTATTATGTTACCTCCACCAACCGACTTTACTCCTAAACTCAATTAATGAAGTCAACAAATACATGTGGCAGTCCAGGGATTCGAACCTAGGATGCTCACACCGAAATTTATCAGTATCTTGCTCTTTAACCCCTAACTGCGTTTGTTAACAAATAGCTTCCGTTCATACTGCTATTTGTTTTTATTTGTTAAAATGATTAGGGAGATTAGCTACAAGCAACAATGTAAGGATTAACAAATCTGATATTGCTTGTTTTCCTCGGTCTTCTTCCATCCTTCTATTTTATCATTGACTATTATGCTTGAACTTATCTCTCACTTTAATTATGTGACCTTGTCTGACCTTACTTCACCCACCTTGAGATAATGTACAGGTTTGTGGTTGTGATGAAGAGTTTCCCTGATCTCGGAGTAGGGCCTGAAGTTTCCCACTATGGTCTCGTTCTTCCTTGTTCCGTCCTCTCCAGGCTCCTCGTCCACAACGTTGAAAGTCCTAGTCTGCATAAAAAAAAACATATATATATATATATATATTAATAAATAAAACAAGAACAAATAAACTAATTATATACGTGTAGGCCTATATAAATAATAATGATAATAATAATCATTATATTAATTTATTATTATAATAATAATTATAGTGGCAAGCAACGTTGTCCAGGGTTCAAGTTGTGTTGCGCGGTGGAGTATTGTGCCCTATTACTTTTAAATCTTAGACCCCTGGGCCCGGATACTCAAAGATTCCGTAATTTAAGGCGGTTCAGAGGCTTAACAAATTAATGAATACATAGCTAATGCCTTGTCCAAAACGTCATAACTTGCTCATATTCAGGAAAGCTAGTCTATCACAAGTTATAATACACAGTTATGACTTGTTTTCGAACATAAATGGTGCTAGAATTATGGCATAGGCATTTAGAATAAGACAGTCAGAGCAAGGTAAGGCGCCGTAAATGTGTTTTAAGTATCTGGGTCCATGTTTCCATTCCCGACCTCCACTTCCTAAATTATCTGCAGTGCTCTCAAAACTAGCCGCAATCAACATTGTATTGTCAGCATCTAGAAACTTCCAAGTCAGGTCTATCCTAAAATAGTTTGATAGTGTGACCTCAGACTAATTATATATGTAATTATTATAGCTCTCAAATGTACCGGTAACTCACAAATTTTTCGGTGGCAAGTCCGAGGTGGTGGAAGTGTTGGTGGTCGCGGTTGGTGGAGATGACTGCGTTGGCATTGATGCTGGGGTCGAACATGTGAACCTCACACCCGAAATTGCTCATCTAGGACACGAAGAAAGAGGTGATTAGGGTTTGTTGATTAGGTAAAGTTGGAATCCTAAGTTAGGTTGCACTTTGCTGCGGCGGTCGTCTATTAGTCATTGCCCTTTGGGACTTGTTGTTGAGTTATCTATGCTATATCCTGTTCATTATAGGTAGGCCAGAAATCCCGACCCCACCCTCTCATAACTCAAAAAGGACGAGTAATTCACCTGTTACTTCTTACCATTTGGGAAGAGTTAGCCGGGAAATGAATGTTGAAGTTTACAGTCCATTTGTTCTAGCCCATTTTGAGTTACAGAGGTTAGAAGTCACATTTTTTGGTCCACTTATAATGAATGGGCTATTACACAGGAGGTAGTATATATTATCAAGGTTACTTGAATTTATCTCCCCTGCTGTGAAGTCACATGGGATCATTTTGTCCTGGTTCTCAAATAACGGGTATGAAAAGACTAGCCATTCGCTTCTCCCTGTCCAGGAAGCAAACTCGAGCACTTTCGATTGTGAGCCAAACGTGTTAATCATTGCACACAATGTAATATAATTTAAAAATCCCGCGCACATTTGTTCAATGTTCCCACTCTAACTTTAGACTTAGGCTTACAGCCTGTAGATTCCACCGCTCAACACGATGAAGTCAGGTTTTATCATAGATGGCAAATGAGACATTGAGACAGTTTGAGTGTTGCAACTGGCTCGTTCATGGTTTTCCCTTCGTAGACCTACAACGCCTAGTTGTCTCTCCGTGGCCTGTTGCAACTCGTACTTCTCGAAGCTGCACCGCCACTGTTTCACTGTCTCATCTCACAATCTCAAACACCTTTCCCTACAACACAATACAAACCACTGACCTGATCATCAAAGGTAGCATCATTGCCAATACCGAAGGAGTAGACAGTACAGTTGTTAGGGTCCAGGGCCACGTCTGGGTCCTGACACACGTACTTGTTGTTGTCTAGGGTCCTGGAAGTATATAGTACTAAAGTCATTTTAAGGGGGTAGTGCTTGTTTTTTTGGTCTATATATTTATCTATTAATATATTTTTGAGTTTCCTCGCTAGACCTCCAACAAGCTTTACAAAAAATACCCCCTACACCCCCTTTCAAGATAAATTTGTAAATTTTTCGGTAGAAATATTTCCCGGCCGGTTCCTTATAAAATTACAGGCTCTCTATCGCTCGCCAGGAAAAAAATTACACCTAAATGGCACGAAAAGTCTTAATATTGACAGAGAAATGAGGGGAAAGGTCTCAACATCGCCAAACTAACAGAACAAACATCTTAAAATGTCAAAACTAATATGCTAAACATGAGGGAGAAAGTGGTCCAGAAAAAGCGACTACTACCCCCTTAACTCTATCTAATTCAGGGGTGATCTTTTTTGGATTATCCCGGTTTCATCCCATTAATTTGAGATCGTTAGATTAATTACCACACATCATTAGAACACTATAACTAGAGTGTTAGCTCTTTCATTTTAGAGTGGATAATTTAGAACAAGTATAAGTAGTAATTAAGTACAAATTTGTTCAGCAACAGCACTCCATAGAGTGTTGGGGTTTGTACTGAGAGTTAAATATCGAATATTTTTTTTAAATCTAATGTCATTGATTTCTCAACATGCAGAAGGCAAAACCTTCTTTAAAATATAAGATTTCCACAATATATACTATGTGCACCAACATGTTCATGCCCAACCCCCATTCCTCTATACTATAAAATCGTCTAGTGAGAGTAACTATATAATTATTTTGTGTAATTGTAATTTAGGGTTGGTTGGTTTTGCCATTTTCGAGCATTATATTTTCTTTTTGTCCCCTTGACTAAGAACTATTACTGCCCGGGCCCCCTTCAATCTGAAAAAGACTATTAAGCTACTATAATATTCCTGTAAAGAGTAAAATGTTATGAAAACTTTAAATTAACCTTTTCATACCTTCTCTAAACCCATAATGTGTTGTGATGTAGTTTAAATGAATACTGAGAGAACGTGAAGCTTAGGAATTTATAATGTACACATATATGGGTTTAAGGGAGGATGGGCTTATTTATTTGATCATTTATGTAATTTTTGTTATTGTTTTATTAGTTACCTCCATCAGTCTTAAAAAAATAAAAATCCATTATGTCCCCCTTCTGGATTAATTTTTACATTCTTCGGTAGAAAAATCTCCCGGCCGAAGGTCAGTTCTTCCAAAATTACAGGCTCACTATCGTTCGCCAGGAAAATAATCGACACCTAAATAGCACGAAATGTCTTAATATTGACTAAGAAATTGGGCGAAAGGTATTGAAATCGACAAACTAATGGACCGAACGTCATAATATCTGAAAACTAATGGTGCTAAACACGAGGAATAAGGGGGACCAGAAAAACCCCTTAATACCTTCTCCCCTTAATTAAAGAAGGTATGAAGGTTAATTAGTGTGGCCATGATAATATAACCTTCAAAGGATTATTAGTAGTGATAAACCCATCTAGAGGATATATCAGAACAGAAAACATAAGAACACGGACATCTGCAAAGAGCCTACCAGCCCACACGAGGCAGATCCCTCTCACACTCAACCAATGTCATTCATATGTGTATCCAAATTACGTTATAAACTTTCCACCGTTTCTGAGCTGCTTAAAATACTAGACAATCTATTCCACATATCCACAACCCTATTTCCATTAACCAATTATAACCTATGTCTTAATGTATTTAGTTTTAATCCATTTATACGCATTAGGTCACAAATGTTCAGTTTTGATACTTGACTATCTTTTATACCTTGCATGTATCAATATAATTATATAGAAAGGCATATCAAAGAAAGCTAAATTGCTATGAGCATATCCATCATTATTATATTAAGTATACCTTCCACTGTTATACCTTTTGTATTTATTTGTAATGTTTATATATATTTTACTTTATATATTTTGTTTAATTATTATGCCATTGATTATATTTACAATGTACCTTTGACAGGAAGTGCCCCCGAAGCTGATGAGTTTATGACAGGTGGTCTCCATGGTTCTGACCTGCTTATAGAAGTCCTCGGCATCCCTCAGCCACCTCGCACCGCCCCTACAGACACACACTAAGGCTCTCAGGTATGGTTATTATAGGCATAAGGTTATTATTTAGTAGTAGTAGTAGTAGTAGTAGTAGTAGTAGTAGTAGTAGTAGTAGTGGTAGTATAAGTAGTATATAAGATTAAATTGGTTTGATGAAGCTGTATACGAAACGTTTTCATTAGGGGGAGATTTCCACTTGAGGGACTTTGTTCTTGACCCCTTTCTCTCTCATGTCTAGCCCCATTGCTTTTGAGATTTTAAGACGCTTGCCCCATTAGTTTGGTGATTTTAAGCATTTCCGACCCATTCTGTCAATTTTAAGACCTTTCGTGCCATTTAGGTGTCGATGTTATCCTGGCGAGCGATAGCGAGCCTGTAATTTAAGAGTAACCGGCCTTCGGCCGGGAAATTTTTCTACCGAAAAATGTACAAATTTATCTTGAAAGGGGGTCAAGGGGGTGAAATTTTAAGATTGCTGGAGGAGTAGGAAACAAACTAAAAACCTGCCCTTAAAGTGCTCCTCCTCACATGGTGTTTATACTTATTGTGGTCCATTTAGTTCCAGCTGAGGGTAAATTGAATCCCTTATCTGCTAAATGTGTTATACTTAATGGAAATATTATGTTCTATCCAACAACCAACTCTACTCCGAAAATCGATTAATGAAATATTACAAACACATGTGGCAGTCCGTGGATTCGAACCCAGGACGCTCACACCGAATATCAACACCTTATGCATTACACCACGAAGGCAGTTAAAGAATGGTGGACACTGCCTACGATTTATTATGCAACTTCGAATCCTGCATATCAATCTAAGCATGTACACACATCCCAACTGCTATGCATATGAGACTATTAGGTCTCTGCATCATTATTTATGCCAAGTGTTCATATTTTTTTCCCCGATCCTGTTCTAATGCTGCCCCAACATTACCCGCACATTGTGACTTCCGAGAGCAGCCCTGGTCGCTTAGGCACTCATGGGTCGATTTTAAGGGGAGACTGGCCGTTTGTTTGGTGTGTCAGTTCAATTATTCCTTTATTTCTTCGCTAAACCTCCATCAAGCTTAGAAAAAACACCCCCTAGACCCCCCTTCAAGATAAATTTGTAAATTTTTCGGTAGAAAAAAATTCCCGGCCGAAGGCCGGTTCCTCTTAATATTGAAGGCTCGCTTTCGCTCGCCGGGAAATAATCGACACCTAAATGGCACGAAAGGTTTTAAAATTGACAACGAAATGGGGCGAAAGGTGTTAAAATCGCCAAACTAATGGGCCGAACGTCTTATAATCTCAAAACTAATGGGGCTAAACATTAGGGAGAAGGGGGTTCATAAAAACGGTCTGCCTCCCCTTAAGGTGATAATACATGCTCTGATGTTTGATGGAGTACTGAGATTAGTCTGTATATGTCCAACTGACGGTAAATTCAATCCTTTGCCAGCACATTTGATATATATTTAATGGAAAAATATGAAATTAGTAAATCTCTACATCATATAAAATGTCAAATGTTCATAACTAGCAAAATATTTCGTTACAAAATCTTGATAATAGCCGAGTAATCCAGATGGCGAGATAGCAATTTACCCTCAGCCGGTAATAAAACAGACCATTAATTTTGCACTAGCCCTGTTTGAGTTATAGATGTTTGGGTTCACAATTTCTGGCCTACATATTTGGAAGAGGGTATAATTATGACTATCCATCTTACCTCTTTATCTTTGCACTCCGTCTAGCACCATGTTCCCCCTTCACCACCACCACCTCCTCCTCCTCCTCCTCGTGAATGATACGGTGTTTATAGTGATTCTTGGTGTGGTTTTTAAGACGTTCGCCCCAGTAGTTTGGCGATTTTATTACGTTTTGCCCCCTTTCTTTGTCAATGTTAAGACTTTTCGTGCCATTTAGGTGTCGATTTTATCCTGGCGAGCGAGAGCGAGCCTGAAATTTTAAGAGGAACTGGCCTTCGGCCAATAAATTTTTCTACCGAAAAGTGTACAAATATTTCTTGAAGGGGGGTCTAGGGGGTGTTTTTCTAAGCTTGATGGAGGTCTAGCGAGGAAACTAAGAAATATAGGAATACATTAATTAATAGACCCCCCCCCAAAAAAAACAGGCCCATCTCCCCTTAACTATCTATAAGCTTACCTCTTTATCCTGGCGCTCCGTCTAGCACCATGTTCCCCCTTCGTCACCGCCTCCTTCACCTCCTCCTCCTCCTGGTGATGGTGAATGTTGCGGTGTTTGTAGTGGTCGTCGTGGTGTTGTTTGTTTAGAGAGGACATCATCATAACAAACCCGTAGAGTGAGAGGGCCAGGAGGTACAGTGCTAGGGGGGTGATGTGTACAGTGACCCGACCCATCTTGCTTTTGTTGACCCCTCCTGTTGACCTCATCCCCCGTCGGCACCACCACTGCAGTTATTCTCTCCTTGTATTTCTGTTGACCCCTGTTGTTGTTGAGCTCACCCCCCGTCGGCACCGCAACACTTAAGCTTTTGTTTATGTTGACCCCTGCTGTTGACCTCACGCCCTGTCGGCACTGCAACACTTAAGCTTTTGTTGACCCCTGCTGTTGACCTCACCCCCCGTCGGCACCGCAACACTTAAGCTTTTGTTTATGTTGACCCCTGCTGTTGACCTCACCCCCCGTCGGCACTGCAACACTTAAGCCTTTGTTTATGTTGACCCCTGCTGTTGACCTCACCCCCCGTCGGCACTGCAACACTTAAGCTTTTGTTTATGTTGACCCCTGCTGTTGACCTAACCCCCCACCGCCACCGCAACACTTAAGCTTTTGTTTATGTTGACCTCTGCTGTTGGCCCCATTCCCCGCCACCACTATTCTCTCCGGACCGTGGCACCCTGGAGCCACTGGAAGGGAGGGGATATTATGAACTGTAAATGTTTCGCTTCGGACGATTCCTATTAATAATGCATCGGCTGAGGGGGTCACCGTAGAAATTTGTTATACCCTAAGTTCATACTCTAATTCATGAAGTAGACCATCTGGGCTATCATAAAAACGAGGGTCGAATTTTGGCATGATGGTTAATTGGCAGAAATTCAGGGCTGTTTATTGGGCAATTGTGACACAACTTGACCCAAAATTTGAGGTGAGGAACATTCAACGCTTCATAACTTCATCCAGAAACACGAAAAAATATTAAATGACCATTCAGAATGTTTGTCTTTTAGAGCTCTACAAGATGATATATAAGACATGGCATTAAATTTGATATGTAGGTCACCAGAAGTCAAAAGGTCAGGATTTTTTAAAAGTTGTCTTAAAATTTGAGTAGTATAGCAATATTCGTCTCTCTTACTCAAATGCAAGATTATTTGTGTTAATTCTAAGTCAAATCCTTTACTTTGGACCTCAGTAGACATATTAAAACAACCCAAGTTTTAGTATTACACATAATATAGCATAATAGGTGCCAACTGAAAAAAAGTGGAAATCGGACTTTTTTTTCTCGAATCCCTGGGTAGGGTTTACGATTTATTACGTACCTTCAGCTATATACTGTATGCGTTTAGAACCATCAATACTGTTTGTTTTAATATTATATCAGCTTTAAATGCTTGATTTTCTATGTTATTTACATCACAGGTCACTTAGGTCAAAAAGTTCATATCAGTCACTAGCTCAATAATTCTGCTAGAATATTAATTTTGTGTGAAACTATATATTACCATTATCTTACCATACTTCAGGCCTTTTTCAATGTGCATTTGCCTATAGTCTGCCATTTGTACATGTATGCATTGCTAGTCTAACTTTTGAGTGCTTAAAGAAGCGTTACACACATTTTCCTCTTTCAGTTCACTCTGATATTTATTTAATTTACAAGGCAGATTTTGGTCCCGACAATAGCATCTTATGATAGTACATTGTATCAGTCATATGCTTAATGCATCTTGCAAAACAATCACTTTACATGAACTATATTATTATATAATTTATATATACATTTACACAATATGGTCTGCAATTATGGTTATACATGGTTAGTTTCACGACTGAGTGCCGGAAGAATTTCTACAAACATTCCCTTCCTTGAGCCCACTTTGACATTTACAAAATTTACAACAAGGCAGGCCAATGTTCCGACATCTGCATCTTACATTGGCACATTGCGCTATCGCTCGCCAGGAAAAAATTGACACCTTTATGTCCCGAAAGGTCTTAATGTTGAAAAAGAGGGGCGAAAGGTCTTTAAATTGCCAAGCTCATGGAGCGAACGTCTTAAAATCTCATCACTCATCATCTCATCTTTCCCCGTAGAACTAGGGCAGCTGAGAGCGTCCATGAATTTACACTTTCTCCTCCACAATGCAGAACTTCTGCTTATCAAAATTCATTTATCCCTAGAACTACTACTCTTTGGAATTCACTTCCCTCGAGTTGCTTTCCATAAACTTACAATCTACAAAAGTTTAAATCCAGTTGTTACAAACTTTTTATGAATGGAGGATACCTTTAGGCACATGGACCTTTTTGTTTTATCTGTGTGTTTCCTTCCTCCGTTCATTGTCTCTTAAAAAAAAAAAAAATAAAATAATGGAGCTAGCTTGAGGGAGAAGGGGTTCAGAAAAAAAAATCCTTATTTCACTAATACCATTGATCAATATAAGCAATTAACACATTCAGTACCAGTGATGTCCTTTTTATCATATTCGGGCAACTATTAGACGATTTTACTCAGCTTAAGAAGGATCTATGGTAGCTAAAAGGATTAATTTGGGTTAGTTTGTAGGCTTTGAATAGTTAGAGGTCCTTCCTAAACTACATAAAATCATCTAATAGTTGCCAGAATTTAATGAAAACTTGAAAAGGACGTCTAAATGGGCTAAGCATACATTTTACCTTAAGTAGTATGAGGGAATCACACCATGCTATTCCTCCACTCGTTACCGTCCCTGTTCACTGATAAACCGCTACTTTAATACTGCCACTAACCCCACCCTCACCCTCACACACTATGGCAAGATGTACGCCCTTCTTGTAGCCATCCTCCGCCATCTTGTAGACCTCAGTGCGTAACGTCGATGTCACATAAACACTTTTTCCGCCAATTTTATCTGAGCGAGTGTTTTTCTCTTACTACTTCTTGGTATTTTCGCAGTGAATTCGACAACTAGACTGGCTTTATATGATTTTAAGAGACTGTAATAATATATGACTTTACTTCAGAGGATACCTAACCACACTTGCCTGAAAACATACTACCGGAAAAGGCGCTCGTGGGAGACTGGCTTAAACCGTGACGTATTTCCAGCAGTTGTAGCTTGTCATTTTTGCGTTCGCGAGTTATTAGTCGTATTTACATAAGAACATAAGAACATAAGAAAATGGGAGTCTGCAGAAAGCCGATTGGCCTAAGCAAGGCAGATCCCTGTTAATATTCGTGAGGTATCTATTAGGGAGCGCAAGGAAAACCAAACACACGTACGGGATATAAGGATAGGTATGCAATATGGCGTGTGAGAAAAGAAAGATGGCGGGAGATCCCCCCCCCCCTTCCTCTTTAGGTTGTGTCGCTGCTTACGTCCACAAACCCGCGTCCGATTGCTTTCTCGGGGCGTTGAAATTACCCACCATTTTTCTCAGCCTAGTCCGAATGCAAAGCAGCTCTTAATATTTATCTTTAGCTTCTAAATAGTTGCAATATTTCTGTGTGTGTGTGTGTGTGTGTGTGTGTGTGTGTGTGTGTGTGTGTGTGTGAGGTTAGTATATGTAGCTTGGGAATAGCAGTCAGAATGGCATACGAACGCTAGCAGGAAAATAGGAAGGATAACATTGTTAAGGAAAACAGACACGAATATAAAGGTGATGTCACACGATCTCTTTTGGGGGCAATTTTCTGTAAGCTTTTTTCTCGCATAAGGCGGTGTCACACGAACGCAATTTCCGTCAAATTTCGATGAGCAAGTTTTGTTCGTACTATTTTGAGGCTCTTCCGCATTCGAATAAAAAAATACTATATCGAAGGTAGATTATGTTAGGTATTGTATATTTGTTTAACTTAATATTGAATTAAACTTGTAAACTTTTCAGTTCTGGCCTGTTCTCCTAAACTAATGGTTCGCTATCGCTTGCCAGGAAAATATTGACACCTAAATGGTACAATAGGTCTAAAAATGTATAAAGAAATGGGGCGAAACATCTTAAAATTGTCAAACTAATGGAGAGAATGTATTAAAAACCTCATAGACTAATGGGGCTAAACATGAGGGAGAAAGGGCTCCAGAAAAAAATACCCCCTTGATGGAAGTTTTACTCCCTTACGTAAGAACATAAGGACATAGGAAAACGGGAGTCTGCAGAGAGCCGATTGGCCCACACAAGGAAGATCCCTTTCTAACCCAACCCATCTCGTACATATGCCTATCTAATTATATTTCGAAGCTCTCTATCGTTCTTGATCCTACCATATCACTCGGTAGCCCATTTCACCTATCTACAACTGTTACCAAACCAATACTTGCCTATATATTTTCTGAAACTAAATTTATATAATTTGAAACCATTTGTTAGAGTTCTTTCGCTATCACTGAGCTTCAGTACATCTTTCATGTCCCCTTTATTTATCCCACTAACTCACTTGAACACCTCTATCATATCCCCTCCAATTCTGAGTCTTTCTAACGAATGTAAGCCTAATTTCTTCAACCTTTCTTCATATGGAAGATTTCTAATATTATGGATAATTTTTGTCATTCTTCGTTGTACTCTCTCCAAGGAATCTATATCAATTTTGTAACAAGGACACCAAAAATGAACAGCATAATCCATATGGGGTCTCACTAATGACAAGTAAAGTTTTAAGATAACATCAACAGTTCTGTTACTCACACTTCTAGAGATAAACCCAAGGATCCTGTTTGCCTTGCTACGAACGCTTATACACTGTTTTCTAGTCTTCAGATCATTGCTAACAAACACCCCCAGATCTTTCTCACAGTCTGAGTTTTCTAATTCTGTATTAGCTAGTATATATTTTGCATTTGTATTCATCTTCCCTATCTTTAACACCTTGCATTTGTCAATGTTAAAATTAATCTGCCAATTTACTGACCATTCGTGTAAGGCATCTAGATCCCTTTGGAGGCACTCTATGTCGCTATCTGAATCTATTTTCTCCCCATTTTGGTATCATCTGCGAATTTACTTAGCCTACTAGTTATACCTAAATCAAGGTAATTTATGTAGGGTAAATGCGGGGAAGAGCAAGGTTATGGTCTTCGAAAGCCTAGGGGTAAAGCCACAGAGTGTGAGGTGAAGTTGAACGGTCAGGCTATGGAGATTGTCAGCTCATTTAAGTATCTGGGTAGTGTGTTGAATAAAGATGGGACTATGGATGAAGAAATGCGGGAGATGGTGCAACGGGGGAATGCTGAAAGCAGTAACAAGAAATAGGGTGGTCAGTATGGAAGTGAAGAAGTCCTTGCATGACAGTGTGGTAATCCCGACACTGACTTACAGAAGAGAAGCATGGACGTTTGAGAAGAGGCTCAGACCAAGAGTGAGAGGGATGGAAATGAGTTACTTGAGAAGTGCGTGCGAAGTTACATGGAGGGATAGACAGACGAATGAGGAAGTAAGAAGGAGGTGTGGTGTGGAGGTAGATGTGCGGGAAAGTGTGAAAAGGAACACCTTGAGATGGTTCGGCCATATGGAACGTATGAGAAGCGAGAGAATGACTAAGAAGGTGTACGAGAGCGAGGTGGAAGGACAGAGAGGGAGAGGTAGACCGAAGGAGAGGTGGAAGGATGAAGTGAGGAAGTAAATGGATGAAGGCGGTACTGGTTGGGAGGAGGGGCGTCGACTGACTGGGGACAGAGGTGCATGGGGGTGGTTCGTTCGTGGCCACCCCTTCGGGGATCACGGCGTCAGGCAATAGATAGATATAACCACCAACAGAGGGTCTAATACAGATCCCTGGGGGATGCCACTTTTGACTGCACCCCATTCTGACTTAATACCATTTATGTTGACTCTGCTTCCTACCAATTAGCCATGACTAATCCATCCCAACAACGACCCACCTATTCCATGCGCCTCAACCTTTCTCATCAATCTCTCATAAGGGACTCTGTCGAAAGCTTTACTGAAATCCAAATATATTATATCATATGACTTATCATTATCTACTGTTTCATATACCTCTGAGAAAAAGCAAAAGCAAAATTGTAAGGCAAGAACTTCCCTGAGTGAATCGATACTGAGAAGAATTGATTAAATTAAATGTTTCTAGGTGGTTTCTAATTTTCCTAGGAATAATTGACTAGCAACTTTCTTATGATTGATGTGAGACTAATGGGACGGTAATTGGATGCTATTGATTTATCACCTTTTTTGAAGTTCGGAACTACATTTACAAGCTTCCAAACTTCTGGAACTAAGCCTGTTTCTAATGACTTCCTAAATATAAATGTTAATGGGTAACTTAACTCATCTCTGCATTATTTTAATACTCTAGCATATACCTCATCAGGGCCAGGCGATTTCTGAGGTTTCAGTCTGTCAATTTCCTTAAGCACATCATTTTTACTTATAGTAATCGTACTTAACATATTTTCTATACTGTTGCTATATACGTTACGGACTTCTGGAACTGTGCTAAATTGTTATTAGTGAAAATGGAAAGGAAGTGATTATATAATGTACTGCAAATTTCTATCTCATTATCAGTTATTTCTCCTATCGAAGTTTTAAGGGGACCTATTACATCTAACTTTATATATAAATACAGTAATTGGTAAAAGGCTTTAGGGTTATTTTTTGAGTCGTTGGCTATCGTGATTTCATAATTTATTTTTGTTTTCCTAATTTCCTTTGTGATAGTAAATAAGTAGGTGATTTTCGCCTTTCTTAATTTGTCTATAAGGTTCCTCTTTTTTGTTTTTCCCTAGAAGATTATTAGTTTATTATTTATCCATTTTGTTGGTTCTGTGTTGATGCAAATCTTCTTTAGGGGATATAAATATTTAGAGCATTATGGAATGACACAATAAATTGTTAATATGTAGCTGTCAAATTTAACGGGTATCTGAGAGGGGGTACATTCATTAGAACACCTGGATTAATTTAATTGTTTAACCGTAGGGTCCGCCCTTTGGGCTTTTCTTAGCCCACCATAATCAGCTGTTTTTTTAATCTGGGATAAGTGTCTTATTCTCTTTAGCATTTCCTGTCCATTGTATATTAAAATAAGTAGATTTATGATTGCTATTTCCTAGTTGGTCCCCTATCTCTATATTATCAATTATATGTTCATTATTACTGAGACCTAAATTGAGGATATTATTGCCTCTTGTCTATGAATTGAAATAAAAAAACTATCTTGTACCGCTTCAATAAACTCTTCAGAATCTGAGTCGCCGATTTGGTGCTGCCAATCTATATTCGGAAAATTAAAATCCCCCTAAATGCACACATTACTAACCTTTGATGCTATTTTCACTTCCCCCCATAAAGATGTACCATCATTTCTACTCACATTTGGTGGTCTTATAGACCACCAAATAATTCTAATAACTATGGACTCACTTGCGCTAACCTCTACCCAAATACTGTTATTATAATTATTTAGTCTAATACCTGATTTAGTACAGCTTTTTAATGAACTCCTGACAAACACTGCTATTCTGTCTGTCAACTATATCCTGTTATATGAAATTCTGCTAAAAAAAATGCCTGGATTCTGTATTTATCCATGTTTCAGTTAGTGCTATTACTGTATGTCTATATTTTTCATTGCTAACAAGTGCTTTACGCTCGTCCATTTTGTTACATAAACTCCTAGTTTGTGTAATATAATCTGAATGTATTTATTGTATTGGTATCTGATTTACCTATATTTCTTCTATTAGTATTTATTTGACTTTTGTTATTATCTTGTACTATGGTAGATATTGTACCACTATTAAAATGTCTAACTTATATTACTGTATTATCACTACTTTATTAATATCACCTAAAAAGCAGCCCATTTATCGATACTCTGGAACTCTCTCCCTCAATCAACTTTCCTTCATCCTATGACTTAAGTTGCTTTAAACTTTGTGTGTCCAAGCATTTTGACCACAACGTCCCTTGGCATATCGAAGGCCTTTATCATGATAGAGTCTGGCACAAATTCCTAATTTCTAAACTACCCTCCTTCGGTTTCTATCCCTCCATCTGTGCCTTTATCTCCAATTTCCTGTCTGGCCTTTCCATAGCTGCGGTTGTGGACGGCCATCGTTCACTTCCTCAACCTATCAACTCCGGTGTTCCTCAGGGTTCTATCCTATCTCCAGTTCTCTTTCTAATATTTATTAATTATCTCAACTGTACCTCCAGTCCTATCCATTCATATGCTGATGACTTTACCTTACACTTTTCAACTAGTTTTTCAGAACCCCCAGCAAGTAATCACTCAAAATCTTCTGACCTATCAACCATTTCCATTTGGGGCAGAGAAAATCTTGTTGCTTTCAATGCTTCCAAAACCCAATTTCTCCATTTATCTACCTGTCAAGAACACTCACAGGACTATCTCTTATAATTCAACAATACACGAATCAACCCTTCATCTTCTCTCAATATTCTCGGTGTCTCTTTTTCTTCTGATCTCACTTGGAAATACCATATTACCACCCCTGCTAAAACAGCTTCCCAGAAGCTGGGTGTGCTCAACCGCCTCCGGGGTTTCTTTACTCCTGCACAGCTTCTTGCTCTGTACTGGGGCACAGTGCGTCCATGTATTGAGTATTGTTCGCATGTGTGGGGAAGATCCTCTCACACAGCACTTCTTGACAAAGTAGAAAAGAAAGCCTTTCGTCTCATTAACTCACGTCCACTCACTGACTCTTTACAATCTTTGATGATATAGTAGGTGCCCTCTCCATCAATGTGGGTGGATCCCAGCTGCGACTGGTCAACTCTGTTCGAAATCTGGGTGTATATGTGAACTCCCGATTAGATTTCAAAGAGCATGTAAACCAGATAGTTAAAAGTTGTTACTTGCACATCAGAAATCTCTATTTGGTGAAGCGGTTTATAACTAGACGTTGCCTCCTGACGTTGGTTCACTCATTGGTCTTCTCTCGTGTTGATTATTGCAATGCCCTGTTGGTGGGTCTTCCAAATTATGTTTTAAATAAAGTTCAGTCTGTTCTTAACAGGGCTGCAAGACTCATTTTTGGTGTTCCACCTAGAACTCCTACTACATCTCTTCACATAGAACTGCACTGGCTGCCAGTAAGAGCAAGAATAGAATTTAAGTTGTGTTTAGTGACTTTTAAGGTTCTCAAATTTGGTGAGCCTAGGTACCTTGCGGAGCTGCTCAGGCGTCCACCGGCACGCCATGGTGTAGTTGTGCGTCATGACAATGACCCTTTTCGTCTTGATGAACCAAGGGCTTTCCAGCAGTCTTCTTTCTTTGAGAGGTCATTCTCCTACATGGCTCCGAGGTTGTATAACAGGTTGCCGCTGTCCATGAGACAACTTAAGACTTTTCTCTTTGAGAGAAGCTATGATCTTGAGAGAGATGTCATGACAGATGGCTATAGAGTTTAGGCTATTTTGCCACTGCTAGTGATTGTTAAATGTGTGTTGTATATAAGCTTTCTTTTGATGCATTGGTTTTGTTCTTTTTTCTTTCTCTTTCCGAGCGCTAGTGAATTCTTCGGAAAAATTGGCGCTTATGAGAAATAAGTAACATGCTTATTATTATTATTAATCTCTTTACCTTTACCGCAATGTTGCATCTCTCTCGCTATTCTAACACTATTACAATAATCAGTTTTCCTCAGAGCACTCTCAGTGTATACCACCTCATCTACGTAGAATACATAGCACCTGTCTTGCAAAAGCTGAGCTCTGGAACTCTCTCCCTGAATCCATCTTCCCCTCATTCTATGACTTAAATTGCTCCAAACTCTGTGTGTCCAGATATTTTGGCTCGAACATTCCTTGATTTTGGCTCTGTCACTCTTTAAACTCTGTGGGAGGCACTCATCACAGGCAGTTCTGCCTTTTGTCTTCCTCATCCACACACATAAAAAAACAAAACACAAAAAAACACACACACACATAATACAAATTCACACACATCTAGGTTGCCCAGGAGAAGACCTAGAGACCAAGGATCACTAAGGTCCTCCAGCAATCCCCCGGCCCCAGACCTCTCGGATAGGTTCCGGTCTCAGCAGGCAGACACGCAGAGGAGCACACCACAATGCCCAACCACCTCACATTCAAGCATGACCCTTCATATACACCGGCTCCCTGGGCCAGGTGCCTGACGGACTATTATCTAGTCCAACTGGCACCCGACCCTCTCTCCCAACCACCGCGTTATCACTCATCTATTCACAAGCATTCTCTATTCATTACCACGTCTCTTGCCTATTCTACAGTCATCCCTCTACCTTCCAACACTCTTATTACACCATCTCTCTATCTCAACGGAGGTCTTCTTATCCCTCTACATCCCCTTGTATCTGACTCGTATACTCTCTTTGTAAGCATTTCATCTCCCATTCGCTCGAAATGTCCATACCATCACAGCACCCTTCTGTCCACTCTGGCCGACAAGGGTTCCTGCTGTCCCACTCTCCTACATACCTCTTCATTCCTCAATATGTGTCTATCCGTCACTCTACATATACTCCTCAAGCAGTTCATCTCCATCACATCCAACTTTCTTTTCTCTTGTGCCTTCAGAGCCCATGTCTCAGCCCCATACATCACTGTTGGTACAACTATCCCTTGATACATTGCAGCTTTAGCTTTCATTCCTAGATTTCTCACCTTCCACATACTTCCCATTGCTCCGAAAACTTTCCTTCCTTCACATACTCTCTGTCTTACCTCCATTTCCACACCTGCGTCCCTGCTCATCACTCCTCCCAGATATTTATAACACTCCACTTGTTCTAGTAATTCCCCATTCAGTCGCACATTTAGATTTATCCTTCGGGCACCATCACTTTACTATTATTGACATTCACCCCCAGCTTCCTCTTCCCAAATACCACACCAAACTCTTTGACTACTCGCTGCAGCTTCTCCTCAGAATCCGCCACCAATGCTGTGTCATCAGCAAACAGCAATTGATTCAACTCCCAATCTCCACAATTCTTTCTTACTAAACCCAATCCTCTACCCATAGTTCTCATTTTTACCTCCCTCACTACATCATCCATTTATACATTAAACAACCACAGTGACATTACAGATCTATGTCGCAGACCTACATTTACCTCAAACCATTCACTCAACTTATTGTTTCCTATTCTAACACACACTCTGTTCTCTCCATAAGTAGCCTACTCTCGACTGCTCTTAACAAATTTCCTTCAATTTATAAATCCTTAGCACCTTCCACATTGCTTATCGGTCCACACGATCATATAGTACTTTATTAGATAGGCGTATAAATATTGTTTGTAATATTGGCTTAGGGGGGATCCTAAATGAGTCTTCAGTTTCATAATTAGCAAATTATAGTTCAATAAACCATGAGATACAGCCACAACATCTTATCTGATAATATAGATAACCTAGAATCTTTCCCACCATGAGCTGTAGCCACAATACTTTACTTATTAATAAATTGGTATACTGTAGTTACATCAATAGTTACATAGATACACAGACTACACAGTCCTTGCGGTCCGGACTTAAATCTAACATAGTATTTGTTACCAATTGGAAGATAAGGACAGCAAAGCAGCCAGCTCTCTAGAGAAACTAGAATCTCTCCCACCATTAATTAGAAGCACCACATACCATACATACATGAATTCAAGACAGTGATTTACCTGTGAGTAGGTCAGTACTGTACTGTATTTTTGTTCCAGGCAGCTCGGTCTTTGGCATCCCTCTTAGTCAGTCGTTTGGTTGCGAGATAAGTTTGTACTACCTGATCCCAGGTCTTTCTTAGTCTACCTCAACTTGCGACTCCCTCCACATTCATAGACTTGTTTTCTTAACCCACCATATGTCAAAAATGTTAAGGGGACCTACCTGTGAAATCCTGAAAATTTCTTAGTGTTTCAGTGAGGACTAAAATATATGTATAAATGGCTAAAATTGAAATAGGAAACATGTACACTACGCTATATGTAATACAACTTCAGTTATCTAAGTAAAAACACTTCTCAAATTTCGTGTGCCGTTTTCTCAAAACATGAATTAGGGAAATTTTTAAATCTATAGGCTCAGTAACTACTGGTCATACGAGGATTGTTTATATACCATTGGAAAGTGTGTACAAAACTTCATAAACTAAATAATGTTTTTTCTTCTATTTTCCCCCTCCCTCCCCTATTTGTACACAGCATTATATAGTATATAGTGGTGCTGATGGTGTACTTTTTAACAGGTTGTAAGTAGGCCTACCCGCAAAGGGAAAAAGTAAACTTTCGGGAGAGGCCAGTCTATTTTGCGTTTATGCCAAAGGCATAGTGTTCTCTGCAGTCTACTTTGATCACCAAGCGCGAGGGACCACTATAAATTGAAAGGGTTCATTCATAGCATTACATAATGTTGGGTTGAAGCAAGGGTGTGTGATGTCCCCATGGTTGTTCAATATATATATGGATGGAGTCATGAAATAAATAAAAGGAAGAGCATTGGATGTTGGTTTACCTATGATAAGGAAGGGAAAGGAGTGGAAGTTGCCTGTACTGCTGTTTGCTGATACAGTTTTCATGAGAGATAGTGAATGGGAGTTGCAGGGGCTGGTAAATATGTTTGAAACAGTGGGTGAAAAATGGAATCTGGGGGTAAATGTGGGGAAGAGCAAGGTTATGGTCTTTGAAAGGAGTGCAGCCACAGAGTGTGAGGTGAAGTTGAACGGTCAGGCTATGGAGAATGTCAGCTAATAAGTATCTAGGTAGTGTGTTGAATAAAGATGGGAGTATGGATGTAGAAGTGCGGGAGAGGGTGCAACAGGGGAAGAGGGTTGTAGGCACTCTGAAAGCAGTAACAAGAATAGGGTGGTCAGCATGGAAGTAAAGAAGTCCTTGCATGACACTGTGGTATTCCTGACATTGACTTACGGGAGCGAAGCATGGACGTTGGTGTAGAGACTCAAACCATGACACTGTGGACTCAGACCATTTTTAGACGATGTCGATCAACTGCAGACATTCTTTGCCTTCTTACGCATCAAATCAACCAAGCTACAGACCAACATGGTGAAACACATACAATAGCACTGGATATATCAAAGGCATTTGATAGAGTCTGGCATCAATCCTTATTGTCGAAGATGTCACACTACGGCCTTGCATCATTAGTTCCACTAATTTCTTCTTATCTTCATAACAGAAAAATACGTGTAATGGTAGATGGCCTTTATTCTCAATTTCACTCAATAAATGCTGGTGTTCCCCAGGGATCAGTTTTGGCCCCATCTCTGTTCCTCATTCATATCAATGATCTCATATCTACCACTCATAATCCAATACATTCCTACGCAGATGACTCAACACTCCACAGTTCCTTCACATTTACCAATTCTTTCACCCAACCCGATCGTATAAATTCAAAAATAAACACTGCAATTTCTCTGAACCAGGACCTTTCTAGAATTAATGAATGGGGACAAAAGAATCTAGTTTCCTTTAATGCACAGAAAACCAAGTACTGTACATTCAATTTTCTAACCGACAGAATCTCACTGACTTCCATATATTTTTTAATGATGTAAATATTCCCACTTCCCCTAGTATTGACATTCTCGGTGTAACATTAACTACTAACTTGAGCTGGACACATTATGTTAGAAGCATTGCTAAGAATGCCTCTAAAACACTGGGACTCCTGTACAGCGTTCGAGAATTCTTCACTGACGAGCAGTTGGCCGTAATATATAAGTCATGTGCGTTCTCAGATGGATTACTGTTCACCTCTGTAGAGTGGAAGTGGAGTGGTTGCATTGAGGCAGTTGGACAAAATTCAAAATAAAGCTATTAGATTAATCAATAACCCTGCAATCACACAGGACCTTCCTACATTATCCATACGAAGAAACGTTGCATCCCTTGCATTATTCTACAGATATTTTCACAGCAATTGTTCCGAGGAACTTGCTTCAATTGTGCCGCCTCTCCACATCTTTCCCCGTAGAACTAGGGCAGCTGAGAGCGCCCATGAATTTACACTTTCTCCTCCACAATGCAGAACTTCTGCTTATCAAAATTCATTTATCCCTAGAACTACTGTACTACTCTTTGGAATTCACTTCCCTCGAGTTGCTTTCCACAAACTTACAATCTACTAAAGTTTAAATCCAGTTGTTACAAACATTTTATGAATGGAGGATGCCTTTAGGCACATGGACCTTTTTGTTTTATCTGTGTTTTTCCTTCCTCCGTTCATTGTCTCTTTAAAAAAAAAAAAAAAACAAAAAACAAGAGTGAGAGGGATGGAAATGAGTTACCGTACCTGAGAAGTGCTTGCGGAGTTACATGGAGGGATAGACAGATGAATGACGAAGTACGAGAGAGGTGTGGTATGGATGTAGATATACTGGAAAGTGTGAAAAGGAACACCTTGAGATGGTTCGGCCAGGAACGTATGGGAAGCAAGAGAATGACTAAGAGAGTGTACGAGAGCGAGGTGGAAGGACAGAGAGGGAGAGGTAAATCAAATGAGAGGTGGAAGAATGGAATGAAGAAGTATATGAGTGAAGGCGGTGCTGGATGGGAGGAGCTGCGTCGATTGACTGGGGACAGAGGTGCATAGGGCCGTTTCGTTTGTGGACACCCCTTCGGGGATCACGGCTTCCGGCAATAGATAAATAGATAGACATAATGACAGCCTTTCTGTTTGAAGCCATGATTCAACAAAAATAGTGAACCTCTTTCCTTTGAATAATTAAATAACTACGGTACAAATAATACTGTAGTTTATAATAAAAGTAGCAATAGTATTTGCATAAATTTCTTTGGAAAGTATTTTCTTTTCATTATACTTTATTTGAACAATACTGATAACGTTCATAATGACAGCCACTCCAAACAGTGTACAGTAACATTCAACATTAACTTCATACGTTACACCAGTAGGCTTTTGACAAATAGTTTTATTATAATTATATATTCATACGTTACATACAACCTTACCAAACTGTACTAAGCCGCCATGATGAGGCACAGAGGCTGTCATCATCCTTTGGGGTAGGCCATCCTACAATGGACCATATAAGGCCGATGGTGATGATTCCAGAATTCTTCATATACTGTAAGTTACTTAATTTGGTCCCCACTTAGAAGTAATTCTCCCTACCATGGTACAAAGGAGTACAAAGGAGTACAAAGGATGGTTATGACACAAGTAGCCATCACAGCATTAAACTCTACATCTGCTGTATATGGAGATTTATTTGAGTACCTAACAATACAGTAGGTATTGGATATACTGTAGTTACATATTATGATATGCACAATGCATAATTATAGAGAAAACTAACATATTTACCAATACCAATAGCTTCACATCCTCTAGCCAATAGTTTGGTTAGAGAATTCATCTTTGCTGGAAAGTGAATCAAGTCAGTTGACCAGTCGCTTTGCAGCATCACGTCCAAGTAGTTGACCTATCGCATAGCCCAGGTCAGCAGTAAGGATATACGGCCCACATGTGAGATTCTAGGTAAGGAAGTTGAAGCTTTTAGACATACTGTATATATTTAGCAGAATTATGGGTTAAAATATGTTTGTAATCCACATAATTACAATAAGTACAATATATCAAAATCAACATAATTATCATCCATCATCAATTCTAAGACTAGATTAATATTTTAGTTTTGATAAATATTTATGTTTATAGCTTCAACTTCCTTATAGCCCATATCTGGCAAATGGTCAATTCACTCCACAAGCTGTGTTAGACTGAAACCGTACTTCATTAGGATCACCCAGTCTTTAAAGTCTATGACTTGGGCATATACTTTTAAGGGTAGGTTTTTATTCATGGTTTTTATGTATTTATTTATTTTTAAGTTTCCTTCCTGCACCTCCTTTTCAAGCTTTAAAAAAAACAAAAAAAAATTTAAGATACATTGTGCACCGAAAAATGCTATCGCTCGCCTTAAAAAACAACGCCTAAATGGCATGAAAGATCTTAAAATTGCCAAACTAACGGGGCTAAACATGAGGGAGAAGGGGGGTCGAGAACACCCCCCCCCCCTTAAAACTGGAATAAATGCAAGTATTATACAGGAAAATTAACAAACTTGCATTCTATTGGTCATCTTACCACTTCCAGAGACATTGAGAACTATAAGCGTATCTTGACATTTGTATATATAACTACAATGACAAACTAAGTTGATATATATGTGACTAATTTGATTGGGAGCCAAATTCACTTACTCATATAGTGATGTACAGTACTGTACATTCTATGTGGTGGTTTTGTGTTCTTTTATTTAAATTTTTTATTTTGCTAAATCGTTATTTCCACATAGTAATTTTGATAAGTTCTTTTGTCTTTATATTGTGTTCTCAGTTTTGGTTTGTAAGTTTTACATTATAATAGGAGTGGTTTTGAATGGTCTCTTATTTACATATAATAGGAGTGGTTTTGAATGGTCTCTTATTTGCAAGCCTGTTATGTATTTATATATGTACCGGGTATCTTCGTCAACAATACAGCATAGGAAATTCGGCGTCGCTTAAATAAATCGTAAAGATAGCTTCAACTATTTATTTATTATGTACACATTACCAATAAGTATAAAATGTAATTACAGTACTTTCACTTAATAAGTTATCGGTCATCTTCATAGAAGAAAATTGAAATTGCCTGAACATATTTATAATGTGGCAATTAAACTAGAAACAAAAAATGCATTTTTTTTTTAATTACAAATATTGTAATCCAATAATTTATGTAACAAACAATATCATTATTTTAATTAATTTTTAATTGATCTACAAAAGTAAAAAAAAAATTTGTTTTACAAAGTAACTGCATTTATATCAATTCCAAACATCAATTCAAGTAATACATATATAACTACCAAATCTATCATAAGTTATTTGTACGGCCACTGGCTGGGGGCATTGTATCCAGGGTATTTCTTCTTGGCCTTGAGGCTGGACACAATGTTGGAGTCTTTAGTAAATGCTGACACTCCACCAAACATGGTGTCCGTCTCTGTGGGGAATAACAAATATCAGTTCCATAATCACATGCCCAAAGTGTAATTAAATAAACAAACTTAATTATTTTGACATACTCTAAACTCAAAGAAGTCTATTTTATGGCAAATTAATAATAATCATAATAATAATATCTGGTCTTTTGTTACTAAAAAGCGCCAGTTCTTCTGGAGGAATTCACCAGCGCTTGGTACCCGTTATACCACTACTGTATTAAGAAAAATGTGGAATGACTTCCCAAATTGACTAATTTCTTGAACATGACGATGGTGCAATGTTATATGTGCGATCAGTTTGCTTGGGAACCAGATTGACTTGCTCATATAGTGATGTATATCTTATGTGATGGATTGTGTTCTTTTATTTAGCGTTTTTCCCACATAGCGATTTTGATTAGTTCTTTTGCATTTATCTTGTGTCGTCCCAGTTTTGGTTCGTTGATTTTGCAAGTTTTACATTATAGTTGTTCATATGCAGTATGAGCTGCAAAATGACAGCAGCTAAAGCCTGTAATAATCAGTCATTGTGTCGCTCGCAAGATCATAACTTTTCTGGAAGAGGAAGTTCTTTAGCTGCACTTTAAAAGAATCAACGGAATTTCAACTGTCTAAATCGCCAGTGGCAATTGATTATACAACCTAGCAGCCACATGGGAAAAGGACCGATCAGAGGAGGACTGCTGGATGATTCTCGGTTCCTTGAGACACAGAGGATCATCGTTGCTTCGTAAAGACTAAAAAATCTAGTGATGATTTATGGAAGATAAATTGATATCACACAGTTTCTGAGATAATAATACAGTAATAACAATAATGTTCAGGTTACTTATACTGTATAGCGCTATTTCTCTCTAGCCCTCGCTCCGAGATTCAATAGCGCTGGACCAAAGTTTATTACCAGACACTATTACCCATTTCCATGCTCAAGGGAAACGGTACCGGCTACCAGTGTATGCGAAAAACCTTCATGCCTGAGCGTGGAATTAAGCTCGGGTCAGCCGGGATGGGTGGCCGAGACATTCTCCACTACACTACCGGCTGTTATTTCTACTTATTTCACACTTCAATGCATCGGGTTTGTTTATGCTGCTGAAGTTTATAAGGATGGGATGTCAGTAAGCAGAAATGAGAAAGTGGTTGAGAAATAAGGAACCAATAAAATTTTAAAACTTTTACAGTATTCATATTACTTATCACAAACACTACCAGTAATTTAAAATAAGGTGTTATAGCATCAAGTTCATTATTCACAACATTCAAGAATACAATGTCAAGCTAAAAGACAATAGCCTTGCTTTTCACTTCACTAAGAGAACATTGAGAAAAGAACCTTGAGTTTTGACTGTAATACCTGACAAAAAAATTACCGGTAAGGACAATTTTTGTTTAGAAACGCAAGAGATAAGAGACCGATCACACAGTCTGAACGGAAAATAAATGGAAATAAGGCAACTTAAATAAGATTAATTTTATGGTTAAACAAAAAAATGGGAAATATACAGTATCTAATATTTAAGTGCTAAAGTCCCAGAGAGAGCACTAATTATAACTAATACACACTACAGTTAACATATGTATGTACTAACTTTGTTCTGATGAACAAGGTCAAATGCTATGCATTACTGTTACTATTGATATAAAAAAAAAAACAATTCTAATATCAAAATATGCAAGCTTAAACCTATATTGCCACTAGATTTGCATGTAAGTAACTATAGGTAGCACCAATGAATGTTGAAATAACTTAGACAAGTTGACAATGCATATAAACACCATATGAGGAGGAGCACTTTATTGACATTACGCAGACAGCTTCTTCAGGTCACTACCTGAAGAAGCTATCTGCAAAACGTTGTCAATAAAGTGCTCCTCCTCATTTGGTGTTTATATTCAGCACCAACGAACTTGACAATAATCTTGATCCCTGACCTCTCTGTAACTCAAGTGTCTAGAGCAAACTGGCTGTAAATATCCACACTTATTTCCTGGTGGACTCTTCCCAGATGATAGAAATGTCAGCCTATTTGCTTTTATTCATTTTGAGTTATAATAAGTTAAGGGGTCAAGATTATTGTCAAGTTCGCTGGCACTACCTATAGTTAATTTTGATTATGTAACAACAATATGCATTTATATAGACTAGCATTTAAGATAATTATACAATTTTAAGTACTGTACTGGTATTAATATTTGTAGCATACACACAACATACCTGGATGGAACCTGGTGTAATTATATGTAACATGGAGATTCTTTGGCAGGTCCTGTGACTTGAAGCGGTCCAAGGGAACGGTTGTGTCCACCTCAGTCTGATAGAACTTCACCAACTCACCTGAGGACAAACACATGGCTTATAATACGGACATCGTTATTCTTGTAAGCAGGTAGTATGGGAACTCGTATACATAGTCAAATGCCAAAGTTTGAGTACACCCTGTACAAGTACCGGTACTACGAACTGAGGAGAAAATTACAGACAATAACAGTTTTCTGTATGAACAGTCACGCCAGTAAATCCTTTTCCCGAGGGTGAGCTATAGCTCTCTTCACACAAAGACCAGTGGTGTGCAGGGCTCTACTATTAAATCACCAAACGGTTTGATTCATAAAATTCAACCAAAATGAGAATTGACTGTTCAAGTGTGCAACTGTGTTTGAGCACAGCATTCACTGAATCTTCCTGGTCAAGGACTTCATGGTGAGGCTGTACCAGTATTTATCTCCAGCAATGACAAGTTTGAAAAGATCATTAATAAATATTATTACATTTAGTCTAGCTATCCAGTATTCACACAACCATTCTCTCCAAATGGCCAAACCACTGCAGCCTCCAATAAAGTATTACCTCAGAGACACACTATAAGTAACTCTCTCTACTCTTACTGGTCACTATCTCAACTTAACATCACTTATATGTCTATATCTACTCCTTACATAATCATATATATTCTACATCACTGGATATTATATTAAAATAACAGCGACAAGACAAAAAGCTACCTGGGGCCATCGTAATCATCCAAATCCTTAAAATATATCTTGCCTAGAACAAACAATTAGGAACTTTAATTACTAAACTTTGCCTGAACATTTACCTGCCTTATTGGGAAGCAGCTTTTTGTGAGGGTGAGTCTTGTCCAGAGTGAGGTTTGGCATCCTCTACCCAACCTTAGCCGTTTCTGTCTGTCTCTTTCTGTACGGTACTACTTTTGGGGTGGGCAACTAGGAATCCTCCTACCCTTGTAAAATTCACCTACTAGACGAGACAGAGAAACGGGCGAGGGAACGTGAAAATTATCCCGGACCCTAAGAATTGGAAATTTAAATGTAGTTTCTGTTCAGGCTCTGTCTCGAGTCGGCCACCCCCAGCCATTGGGTATATGCCTGAGTAAATACATACATACATACATAAATCCATCCATCTATTGCCAGACACCTTAATCCCTGATGGGATGAACAAATAAATAGTGTCCATGTTCTTCTGTCATTGATCAAGCAGCGGCGGTGGGAGCCTCAAAAAAATTTGAGCCGAAATGGAAGAGAATGGTGAGAAATGAAAAAAAAAAAAAATCGCCTCGGTCATTTGGGGGTCGGGGGTCGAAAGTTTGTCTCCCCCGCATGACCACCCGCCCGGGAGCACTAGGGTGAAAACTAAATATGGCATTGTACGGCATACATCCTAAGGAGTGTCTCACATAAATCTCAAGCCTCTAGCTCCCATACGACCGGAGTAATGAAGGTTCAAAGTGGCGGTGAACTAAGGGTGTAAAGTATCCCCACTAAGCCCACCACCACCAGCCGCGCGGCTGTCTTGGCCCGCTCACACCTACCGGCCCGGCTCCCACACACACTACGGTACCTCCCCCTCCTATTCTCCCGCCATTTCCTACCTTACGAGCCACGTAAGTTATTTTTATATGTCGGACGCACGTGATGCGTCGCTGGGAGTTGGTGATCAAACACTGCCGACGCATCACGTGCGACACTGGGTTAAAGAATGTTCATGCTTCACTCCTACACATCAATGTCGGGATTAGCACACCTAGCCTACATACAGTGACTTTACTTACTTTTTGTAGAAAACAAATAAAATAAATAGTGCAACAATGCATACCCAGTAGCAGATAAATAAGAGAACCAAATGGTATTCACTTTTCAGACACTGGCATAAAAAAATAGGGGGAATATGAAAATGTCCATGCACCTAATGACATTCTCGTTCTGTTGACATATATATTTGAAACTTTGAAACTGGTGTAATGGGGGGACTTTATTGTAATAATTTCATCTATTGAAATGCAACCCCGTCTGACCCGTTACAAAGTATGCAATGGAAAATTATGCTATACCATTGTATGTATTTTGAACTACTGTAGATTAAAGCTTGAAAATTTTATCTGAAGAAGTTATTTCCAGAGTGAGAATTGGGTTCTGATAGCCAAACTCTACATTGCAAAAGAGTGGGCATTAACTGATGATTTAGTACCATGAAGAGATGCAAAGGTGCCACAATTGAAGCAAATTCTGCTGAATATTTTCCATAAGAGTAACTTACAATGTACTGTAATATGGAAGGGATGTCACATATCTCCAAAAATGTAAAGATGCATATAAATTTGCAATTAAAGTGGTTGATAATTATTACTACTCAATAGTGAATGGTACTTCAAGGTATTGTGGAGCATTGGTAGCATCATAGCCTCTCATCTGAAAGAGAAAGATTGGGGTTCGAATCCCACTGATAGCCGGAGTTATTTGGGTGAAGGCTAGTCCTGTCCAGATTGAGGTTTGGCATTCTCTATCCAACCTTAGTAATTTCTGTCAGTCTCTTTCTGTACTACTTTTCCTACTTCAGGGATGGGAGGCTAGGAATCCTCCTCCCCTTGTAAGTGAAGAATTCATGAGTTGTGTGAGGAGGCTGAAGTTCTTTGAGGTATATAGTAAAATTACTCATTACTCACCCACATTAGTGACCTTGTGCATTAGAGGGTTAGGGACACTATGACCGAAGGCAGCTGAACACTGTGTCAACACTTGGAACTTGGTCTGCACATCACTGAAGGCTGCCTTAGAATCTGAGCTCCGTAATACCTTCTCACAGATCTCCTGAACTTGAGTTGCTGCATTATGAGGTGGACTGTATGGCTTCTGGGTTCGGAGATACCTGCACAAGGGACAAAGGATACCCTAAGTAATGTCTGCCAATCTTGGACGTATGCTGTACAGTATATGGTAAAGGCACATTAATTTGTTTCCTACATTATAGCACTGAATTAAAAAAGAAAAGGACAAAAAATCAGTTATGTAACTTGTACTAAAATAATGCAAAGTACTTATAACAAAAATCTTGCTTGTGCAATTTATTATGTACAATAGTAGACTTTATGCTTGTACAATGTGATGTATACAACAGTAGACTGTTTTTACTGACAGCATTGATAATATCACATTCCTAAATTTATTAAACATATTCACTTATCCCGTTCATATAAATTAACTAATTATAAAAATTGATGCACACTTCCCTACTTCAAAATCTAACTGGTCAATGCCAATCCGGTATTTATCCCTAGCCACTTTGTAACTAGAAAGGAGTTACAGTAAATGTGCTGTAAATTTGTATACCTATGTCCTTGCTGATTCTTCCCAATGATAGAAATGTCAGCTCGATTGCTTTTATTATAAAATGTCACGATTTCTGTCAAGTTAGTTGGGCACCAGATATAGCTAATGAAATAATTGAATATTTGTGTAAAACTAGTGATAGAAGGCTATATCATTGTGTGCTTAATTCTTAGATTATAAACAAATACCGGTAGTAAAATGTCATCTTCCATCCTATCTCGGGATTATGCTACTGCAGTAAGTCACATTTACATGTAAAAATAATTTGTATAAGCTTACTCTATAGTCTACCGGTATTCACTATAAATAGACCAGAAATTTGTTAACCGAACATTTTGTAACTCGAACAAGGCTAGAGTAGTTCAGTTCAGTTGGAACTGAAATATCAGTAATCAAACTGATATTTCTATCAATAGGGAAATTCACCCAGAAAAAGGTGTGAAAATTTACAGCTCATTTGCTCTAGCCCTTTTAGTGTTACAAGATGTTAGGAGTCCAGATATTTAGCCTAGCTATAGTGAATAGACTTTATAAAAAAAGATATTATCTAAAGGACCTCTAGGAATCAAATGGGTACAAACTTCTTCAAATAACCTTTTTGTCATATACAGTATAGTCTAAACTGGATAAAATTGTTTTATGATAGTAAGAATATAATTAATATTGGTATAGCCTAATTGAACTGAATGAATTACGAGTACTGGTATAAAAATAAAAACTTAAACTTGCTTAACAAATTCTGAATACAGTACAGTATTCACCTATTTGTAGTCTACAGGAAATTAGCTCTGCTCGTGTTGTTCTGTCTCAGTTTCTATTGACTATCTAGTTTACTTTTAAAGATGTGGATATTTCTTGCTTCTACAACCTCCGCACTAACTTATTCTACCTATCTATTGTCCTATACGGAAAGCTAAACTTTTTCACATTGAACTTGCACCTCTCCTTTCTGGTTCTTCCATCATCCAGCCTAATGAAGTCCTCCTTATCGAGTCTCTCCATGCATCTATACATTGCTATCAGTATTAAGTTTGCTTTATATAAGAATACAAATATATTTTTGTCCTATACGATAGCCATAATCTACCTAGGCATGGTGACCAGTAATAAAAGTCATAAAAATAATATTATTATTATTTCACTTAACCCTTCCTACCCAGGCTGCCTGTTAGAAGGACGGTCGCCCGTACCCGGGCAAAATGGCCGAAAAACGTCTAGGCCTAGGCTACCGTATTTTTGTTTATTTTAACTGCTAGAAATTTCCCACGCATCGCTAAACGTAGTGCAGCTCCCAATCTGTAAACTGGCATTGAGTAGAGCTCTCTAAGTCAACTGGTTCAGTTGTGATGACGATTTTAGTGGAGAGCATTTTCAGGCAATGTTAGCAATACGACGATCTTTTCACTAATGAAACTACGACATACAGACGTATAATAACAAACGAGTCTTCTCCTTCTTGTTTTCGGAGGTGCGGTGACAAAGCGACCGACTTTGTTTACATTCGTCCGACGCACGGCGTTCGGATCAAGCTTGCAAGGCTTGCAAGCTTACTGTCTGTCACAAGGACGCCCGGGTAGCTGCCCTTCTGCCGAGCTGTCTTTACCTAAGGCAGCCCGGGTAGGAAGGGTTAATTATCCCTCACTTCATGATTACAAATTAATAAACTCATTTGACTCTTAACACATATTTCATAGGATTTAAACTGTACCCTAAGGATTTAAAGTGAACCTTAATGTTATATCAGGGTACACCGAGTTATAAGGTGCCGCTAAAAGGAAATCCTGACTTGGTAAATGAAAAATATTAAGTTTTATCATGGTAAATACAAGCAATGATACTTGTGATGGGGTCGGAGAAAACTGTCATCCCCGCCTAATTGTAGAAGTTTCTATAGTCTATTTGTTTTCAGCTGAAGGTAAACCAAGCAGCTGATTTTTCGATACTTAACCCCTTCTGTACCGGAAACGAATACTGTATATTTTATTCTAGCTACACTTAGACGATTTTGTGCAGTTTAAGAAGGATCTGTGGTAGTAGGACAGTGTCGGTACTGCAATGGTTAATGGAAAAATCTGAAGCTACTGTATCCGCGTCATATTCATGATTATAAATCAATTTCACTACAAACTCTTAATCTTTTCAGGTTCAGGGGTTGCCGTTTAGTACCGTTTGTTTAGAAATAGAATTTTCTTATTCTCATAATTACCTCTCCAAAATTAGTTTTCTGCCCACAACTCACTCAAAGACAACTGCAGAGGTTGAAGTAATTCAACTAAAGGTTTCTAAACACCCCTAATGGTCACAACGGTTGTTGTTGTTCCCTAAGCTGCCTGGCCGAACAGCCCCGAGTCCCTGAGGAAGGCCATGGCCACGATCGGGCTTTCCCACAGAGCTCTCATTGAGTGTAGATTGTGTTGTTGGTGTAAGTGGTTGTGTGAAATGCAGTCTTCCATGATGTGTTTAATGGTATGGGGTGCTGTGTTACATTCCGGGCAGGCGTCGACAACGGAGTCATCCAGTCTCTTCTGATAGCTCAGGAGAGCTGGATGATGTCCGCATCTCAGCCTGGCCAGGTGGACTCTGTCCTCGCGAGGAAGGATGGATTTCGGGAGGTCGTGCATGCAGCTGCGTGTTGTCTGTGAGTGAGTGGATGGATCGGCGAGAGATAGGAGTATGGATGTGCTTCTGGAAGTTGGTTCGGGGTGGGCAGGGAGGGAGAGAGGACAATAATTGTGTGTGATACCGTTTGCTGGGTGTTGTTTTGATATTTCTTGGTATCTGTGGGTGTGTTGCCATGTAGTTTAATGGGTGGTCTTGGTTCGTGGAGGCTGCTGCCAGGAATTGAGTGCCTCTCATGTCCAGATGGTCTTTGACTTTGAGGATTTTGGTTTCTTGATGTAGGTGATCTGTGGGTGCAGTAGCTGTGCAGCCTGTAATGATCTTCAGGGCTTTGTTTTGAATAGTCTGTAAGGTCTTATGAGGTGTTTCAGCTAGGTTAGAAGCCCAGGCTGGGCTTGCGTATTCCATCACTGATCTTATGTATTGTTTATATACTGTGGTGGTAGTTTCCTCTTTGTGTCCAAATTTTGTGTGAGCAAGTGACCTGAGGGCGTTAAGTCTGGGTGTCAGTTTCTTTTTAATGTTTGTGGTGTGCTGTTTGAATGTCATATGAGTATCATATGTTACTCCTAGGATTTTGGGTGTGTGTGTATGTGTTAGGGGTGTGTTGTTTATGGTGAGTTGAGGGATGTATTTGTGTTCTCCTGTCCAGCTTGTGAGCAGGGTTGCGGTGGATTTGGCTGGGGCTAGATTAAGTCTGTTTGTAGTGCACCAGCCATGTACAGTAGTGTGTTGAGATAGGGTTGAAGGAGATCTGTTGCTCTTTTTGGGTCATGGTGTGTGCATGTGAGTGTTATGTCATCTGCATAGGAGGCTAAGTTTATTTGGGGCGTATTGGGTGTAGTTATATCGTGCATGTACAGATTGAAGAGTGCGGGCGATAGGACGGAACCTTGTGGGACTCCGTTTGGAAAGTTTCTGATTTTAGATGACTGACCGGCAAAAGATACGTGTCCACATCTGCCTGCTAGGAAGTTGGCCAGCCACCTTTTTGTGTTGTTGTGCATGTTTGTGTTGTAGATTTTGTTTGTTAGGTTGTGGCGGAGGATGGCATCGAAGGCTTTACTAATGTCGAGTGTGGCTAATAGTGATCTGTGTGGTGGTCTAGCTGAGTTGATGCCGTCAAAAGCTCTTTGTGTAAGGTCTGTGAGAAGTGTTTGTGGAGTGCAGTGGCCTAAATCCATGTTGTGTTGGAGCTAGGGGTAGGTCAGGTGTAATTAGTTGTAATACTAGGCATTCCATGACTTTGGAGGGGGAGCAAAGGAGTGTGATGGGGCGGTGCGAGGAGGGTAGCGTGGGGTCTTTGTTGGGTTTGGGGAATGTGATGATGATACCATGCTTCCAAATGTCTGGTATTGTGTTGTGTGAATAGCTGTAGTTTGATATGTTAGTGAGTGCTTGTATGCCTTGTGGTCTGAGGTGTATGTTGCTTATGTTGTCTAGGCCACAGGCGGGTGAGTGCTTGAGATTGTTGATGATATGCTTTGTCTGGTGAAGGGTGTACAGTCAGGGTCTGTGGGGAATTGTCTCTTACGTCGGATGACACGTCGGTCGTCTTTGTGAGGTTTTAGGTGGCTGACATGTGAGAAGTGATTGATGAGAGTGTTTGCTTGTTGTTTACATGAAGGAGTAGAGTCTGTTGTTGTGATTGCAGCATGTGATTGTGTTGTGTTGCTGTTGGAAAGTGTGATGCTGTTTAGTGTTTTGTAGAGTTTTTTGGGGTTTGTTTTGTGATCAAGTGTTTGTAGGAAGTTATTCCAATTTAGTTTTTATTGTTCTTGTATTTTGTTGTTAGTTTGGGTGTTGAGTGCTTGAATTTGTTGTGTGATGTCTTGTGTGTGGGGTGTGTTTCAGTATGTCGCGTTGTCTGATGAGGTTTTGAATTTCTGGTGTGAAGTTGGGGTTGTGTCTTTTTCTGTTACCTCTTGGAATGTGTTTCTTGTCAGCGTTTTGGATAGTTTTATTGAGTATGTGTACAGCATTGTTGATGTTAGTGATGGGTGTACTGTTTAGAGTTGTGAAGTGTTGTTCTGTCTCATTTGTGAATGCTTCCCAGTTAGCTCTTTTATAATTGGTGTATGTGTGTTTGTGGCTAGCTGGGGGTGAGTCTGGTTTTGGTGGTGATAATGATCGGGAGGTGGTCAGAGCCTAAGGTTCTGACCACCCTCCAGGATGTTGTGGGGGCGAGTTCTGGGGAGCAAAAGGTGATATCTGGAGATGATGGGTTATAGAGGGCTTGGTGAGGAATATGGGTATGTTGATGGATGTCGTTAAGGATGATGAGGTTATCAGTTTGGTTTTGTAGTACTAGCCCTGTCTGTGTCGGGGTTGTCGACAAACCAGGCCGACGTCTTGGCGTTGAAGTCACCACCCAGGATGATGTGTGGGGTGTTTGTGATGTGTTGTAAGTGAGGTCTGTATTCATTTGGTACTGTAGGGGATGTTTGGGGAGGGATGTATGTGTTTATGATGGTTATGTTGGAGTTGTTGCCAGTGCGTATTTTAATTGATTGTATTTCTGTTGTGTTATCATTTGGGGGGAGGAGGGATTTGGTTTGTACACTGGTTACTATGTATGATATTTCTTTGTGTACCAGGGTGATGAGTCCACCGCCCCCGCCGACAGCCCGGTCTTGTCTGATGGTGGTGAAATTATGAAATGTGGGTGTTTTTTGTGTTGTGCGGAGTTCTGTTTCTTGTAAGATGGCAATGTGTATGTTGTGTTGTTTGATGAAGTGTGAGAGTTTGTGTTTCTTTGTGTTGATGCCATCTATGTTCAATTGAAGAATGTTAATGTTATGTGCACGATGTATGTTGGGTGCTGCTGCACGAGGATGGGGTGGGGGTGGGGGTGGGGGTGAGGGAGGGGCTGGGGGTTGGGATGGGTGAGGTGGGGGTGGGGATTGGGGAGCAGGAGATGGGGGTTGGAATGGATTAGGATGGGGTGTGTTGAGTTGAGGATGTGGATGGTATGGGAAGGTTAGGTGGGTTAGGGAGGAGAGGTGGACGGGTTTTAGGGGGGGGAGTGGATGATATGGGAAGGCTAGGTGGGTTGGGGAGGAGAGGTGGACGGGTTTTAGGCGAGGGATTTGACTGGGAGAGGAGGGGCATGAGGAACAGGTCACAACGGTTCCAAGTATCCCTGTAAAGATGCAATCGCGTCCTGGTGTGCGGAAGGGTTAATACTGTAGTTGAATACCAGTAATTAAGATGCGAGACATGGTAATTTACCTCCAGATATAAACAAACTGAGTATAGGTTTCGTTGGGTCAACTCTATTTCTACACGACAAGAAAAAGAGTAGGCCTATTTGAACAGAAGTGTGAATGTCCTTTTTTGTTTTGATTATCTGTATACGTTTGTGTATATTTCTTTCCTTGGCTATAACACCCAGACAGGAAGCGGTTTAAATAATGTACCGGTAATGGAAAATACAGTCTGTATACACTTTTAAAAAGATCTTTGTATCTTTGTGTTCTGTTTTCTACAAGTTCAAAATTAGTTTATCATATAAACATGGTTAACCCTTCAATATGATTGCACTTCTTAGCATTATGGATAACACTATACTACTAAAAAAGGTTTAGGAAAGGAGAGTCCAAAATAAAAAATCTTTAAAGTCCTCTGATTGAAAGGGTTGAAAAAAGTATACAGTATACCGGTATCCCTCTCATGCCACTACCAAGAGTGCTACCTCCGGGCAGCCAAGGATCACACATACAGTACATGTACTGTATATACATGTCTGTCATGTGTGCTGTATCTTAGCATTCGATAATAAAATATTTGTAATTATATTTTCTATTGAATTTTAAGCAGGTCCTCCGGTAACACGTGTTTATTGCATGGTTAACTTAGGAGGTACTGTACAGTACCATAGACTACTGCCTGAAAATTGACCATACAAGGAATATATTTACAACTGAGATTGTATTGAAAAGTAAAATATTTTAATAAACATTATGTATAAGTTACTAATATTTCTGTTAACTAGAATACAATAAATAAAACCCTTATCGGATTGTAAAGGTTAACGGTCCACACAGTACTCTTGTACAGAATAACACTTCCAAGGCTCACTTGCATAACATTTTCCTTTACATCAATTACTGTAAATGGATTTACAGAATTTCTGAAACGGTTGACCAACACAATCCTACAGTAAAAAATAAACACTGGGCACAGACTGATGATACAACTAGAAACTTGTCTTTGTTTTCATGAGCTTATATAAATGCTTCAAAATAAAAGTATCAAAGAGTAATAATTGTTTTGTTTTACTTTGTTTTACATCACCTGAGGAGAGTTGAGAGGTGGAATTAACAAACCTTTTTACTGCATCATATACAGTACTGTATAGGCCTGTTCTTGTGTATTTGATACTGTTTACAAATGTAAACTAATATAACAGGCATATGAATTAAGCAAATAAATTGATGGTTCAACTCATTCTTCACTTGTTCAGCTGTGAGACATGAACAGTAGGAGATAGGACCTGCACACACTGAAAGCTGTGGAGAGGAGTTATTTCAGAAAGGGAGCTGGTGGGAACAGGCTAAATGGACTAAATAATAGGGACGTGTGTGAGTCTTCGGAATGAAAGAGAAAGCTTTGGGCATTGAATTAAGTGATTGAGTGGATAAAGAGAATTAACAGTTGTTGTTGTTGTTGTTGTTCCCTAGGCTGCCTGGCCAAACAGCCCCGAGTCCCTAAGGAAGGCCATGGCCGAGATCGGGCTTTCCCACAGGGCTTGCAAGGCGTGTAGATTATTTTGTTGGCATAAGTGATTGTGTGGAATGCAGTCTTCTATGATGTGTTTAATAGTATGGGGTGATGTGTTACATCCTGGACAGGTGTAACGGACGGAGTCATCCATTCTCTTCTGATAGCTCAGAAGAGCTGGATTATGCCCACATCTCGGTCTGGCTAGGATCAAGGGTCGGCAACCTGCGGCTCAGGAGCCGCATGCGGCTCTTTCAGGACACTTGTGTGGCTCCAGAAGCTTCAGAAATAATCATTCTTCCTTCAAAATTAAGGCATCATATAACACATTTAAGGCAACATTAGATTTTTTTATTCCGCTTTGAAAAGATGTATAGGTATCAAATAGTTATAATTCTAGAAATGTGACACATGTTTTTCCTAAGCTTGCAAATAAGAGTATGGTATATTGAGTAATATCACTAATTTGTTTAGTTCAAAAGTAAGGTATATTCTCTTATTTCTGAAGTACTGTAGATTTCGGTTGATGAGACCATTTGTTTTGTATTGCGGCTCCGACAATACATTTTTTTTATGAAACATTACAAAAATGTCTCTTCTAGCTTTAAGGGTTGGCTAGGTGGACTCAGAAGGATGGATTACGGGAGGTCGTGCAATTTGGCTATGTTCAATGAAAAGCAAGGACAGTATGCCAAGAAAGATGCATGGATAAAAAGTGAGAGAAATAGTTGATAGTGGATAACCAGCCATAGTAGGTTTGTGCGAGCTTGAATTTTGTATACTAACCAAAAAATGGTGTCCGTGGTGAAAGGGTGAAGATAAATAAAATATATAAATGAAAAACAAAAGGAAATTATAATCAGGGGTGTAGAGAAAGTGTTTGCGCATAAAGCATTTTTAGACAAATATAATAACTTCATGTTGGAATACTTTCACGTTGGTTAGTAATCTTTCTGCTATTGATGTCTTGCTTCACTTACTCCTAGACAAAACTGTTAAGCATTTTTTAAAACAAAAAAGTCTATCTGTACAAATATACAGTGTGGTCAAATATGAAGGCGAGATAATGATTGAATAAGTATGAAATATGTGTAAACTTGCATGCGAGAAGGGAATTGTGCCCGAGACTGGAAATCAATATAAATAATTCCCCTGTATAAGGGGCAAGGGGAGAGAGGAGTGTGTGGCAATCACAGGCAAGTAGAGATGTGCTGCAGGATATTGATCAAAAGAGTGAGGGGACAAATTGAGGATCTAGTAGGTGAGAAACAGAGTGGGTTTAGGAAGGGATGAGAATGTGTAAACCAAATCTTCTTGAGATATAACGTGGAGAAATATTTGGAGAAGAGAAGTTAGTTGTATGCTGCCTTCATGGACATAAAGAAAACCTAGGACAGTCAATAGAAAAGGCTTATGATAAGTACTGAGAATATAGACTAGTTGGTAAGTTACTGGAACTAATGAAGAGCATGTATGTGGATACAAGGGCAGCAGTGCATATAGATCATAAACAGAGTGAGTTCTTTGATACGAAATGTTGGGTTGAAGCAAGGGTGTGTGATGTCCCTATGGTTGTTCAGTATATACTGTACCATACTGTACTGTATATAGATAGGAGTAAAGAAAGAAATCCAAGGAAGCGCAGTGGATGTTGGAGTACCCTGATAAGGGAAGGAAGTGGAAGTTTGCTGATACAGTTTTGATGAGTGATAATGAGTGGGAGTTGCAGAGTTTTATACCAGTATACTGTATATGTTTGGAACTGTGTGCGAAAAACAAGACCTGAAGGGCAATATAGTGAAGAGTAAGGTTATGTTATTTGAGAGGGATGCAATCAGTGTGAGATAAGAGTAAATGGTCAGGTAATAGAGAATGTCAGCTCATATAAGTATCTGGGTAGTGTGATGAGTCAACCCAAATGGATGAATAATAGACTATTAGATCTTCTAGGACAAAAGAGAGGAATATATAGAAAAATTAGAAAAGGCGAAATTCACCTACTTGCTTACTATCAGAATCTATCAAGACAGGTAAAAAAGGATATTAGGAAAGAAAAAAGAAATTATGAAATTAAGGTTGCCAATGACAAAAAATAATCCTAAAGCTTTTTACCAACTATATAAATCCAAGGTTAGAGATGTAATTGGTCCCCTTAAAACTTCGATAGGAGAAATGACAGAAAATGATTTAGAAATGTGCAGTACATTAAATAGTCAATTTCTTTCCGTTTTCACTAATGAAAATTTGGCACAGTTTCCAGAAGTCCGTAAGGTATATAGCGATAGTATAGAAAATAGGTTAAGTACGGTTACTATAAGTAGAAATGATGTGCTTAAGGAAATTGACAGACTGAAACCTCATAAATCGCCTGGTTCTGATGAGGTATATGCTAGAGTATTAAAAGAATGTAGGGATGAGTTAAGTTACCCATTAACATTTTTATTTAACAAGTCATTGGAGACAGGTATAGTTCCAGAAGCTTGGAAGCTTGCAAACGTAGTTCCGATCTTCAAAAAAGGTGACAAATCAATAGCATCCAATTACCGTCCCATTAGTCTTACATCAATCATAGGAAAGCTACTAGAGTCAATTATTGCTAGTAAAATTAGAAACCACTTAGATACATTTAATTTAATAAATTCTTCTCAGCATGGATTCACTCAGGGACGTTCTTGCCTTACTAATTTGCTTAGTTTTTTCTCAGAAGTATATGAAGCAGTAGATAATGACAAGTCATATGATATAATATATTTAGATTTCAGTAAAGCTTTCGACAGAGTCCCCCATGAGAGATTGATGAGAAAGGTTGAGGCGCATGGAATAGGTGGGGCGTTGTTGGGATGGATTAGGTCATGGCTAATTGGTAGGAAGCAGAGAGTCAGCATAAATGGTACGAAGTCAGAATGGGGAGCAGTCAAAAGTGGTGTCCCCCAGGGATCTGTATTAGGTCCTCTGTTGTTTGTTATATACATAAATGACCTTGATTTAGGTATAACTAGTAGGATAAGTAAATTTGCAGACGATACCAAAATGGGGAGAACAATTGATTCAGATAGAGATATAGAGTGCCTCCAAAGGGATCTAGATACCTTACACGAATGGTCAGTAAATTGGCAGATGAAGTTTAACATTGACAAATGCAAGGTATTAAAGATAGGGAAGATGCATACAAATGTTAAATATAAACTAGCTAATGTGGAATTAGAAAACTCGAATTGTGAGAAAGATCTAGGTGTGTTTGTTAGCAATGATTTGAAGCCTAGACAACAGTGTATAAGCGTTCGAAACAAGGCAAACAGGATTCTCGGGTTCATCTCAAGGAGTGTGAGTAACAGAACTGCTGATGTTATCTTAAAACTTTACTTGTCATTAGTGAGACCCCATATGGATTATGCTGTTCAATTTTGGTGTCCTTATTACAGAATGGACATAGATTCATTGGAGAGAGTACAACGTAGAATGACAAAAATTATCCATAATATTAGAAATCTTCCGTATAAAGAAAGGTTGAAGAAATTAGGCTTACATTCGTTAGAGAGACGCAGAGTTAGAGGGGATATGATAGAGGTGTTCAAGTGGGTTAGTGGGATTAACAAAGGGGACATGACAAATGTACTAAAGCTCAGTGATAGCGAAAGAACTCGTACCAATGGTTTCAAATTAGATAAATTTCGTTTCAGAAAAGATATAGGCAAATATTGGTTTGGTAACAGAGTTGTAGATGGGTGGAATGGACTACCAAGTGTTATAGTGGGATTAAAAACGATAGGGAGCTTTAAGATAAAATTGGATAAGCATATGGACGAGAAGGGTTGGGTGTGAAGGGGGATCAGCAGGGTTGGGCCAATCAGCGCTCTGCAGACCCCCGTAATCCTGCGTTAATCTCTAACCGTTTTGGTAAGATGATCCTCAGGGTATTAGAGTGTTGAGCCTATAATTGGGCTTTGTAATTGGGGTTGTGTGGGACAGGGATCTGCCTTGCTTAGGCCAATCGGCTTTCTGCAGACTCCCATTTTCTTATGTTCTTAAGATGGGAGTACTGTATTGTACAGAGGATGAAGCGCAAGAGAGGGTACAACGAGAAGAGGGTTGTAAGAACGCTGAAAGCAGTGATGAGCATGGAAGTAAAGTTACCGGGTGTACCGCCGGCCTTGTTTACACTACGCAGTCGCTCGCGATCATGTTCCCGTCTATTTTGACTGCCGTGGGCTACAATAATAGGTTGAGCCATGACTTATTGTCATCATCATATATATTGCCAGCAGGGGGCCAATAACAGACAAAATAGACGGGAACTTAACCGCGAACGATTGACATATGTAAACATGACGACCGTCAGTCCCGTCGGACCGTACATCTGGATAAGACATCCTTCCCCTTTCCCTCTTGGTAATCTACTCGAAGCTAAGGCCGATACAAATGCCGGTCGAACTTACAAGGGACAAATGAACAAAACTAAGCGGTTTATACCCTCTGGCCGCCAGCAATTCAGCATCATGAGAAAATTTGCGATCAGGAGGCAGATCCTGGTCGTCTACGTCAGGTGCAGGGGAAGTGGAGCACAGGTGACATTGCTGCAAAGTACCAGAATACAATTATTACAATATTAAGAATAATCGTATGACTACATGATTTACATCTATTCTATGGACAGTAGTGTATACTGGTGGTAATAGGCTATATTCTAATAATTGGTGATGAAAAATTAGCTAAGTAGGATGGCTTACATAACATTTAGCTGTGGGGAAAAAGAGCCAAGTTCTATACAGTATTTCCAAAGTGTTAATTGGTGCGGTGCGAGGATGCCTAGTATGTTCGCTAATAAAACGGGTAGGATGTAGTGACCGGGCATACCGCCATCTTTGTTTATATTACGTGTATTGGCGTCGGACCTTTCCCATCATGTTCTCGTCTATTTTAACCTAACCTAACCTAGTATTCATGTAGTAATGACAGGGGGCAAATAGCAGAAAATATAGCGTCGAAATAGACGGGAACGTAAGTGCGAGCGCGGCGAGCGCCCTATGTAAACAATGACGACCGGACGCCCGAACTCTACATTCATCCCAATAAAACTTGCCACATTATTTTTTCTGTAATAACATAGCCTAGTGAAAATATGGAAGAGCATTTTTAGAAACCGTCGATTGTCTACGCGTACTAGGGCTAGCCTATCTGCAACAATTCAAAGTAGACCTGCCACCGGGAAGGATGTACAGTAGTATCCGGGTGCATCGCCTGCTTTGTTTACATTACAGGTACTTGTACAGTAGTCCCTCGAATTTTGCGTCTTTCAAATTTGGGAAATTTCGATTTTGCGAACGGGACCCAAGATTTGACCTTTTTTGCGGGACTTGATATGTGCGATATTACTTGAGTTTTGCGGGTGGCGCCAAATGATACAGGGTTTCCGCACTAGTTTTCGGGGGGGGAGGGGTAGCAGGGTCGTGACGTCGGTCCATTGTTTACTGTTTATAGATTCTCCCACGCTCCTATATGTTCTCACGCTCTCGCATACTTGACTTCCTTGGGCAAAATTGAAGTGTTACCTGTGCCCTGGGTCCCCTGAATCTGTATTTCTGTGTTTTTCTTTATTGTAGGATGTATAATTAAGTGTATGTGTCATAATGTGTGTACAAACAAGGACGAAAATCACCAAAAAATAGGCCCTCGATGATGAGATGTCGACCATATTCAATTAAGCCCATAAGGTTAGTTATTTGAATTTTGCGATTTTGAATTTTGCGGGCTGCAATGTCGACCATATTCTCGCAAAATTCGAGGGAGTACCGACTACTCTCACGGTTATTTTCTTACAGTAGATCCTCTGGAAAAAGGCAAACTAGGCCTGTGTATCCAGCTCAGTACCAGTACAGTACTTGCACTGCTGCGGTCGTTCACGGTGTTGGCGGCGGCGGTAGCAGACGCAACATTTTTACTATTCTATATTTTTGCTTTATAATCATACTTCAAATCTTGTCTTCCCCATGCTTTATCAAGATTACTTTGGTTATACTGATGTTTTGGACCGACAGTTAGCCCATCGATCTGTTTAGGCCTAATAGGTCCGGTAGAGCATATACATCATTGCTATGTATGGCATTAAGAGCTGAAATGTATTATAAGGGAGAAAAAAAAAAAAAAAAAAAAAAACGCTAAAATACATGTACTGTATAGGCCTAGGCTACTGTAAAACAATAAGTTTTTCAGCCAGTACCCAACCAGCGGGGGTGTGGGGGCGGCAGCCCCCACCCATATACTAGGTTAGGTTAGGTAAGGTTGTTAGGTTAGGCTAATAGCCTAGAACATTTAAAAAAAAAAAAAAAAAAAAAAAAAAATATATATATATATAGTCTAACCCAACCAGCGGGGGTGTAACTCATAATACTAGGATAGTTTAGGTAAGGTTGTTGGGTTAGGCTAATGTCTTCCCAAAGTGGACTATTTTTATAACATGAAATATTAGGCTACCCACTCCACCCCATGAAATCCGAGCCAGCTTTCGTCAAAAGTTGGCTCGGGTATTCACAAAATGGGGTTGTATGGGTTTGCAATTTGGGAAAACCCGAGCCAAGTTTTGATACAAAACGCTATACGCCTATTATTGTATTTTTACGCTTTTAACCCCTCATTTTCCCTGAACTTCATAGCCCTCCCCACTAGTGGGGGGCGTGTTTTTAGATTGTTGGATAATGGCTAAATACTCATTTCCGCTCCACTTCAGTATAAAACAACACTATATCTGAAGGAAAAATTACAAAAAACAAAATAAAACTTACTGAAATCGGTGTCGGTCCAAAAAGTCAGATTTACCATTACTTTCAAACTCCCTTATTGATTCGGAATCGACTACATACTGGGGCAGTGCGTTCCACTCATTTACCACTCTATCACAAAATGAGTTCTTTGCCTTCTCAAGCCTATTTCTTTCTTTGTAAATTTTCTTAGTGTCCTCTCGTTCTTGTTCCCTCCCGCATCAAGAAGATACCTTCACACACATCCTCATCATACTTTCCTGACACTATCTTAAAAGTCTCTATCATATCCCCTCTCTTTCTCCTATATGCCAGTGTCGGTCCGTCGGAAGCCCCAGTGTCCTCAACCTCTGCTCATAGCCCGCGTTCTTCAACGTTGGTACTAGCTTGCTAGCTCTCCTCTGCACTTTCTCCACTGCTTCTATATCCTTTACCATACTGTATATGGAGCCCACACCTGGTTCGCATATTCCAGGTGCGGCCTAACCAGCGCTGTATAGAGATTCCTGAAGATTTCTTCGTCAAGTGACACAAATGTCCTCCTTATCAGCCCTACAATTCTATTGGCTTTGTTTATCTTTTCCGCCATGTTATGTTCCCATCTATTTTTACTGCCTTTTTTATTTCCCCCCTGCTGGCAATATATATGATAATCGGGCGTACGGTCATGTTGTGCGCTCGCAGTTACGTTCCCGTCTATTTCGACGCTATATTTTCTGCTATTTGCCCCCTGTCATTACTACATGAATACTAGGTTAGGTTAGGTTGTTTGGGTAAATTTCTATAATTGCACCTATACGAGCTAAACAAATTATTATTGTATTTAACAGGAAGGTACAATGAGGTAAGTGATGTGGTATAGGTGGCAATATGCGGAAATGGATTATAAGGGCATTCCGCCCCCCTCTGACAAAAGTCTATCAATCTAGATGTGACACGGATTTACAATGTTTCAGAGAGACATTAGCCTAACCTAACCTAGTATTATGGGTGGGGGCTGCCGCCCCCACACCCCCGCTGGTTAGGTAAAACGGTAGAAATTCAGTTGGGGTGGAGTGAATAACCGTAGATTTTCGTAAGGGGGTAAGAGGGGGGCAGAATGCCCTTATAATTCATTTCCGCATATTGCCACCTATACCACATCACTTACCTCGTCGTACCTTCCTGTTAAATAGAATAATAATTTGTTTAGCTCGTATAGGTGCAATTATAGAATAATACCGTTGTTTGGTTAGGCTAATGTATTTTTATATCCAAAGGCAGTCAAAATAGACGGGAACATGATGGGAAAGGTCCGACGCCACTATGCGTAGTGTAAACAAGGCTGGCGGTAGGCTACGCCCGCACTTAACATTCTTGCCGGCAAAGCCCTCTCAACCAATTATAGTATTCCACGGCAGTCAAAATAGACGGGAACGTGATCGCGAGCATACGAGTAACATAAACAAAGCCGGCTAAGCCTATACGCCTAAATACTACATCTTTACCCTGCCACCTAGGTTATGAGGAACCTAACGCCAGCCACCTTGGCAACCGAGTATCGCCCCCTCAGAGCACTTTCAGGGACGAAGTCATGGTGGCAAGCTGCGAGGGGGGCGTAACAACTGTCAAGTACACTAGCGCAGGGTATAGGCCTAGCCAAGTCTATCCCTACACTAGGCAATGATGAAGGTATCTTCCTCGAATCCTGTTGACAGTAGGCTAGGCCTATTAGCCTATTGCTGAAAAGGCAAGGAAACATGGTTTAGGCTACACAAAATAATGAGCTCTTGGTAGGTAGCCTACTGTCACTTCCCTCAAAAAAATCCAAACTAGCCTAAATATAAGTAGGCGGCAGGCCTATCAATATAACTCAACTGTAGCCTAACCTAGCTCTTCTGCTAAGTTATCCCATGTTACAAGCAAGCCAAGTTAGACCACAATAATGACAGTTGGGTTTGGTTATTAGTCTTGCATATCTGAAACCCTTTAACTATAAATCTGACATATCACCAAATGTATCACTATGTAATTCACATTTGTGATGTATAAAACTCGCAACTCCATAAAAAAAACAAAAAAAACAAAAAAAGTCTTGGAGTTGCAAGTTGCAATACATGAAGAGGAAATTTACAGTTTAATATTAATGGTTTGTTATTTTAGTGGTGACCTAGGCGCCCACAGTGACCCCCCACGCCCATACTGACCTGTCCCCACGCCCGCCACCCGCCTATGAAACCGGGTGTGACATGTCGGACTCTCTGCAACACACGGACATTTCTTATGGAGGCGGCCATGATTATTGACGTCACGTGACCACTACCGACCAATCCCGGCCCGGCTAGTCTCACCCTCACTACCATACAGCCACACTCTCCACAACAACACCAACACATACAGTATACCTCCAATACACCATCTACATCCACGTCACTATTATTAAAAACATTATATAAAACCAAGCTTAACGTTAGGTTGTTTTATATGTGTTAATAATAGTGATTTAGGGATGCCTGTAAAAGACGGCTTTTGACAGCGGAGATGCATGCATTGTTGGAACGTTTCTCGTTTCCTATCCGCCATTATTGTGAGATCCATGGAGTGATTGTTGTTATCTGGAGGTATAAGTAATTAATCCATAGTGTGTGGATTGATTCCAATCCAAGTGAAGTGTCAAAAATGGATATATGATGTCTACGCACTCTCAGACAAACGGGGCAAGCTTAGAAGACTGCCACACAAATTTCTTTGCCCTGGTAAGTACCGAGTTTGAATGAAAGTAGCCAACTGTTGTTGTATTATCTCCTGTTTTTCCCGTTTAGGCTGCTTCTGTGTTGTTTTCTTCAAAGCTATTTGGTAGATTCTTAAGTGTGTGTATAGTTTGTGAGCTAAAATGCCTATTCTTTGAAGAAATTCCATATCTATCGTCCCCAAAACGCTGTGTGTGTGGAGTTCACGGAACAATCGCGACGAAATTTGCTTGCCCTACATTATTCCGAGTCCCCAAACACCATTATTTATTCGCCAAGGGCCAGTGCTGCATGTGTATAATATCGTGGGGGATTTTAGTTGTGTTTGGGATAGGTGTGGGGATGACAGGGCGCCTTGGAAATCCCGTAAATGAGGTGTTGGTATGGGACATGTCAGGACGATAAGGGCGAGATTCGCGTGCACTCTGTTCGGCGGAGTAATGGGTGGGGGGAGGGGGGAGTGAAGGGGGCGCCATGGGGGGATCTCGAGGTGAAATCTAGTCGGTTTTTTAATCGTTTTTGCTTTCTTAGGTGTCGACGGATACGCATTTGGGGCCCCGATGTCGCAATGAACGTACGGTAACTCGATCACCCCATTTTTTGAGGGAAGAGAATGGGGTGGAGGAGTTGGAAAGGGAAGGTAGCAAGGAGGTGGAGTGTGTGTGTGTAGGGGGGGATGGAGGGGGACCTAGGTCGAGTCGCCAGTCAGCTAGCATGCCGAAAGTCTTGCATTTTTCCCCCATTATACCCGTTAGGAGTGAGGTATTAGGCGCTGGGTGGGTGGGATGAGTTTTAATTGTGATCTCACCCAGGGGATTACGGATCATCTTAGCTCGCGCGGGGCATGGTGGTGTGGGAGGGGGGATTCTGAAGGGCCACCACCACCAACTTAGTACATTTTGGTTGAACGGTTGGCGAGCCTGTCTGGTGGTGGAGAGGTTGTGGTCTTTGCAGTCAGTCACTCCACCTTCTGCCCTCTCACTCACTCTTTTTTCCCAATTTACAAGCTACTAATCCTACTATTTACACCTTTTGCACTAATACCCCACCTCTGGCCTTATACTCTCTCTCTCTCTCTCTCTCTCTCTCTCTCTCTCTCTCTCTCTCTCTCTCTCTCTCTCTCTCTCTCTCTCTCCCTCTCTCTCTCCCTCTCTCCCTCTCCCTCCCCCCCCCCCTTGTGTTTATTCACTTCCCATTGTTTTTAGTAATTAGTTAGTTGCACATTCCTCAGCCCCTGTTTCCTATTTCTCCATAACTACTATTGTTAACTACTAATGTCCTGTCCATGATATATATCTGTTTTACCAGTAGGCCTATAGGCTAAATATATATATATAGGCCTATATACGGTATATATATATATATATATATAATTATACCGGTATATATATCTAAAGGATTGGAGTTGATCTCCTTTGCCTAACCCCTGTCCCTCCATTTATTTCCCCAGTTCACTAACCTCCTCTCTCCTATTGTGCTTCCCTCTTTATTCCTCTTCCTATCCTTTGCTCTGACCTTGCCTTCCCAAATCACCCCCCCCCCCCTCTCTTACACCACTATTTAACCCACAAAATCTAATGACAAATAATTTAATTTACGGCGGTAATGACCTATAGCAATGCATTGTAGGGTATGGCAGACCTATAAGGAACAATACAATGGATGGCTAAAATTATGAGCTAAACAAATAGTATTGTCCAGTTGTCCTATTGTTTTTGTCTTCCAGTCTTCCATTACCCCCCAACTGTAACATGTATCTCTTAACTTTGACTTCTCACTACAGTACTGCATTTAATATACTGTACTCTACCATGCTATGCACTTTCCTTTCTTTTCTTCCAATAGCTCTTCAAATGTAATTTGTCTCATCGTTTTGACTAACCACTCTACCATGTCATGGTGATTTCTCCCCACTGCATTCCTATCTCATTTCCTTTCCTACCCCTTCTCTTAATTCCATAGTTACTCTCTCTCTCTCTCTCTCTCTCTCTCTCTCTCTCTCTCTCTCTCTCTCTCTCTCTCTCTCTCTCTCTCTCTCCATGTATTTTGTCCCTATTTGAATGCTGAGCTATTATAAATAGCAAAATTAAGTATAGGTACTAGTTACTAAAACAAATACTATTGAAACCAGGATAGTAATTGTATAGGCTATATTATATTGGTTCTTCGATCTGTACATAAACATCACAGTAGCTGCAAAGGGAGGACAAAGTAACATCTGCTGATAACAATATAGTCAATTATGTTATGCTCGTGTCTTAATCATTATCATGCTTCTTTCTTTTCGTGGGAGAAGCCTTACAAAAAACTTATTATTGTGAAAGTTGGTATGTTTCGTTTTTGTTTTCTAATGTACGGTAGGAAAGCACTGGTTTGAAAAACTTGTAAATATGTAGAATAAATGTAAGGACAAGTGAAAGGGTTAAATTAAATTAGACTTGGGTTGGGTGCAAAAGGGATCTACCTCATGTGGGCTAATTGGTCTCTTGTAAATGTCTATAGCCTATCTGCATTGTTCTCCCATCACTCCTCTATACCCCTCTCCATTAGCTATTTCCCTCCTCCCTACCCTATGTCTCTCATCCCCAACCCTGTTCCTAGTTTCTATCAAGTTTTCACAGTTAATTCCCCCCATGTATCTAAATTATTCCCTCATTCAATAATTCCCGCTTAGCCTACATCCCAATCACACCTTAAATTTACTCCCCAACCCTCTCTAGCTTACGAGATTATCCCCCTCCCCTCTCTTCTATAGGCTAAATAAAAAATAGTTTACCTACTTTGTTCTCTGCATGTACTTATTCCCCCCCCCACACACTCACTCCCTAATAATTTCCTTGTTAATGTTTATCCTCGCATCCTTTTTCTTCCCCGACTATTTCATCATAGAATGCAAGTGTCAGCATAACTTTTCTCTGATACCAAGGGACAGTTGCGTGAGGTTTAAACCGACGTTCGATGTTTAATGAGCACGTTGCGAAGTCTCTTTAAATGGTACAAATCTGTTTATGCAATAAAAATAAAAACTCGAGACTTGCATAATTGCCGACATGGCTTCTCTTAGTCTTCATCACGGTCGTTGGTTTTATCTTATAACATTATCGAAATACATTCTTATAATTTAATAATTGCTGTTGTTTTCCATCACTGGTTTGTGTGGGTATGATATCGTGACCGATAGGATATATTTAAATATATTATGCCCTAATCCATTAAACAAGACCTTTGCCTTTATTCTTTAAGACTCGAAGAGCTACCAAGTCGACATGTGACCCAACAATGAATTCCCATGCAGTCATTGTTTCATTAATAATCATTGGCCGTATTAAGTCCTAACTGCATATTACATCGTATTTTATAACGTCTACTTTTGGAACTACCGCTATGTCGCATATTGTTCGCGTTTTCAGTTGCCCGCTAATCGCTATCTGATAAATATGGGTACGGTTAGTCAGAATTGAAAAATAAATAATTTTAATTTTTAATTTTTAATTTAAGGGTGTCAAACCGGAGCAATATTGTTTGAAGACTTGAATGACTATGAGAAGGAATACAATACAATTAACATGCCATAATATTGTTAGGGAGATAGGCCTATATAGTTTGGTCATATTATACTGAATGATGCCTTCATGTTGTGCCGTAAACTACGGGTACCGTATATATATATATATACACGGTATATATATATATATATTGTACATATACAGTATACCGGTATATATATATATATTATATACGGTATATATATATTCGAAAATATGCTTCAAACGTATAGATGTATTGTAGAAATGATTAGCAAATTGTGGGACTGGTGGTTTAACATAATAGCTTAATTTAAGATACCGGTAGGCCTATAGTATTATTGAGTTGGTTTGAAGATATATAGCCTAGGGCACCGTTAGCGTAATTTAGAAAACGGTGAGTGAGAGTAAGTGCATAGCCTCCCTCCTCCTCCCCGCTGCCTGACACTAAAGAGATCATCAACCACACAGAGACTGGATAATTTTGCACCCATCATGGAATATTGAAACATTTCATATGGGTTACTATATTCTTATGATGTTCATTCTTTATATGTTCCGTTAGCCAGGACAATACTCCTATAGTTGACAACTACTGTACATTAGGTACCGGTATTGATTATTAAGGAGGTTGGTAAGTCTATGGTATTGATTAAGGTTACCGGTAGACAATTTAGGTTAATGGTAGTTAAGAAAATAATTATATATTAATGAGTTTATACGTTTTTCTATTATATTGGTAGGCCCATACGGTAGGCTACCTACCAGACCTGGTAAATGCTATAAATTACCCGGCCCGGTATTTTACCAATGGTACCGGCACCGTACTGATAGTGATTGCGACGGAATATTGACAGTACAACTTCGTTTAGTGTCACATATTTAAAAAAAAAATCACATTATTTGAAATTACAAAATATTTACTTAAATAATTTACAGATGGCTTGTAAATTAGTACGGTACCGGTACCGTAATTTATAATGCATCAGGGGTTTGTTCATTTGGTACTTCCTTATTTAGCGTGCGTATGGTATGTATTTATTTGTTTAGTAGGAACTCGTCTAATTACAATGGTGTGATCAAATACTAGTATTAAAAGGTTACCGGTATAGGACAGTATTCTTCAACAAGTGGAGAGGTACCGGTAGTTGTGTTGTTGATGGCGCTCAAACCTAGGGAAGAAAACTTTACGCAAAAAACCTAGGGAAGAAAACTTTACATTACCGGTACTAAGTTTCTTTAAAAATGCCGTTTGTAATGATTTCGATGACCAATGCTTCGTCTTTGACTCTGGATGGCTATGGTGTATGGAAAGGGTATACCTGGTAGTTGCTAAATCCTTCATCACGATGACGTATTTTTCATTATATTTTAATTAGGCTACCATTAGACAATTTTAGTTTGCATATAATCTATTTGTAAGACTCGAAGGGGTAAATGCGATCTCAATAAACTCTCTGAATAACATGCTATGCTATGGCATTATTAAACTGCATAAAATCGTCTAATGTTAGCCAGAATCAAAGGTAAAATGGCGCCTTCGTGCTGAAGGGGTAAATACGGAACGGTGCCGTTACATTACAAATCACCAGTTGTCCAGGGTGTTTGTTTAATTGAATTCAAGAATTTCAAGTATAATTTAAAATAAGCCTACTACCGTATATTTTCCAGTCGGCTTACTAGATATTCACGACCTGTCTGGGTATATAGTAACTTATCAATATCACCCCCATGTCTGATTCAAGCTGTCTAGGAAGGGATATTGGTTTATAGTTAATACACCGATAGTTAATTATTCATCTACGAACGATTTATCTTTGGTTGGTATTAAAGGATATTGGTTATTTAGTTAATACCGATAGTAAATTATTCATTTACGAACAATGTATCTTTGATTAGTATGAAAGGCTGGTTATTTAGTTAATGCACGGACAGTTACCGGGTATATATTTATCTACGTACAATTTATCTTCGCTAGCCAAACAGTTGTCGTGTCTCATGTAGTGCAAGAAGCTTTAGCCTACCTGATGGCACTATACGGTACGGTACCTTATCACGTCACCCCACTGTCTGCTCCGACGTGCCTGTGTGATAACAGTTTATCAATATATACTGTAGGTTGTTATTATATTTTTGTATAGATATTGTGGTATTCTTGTGTTGATAAATTTATTTTATTTGTCAAGCTATGTCTTTGATCTAGGCTAGTTAAGCTATTGATGCATTTTGCCTGTGTTTACTCACATAGTATTGAATTTACGTACCGGTACACTCACAGAAAAACAAACAAAATGTTTACACTGGTCAGCGTTATACTTGTGTGAACTTACAATAAGGAATCGGGTGAAACATGCGTCTGTAACTCTGTATTGTCACTATTCCGAACCACTTCCAGAATGTTTGGAGCATTATTGTACATAAAAAAAAAAAAAAAAAAAAAAAAATGATAATAATAATAATCCGCGAGCGTGTAATTCCCCAATATAAATTAAAGTAACTACGGTAATAAAATGAATCTGCTACGAATGGGTTTCAGTTGTCCAATCTGTCTGTAATGATTCTGCCTTCTTGGCACTGGCAACTTTATCAGCTCACCCCTCTGTCTGTTCTCACTCACCACACACACGCGCGCGCGCGCGCACACACACACACACACACACACACACACACACACACACACACACACACACACACACACACACACACACACACACCTCTACCTCTCTCTCTCTACTACGCTAAACCAATTAAGTGTCGTACTGCAAGGAGAGGAACTAGGTCTTTGGCTGGGGTGCCGTGGGGTGGGATTAGTTTGGGCAGCTGTGACTTGACACTCCGAAGGTATTGCTGATGACCTACTCATAGACGACCAAAAGACTAACTTGTCACAACTACGAGAAAAACAAACTTAACAATCGATCGGATATGTCTAGTGGGTATTCTACCATTTAGGAAGAGTCAAACCGTAATATGTGTGGAAATTTAGAGTCCGTTTGTTCCAGCCATCCAAGAGTTACAAGTGGCTTGGATTCACACTTTCTAGAATCGTAATAGTGTATAGACTACAAGGCCTATCAGGGGTAGGCCTATCCAAACTTAATCCTGTTGTTTGTATAATTACTTTAGTTCGAATAACGGTATATAGGCCCAAAGTATATAGACCCCACTTTGTACAACAGTAGGCCTACCTTATGTACGGTGGGATGCGGTACGGTAAATACGGTACTATTCTATTGTATCTAGTACCGGGTAGTCATGATCACGGCACACCTACACCTTGTATTATATTGGCTAATGGCTTGGTTATTCCTTGATACGGTACGGTAGGCTATTATACAGTGTGGATATGGTGATAATATTGTATGGGTGTTCGCTTGAGTGGATTTCGTTTAGTTTCGTCATGTAGGTTAATCAATGCGATTCTCCATGTGTTACTTAACATTGCCTACTCATTACTAAAGGGAAATACAGATAGATTTATATATTGATTAGGATACTGTAATCAATCTTCTAACACGATGCATACTATTATATTGTGAAATATAAAGTAATTAGGATAATTGAATCAATCTTTTAAAATGATGATGCATATGTTAGTTATTTGTAATTTATAACCCAATATATCGTAAGCCACTGAGAAACATGTGCACTAAATAGAAATGCTAGCAGTAATATTCTAAATTCCCATGTTGATGTCATTACCTGTTTTAATGATCGGCAAACACACCTGACTGAATGTTCATCTTATTCTGCTTACCATTACAAGATTTTGTTTTAGCTTATAAAATACATCGTAAACTTAAAAGGGGTAAATACTATCTTAAACCATCTAGGCTACATACCGGTACCGGTACCACATATCCTTCCTGAACAACACAAAATCGTCTAATGCTAGCCAGATTAAAAGGTTAGAATGCCGTCATCGTACTAAAAGAGTTAAGAGATCTCCCAAGACACCTGACTGAATACACCCCTTCCGAACGTAAATTCATATATTCTGAGAGGAATAATTATATGGTGCAGGCAGTTAAGGTTAAGACACAATGTAATTAAGTTACAAATTAAACCTTTCAGTAACGGTACGGGGGATGCATTTTGTTTTTGTTATTTTGGTTAAGATATAATTTAGACAGTCATTTAGAACTACGGTAGCTCGCAACTCCAACAGTACGGTAAGGAAGTATGATGCTTTGATTTCTTGCGTTCAGGATAATGCGATTTAATTGTGTTCAGGAATGATTTGGTTGCATTCAGGAAAGATTGTGTTGCGTCCAGGATTTTTTTTTTTTTGCGCTCAGGAAAGATTTGGTTGTGTTCAGGAAATTCTTCTATAGCCTAATTAAAAGCTTGATTTTCCTGCCCATATTTGTTCGCATACACTGTAGAAAATATCGGGTACCTTATGAAAAGGTTACCGGTACTGGTAATGTGTAGCCTATTTAATACTGGACAAATAGGCTACCGGCACTGTTTGTGCTTAATTCTTGAATGTAAAACTTTGGTAAGCTCTTTATTAGCATACGGTACCGGTAATTTAATGTCCGAGTTGGTTTTAAATGCATTTCTAGTTGACATCCTGTAGTGCTGAATGAATGTTTTGCTCGTATTGTATTTAGATGTGTGTATTTATACAGTATAGGCTACTGTATTGATAACATATTTGTCTGTCGTAGGCTATTCCTGGATTTTTGTTTTGTATTACTATGGTATGATACCGTAAAAATGCTAGTAGTAATACCGGTACTAAAATATACCCTAAATGATAAACATTAACCCCTTCCGTACCGGTGACGTCCTTTTCATTATAATCCGGCAATCATTAGACTCTTGTAGCCTATTCTGTTGAAAACGGACGTGTAACAATTAAAAGGTTACAGACTATCTCAGGTAACCATTTTAACTGGTTCCATGTCATCTCAACCAGTAGACCATTTCAACCAGTAGCTCTCAACCAGTGCCAAATTAACCCAGACCAACCAAACCAGTGCCAAAATATAGTACTAACCTAACCTAACCTAACAGTATTGGTTGATTTGGTACTGGTTGAGGGCTACTGGTTGAGTTGACCGGTCACCATTTTAACTATCACATCCCCTTCCTAAGCTGCATAAAATCGTCTAAATATTTCTGAAAATTGTTGGTTGTTGGAAGGAACATAATAATAAGACAATAGACATCCCCGGTAGTGAAAGGGTTAAGCAGGGTGTGTCCAAGATATATATATATGTAGTCTATACCGTTACCTTGGGTGTGTCATGCCACTCCCCAGTAAAACGAGTGTGTATGATAAGCATAACGTACCGGTACCGGTACCTAGTTTATGTTGGTTCGGCAATCCTTCAGTGGCCTGGCGAGATGTGATTCCTCTAAGTCTGCTCGCGACAAATACAGCGTGCATCGGCCAAAAATTATATTACGATGATAATATAAATAATGATTATAATAAAAACAAAATTCAATAATAATAAATACAAATTCAATAACCGCTGTCCCATTCCAACCACGCATACGGTATAAATTTATCCGTATATTATGGTGATTAAACAGGCCGTGTCGCCGGGGTGATCCTTATCGATCCTCCGGCTTCATATCGTTCGCGGGAAAAGCAAGGGGGGTGGGATGTGGGCGCGCTCGGCATTGTTGGGGGGAAGGGAGGCGTACCGTAGCGTTCCGGGACGTTGTGGTGTGTTTATTTTGGTTCGTGACAAGGTTGTGATTGGTTGTGACAGACAGGTGGGTGGTAGTGTCAAATCGGGAGGTAGTGGTGTTAAAGTTTGTTTGGCATTGCTTTGATTGGTTGGGACAAGTGGTTGCTAGTGTCAAATTGGGAAGTAGTGGTGGACGTTGTGTTGTGTTTGTTATGGTTCGTGACAAGGTTGTGATAGATTGTGACAGGTTGAGGGTAGTGTCAGTCAGGAGGTAGTGGTGTTAAGTTTGTTTGTCATTGCTTTGATTGTGCAGTGCTATGATTAAAAGATATCGGTACATGAGGGTGCGCTCGGCATTGTTGGACCTTTAAGAGACATTTGTGGTGTAAATGTGTACTGCGCTCTTTGAGTGTGGTAGGTAACTAGGTATCGTGTTAAATACTGCTACACGAAAAATATCAATTAGGGAGTCAGAGGTGTTACAGTTGTCTGTTTTGTTACTCCTTGGATTTTGTACAGCCACATCCCAGAGTCATGTGCTATGGAGGGTGTAGGCGGTAGGCATACTGTAGTGTACCGGAGCGTGTAGTTGTTGCTGTGTTGGTTTGGTCAGTGACAGGGTTGTGACAGCTGGTGGTGGTGTCATTGGAGAGGTGTAAAAGGCTCCCACGCGGCTAACACCATCACCTTTCTTGGAAACTTTGGTCTGGTAGCTTCGTATGTTTTCTAAGATTTCCGTCAATTTCATTGTTCTACCTTCCAGTTCCCGATAACACAAATATCCACAAAGAAGTTCCTGGAATATTAGCTTCGTGTGACTTATGTTTTACAAGCGTAGGCTACATATCTATTTTGGTCTTGTTTGGATACACAGTTGCAACCTAGATACATGTGTTGTGGAATGTGAGTTGGTTGAAATGTTGTGTATTTGTACCGAAGTGATAAGTGTTTTCTGTTTTAGTCTGGGCAAGGTTATTACAGCCTGGATGGCATTAGGGAGTCAAGAGGTGTTAAGAGTAGTCTGCCTTGATCTGTCACCAATGGTTATTAGGCAGTCACTTTCAGCTGACATAGTTGGTGGACGAGGAACGGTAGCTAGCAGTGTGGGGAGGCGAGGTGTGATAATATTGACTGTCACAAGATTATAGTTATGACAGCTTGGGGAAGTTGGGGGTATTAGATACATGGAGCTATAATTATTATACCTCGATGATTAGATAGTGAGAGGTGTTACAAGATGTATGAATGATTTGACACTGCTGGAGTTTGATACAGCCACGCCCAGTGGACATATTTGGTGGACGAGGTATGGATTGTGGGGAAGCGAGGTTTATTTATTTGAACTGTGACAAGGTTATGAGAATTGGGGCGAATTAGAGAGTCAATGAGTTTTAAGAGTGGTTTGCCTTCTACTGCCACTAATTGGGTTTTATACGCATAAGCCTGTCCAGTATATATATTTGGTGGATGTGATACGGTATGCGATTATGCATTGTGGGAGTCAAGGTGGGTTTACCTGGACTATGACATGGGCATTAGAGAGCGAGAGGTGTTACGAGAGTCTAGTTTGCACTGTCATTATTGGGTATTTGATTGAGTCACGTCCAGTAGAGATTCTTGTCGATGCAGTAAGGAGGCGAGGTGTGTTTATTTGGTCTGTGAAAAGGTTGTGGTCTGTGACAGCTGGGGAGTAAGCTATAAGAGAGTGAGAAGTATTGCGAGACGTATGATCTGCTTGGTCATTGCTAGGGTTTAACCGTTGATACCGATCCGCCAGTAAATATATTTGGTCGATGCGGTATAACATTGTGGGGAGGTGTGTTTGTTTGGACTGTGAATCTGTTGTGGTTATGAGCGCTGGGGGAGGGGGGGAATTAGACACTGTTACGAGAAGCCTGCCTTTGGTTTGTCACTGTTAGGTAGGCTATTTTACAGTCATGCCGAGTATAAATGTTTCTTGGACACGGTGCGGTATGCATTGTGAGAAGGTGGGGTGTTTTTGTTTGGACTGTGAAAAGGTTATGACAGTTGGGGGTGAATTAATGGGAGATGGGTCGTTTTTCTGGTCACCTTTCTCCCTCTTGTTTAGCCCCATTAGGTTTCAGATTTTAAGGTGTTTGCCCCATTAGTTCGTCGATTTTAAGACCTTACAGCTCATTTCTTTGTCAATATTTAAACTTTTCGTGCTATGTAGGTGTCGACTTCTTCCCTGGCGAACGATAGTGAGCCTGTAATTTTGGAATAACCGGACTTTGGCCGGGAAATTTTTCTACCGAAAAATGTACGAATTAATCTAGAAGGGTGATTTAATGGATGCATTTTTAAAGTTTGGTGGAGGTCTAGGGAGGAAACTAGGCCTAGAAAAATAATAAATAAATGCAAATATCGACCAAAAGGTGTTAGGCATTTAGAGAAGTGTTGGGGGTGGTGGTGGTGGTGTGTTTGTGTGTGGGGGATGGTGTGTTTGTGTGTTTGTGTGATCTATGACAAGGTTATGGCAGTTGGGTGGCATATCAAGGCGTGTCTGAGATCTGCATTGTCACGTGCAGCTGTAGACAGATGCAAGAGCTAGGAAGGGCTGGCTTAACTCCAAAGTATTGTTGTGTAGTACGGTACGGTGTTATTTATGGCGATTGTACGAGTAGATATTCTGACCCGCTTCTCGCAACACGAAAGCGAACGTTCAAACTCATTCATTCACCCTCAACCGTAAACAAATCTATGAAAGCATCGAATTTAATCACTTGTATCTGTTTCATTAATTCGTATGTAGGCTATTCAAGTTCAACCATACATTCACATCCAATATACATACAGTATGTTGAATAGTAGGCTAAATATGGAAATGCAGCTGATTACCGGTATTTATGAATTTATGAAATGTTCAGTGATATTCCAAGAGTAGGCCACATCATATTCAAGTGCAGGTGGGATTCTAACGTGTATTAAACGCCTGTAATGTGTGCGATACTGAGCTTAATCCTATTACCACCGCTAATATCAGGTATAATCCCCGCCCCGCTATACAACACCTTCACTGTCGTTTACCTGTGTGTAACGAGTGTGATAGTTAACCCTTTGAAGATACATGAACGCGTTTAATTTTATTCTGGCTATTTGTAGAAGATTTGTTTCAGATTAGGTGGGAAGTGTGGGAGTTGGAGATAATTGAGATAAACTTTCAGATTAGACAGGAATTGTCGGAGGCAAAGAGGTACGGTAGGCTAATTAAAATACACTTCACGTCTTCGATTCCTATAGGGCCTTCCAAAGCTGTTTAAAATCGTCTATGTCATCCAGAATAAAGTGAAAATGCGTCCTCGAATGCCGAAAGGGTTGACCCCTTGAGGGAGTTAAAAGTTTGTTCTGGCTTTAATTAGACAAAATTATGCAGCTTAGGAAGGGACTTCTACGAGTCAAAACAGTAAAGACTTTCATTTAACCCTCGGACTTCCAAAATTCCTTCCTAAGCTGAATAAAATAGTCCATACATAGACTGAATACATATGAAGGAGAAGAGCAAACTGGCATACGACGGAGTGTTCATTACTACTTCTAAAATAGTGTGTATTATATTTTCATTATTACCAAATATACAGTTAAATTATATACTTTGTAGTTTTGTATTGTGTCTCTGAAGTAATCAAATTGGCAAACGTATCATATCCTTCCACGTAAATGTTTCTGTATTGCTTTTGACGTTAATTTCCCTCCTAAAACTAAATACCGGTAGTCTCACGGTTTGACGGCCTGATAAGGAAACTATTTATAGCCTAGCAACATCCGGTGTCTTGCTCGTTTTTAACACCCAATAACAACTCGTAATAGGATAGTATAGTTTTCGCTCTACTATTATGTTTGGCCATAGAAGGAGTTTCGAACGGGAGTCTGCTGAAAGCCGATTGGGTCACACACGGCAAATCCCTCTCGCACCCAACCCATATCTGTCCATAAGTCTATTTAATTGAATCTTGACACTTTCTATCGTTCTTGATGAAAGGGCCTCAAACTATATCTGCGTTTAAATCGTTACCATACATCATGCAAACCGATGAAGCCATTTTATATTGCCTAGATACAATATGACACCTTCAGATATTTGGTTTCAGTTTAGGAAGTATATATATACCGGTACCCCTCGTTGTAAAGAGAATTTAGGTTTAGAAAATGCAGATTGTCACTTTGCTTTTATATTTATTGTCGTGTATTCCAATCCGTCAAACGGCGTAAAAGCTGATAATAATAAAAAAAAAAGAAAAAAAATCCAATCTCTATATCGTGAAGGCTCTCTCTCAATCTGGGGTGCCTGAGAGGGGATTCCCGGGCTTTGTAAACATAATGTGACGTGTGTGAAAATACCTCCAGCGTGTTTAATGGGAGTTGGGTCGTTTTTCTGGACCCCTTTCTCCCTCGTGTCTAGTCCCATTAGTTTTGACATTTTAAGACGACCAGCCCATTAGTTTGGCGATTTTAACACCTTTAGCTCCATTTCGTTGTAAATTTTAATACCTATCGTGCCATTTAGGTGTCGATTTTTTCCTGGCGAGCGAAAGCGAGCCTGTAATTATAAGAGGAATTTTTCTACCGAAAAATGTACAAATTTATCTTTAGGGGGGGGGGGGGGGGCGGTTCTCTAAGTTTGAGGGAGGTCTAGCTAGGAAACTAGAAAATAAATGAATAAATTAATTAATAGACCAAAAAAAAAAAAAAAAAAACGGCCACTAGCCCCGTAACTAGTATTGTCATAGAGCCACGAGCACCAAGGACTGTTGTATGTGAATGGTGATTAGGCTATCTTCATGGTTATAGAATATTGTTCAAGTTATTATGTTTGTGTTACAATATACAGTATTATTACGGGGGGGATGGGCGTGTATATTTGCTCATTTATGAATATTTTTATATTTTTTTTTTTTAGTTTCCTCCCTAGCCCTCCATCAAGCTAAAATAACATTCCCTAGATCCCCTTTCAAGATAAAATAGATTTGTATATTTTTCGGTAGAAAAATATTCGGGTCCTAAAATTTCAGGTTGTCTATCGGTCACCAGGAAACATTCTACACCTAAATGGCACGAAAGGTTACTAACAGAATATTATTAGTAATGTGTATGTTATAGAATATTATTAGTAATGTGTATGTTATAGAATATTATTAGTAATGTGTATGTTATAGAATATTATTAGTAATGTGTATGTTATAGAATATTATTAGTAATGTGTATGTTATAGAATATTATTAGTAATGTGTATGTTATAGAATATTATTAGTAATGTGTATGTTATAGAATATTATTAGTGATTACTTTGTTTGCATAATATTATTTAAGTTAATACCGGTATGTATAATTATATTACAGCATATGCTGTATACCGGTGATATTTGTAAAGGGAGTATGTTTTGTCAGTTATCACAAAATATTAATATAGATTTATTAGAACTCAGGAGTGATCTTTGCTTGGATTTTGTTACGCACACTTAAAAGGGGGGGGGGGGGATTGGCGTTTATATTTGTTCATTTAGATATTGTTTTTATATTTTTGTTTTAGTTTCCTCACTAGACCTTCATCAAGCTTATAAAACAACACCCCCAAGACTCTCCTTCAAGATATTTATTTAAAAAAAAAAAAAAAAAAAAAAAAAAAATCTTGAAAGTGGAGTCTTGGGGGTATAATTATAAACTTGATGCAGATCTAGGGAACAAGCTGAACATTTCCCTTTAATGAGTAGGTACGTTATAATTGGACCCGTTATAAATACAGCATTATGTGGACAGTATTCTTGGCCGTAAAATAACAACATGCTTTTTTTACAGCATACTGTTATATACAGTGTGATAGTAGTGAGGGTTTGGGAGATCTTCAGTATTTCTCGTTAGTTTTCGACACTTTTCGGAAGTTTTTGTTATTGCCAAACATTGTAGAAACGTGCCGGTAGAATTGTACGTGGCGCCACCTGTGTATTCTCTCTGGCAACTCTCTCTGTATACCTTAAGGGGGGTCACCTGTTTTGGTTCTGTCCTTTTCTATCTTTCTCTGGCTTGTATTCATTTGGCCCCATTCAGCCTACTGTTTTAAGACGTTTATCCCCATCCAGGTGTCAATTTTGTACTGGTGAGCGGTAGCGAGCCAGCATATTTTTTATTTTTGTTTGACAGCAGGCTAAATTTGTAATTTTTTCGATAGAAAAATGTCTCCGGCGAATATTTCTTCATATAATGCTGGCTCGCTATCGCTCGCCAGGAAGAAATCGACACCTAGATGGGGATAAACGTCTTAAAATAGTTGGCTGAATGGGGCCGAATGGATACAAGCCAGAGAAAGAGAGAAGAGGACAGAAATACGGTAACAAAAAGCAGGTCACCCCCCTTAAAATGATATACGACAGACACCGAAACAATCCGCTTTGTTATAAGGAGTCCAAGCCGACCCATCCCTGTACGTGATAAACGTTTGAATCTATGCCAGCGAGCCTCATTTGTTTACTTTTGTGGTAAGTCTTCCCTCGACTTCACGGTGGGATTTTATTTTTGTATTATATTTTGGACTTGGCCCCGCCTTTAAATGTTATGGTATTATATATATATATATATATATATATATATATATATATATATATATATATATATATATATATATATATACGGTACATCTTTTAATGCTATATTCATAATGTTTAAAGTAAACGATCGTTATCTATCCTAACATACGGTATTATAATCTAACTTTAAAAAATAATATGTATTTAACATTAGTTTGTCCAGTTAAGTCCCTAGCCCCGTCCATGAAGGGAGTGGACGGCGATAACTGCATCATTAGCACTAACCTAACTTAAAACTCAACTACTGTATAAAGCCTGGACTAGCCTAACACAATTCAAAGCCTGGATAAAACAATTTCATTTAAGTGTAAGCGTGGGTGAAATGAACTTTATCCCTCTAAAAATGTGACCTGGTGTGGGAGTGAGTGACAGTAAAAGAGTGGGAAGGGGGTGGGGGTGGGGGGGGGGTCAGTAAAAGAGGGGGAGGGGAGGGGATGGTAGTATTCGAGGATAAGAACTAAAGTGTGAATGACAGTAAAAGAGGGGGAGGGAGGCAGTAAGAGAGGGGGGGGGGGGGGGGGGGGGCAGTAAAAGAGGGGGAGGGGAGGGGATGGTAGTATTGGAGGATAAGAACTAAAGAGTGAATGACAGTAAAAGAGGGGGAGGGGGGAGGCAGTAAAAGAGAGGGAGGGGGGGGGGTGCAGTAAAAGAGGCGGAGGGGACGGGCTGGTAGTATTGCAGGAAAAGAAATAAAGAGTGAATGACAGTAAAAGAGAGGGAGGTGGGAGGCAGTAAAAGAGAGGGAGGGGGGGGGGTGCAGTAAAAGAGGGGGGGGGGAGGGGATGGTAGTATTGGAGAGTAAGAACTAAAGGATGAATGACTGTAAAAGAGAGGGAGGGGGGAGGGCGGCGGGAGGCAGTAAAAGAGAGGGGGGGGGGGGGGATGGTAGTATTGGAGAGTAAGAACTAAAGGATGAATGACTGTAAAAGAGAGGGAGGGGGGAGGGCGGCGGGAGGCAGTAAAAGAGAGGGAGGGGGGTGGATGGTAGTATTGGAGAGTAAGAACTAAAGGATGAATGACTGTAAAAGAGAGGGAGGGGGGAGGGCGGCGGGAGGCAGTAAAAGAGAGGGAGGGGGGGTGGATGGTAGTATTGGAGAGTAAGAACTAAAGGATGAATGACTGTAAAAGAGAGGGAGGGGGTGGGATGATAGTAATCGCAGCAGATAACTAATCAACACACTAGCCAGATAAGTCAATTAACATGTAGCGGCACCGGTAATCTAATAGACGACCTTGAGAGAGTGAGATTTACATAGATTTATCTTACGATCCCAGCAAGGTGTAAAGACTTAATGCTAGCAAACTCAAATATTGTACAGTGAAAGTCATAATACCGGTAATGTACACTCGGATACTATAGTCTAGCCCACTCATAAAAAATCGTGCAATTGTAACCATCTGGATTCATTTTTTGGATAGGACTTGCTTTTCATTCATAGTACCGGTATGTATAGTTTTATAGTTGATGCATAGAAAATATGTTTATAAAATCGTTCCAAAAGATATACCGGTACTTCCATAATTAGAAATAGGTGAAGTCAACGAATACTTATGGGTGGGGTAGAAACTATGGCATCCGAGTGTACAATACGGTACAATATAGGAACAAGAGGAGGAACACATGATAAGTAATGATAAACTTAACCCTTTTGTGTAATCTATTATAATAATGTGGCCTCCAGTGTGACTGAAGGAAAGGAAGAGAGGGAGAACGGATAAATGTTTAAGAGGTAGCCTAGTTAAAGTAATAAACTAAGTAGTCATATATATACGTAGCCAGAATAATATATTATATATAATGTATATACTGTTATCGTAGGCTATACGGCAAGGGACAAACAATAATATCCCTCGGATGAAAAATCAGGATGCTATTGCCTCGCTGCCAGAGGGTTGGTTATCACATATATTATTATGTTCCTTCCAACAACCAACTATACTCCTAAAATCGATTAATGAAATTTACAAACACATGTGGCAGTCCGTGGATTCGAATTCTGGATGCTCACACCGAAAATCAACACCTTATGCATCGCACCACGAAGACAGTTATAGAAGACCGTGTCTCTTCAACAAACTCCCACGACAAGTAAGAGATATGAGATATGGTTAGACAGCTTAAAGAGAGGCCTAGATCTATGTCGAACTGCAAAGGTGCTAGGTGAGCCCATTTTCGCAGGGGAACGTGCTGCTATTATAGGTACCAATTATAATATAAGAGTCTACAGTATATATCTTGACCGGTACTGCTATTTTTATCGGTGTGCATAGCCTTCACAGATGATACTCAGACTCTCAAAATGGTATGATAGCTTATAAAGGTAACGAAGCTCAAAATTAAATCCCTCATACCTCGAATCCTGTCTATGTGTAGGACAGCTTATATCCATCGTTTTGTCACGTGACACTGATTTCATTTGGCAACATCCCGTCATTTCCATCGCTGCTTAATGAGTTTGCAGCACGATCTTCATAGCGAGTCAAGCGAGCGTCTCATAATTAGTTAAGTGGTCGCCCACTCCACCAGCAGCAGTCGATTCACCTGGGCAGTATATTAATTTAAAGGCCAGGTAAATGCACTAATTAAAGCACTCGAGGACCCTTTGCCGCTAGAGAGAGAGAGAGAAGTGGGGATGTGTGTGTAAGGAGTAAGTGAGGTTGGGGGCGGATTGGAGTATATGGAGAGTGGGAAGTAAACTCCCATATTGACACTTTTCGGGTTTGAAGTGTGGAGTAAAGGCTAAGAAAGGAATGGGGAATAGGGAGGAGATAGAGATTGAGGGTTAAGGAGGATTTGGGATGCGCCTGGCCAGTTATATTAATTTAAAGTCCAGGTAAACACACTAATTTGTTGGTGAGTACCTTTTCCTGGCGGCAACAGGGGTGGTGGTGGGCAAGGGGTCCAGCACGACCGTCTCTATTTACTACGGTACATGAGGGATTAACCCATTCAGTACCGGTCACGTCCTTTTCACTATATGCTGGCTACTATTTGACGATTTTATTAAGCTTAGGGAGGATATCTGGCAGCTAAAGGGATTAATTAAGTTTGTAGACTATTAATGGTTAGAGGTCCTTCCCAAACTTAAAAAGAGCATCTGATAGTTGCCAGAATATAATGAAAAGGACGTCACCGGTACTGAAGGAGTTAAAGAAGGTCGTGGTTGGACAAGGAGAAAGGGGAGGGAGATACGTGGGGTGGGAGGAGGAAAGGGAGTGGAGTGGTGTGGAGAGGGAGTGAAAGGGAGTAGAGTGGTGTGTGGAGTGAAGGAGGATAAGAGGTGGATTGAAATTTGGAAGGGCGAGGATGGAGCGAGTAATTGGAGATGGGAGTGCGTGGGGTTGGGAAGGAATGAAGGGAGTGTGATGGAATGAAAACAAATTACTTGGGACGATAGGGTGGATGGGGAAGCGAGGACTTAGTTGAGGAGAGAGGTTGTAAAGGCGCTCAACCAGCTTCAATAATTCGTATTGTGTGGTGTGAAAACATTACTTGGAGCGATTAGGGGGTTGGGAGGGAGAGACAGTGAGAGTGGAGTTGGGGAGAGGGTAACGACGCTCAGCCAGCCTCGTTAATTCGTAAGTGTGGAGTAAACACATTACTTGGAACGATTAGGGGATGGGAGTGAGAGGGTAAAGACGCTCAGCCAACCTCATTAATGCGTACCGTACAGTATGAAGTGATAATATTACTTAGAACGATTAGGGTGGTGGGAGAGAGAGACAGGGAGAGTCGAGTTGGGGACTGAGGGTGTAACTTAAGAAGCTCAACCAGCCTCATTAATTTGGAACGATTATGGGGGTGGGATGGAGAGACAGTGAGAGTGGAGTTGGGGAGTGAGAGGGTAAAGCCGCTCAGCCAGCCTCATTAATTCCCAGTGTGCAGGTATTCCGTGTGTCCGTGTGGCTGACCTTCCCCTCTGCCTCTTGCTGAACTTGACAGCCAGATGGTGGAGAGGAGCGGGGGAGGGGGCCTGGCCTCTTTAATGCAGTGAGGTTTTTCTATCAATCTTATTTTAGGAAGGGTAGGAGTGGATGGGGGTGGGGAATGGGCGAGGTGGGAGGGAAGAAAGGAGAGTGAGTGGGAGGAGGATACACATTAAGAAGGGGACGGTATTAACCCTTTCACGTACATGACGCAATGTGTGCCCTTTCTGGGATACTTAAAAGCCTTTGTGATCATCAGGGGTGTTTAGAAACCTTTAGTTTATTTACTTCAACCTCTGCAGTTGTCTTTGAGGCAGAACACTAATATTAGAGAGGTAATTATGAGATTGAGAGAATTCTATTTCTGAATGCTAAACGGCAACCCCCGAGTCCACAAGATAGCGAAAAGATTAAGAGTGTGAATTGAGGTGGGTGACTGAAAGAAGCTCGGCTCACTTCATTAATTCGCACAATGTGCAGGCATTGTGTGTGTCCGTGTGGCTGACCTCCCCGTCTATCCTCTTGGTGAACTTGACATCCATCCAGGTGGCGGAGAGGAGAAGAGGGGAGGGGGGGGGGGGAAGGTGGCCTCTTTAATGCAATCATGTTTTCTATAAATTTTATTCTAGAAAGGGAAGGGGATAGATTGGGTGGTGGGGGGATGGAAAGGAGTGAACGGAGGATAAGGGAGTGGATTGGGTGATAAGGGAGGGGTGGGAGGTGGGTAATGTTGGTGTAAGAGGAAACGAAGGGAGAGGGATTGAGTGGTAGAAATTGGAGGGGAATGGGTGGAGGTGGGTAGGATTGAAAGGAGGGGACACGTCATTAATGCAGTGACGACGTTTTATATATATATTATTAATATTATATATATAGCCTATACAATATTATTTTATTATTATTTTTGTTATAAGCATTGGACATTATATATATTGTAGCTTCTAGGAATTATCTCTTTATCATAATGCTAAAGGAAATACAATTTTATTAACTCGAAAACATGTTTTGTTTAATTGTAAATAACATTAAATAAGTTTTATCTACTTGGTACCGGTATTGCTACTTCAAATCTCATTAATTCTGACCGAGATGTTGATAGTGTGGATATACGTGACGTGTTAGTTTCCTTTAGCTTCGGCTCGGTCACTTACCTCAGATACCGGTACTACACTTGACAATATTCTAAGGATAATTATTTTATAGTAATAGGGATATAATTACTGGAAGACTGGTAATGTCGCTCCTCAATATTGATATAGGATAGGTGAGCCAGCGTGTGTGTGTGTGTGTGTCGAGAAAGAGAGAGAGAGAGAGAGAGAGAGAGAGATTGCCTATTATATTATATTTATTAAAGGTCATAGACTACCGGTATTATTTGTAGGTGCTTAAACGGTGACTTAAATTCCCTTTTATAAGTAGCTAATCGTAATTTCACCTGCTTAGCACGATGGCGTAACCTGTATAATTATTTCGATAGCATTGCACGATTATACTGGGCTTAGGAACAACCTGTAGGAATGTAGGTGGTATGTGCGATAATAATAGCGCTTAACCATATGACATTTTCTGGCCCTTAACTGTATAACAATCCCTTATTATTGCCCCCTTCCCACCAACAAATATATAGCCTACTAATAATAAATAAATAATAATTAATAAATAAATAATAATAATAACAATTATTATAATAAAAATGAACAATTAATAATACATAAAGACTAATTTAAATATAGATAATTTTTTTTTTAAATAAATATAATATATAAACATAAATAAATAATATAAAAATAATTAAAATAGACTGATATTTAACAGAATTACCAGCTTAAATGTTGTTGTGCCTCTATAAATGTTGTTGTAGTGCCTCTATAAATGTTGTAGTGCCTCTATAAATGTTGTTGTAGTGCCTCTATGAATGTTGTAGTGCCTATAAATGTTGTTGTAGTGCCTCTATGAATGTTGTAGTGCCTCTATAAATGTTGTTGTAGTGCCTCTATAAATGTTGTTGTAGTGCCTCTATAAATGTTGTTGTAGTGCCTCTATAAATTTTGTTGTAGTGCCTCTATAAATTTTGTTGTAGTGCCTATAAATGTTGTAGTGCCTCTATAAATGTTATTGTAGTGCCTCTATACATGTTATAGTGCCTCTATAAATGTTGTTGTAGTGCCTCTATAAATGTTGTTATAGTGCCTCTATAAATGTTGTTATAGTGCCTCTATAATTGTTGTTATAGTGCCTCTATAAATGTTGTAGTGCCTCTATAAATGTTGTAGTGCCTCTATAAATGTTGTTGTAGTGCCTCTATAAATGTTGTTATAGTGCCTCTATAAATGTTGTTGTAGTGCCTCTATAATTGTTGTTATAGTGCCTCTATAAATGTTGTAGTGCCTCTATAAATGTTGTTGTAGTGCCTCTATAAATGTTGTTGTAGTGCCTCTATAAATGTTGTTGTAGTGCCTCTATAAATGTTGTTGTAGTGCCTCTATAAATGTTGTAGTGCCTCTATAAATGTTGTAGTGCCTCTATAAATGTTGTTGTAGTGCCTCTATAAATGTTGTTGTAGTGCCTCTATATGTTGTAGTGCCTCTATAAATGTTATTGTAGTGCCTCTATAAATGTTGTTATAGTGCCTCTATAAATGTTGTAGTGCCTCTATAAATGTTGTAGTGCCTCTATAAATGTTGTTATAGTTCCTATAAATGTTGTAGTGCCTCTATAAATGTTGTTGTAGTGCCTCTATAAATGTTGTGGTAGTGCCTCTATAAATGTTGTTGTAGTGCCTCTATAAATGTTGTTGATGTGCCTCTATAAATGTTGTAGTGCCTCTATAAATGTTGTAGTGCCTCTATAAATGTTGTTATAGTGCCTCTATAAATGTTGTTGTAGTGCCTCTATAAATGTTGTTGTAGTGCCTCTATAAATGTTGTAGTGCCTCTATAAATGTTGTAGTGCCTCTATAAATGTTGTTGTAGTGCCTCTATAAATGTTGTTGTAGTGCCTATAAATGTGTAGTGCCTCTATAAATGTTGTAGTGCCTCTATAAATGTTGTTATAGTGCCTCTATAAATGTTGTAGTGCCTCTATAAATGTTGTTGTAGTGCCTCTATAAATGTTGTTATAGTGCCTATAAATGTTGTAGTGCCTCTATAATTGTTGTTATAGTGCCTCTATAAATATTGTAGTGCCTCTATAAATGTTGTAGTGCCTCTATAAATGTTGTAGTGCTCTATAAATGTTGTAGTGCCTCTATAAATGTTGTAGTGCCTCTATAAATGTTGTTGTAGTGTCTATAAATGTTGTTGTAGTGCCTCTAAATGTTGTTGTAGTGCCTCTATAAATGTTGTTGTAGTGCCTCTATAAATGTTGTTGTAGTGCCTCTATAAATGTTGTAGTGCCTCTATAAATGTTGTTGTAGTGCCTCTATAAATGTTGTTGTAGTGCCTCTATAAATGTTGTTGTAGTGCCTCTATAAATGTTGTTGTAGTGCCTCTATAAATGTTGTTGTAGTGCCTCTATAAATGTTGTTGTAGTGCCTCTATAAATGTTGTTGTAGTGCCTCTATAAATGTTGTAGTGCCTCTATAAATGTTGTTGTAGTGCCTCTATAAATGTTGTAGTGCCTCTATAAATGTTGTTGTAGTGCCTCTATAAATGTTGTTGTCTATAAATGTTGCCTCTATAAATGTTGTTGTAGTGCCTCTATAAATGTTGTAGTGCCTCTATAAATGTTGTTGTAGTGCCTCTATAAATGTTGTTGTAGTGCCTCTATAAATGTTGTAGTGCCTCTATAAATGTTGTTGTAGTGCCTCTATAAATGTTGTTGTAGTGCCTCTATAAATGTTGTTGTAGTGCCTCTATAAATGTTGTAGTGCCTCTATAAATGTTGTTGTAGTGCCTCTATAAATGTTGTTGTAGTGCCTCTATAAATGTTGTTGTAGTGCCTCTATAAATGTTGTTGTAGTGCCTCTATAAATGTTGTTGTAGTGCCTCTATAAATGTTGTTGTAGTGCCTCTATAAATGTTGTTGTAGTGCCTCTATAAATGTTGTTGTAGTGCCTCTATAAATGTTGTAGTGCCTCTATAAATGTTGTTGTAGTGCCTCTATAAATGCATACCACCAAATTCACTACGGTATACTTTCTAACCATCAGACCCCTTCCAGGGATCTGCCTTGCTTAGGCCAATCGGCTTTCTGCAGACTCCCATTTTCTTATGTTCTTATTATTTTTGCATTTGTGTTAAATATTTATGGTTACGGCTCCAACTTCTTTAGTAGCCTGAAACTCGCAAGTGTTCAATTCTTAGAGAAGTCTCACCTCCCACCTTGTTTCTCTCTCTCTTTCTCTCTCTTTCTCTCTCCCCCCCCCCCAACTCTAACTCTAGTAAGTACCCGTAAGTCTAATGGTTGGAATTGTGATGATCATTCCCAGAACAGCACCTCCCCTAGAGCAAGCAGTAATGTCAAGTTGTAAATGTTATCATGTCCCCAGTGCTTGCTACTACCAGGAATATAGTGTTAACCCCTTCTGTACCGGCAAAGTCTTATTTATTACATTCTGGCTACTACTATTAGACGATTTTATTCAGTTTAATAGGGCCTCCAGCAATTGACAGGCTTCAGACTATCTCACTTAACCTTTTGACTACCACAGATCCTTCTTAGACGGCAAAAAAAAAAAAAAAAATCTAAATATAGACCTAGCAAGAATAAAATTACAATGACGTCGCCGGTACAGAATAAGTTCATAGCGCTTTGGTGCCGCAGGACTGTGTAACCCCTTGAGGATTATGACGCGTTTTGACAGTTTATTATGGCTATCATTAGACGGTTTTATACAGCTTAGTAAGGATCTGTGGGAATTAAAAGGGTGAAGACTATATCAACTAGAGAAACACTCAGCAGAGCGCATGCCTCCGCTTACGCTGGTGGAGGTATGTGCTATACTAACCACCTCCTAAACTGAATAATGTATTCCTTGGCACATAGGCCTATCCTATCTGCCCACCAAATTTCGTGAAAATCGGTTCTTAACTTAGTGAGATATCTTGCTTACACACACACACACACACACACACACACACACACACACACACACACACATGGAGGAAAACATATAACCTCCGTCCTACTACGTTGACTTCAATTTGTATTATTATTTTTTTTTTTTTTTTTTTTTTTTTTTTTTTTTTTTTTTTTCTATATTCCAACCTTACTTCCTCTCGGGCATAGGCTGAGAGCCTTAACATTCACCACTTTACAATGAACAGTGAAGCCCGTGAGGTCTTGTTCCAGTCTAGGGAGTGAGACATGTGAAGCACGTAGAGTACAACGAGCACCTGCCATCTTGCCTTCACATGAGGCACGGTGCTCACTCATGGCCCGAAACGACCCCATCTCTGAAGCCATCTCGTTCCCGTGCTTCACTGTCTCATCCCCTACACTCGGACTCTCACACTTACACACACACGACGCCACCTGTTGAGCAGATAACTCACCATATATATACCTTTCTTAGCCTGTATAAAATCGTCTAATAATAGCCAGAGAAGAAGATTAATGTGCCATGATGCTGAAAGGGTTAATGTTGATATTTAAAGGTGGTGGTATACATGTGCTGCAATGTTTATGACTGATGTGAGGTGGTGGTGATGTGGTGTCAGCTTCTCATTCCAGGGCTAGGGTTCCAGTTACTACTTAAACTCTTCTACACCCTCTTGTGCCGGTCACCTCGTTATGTTCTGGCAATTTATATTTAGTTTAGGAAGGCCCTCTTGCTACTAAAAGACCTCCCACTCTCTCACTTATCCCTTTTAACTCGCACAGATCGTTCTTAAGCTGCATAAAATCGTGTAAATCTAACTATGATAAGCCAAACTAGACGTGATCGGTGCTGAAAGGGTTAACATACATGTGCTCCAGTGTGTATGATCGGTGTGAGGTGGTGTAGCGTCAGCATCTCCTTAAAGGGCTTTGGGATACTACTTCAACTCCTTCTCCCTCATCTTTAGTCCTATTGGTTTGCAGATTTTAAAACGCTCGCCCCCATTAGGTTGGTGATTGTAAGACCTTTCGCCCCATTTATCTGTCAATATTAGGACCTTTTTCCTATTTTGGTGTCGTTTTTTTCCCAGCGAGCGATAGCGAGCCTATCATTTAGTAAGCATCGGCCTTCGGCCGGGAAATGTTTCTCCCGAACAATTTAAATATTTATCTCTAAGGGAGTTATTTATTAATGTAAGTTTCTTTTAATTAATGTATTTATGTGTTTGTTTTTGTGAGTGGGGGGGGGGGTCTATGCTTGTTTTTGTTGGGGGGGGGGGGTCTAAAGCTTGATGGAGGTCTAGGGAGGAAAGTATATAACACAATACTACTAATAATAATCACTAAATAGAGCACACAATGAACCCTACCTCCCCCCTAACATGTGATCCAATGTTTATGACTGGGTGTGTGAGATGGTGGTAGGTGGTGGTAGGTGTGGTGTCAGCATCTCCTACAAGGGCTCGTGCTCCTTTCAGTCCTTTGACTAATTTAACTCTTATAAATCCAATACCGTACCCACAGCTTTTTGTTTACCCTCGACCGGCGGACGAATTAATAATGGTTAGACGTTCAAGATTCTTTAAAATTTATTAAGCTTTGAAGGAGAAGTATCTCTATATAATTATATGCTAGTAGCCTACCGTACGATTTATTTATTTATTTATATATATTTATATTGTATTATTTTTCCAGTAATGGACGATTTTTAAAAAGAAGTGTTTACTGTTTATATTATATGCTACTACCGTACTATATATTTATTTATTATATTATATATTTTTGTACAATATTAGACGATTTATTCTGCCTTGATTTAGGCTAGCCAAGTGTTAAAATAATTATGGTCTTATGAGTTAAGTAATCCTTGTAGGCTACTGCTGTGAATAGCGTGTTTATTAGTGTATCTTCAAGGTCAGAAACATTAAATATTGAGTTAGTGGTCATATATCGTTTACATAATATTACCCGGTAGTCATATCCTGTACTATCATAATTAATATATTGAATTAAGGGTAACATATTGTTTACATAATGTCTGGTACAGGTAATTATGTTGCTTTAATATCAACATTATATATTTAGTGGTGATATATTGTTTACATAATACTCGGTAGGCATGTCTCGTAATATCAACATTATATATTTAGTGGTGATATATTGTTTACATAATACTCGGTAGGCATGTCTCGTAATATTAACATTATATATTTAGTGGTGATATATTGTTTACATAATACTCGGTAGGCATGTCTCGTAATATCAACATTATATATTTAGTGATGATATAATTGTTTACATAATACTCGGTAGGCATGTCTCGTAATATCAACATTATATATTTAGTGTGATGATATAATTGTTTACATAATACTCGGTAGGCATGTCTCGTAATATCAACATTATATATTTAGTGATGATATAATTGTTTACATAATACTCGGTAGGCATGTCTCGTAATATCAACATTATATATTTAGTGATGATATATTGTTTACATAATACTCGGTAGGCATGTCTCGTAATATCAACATTATATATTTAGTGATGATATAATTGTTTACATAATACTCGGTAGGCATGTCTCGTAATATCTGAATATGTACCGGGTATTAATAGATTTTACGCTAGTCACTCTCGAGTAGGCACGTGTGTAGGCTATGAGAGAATATGTTAATCAATGTTAATAAGTGTTTGCCCGAGAGTGACCAGCAGTACCGGTAATGTTTATTAGTGCGGGGGGGGGGGGGAGAGAGAGAGAGAGAGAGAGACGCGAGTCATTATTAATTAACTAAGCCATAATCCCGATTTTAACCTTTTATAACTTAAAACAGACTTCAGTAATCGTGCTGTTATTTCTACTATATGAGACGAGGCAACCAGTAAGTCGGTGTGGACAATTACAGCCCGTTTGCTCCAGTTACAAAAGGCTAGATGTTAAGATCTCCAGCCTAGAGTGTAGGCTATACGTATGAGGGCGTGTGAACCAGTAAGAGAGATTACGCAACTCATTCATCCTCAACCTGCTTATACGTATGTTAATAAAGGCAATGATTGACATGGTGTTAGAAGGTAAGGTAGCGCTGGTTAATGTCAGAGAGAGAGAGAGATTAGGTATGATTGAGTGAGAGTAAAGACCTGTTGGCAGTGAGTAGTATATTGTGTGTATTATAGAAGGTGAACGGGGGCAGGTCAAGGCATTAAACGATAGGTGGTAGCCTATGTTGCAGCCATGACCTCTCAACAGTGTACTCCCAATAGTTACCACCACCTCTAACACGCCCAAATAACTCAAAGTATATAACTGACCGGTATAAATCTAGTTATAATGGGACAGAATTTGTATAGAGGCGTTCGACTATACACAGGGTTAAATGACTATTCTCTGGACCCTGGCTATGCATAATTATACGGCATCATTAGACGGTTTTACTGAATTTAGTAGGATCTCGATTATCTCGATTATCTCTCTTAACTCCCACAACTTCCAAAAGTTCTCCTTAAGCTGAAAATTATCGTCTGATAATAACCCGAATAAACTGTCAAAACGCCTCCTAATCCTCCAGCGGAATGACTCGGCTATTTGATGTCCCCTTCCTCTAACCCCAAGTTCAACGGCCTGGAGAATATATTGGAACATTGTGAGGCTGTTGGTTATGGCTTTAGGCTGGGTTAGTTAAATTTAGTTTAGGTTAGAAGCTCAGTTAGGTTAGGTTAGTTACGGTATGTTTAGGTTAGTATGTTAGGTTAGGTTAGTTTAGCTGGGTGTCAAACTGGAACAATTTGGTGCTAAGGCTACACTAAATATGTGAATTATTATAAGGAAACATGAAATTGAATTGCTTTGGACACTTTATCACGTTGAAGACGCAATAAGAATAATAACGCGTAATGTAAGCTAATATTAGCAACTTAAAAAAGTAAAGTAAAAGTAGATACATTCTGGAACCCTATAACTAGGGCTGTGGGTATGTTTCGTAGTTTGACTAATATTTTAATCAGCTCAGAGACGGTGGAAAGTTTCAAACATAATTTAGATGGTCTTATGAATGATATTGGTTGGGTGTGAAAGGCACATGTGCCTCGTGTGGGCCAGTAGTCTCGTTTCAGATTTCCGTGTTTTTATGTTTTTGTGTAAGTCTCTCGTTTGACACCCTGCAGATGGTTGTGTGTGTGTGTGTGTGTGGAGGGGGGGGGGGGGAGGCAAGGTTAGGGCAGGCTGAGGAACGACCTTGAACATTGGGTACCCTCCATAACCATCCCTCCTTACCCAATGCCTTCATTGCCTTACCCCACCTCCACCATCCCCCCTCTCCTTTCCTTCTCCCTGTCTCTCTCATGCCTACCTCCCCCTCCCCCCCCTCTCTCTTTCTCTTGTGCCTACCCTCCCTTCTCTCTCTCTCTCTCGTAATGGGATCGATCAGGCCGTAAATAAACTTCCCTAACGTTTGAGTTTCTTACTAAGTTAGCGCCTCTCTTTCCCCACGTACTCATATTTACATTGTTTTCCGCGCCGTTAGAATTTGGTCGTCCGTGTATTGAAGCTGCACTGTTAGTACCTAGTAAACAGTCTATGATAAACAAAATACAAATAATAATAATAGTCATGATAAAGTAGTATGGTACCATTATGTATCCCCTCTCTACACGCTTCAAAAAAATAGGAAAAGTAGAATGTAAATACGAGGTGCCGTTGTAAAGGCTTATCCCTCAATACTTCATCTGATCTGATCTGATTGGCCTTTGTAAGCTTGGTAAGTTTTCGAGAGAGAGAATGAAGTCGTGAAGGTTGTAAATGGGCTTTATAATAGATAAAGTGATACCGTACTACAATTCATTAGCCTTTGCAAGCTTTTTCAGTTTTCGAGATAGATAATGAAGTTTGTAGGCGGAACATGACTTTTGAAGGTAGCTGTACTTCTCCCTCAGAGCTCTCCCCCTGGGTTCCCCCCCCCCCCCCCCCTTCCCTCCCCACTCCAGGCACCCCCCACTACGCTGACCAACCCACCGCGCCACTGTACCTTAACCGGCCTCTTGACTCCCCCAAGTGTACAGGGATTCATAGTCTGGTCACTGTTAATTATTTTAGTCAGCTTAGGAAGAACCTCTTAACTAATATAAAGGCTACTATTGACAATCTTCATTACCGGGTAATCTATTAGCTACCACAATTTTTTTTTTTTAGCTGAATATAATCGTCTAGTAGTTACTAGATTATGACGAAAAGGACTTATCCTAACCTGTCATACCAAACATACCCTACTATCGCACCCTATCATATCCTGTCCTATCCTATTGTTTACCTTACATGCCCTGTTCTATCCTATCCTACTAACTTTAACCATCTTAACGGGCGGCGATGCTAAATTACGTATGATTAAGCAAGTTACCGGGTACCGCAATCATCGTGGCCAAAGAAGAGTAGTAGTTGGCATGGAGGTATTGAGTGCGTATCAACCCGTTCAGTACCGGTGACATGTGTTTTACTTTATTCTGGCTACTATTACACGATTTTATTCAGTTTAAAAAGGGCCTCCAGCAATTAACAGGCTTCGAACACACTCATTTAACCTTTATACTACCACAGGTCTTACTCAAATTGCATACAATCGTCTAAATACAGCAAGAATATAATTAAACAGACGTCGCCGGTACAGAAGGGGTTAACCCGTGTAAAGTTGGAGAAGCTGGTAACCGGCCTCTCATCCTCCCTCACACTCTCTCTCTCTCTCTCTCTCTCTCTCTCTCTCTCTCTCTCTCTCTCTCTCTCTCTCTCTCTCTCTCTCTCTCTCTCTCTCTCTCTCTCTCTTGAAGTTAGAATTGAAAAGGTTCAACACTGGTGTTTGTGGAAACTTTTTCACATATATGATCTGTTCTACCTGGAAAAAAACCTTCCCTCAGAAGTTGTAAACAGTTCTTCAGTAGAGCAGTTCAAGAAGAGAGTACCGTAGATAGTATTTTGTACATTCTGTAATGAGTGTAGACTGTAGAGCATCAAAGAATCTTCCTCCTTCCACTTCGACTATCTCCCCGCAAGGTCTCTGAGATTCCAACTATTCCTTGTAATTCCTCGTAACTCTTCAGCTCACCTCGGCATAATATTAGGATTCCGAGCCCCAATGTTTACCCGCAGCCTCAGTGTCATCAGTATCTCCTATAGCTCATCCGGGTTTGCTTTAATTATCTCGGTGTATATGTTTAACCACAGTCTTGGCTTCGATTCATAGTTTAATTGTGTGTATGTATATTTAATATCAGATTATAACAGCGTGGGATCTGTGTGAGTCAAAAGATGTATTAAGATAGATTTACCGTTTCCATTGCTAGATATCTTTCCCAAGCTGTATGTAATCGTTTAGTGTAACCATGAAAAATACAAAACAAAACCGCCTGTCTCATGACAACCTATAATTAATTCTACTGATCTCAAGGAGCCTGTATACCCAAAACTCTATAACCTCTAGAACTCAAACAATTTAAGTATCGTCTTATATTTCTTCCATTTAGGAAGGGTCAGCCAGGGAATATGTGTGGCAATTTACAGCCCATCTGCTCTAGCCCTTTTTGAGTTCATCATGATTTCTGGACTACCCACTTGGAACGGGTATAATTATCACGGCCCCTAACGAATATATCAATCCTTCCCCGTATTCCCATATGTCCACCGCTCCGCTACTCATTTCCGGACTTCCTGGAACCCTTCCGGAATCGCCATCGCCGCTCCTCATTTCGCTTTTATGGTGATCGGGGTTTCTCGCGGTTTCTTTATGTTAGGATTTCCACGTCGGCAGAGTCACCATAACATATTGTTTCTTTAGTCGCCCAGTGACCTCTATAGATCCTTTTCTTAGTTATTTCTTCACTTCTGTTTTCAGTTATTCACTAGAGTCTATTACCGTCTTGATTACTTAGCTGTTACGGTTTTGTAGCGAAATACAATGAAGACATACCGGTAGCAGTTTCATATCCTTTCATTCAATATTAAACAAAACATAAGCTGCTAAGGGACTATTAAGCTTTCCGCCTGATTGATTTGACAAACTAAATATAACAATACACAACATGTATAGGTTCCGGTATCTGAACATTTCACATAGTCTATAGGTGGATTATACTGGCCACTCCCACCTTTCGTAACCTCATCGCTCCTCGTTCGATTCCCTATCATTTCCAGGTATTCTCTCCTCTACCCGGTATCCCACTCGCGAGTTTCAGGCTATGGGGAAGTTGGAGCCGTAAACATCTACATAGAACAGAAATGCAATATTAATGTATGGTGTCGTTGGATAAACATTATGATAGATTTAGTTTTATGTATTTATTAATGTACTGTACCGGTACTTAATTCTGCTAAATAACGATGTATCTCCACCTTCCTTGTAACCTGAAACTCGAAGTGATCAGTTCCTTACTCATGGGTTCCTCCGGTTTTCCCCATAAGTTTTTCCTTACCCCATTACGGATATTCCCCTGGTGCCCCTGCCTTACCCCTCTGCCTGTACCTCTTTCTTCCACCTCGTTCTCTAATTCCTCCATCTGTTCCACCATCCCTCCACGTGTTATCCCATCCCTCCACTTCTTCCACCATCCCTCCACCTGTTCCCCCATCCTGCCTGTACCCCTTCTTCCACCTCGTTCTCCAACCCTCCACCTGTTCCCCCAATCCTCCACCACTACTCACCCTATCCATCCATCTGTCCCTCCCCTCATCCTTTAACCACCTGCCCCCATCCCGCCACCTATCCTTAGTTCCTTACACTCCTTTACTGGCTCTCTCACCACCCCACCACCTCTATCCCCAATAACAACCTCTGCATTAATTCTCCTATACCTCCATCTCGTCCCTATCCCTCACCTCTCCAACTCTACACTTATTTACCATCCTTTGACTCGCTTTCTCGCCACTCCATCAGCTGTATCCACCCAACAAACTTCCCCACACCTACACCTCGTCCAACCCTACCTTCATTCATCTACTCCCTATCCCCCACCCTCCATCCCCCTCCTCTACTCCCACCCTCCATCCCCCTCCTTTACTCCTACCCTCCTTCCCCTCCCTCTATTCTCTATCCCCCACCCTCCCTTCTCCTCTATCCTCCACCTCCCTTCTCCTCCTCTACTCCCACCCTCCCTCCCCCTCCTGTACTCCCAGCCTCCCTCCCCCTCCTCTACTCCCACCTTCCCCTTCCTCTACTCCCTCCCCCTCCTTTACTCCTACCCTCCTTCCCCTCCCTCTATTCTCT